>JAGSMT010000050.1:0-1243678 GCA_029286875.1 Lamproptera curius | reverse complement strand
ATTGGGTGATAGGCCCAAATTGTCCTAACTAACTAGGAAACAACAATGAAAATTTGTTGAGTCTCCGCAGGATTCTAACCCACGACCTCCGGTTTCTAAAGCAAACGCCTATGCCACTAGGCTACGGAGGCATTTCCTAGTTTTATTTTATTATATTTGCACGACATTTTCATTAAATGAATACCTTTAAAGACATCAAAGATTCAAATTGCGGTGGAAGAAATTGCGAGGCCGTTTCGTGCACGTTGTTACCTGCTTGTATTGCGCAAAAGTATACACTCCATGTAACCATTTTCATTGTTCGGCATCAAAATTATTTGATGGTATACTATGCAATATTAATATAAAACTAAAAAAATGCTAGATACGTTATAGTTTTTTTACCAAGATATTATTGTAATTACAGTTAGAATAACGACAAGTATTTTCCGTGAAACGAGCCTCGCCCACCATGATTCTATTTTGTTCGAGTCGTGCGGAAACTAGTTCAACTGTTTCAGTTGCTTTACAAAGCCTTTAGTTTGGTTTTCAATTACTTTGTATTTCATTTTGCAATTTCCTGTCAGCCCACTCTTTGTTAACTTCCCTCAAAATCAAATTAATTTGAAGAGTTTCGTTTCAATTGGCTTATTAAAACGTTTAGTAGTTTCGAATAGCTTTTTTGTTGGTTATATGCTTTAAAGTATTATTGATGAAATACGCTATTCTTTCAGAAATTTTATTTATTTTAAATAACACAAAACTTAGAACTCGGATTCTACTTATTGTGTTTAAAAAAGGTTAAAAAAAAATAGAAATCAATAATTGTATGCAGGCCGCCGCTTTTTTAATTCTAATTGTACGAAATCAATGTGATTGTAGAGAGGATTAATATACTGCAAAGACTTTTGTCCGAAACTCTTTAACAGTTTTTTTGTTCTTTAGAAAGGACGAAGTATTAGTAGATTTACCAACGACATAGTCGTTGATGGCAGAGCACTTAAGCACTTTGCTCATAACCTTACCAGTATCCCCTTCCACTTGGGCCTTAGGATAAACATGGACAAGAAAAATATTATATCTAACGTTTCGCCCGTGGTTGATAATAGCGCTGTGGTTGAGGTTGTCGACAAATATTTTGAACAAGGAGAAGTAGTCGGTTGGGTAAGTCTAATTTGACGCAGAGGTCAATCAACTAGCCCTACTCGGATTGGCAGTGTTTTGGAAGCTACGACATATCCTTTAGTGTAATATCCCTGAACGTCCGAATACCAATGCAAAATAAGCAAGCTGAAGTAAAGATGATGATAATCAGACAACTGTTGGTCGCAAAACATACTAGAGAATCCGTAGTCTAGAACGACTTTTCATAAAATCTATTCGTAGATGCATAAATGAATAACGTCAATGGATCCCGCTGCCTCAAGATTGTCACGTTTAATAACATATTAAACTACAATCAGTGATTTAATATATGAGGTAAAAGTAGATGGTTTTTCTAAAAGGATGTCTGGTACGGTACCACCGTGGTGCCAATTATTGCAGCAAATCAGTAGGGTGAAGCACAACCGTGTTCTGGTCTAATGGGCGTACTTCTGGTATTGCCAATATCCATGAGCGTAGGCGTCCACTTACCATCCACAAACGGCCCAACTGCTCCGCTTCCTTCTTATACAATAAAAAGGAAAATTTCAAATTAGCAAAAGAATTAAACCAAGAGATTCTTAGAGAAACACTCATTTTGTAACTACTTTAAAGAAATTTTATGTTAAAATCATTGTTGCGAGAATTAGAGATTGATTTTAATAGTACTAAAATAAATAATTATATTCTGCTCAAAACATTTAAATTAAACATGAACGTTTAGCCTTTAAAAGAACAACGAACGTCGTTCTACATTATTTAAAAATAAACCTGTTACTCACTTAGTATTAGCCTTAATATAAATATTATATTGTGTATTTTAATGTCATAATAAAAATCTCAACAACTAAATAAATCTCAACAAGTCTTAGATAAAAAAAATGTCCTTATTATTGTCATTTTGAAATACAGCTTACATCAAAACATTCCCGTAATTTTAAGAAGTCATACAATTTTTTTTAAAACCAAATATACCTGCTAATCACCTAGTATTAGCCTTAATATAAAAATAAAAAATAACTTTTGTATGACAAAAATTCGAGATATATTTTAATGTCATAAAAAATTAATTTTTCATAACATATCTTAGATAAAAAAAATAAGATACAGTTTACATCACAATGTTGCCGTAATTTTAAAGAAGACAACGTTATAATAATGCTATGCAAAAAGAAATATGTCGCAATAATTCGGAATGTACAAGAAACGGGTGTCAGCTGGCACCCGAAGGGGGATGACAGTGAAAAATTTTAAATTCGCTCGCCTCTCCACAGTGCGGACATTCTACGCCAAGATATGGAAAACATTTATTTTTATCCGCGACAAATGCGTTGCGAGTTTAGAATATAGGACCTTAGTATTTTATTGTAACGTAAAAAGGAAATTTAGTTTTTTTTAATTTTGTATAGATTTCTTACAATAGTTTTGCTATTAGCTATATATTTTGAAGTGGACCTGTGTGTCTCGTCTAACGAAATAAATCAAGATACCTATGTTTTAATTAAGAATCTTGAATGTTCTGGAATTTCTATTTGTTTTGAAAATGATGCAAAGGGTACGTTAATTATTTGGACACTAGTATTTAATTAAAACATAGGAGTTCAGTCGAAATTGCTTCAGGAAAATTTAAATGTGTTTCCCTTAAGATTTGTTTATTTTGGGTGCGTAGCTTTGTTTTTTTTTTGTTTTAAAACTTCTATTTTTTTATTTGATCTAAAACGAATTATTCAATTTAAATGGTTAAATGGCAAGATGGTAAATGGCTACTGACAATATTTCTACACTACACTACTACTACTACACAATAGTACTTACGTCGATGAAACTTTGTATCATCGACCTAAGTAGATATATTTTCAGTTCTTCGACCTCCAATACCTCATTACAATGACCAAATGGGCAATATAGAAACTAAATTACATAAGAAGTTGTTGTGTCTAATGCATATTGTACATGTTTACTTAACTTTAATTTATTTTATTTTATGACAAATATTTTATAATTAGAATGGTAAGTGCTATTCTCAGCATATCTAATTACGATGTATTTCCATACCACTTTTACCTACAGAATACGGTTTTGCAGATTATATCGCATTTAATTACTTTACAAATATTTAAAACTAGCTGTTACTCGCGACTTCGTCTGCGTGAAATAGGAAAAGTGTCGCGGGTCGTATTCTATGTGCCTATCATTAGACACAAAGTTTTATGGTTTTACTTTGACGATGACTGATTTCTATATAAACTTTCATCCCCTATTTCAACCGTTTTTTCATTTACCGTGTACAATAATTATTAGCCTGTGTCCTTTCACAAAATCTGTTCACAGTATGCCTTATTTTATTTAATCGGTTTAGTGGTTTAGAGAGTAAAGTAAAGTAAAGTTAAAAGCAAAGTTTTATCCATAAACAGACAGAGCTCGCATTTATAACATTAGTATGTATTATACCCAACGTTTTTAGTAATTAAACCGGATAAAATCCGTGAAAACTGTCTTATTTATCGTGTATAGTATTGGCGTACGCAACAGTAAGTATTATATTGATTTATATTTTAAAGGTTGACTGCCTCGCGATTTTCGTCGTATTTTATTTTATCATTATTTACAATTCAGGACAATTGCTAAGAGCGTTTATTTTTGTTAGCCTAATAAATTATTACAATAAATAAGTTACTCAGATTATACACTGCTGGAGTCGGAAAGTCCTGGAGTGAAGACAAAGGCACGGTGTGGTCAGATGGTGCGACGACATTTGCAAAATAACAGGTGTAGGCTTATTAAGAACAGCCGTAAATCGAAAGTGGCAACGTGCATTAGAAGAGGCCTATTTCCAGCAGTAAAATGGCATGGGCTGATGATGATAATGTTGTTTCAGACATATGTGGTCGCAATGTGTTTATCATTTATTTAAAGTCTATCGCTATTCACCAATAACTTATTTTTCAAAAACGGTCTATAAATATAAAAAATTCTGTGTATTAGATATAAATAAAATATAGTGCTTATCACACAATGTCATCAATAACTGGATACGATTTACGATTGTGAACATGACGAGTTTAAATTGATAAACGTGACACTAACTGACGCGTATGTAGTGCTTGTAACGAGCAAGTATCAATTTAAACCTGAGAATTCAGCTATGTGTTACCACTGCATGCTAACAACATCATCTATATTTATTATTTTACAATACAGGGACAGCATCAGCTATGTTTATTATTTTACAATGATGTGGAAATATATTTATTGCAAAGATTCTTGAACGATTAAGTTTATAATTTTGCTAAATATTAGTATTTCTCCTACAAAATCAAAATGAATTAAAACAACAATTTATAGTAAAACACGCAAGGTACAAAAATACTTTTTGTTGATTAAAATAAAGTTTCGAATTTTGATAATTTATTTACGGTGCGAAATGTAGCTTACTTGTCGCCTGGTTAATCTTTTTTTAAATTTATTTTAACAGTTTTTAAACTCTGCTTGGTAACTAAATTGGTGATAATTCATTTATTGAAATATTACGAATAACAATTTATATATTACTCATACATTAACCACTTGAAACAAAACCTTATTAAATTTTCAAATTCCAATCCAAATTCAAACATCTTTATTCATTATAAGTTCAGTATAGAAGTAGCATTAAAGGTTTAAACATCAAATAACGATTTTAATTGCTACTTATTACAAAAGAAATTATATTATTATAAAAATATATGCATTAAAAGTAACAAATGATCTTAAGTTAAGCAGAAATGATATATAAAAGAGGAAATGGCAATTTATAACGACAAATTTAAATAACTATAAATTCTCATTTTTTTTTTCATTTTTGCCGTTGTTTTTAAATTTCTGATGTTTTCAACATTATTTACATTATCGTCATTCTTTTTAAGCACTTTAAACATTACAAAAAAATTTTTTTTTAAAAACTTAAAACATCTTCAAATATTTGTATATATGTTATATTAAATATCGTTATTAAACAAAAATTAAAATAGTATAAAATATCTATTTAAAATTATTAACCTATATTTTTCGCTCGATGTAATTATAATGTTGATCTTTCGGTAGCCACGTCGGTTTTCTTACAAAGCACTGAAATTACGGATTGAACAAACAATGGAGCTATGATTGAAAATGGATCCAAATCAAAGCCAATCTTTAAACAATGAACTGTTCTAAATCCCCACAGTTTAATACCACTCAGAATCAACGGAGTTTTATGAAAGAATTTCAGATACCGGGTTATTAATGAAAATACGACTCGCCTTTCGCTTTTGTTAGTCATTTTCCAAAATGGTTTCAAAGAAAATAAGAAGTTGCCTTTATAAAAAAGACTTTTGAGAGTGTTTATAGAGTTTACGGGATTAATTCACATATAATGTGAATTTTTTTCATATTTTTTAATTACTAATACGAATTTGACTGAATTGCTTTTTTGCTACTCTCTTGAAGTTTTATTGTCGCTAAACTCTCTGTATCTTTTGTAAACATGAAAAAAATAACAAGAAAATTCAACGGAAATGTGAAACCATGTCTAATCTAATAAAAAATGTGACGCAACTTGAAAAAATTTTTTCCTTGCTTAAAAAATAGCTCTCTGTCTCTATCGTTGGAAATTACAATAAATAATACAGTGTTCAATATTAAGTTCCATTAAGGCAGTATAAAAACTATTTGCTTACCTAAAAACACTATATCAAACATTTAAAACAATTTCCCTCATATTTTAATAATTTTTAATTGCATTATTTTTTAGAAAAAAGGTCTACCATTTAATAACTTTTCTCAATGGATAGTATTTTAGTTAGGCTTCAGAGTTTTATATGCAAATAACATTTGGGGTATCCTGAATTTATCAAAAAAATGTTATGATATTTTATGTCACGAAAGAAATTTCTCCTGGGTCAAATTATGTTATCCCTTTGTTTGATTTATTCTTTATCGTACCCATTCGGCATATAGACGTTCAATCTACAAACTAATTTAAAAAAAAGCTATATAAATTAATTTTTTATGTCTTAAATGTAAAACCTTTGTGTAGGTACGGTAGTGTGTCTGAAAAATAGTTCGTAAGAACAGGTGGAAGTAATCGAGTATTTCATTATACATTGAGCTGATGTAACGAACACTTTAAACCTTACAGCATTTCAATAGGTGATATGTAAATACTCGTTTAATTAGATTCTCTTTAAAGGTAAGACAACAAAAATAAAATGCCTACAATTATTAACAATGAAAATAAGTAATATATACATTAAAGTTAACATATATTTTTAAAAGAAATTATTTATTTTGGTTTGAATTGAGAAGAAAATGCTATATATACCGGTTAGCTTATTCGAGATCTAACTTATTCAAAGAATGTTCTTTAAATAAACTTTAACCAATCATAGGATTTGTTTGGTTTTGAATTCGAATTGTAATAACATAACACGTATCGAAATACGCTTACTTAAGTTTTAGGTTCCGTTGTTGTAAACTAGTGGTCTTAGTTAAACTGTTTATCTAATTTAATTCTGCCAAAGTCTCTGTAACCTAGCTTGGAAAGATTATATAAAAGGATTTTACATCCTCCCTTCCAAATATTGTGACCATCAACTTTGTTTTTACAATTATAAACAAAACGATATCGGAATCTGGATAAATGTTTTTTGTTGATAATGTTTAAGCAATGTTCTCCTAGTATGTTTCGGAAACGCTTGTATTTGTAAAAATGGGAACGATCTTTGAGTAAACGTTAAAATTTATTTACATGATAATGTGACTTTCGTCAATTAAATTTTTACTGTGAATTGCCATAGACTTGCAAGTAACATTTTTTATTATATAGACGTAGTATCTACTCATCGAGGCCCTATTGCTGTTCGGTAAAATATTGATTAATATTTTTCTCCCTTGTCCATACCAATATTATAAATGCGAAAGAAACTCTGCCTATCTATAAGTTTGTCTGTCTATCCGTCTTTACTGTCTAAACCATTACCTATACCGTTTTCGATGCAATTTGGTACGTACTTAAAATAGACTCAAAGAAAAGACATAGGCTGTTAATTTTTTCGATAAAAGTGGTCAAAAGTGTTGAAAGTTTATATAAATCGCCTTTGTTAAATGTAGAACGATGAAAAGTAGTGTCTACATACTTAAAATGAGCCATATGTGGTGTTTTTAACAATTTTGTAATTTCAAACTGTACGAAGATGAACTAGTAGTTAATACAAGAATGCAAGTAAATATGGAAAGTCGTCATCGCGAAGCAAAAGCAGTAAATTTTGTATAATGGTGCACACTACAAAAAAAACACTTCTCATCATGAGTCAGCCTGTCAGTCCACTGCTGGACATAGGCCTCCTCTAATGCACGCCACCGCTTCCAATTTTCGGCTATTCTCATCCAGCCGACGCCGGCCACTTTGCGAATGTCGTCACTCCATCTTGCTGCAGGGCGTCCTACACTACGTTAGCCGGGCCTCGGTCTCCACTCCAGAACTTTCCCACTCCAGCGTTCGTCAGTTCTGCGGCTTATATTACCGGCCCACTGCCACTTCAGCTTACTAATCTGGTGGCAATATCGGTGACTCTGGTTCTCTGACGGATCATTTAATTTATGATGTGGTCCTTTAGAGCTACTCCGAGTATAGCCCTCTCCATAGCTCGCCGAACACTGTATTTATACAAAACTATGTAGTATGTTTCAATACACCTCACAGACATTTCTCCTATTTCATGTGAACGAACGAACGTGGATTACAGCTACTTTTCTATATATGCAATACGTTCAATACAATATATCGTAACATGATAAATGGAATATGTATTTATTAGATATTATAAATGTATTTCAACTTCTATCAAAGGTTTAATTTTTTTTTGTGCTTTTTTTAATAGTTAGTTTTATATTGTCATTATATAATAACTATTTATGGGATATTGTTTAAAAACATTTGTTGAACGTGAAAGGTGACCTTTATGTTAAGCTCCGTAAAGTTGTACCATCACTCCGGTTGTCACTGCCGTCACATTGTCCCAGACTATTTATAACAAGGGTTTGTTTTTGTTTGGATTTATCTTCCAAAATGTTTTATGGCTTGTGTCAACTTGGTATTTATTAACTGGGTTGATAGACAGTTTATAATAAATTGTTATCGCGGGTTAATACTTTGCATGATAGTAAAAACATTTTTAATTTCTTTGTGCGTGGAGATGACACGAATAATATTTTAATTGGCTTAATCTATGAAAATGTAATTTCTAAATTATTAAGAAAAGAGGATGAAAACAAGTGATCATTAATATTGTTTTATATATAATTACGAATAGTGATACGTTGATTTTTAATACATATTGTATATTTGACATTTAAGTCAACAACTCGTTATCTATTGAAGTAGGTCATTCGGACTAATAAGATCAGACCTGTATGTTACATGCTTAGTTTCTTCCATCAAGAAATATATAACAATATGTATGATTATGTATAATAAAGGCTTGATTATGTGCTTACGGTTTTGAGTGAATATCTGTGTTTGCGTGTGATCCTAAATTTCTTGACATTCTCAATATAAATTTATAAAACAACAAGCGTCAGATTTATAATTATAACAATTTGTATATATCTGAACGACCGTACATTATAAAAAATCTTTTAGGTAAATTTGAGATAGAGCCAATTATATAAGATGTCTTTGAAAAGACAGTCGGCAGACTTTTGTTTTCTTTATTTCTATGTAGATATACTAATGAATGAATGGGGTAGACGGCGCTGGAAAGTGTTCGAAACGTCGAGGAATTTAAAATGTAAAATAAACGCGATAAAATCCGTAAAGTAATTTTATTTAATAGTGGGTTAAGGTTTGAGTACAGGTATAATCAATTATTAAAAGCATGACAAGCTTAATAAAGACAAAGGTTATATTGTATTACATCAAATTTTAGCGGATTCAAAAACATTTATTAAGCTAGAGAATTTTGAGATAATTCAAAAGTGTTTCCGTAATGAAATAAGGGGCACAAATTAAATACTTAGAAATTCGAGTGAAGCATCCAATTTACATTTCAGGAATTTCGTAGAAGCGAATAACATTTTCTTGATGGAGCAGATAAGGGATAATAGTTTTTGGCAGCTTTCATTTGTTTCCTTATTAATAACTCAAAAACAGAAATACTTTGTAGAGAAGAGTACTTTGTTTTGTGCATATTTTATGTCACATTATTTTCTTGATGCAACAATTCGATACACTGTTAAAGTTTTTTTATTTTTTTAGAAATAATAGATTTTTATTAAAAAAAAAAAAAAATCTCGATGGATCTCGTTCGATGGATCTCAGTTATTAAATAAATTCAAGTTAGTCATTATAATCAATGTAGAACAATTAAGCACTTGTCAGCTTTAGCTGTAGTGTCAAATGAATTTCAAAAGCGTGGAGACCCACATCATTAGTGAGTATACGCAGTAATGTTCTTCTTCAATCGTTCTTGAAATTGGCAATTCTTACAACAGCGAATTCCTTGACACTGTAATGCGCTAGTTTAAGATTGACATTTGAAAGACTTGGTTTTGGGCTATCAGTGTGTTTGGTGTTCAATGGATCCTCTCCTGGGATTCTTAGATTAATCTCTTTACTGTTCACGAAGTATAAACACTAATTAAACCATATTTCAAGTGAAATTTTCGAACCGAAAAGCTTTCATATATTTTCAAATATTGTTTAATATTGAAGAGACGTTGTTTCATCGTGTTACACTCCAATTTCATTTATCCTAAGCTATCGGCTATTAATTTTTTAATTTATATATAGGTATATCTATACTTAATGGCAGAAAATTAAAATCATGCATTGAGGCACACCCTATACATGGTCTCTTTTTTAATTTACATTTTCAGTCGATGTTAATTTTTTCAACAAACATCTTGATGTTGTACAGTAAATCAATTAGTTGATAATTAAGTAATCTCGTAATAATGAAATGAATCAATAAAGAATACAATAACTTAAAACTCAGTAGCAGTCAGTAGAGCTAAAGAAATAAAGATCATATTTAGATTAGATTAGTAATAAATATCATTTTATTTTAATAGCATTTTATCTTATGTAAATAATTTAGTCATTGTTTAGTATAATTTGGTATAAAATCATATTGTTATAATTCTTCTTTGTAACCAATGTTTACAAAAAACTTATATTTAATTGGAAAATGCACATGATTCTCATATTAATAACAAGCCTAAGCCAAAATAACAATTAAAAGTCGTACCATTATAGTACACTTCTTAACTTTTTTTTAAACTTACACTTCATATCTTGCACGGGACTTTCGTTTTGATTGTTGCTATCTATTTCTTCTAATGATTCTTCTAGTGTTACGCAAAGCTTGACACTCATATATGTTTCTCTTTTTTGCGCCCAGCAGAGTCTTACTACATATTGTTTTTATTCCTATAAAGTGTTATCTAGTAAATACTATATTTTAATTATAAACATATGATTTAACTAAATCACAAGACCATTATTAATTAATTTTATTTATTTTATTTTTATTAAAGTTTTTTATTTAAATCGGAGTAAACCTTATCGTAACTACTAAACAAGGGTATAAAAACGTTGTTTAAGGTACTGTTATCTAAAATTATGGAATAAAATCTAATAACTTAACTTTACCAACGACAAGAATACGCCTAATATATTTGTCTATTCATTGACCACGGTTGTTAAAAAACATTAAGGAACGTCGGTGTGTAAATTAAAACAGAATAAGTAGAATGCGAATTCAAAATTAATTTTATTTAATAATTAACTTCTGCGTAAAACTTAGCGTATTACATAAAGAATACTTTAAAGCATATAGCACTTAAAAAGGCTATTCAAAACTACTAAACTGTTTTAGTAAGCGAATTCGAACAAAACTCTTCAAATTAATTTGATTTTGAGGGAAGTTAACAAAGAGAGGACTGACAGGAAATTGCGAAATGAAATACAAACTAATTGAAAACCAAACTAAAGGCTTTGTGAAGCAATTGAAATAGTTGAACTAGTTACCGCACGTCTCAAACGAAATAGAATCAAGGTGGGCACGATTCGTTTCACGATTGTGTAAATGGTTGGAAAATTTTGTTGTTAGCCGAATTAACTTTCTAGCAAACTAAAGTCGAAATCAAGAGAGTATATCGTAAAATTAAAACAACCCATTAGTTGATATTTTTTCTTATGATTACTGATTGTGTTTTATATATATATATATATATATGTGACATAATATATGATACGATATAATATATGTGACACTAGTTGATAACCACATGTCCCACTCCATGGTAAAAACGTGGAGTAAAAAAACGCTTCTTAAAATGCCAATGTCTGTTCTAGTAAGGCTTTTATTCAAAAACTTGCACATACCAATTTTTAACACTAGAAAGTTTAAGACAAGTTAGGTTATGTTTTTTATCAATTATCGTTTATACAATTATTACAGAGTAGAACGTCCTTTTTTAATTGGATCTGAATATAATAAAGAAATAAAAACATGATAAGATATAAGTTTCTTAAGTAACTAATAAAAGTATAGTAAGTACTTAACTTGCTAACTTAAATGTTAAAATGTACAATTAAGACGATATATATAATTGAGTACTTTTTTTTTATAAAATTGTTCTTTGTTATATAAAAAAAAATGTTTTTAAATCATTTTGATATGCATTATTTTTTCTTTTAATATTCCGCAAAAACTTTTGCACAAAAACATAACAACGTATGCTGCACTCGTTTTGAGATTACTTTTAATGAAAATTTTGTTTAAATGTGTCCGCACTTAAAGCCAGTATTGAGATGTATGTACCATTGTTAATGTTACATACGTTTCTGTACTCATCTAAAAGCATTTAATATAAACGCAACTTTGCGTTACATCTAAAAGTTGAATGAATACATAAGCGAAATTTTAACAAAAAATATGACGAACTTCAAACAGCGTATAAATATTTAACTCAATATTAGCAGATAATGCTCTCTGACGAAATTAAAGCGCGATTTCTATCACCGCACTTTAAATCTCTAATATGTTATAAGGTAGTCATTAAAAGTAAATGACATGTATGACAATTTTAAGTATATAGAATGAAGAATTTTTTCAATGCATTGTATAATGCGAGTCAACATAAATATAAAAAAAACATACTCTCTGAATTGAATACTCCTTTTTTTAGTAAGCTGGTCAAAAATTTTTCTAAATCACCGGTATCTGCTACATACTTGGTTTTAGTAAATAAATTTTTAGTTATCATTGTGAGATAAAGTTTATATCAAAATTTTGTCATAATTTTAAAGAAGACAATGCTATTATAATGCTAAGCAAAAAGAAATATGTCGCAATAATTCGGAATGTATAAGAGCTGGGTGTCATCTGGCATCCGAAACGGGATGACAGTGAAAAATTTGAAATTCGCTCGCCACAGTGCCATCATTCTACGCCAAGATATGGAAAACATTTATTTTTCTCCGCGACAAATGTGTTGCGAGTTTAGAATATAGGGCCTTAGTATTTTATTGTAACTTAAAAGGAAATTTAGTTTTTTTAGATTTTTTTACAATAGTTTCGCTATTTGTTATATTTTGAAGTGGACCTGTGTATCTCGTTATATGAAATAAATGAAGATACCTTTGTTTTGATTAAGAATCTTGAATGTTCTGGAATCTCTATTTGTTTTGGAAATGATGGAAAGGAAAGTAAATTATATGGACACTAGCATTTAATTAAAAGGGTTCGTTCGAAATGGATTAGAATTTCTTAAGGGAAACTTATATCTGATTCTCTTAAGTTATTTTGCTTTTGGCTGCTTAGCTTTGCTTTGTGATTTTAAATACTGTTATTTTAATATTTTTTGTCTACATTTGGACTAGATGTATGGATTCAATTTTTGATCTAACATACATAGTAATATGGTTGATGCAATAACTTTAAACCAGAACAATGTAAGGATGATACAAAGTCTTTTCGTATCACAATGCGATAATGAACATTAAAGTAACTAAATTTCATAACAATCTACTGAACCATGTTTACTCAGCTTTGCAAGTGCCTGTTTATATTTTATGATAAATATTTTTGAACTAGAATCGTAACTGTATACTATTGATAATAACCACTGAAAACAGAGATGAATAGGTTGCTACATTGCCATGCTATTTATTATAAAATGATTGTATTTAGTTACTCAAACAAGTTTTTATTCATCGTCCACGTCTACAGCAGGACATAGTAGACATAGAATGTCCCCCACTTGTCTGCCGCCACAGGAGGGCTCAAGAGAGGGTGCCGTGCTGTTTGCTCTGGCGCGTCACCTAACGCGACGGTACGGGTGTCCCAACATACCCGGAGAGAAGAGGCCCACGAGTCGCCGAAGACTGACAACAGAATTCGCGGCCCCGGCTACAGAAATGCTCACTGAGGCAGTTAGCCGGTCACATTTACCGGTTCAGCTTACAAATTCGAGGGGCTATGATAAAGACTCTAGTTTTCTGGCCGCTGATGCGGTCCTTCAGGCCAATCTTACACTAAGCATACCACTCTTCATAGCACGCAGAGTGGCTTTAAATTTGTGGAACATTTGAATCGCAAGTATCCAAGTCTTGGTTTAAATTATCAATGTAATATTTTAAGGTTATTGATTGCATTGCATTACATCTAATTTTATCTAGATTTGTATAATAAAGAATTGTGTGAACGGATATCACAGAATTGTATAAAAGTAGAGGTAGATTAATATTAAAAGTAGTAAATAGTCAGTAGTCTGCAAAATTTTATACCTCGTTGTCCTGACCGAATTATAATGTGTTACTGATAATAGCAAATTAATACAATGCCCCGGCTTTCAAAAATTTTCTTTCATATTCAACACCATTCTTAGTAGATCTGATTACTATGTATTTCCATATTATTTGGACCTACATATTAAAACGTCCCACGTCTTTCATCGAATTTTTATTTTATCATATTTTACAATTTAGAAAATTTGTTAAAAGCGTTTATTTATAGATTTATAATGTATTGCCTTAAATTTAATTTTATGTTCCAAATTATATTATTATTATTATTATTAGTCACAACTTATTATGCTTATAATATACTGCTGTAGCAGAAAAGTTCTGGAGCCTATTTCCAGCAGTAGGCTGATGATAATAATGACATATGTGGTCGCCAACACTGTCGTATATTTAAAGTTGTATATAAATGTTTTACTTATCTTTTGAGGTTTTGTCAGCGTTTAAATTTAATTGCAAAAATTTATCAAATATCTATGAAACTACTCAATTTCATATAAAGTTATTAAATTATTCAGCCCGTTTTTGAAAAATCGATAACTTTTTTTCTCAAAGATGAACTGAAACTAATAGCACTATTTATGAAATAAAAATCGAAAATACTGCTTATCAGACAATGTTATCAATAACTGGATACGTTTACCATTCTGAACCAGACTAGCGTAAGCCGATAAACGAGACACTGACTGACGACGAGTATATAGTGCTTCTAACGAGCGAGAATCAATTGTAAACTGAGCATTGCGGTATCCATTTCTAGGGAATACTACGAGGGCTGCACTAAAAGTATCGGGAATGGAATATTTCCACTATTCCTGTCGTATTAAAATCTTTTAAATGCAAACTCCTTGGTATTGAAATCGAATACCGTTTATTTAAAAAAAAATCGAATTGACTCAAAAAAATTCAAGAGCGATGATTTATTATGACTTTTAAAGTGGTTTAACACAAAAACAGTGTGTTGATCGGATGATTCCTGCATTTTGTGATGAAGCCCTTCTAAAATCACAATTTATCGCTGGTTTGCTGACTTTTAACGTGGACGTGTCAAGCTCAGTGATGGTCCCCGTCATGGTCGTCCAAAAACTGCAGTCAAACAAGAAAACGTTGATGCTGTGCGCAAACTGACTGAGGAAAATCGACATATGACATACCGCGAGATTCAGGCAACTTCAGACATTTGCATTAGTCAAATACAAATAATCTTGCATGAACAATCAGGTGTAAAAAAGTTGTTTGCCCGTTGGAAACCGCTTTCCCTTTGTGAAGAGCAAAAAGCGGCTCGCGTTACTTGAGTGTGTCGGAACTCTCGAAAGATTCCACGCAAGATCCTGAAATGCTGTATACAACATCATATCAGACAAACCCGAACCAAAAAACCCGTCACGAGTTCGGGTGTTCAAAAATGAGTTAAGGCAAAAAAAATTGTTCGTTCACGGAGTGTTGCAAAAAAAATGGTGGCCACGTTTGTCTCTAAAACCGGCCATATTGCGACTTTTCCTCTTGAGGGACAAAAAACGGTTGATGTAGAATGGTATTACTACCATTTGTTTGCCACAGGTCGTTTCTGAACTCCGTAAAGAGAACTGCTACCGCAGCATCATCCTCCATCACGACAACGCGAGTTCACACACCGCGCACAGATCAATTGCGCAAAAAAACAGAATTTTTGGAGCAATAAAACAGAATTATTAGACCATCCCTCGGACAGTCCCGACCTCAATGTGTTGAACTATTCAATACAAGGACATAATTTTGAGGAATAATAAGGGAAAAGATTTAAATGTTCAAAATAATGTAATCTTAACTTGTTTTTTATAATATAAGTTAATTAACATATTTTTTAATCGACCATTATTTTTTTGCTTTAAATCAATTGTAAATAATACAATAACTGTTAAGGAAACTGAAGACGCTTCTAACAAATTTAAAATAACGTCATATGTTTTAAATGAAAACGAAAATTTGAAGTTATATAAATAATTATTTTATAGAGCAAAATGTAGTGCTTGTCGTATGGTTTCATCTGTTTTAATTATATTAATAATGGTTTATATATTATAATTTTAGTTAAAAGTATAAACATCAAATCAGTTTAACTGTAATTGGTAAAAATGATAAAAATATTTATTATATTAAAATAGAAGGATTTATATTAATAAAATATGTAAAGTTAAACAGAGCAAATGTCAAAAGTAGAAAATCACAAAAATTAAATAAAAATTAGAAATTGATAAATAAACACCATTAAAAATTACGACATAATATTAAGAAAATTAACAGTAAAAAGACATGTCCAAAATATTACCAAACTTGCTGCTACTAATTTTAATTAAATTATTATTTGTATATATATGAGTTTTCATATTTATCGTACAGTCTAGTTGAAGGCAATGTAACACAGTTTATTATAGTAAAATGACATCTATTTAAACTCATTTCGTCGTCGTTTCAGCCAGCCTGGGTTCAGAGCCCACTGCCAAGCATAGGCCTATAAGTCACCAAGAGTTACGATCCTTTGCCACCAGCACCCATCTACCTCTTGCATTTTTTCACAGGTGGTCACTCCATCTTGTGGGGGGTCGTTAGGGGGCCGACAGTGCAATGGTTGGGACGAAGCTTCTACTCGAACCTTTCTTTCCTACCGCTTATCGGTTCTACGAGCCATGTTGCCGGCCCATTGCCACTTCATCTAATCTGCGGGATATGTTGATTACCGTGCGGATTTCTGCATTTCGTACTTTATTAAGCAGAGAAATACCAAGCATATCCCGAGCCATAGCTCACCGAGCGACAGATGGTGAAAAACCGTGTCTCTGTGTCATAGGTCATCACCAAAAAATATAGGTAAAAGAATAATATTTATCAGTATTTAGCCAAGTCGGTTTTCTTACAAATGAATAGTCAAATTACGAATTGAACAAACAATGAAGCTATGATTGAAAATTAATCCAACTCAAAGCCAATCTTTAAACGATGAACTGTTAAATCCCCACAGTTTAATACCTCTCAGAATCAACGGAGTTTTATGAAAGAATTTCAAATACGGGGGTTATTAATGCAAAATACGACCCGCCTGTCTGCTCTGATAGTCATTACAAAACGGTTTCAAAGTGAATAAGAACTTGCCTTTACAAAAAAATACTTCTCTGGGTGTATATAAGGTTTTCGGGATTACTTTTCATATAATGTTAAAAGAGACCATAATTATTTTAATTCAGGTGACAATTAAATGTTATAACAAAAAGTCGATTTGATATAAGTATTCAATCAAATTGCTTTTGACTAATATCTTGAAATATTAGCGTTGCCGAACTCTTTTATTGTTTATAGACATGTAAGAATAAAATAAAAACGAGAAAATACAACGAGCATGTGTATACATTTTTAAACTTATAAAAAATCCGTCGCAACTTGAAAAAACTTTACACTTACTTAAAAAAAATTACTTTCAGTCCCTGTCGTAGAAAATCAATAATACAGTGTTCAATATCAGTTAAGATATTTTGAAAACTATTTGCTGACCTAAAAACATGATATCAAAACATTTTAAACACTGTCCTCATTTTTTAATAATTTCATAGAATTATTTGCTTAAAAAAACAGTTTACAATTTTAAATCTTCTCTCAATGGATAGTATCATTGATAGGTAACAGAATTTTTTTTATGCAAATACCAATCACAAGAGGTATCCTGAATTTATCAAAAAATGTTATGACATTTGATGTCACAAAAAGAATTTCTCCTGGGTCAAATTATGTTATCCCTTTGTTTGATTTATTCTTTATCGCACCCATTCGGCTTATAGGCGTTCTGTCTTGAAACGAATTGTGATTTGCGGTGCGTCGTGATCTCAAATGTATTTAAAATAATTAAAATATGCCTTTAAAATGTACGTGTAAGTACGTTATAAGTGCCTGTGATTTATTTAAATGAAAACCGGTCGAGTTTAATATAATTGGCGTTGATATCACGCATTTTGTTGTTACAGAGTGTTCTTAAACAGCGCTTAAATTAATTAATTGTTAATTTGCGGTTGGATATTAATGCAAAAGAACAAAAACGATCTACCATTTCTCACACAACACATTTTTATATCTTAAAATATAACACGAATCGGCAGTAGTACTGTTGCAAATTAGTGGCTTTAGTAAAAGTGTTATACGAATTTAATTCTTTCAAACTCCATGTAATTTTGCTTAAAAAACGCTATATAGGGTTTTACGTACTCTGCTCTACATATGTTGTAGTTACTAACTTTGTTTTCACAATTATGAAATTAAAAAAAAATATGATCGACTTCTAACAGTGTATAACGATTTTACGCAATACGAGTATAAGCAGGTGCTCTCCTAAATTGCGTTGCGTTTTCTGCCACCGCGCATTAAATCTCAGAAAAATTTTATGGTATTCATTTAATGAAAATGTTATCTATAACAAGTTTTATGAACAAATAATGAAGAGTTTGTTAAGGCAATAACTTGAGACCAAGATTTTATGTCTCCGAAATAGACAATCTAAAAATTTTTGTTATCTATATTTCATTTTCTACTACTAATATAACAAATACACATACAACAACGGGAACGGGAATAAATGTAAATGAATGAAAAATTTCCTTTATAAATTTCTTAATAATGTTTTATGTTTCTTCTGACTTATATAGTGCGTTTCAGCTGTTAAAGGTGCAGATAAAATCAATTATTAAGTAAAGGTAAAATTTATATTTTATAATATAAATTCAAACAGATACAAACACATTTATTATGTTGGAGAATTTCAAGATAATTCAAAATTGTTAACGTAATGAGATAAGGGGTACAAATTAAATACTTAGAAATTCGAGTGAAGCATCTAATTTAAATACAGGAATTATGTAGAAGCGAATAACATTTTCTTGATGGAGCAGAGAAGGGATAATAGTTTTGGCAGCTTTCTATTGTTTCCTTATGAGTGAATTAAAAAGCAGGAATAATTTGTAGAAAAGATAAAAATACTGTTTTGTGTATATTTATTTTACTTTATTGTGGCAACAAACAGATAGTAGAAACAGATTACGTATGCTTTTTTACTAAAAACGAAGACAATAAAGACAATTGTTTATATTTATTGTTTGGATTGTATGTAATTGGATCCATTATGTAAATTTATTTAAAATTTTTTGAATCATAAAATTTATTTAAAGAAGTAGTTATGTACGTTCAGTACTATCAATTGTTAAATCAATGCAAGTTTTGAATTTCAAGCTGATTTGGAAGATTTAAATGCCTAATACCTTCAGTAGTTGTGTCAAAAAAATTCTGTAAGTGTGGAGACCCATATCATACAGTAATGTGGTTTTGAAATTGACAATCCTTATAACGTTATATTGAGACGTATTTACGCTTTAATGTGCTAGTCCTACGTTGGTATTAGAAAGATTTATTTTGGTTGATCTGTGTGTTTGATGTATCCAACAGATCCTGTCTCCTGGGACTTTTAGATTAACATCACAGTTAATAAAGTTAACACAAATACAATTTTAACCATATTTCAATTACACACACACAATTTAAAGGTGTGCTAAGTCCAGCTGTGGACTGAGACGGGCAGAGAAGAGACGTAATTTAATCGTACTACACTCCAGTTTTACTAACCCCAAGGTGTCAGCTGCTGATTTGTTTGTTAATGAGTTAATATATAAATTAACACAAATACAATTTTAACCATATTTCAACTTACACACACATTTAAAGGTGTGCTAAGTCCAACATGATGGACTGAGACGGGCTGAGAACAGATCTAATTTAATCGTACTTACTCCATTTTACTAACCCAAGGTGTCATTTTTTGTTAATGAGTTAATATCGTAAATGGCAGCAGATTATTTTATATATTTTATTTTTAAGATTAAGAAACGTAATTATGTTTGCTAAGACAAAAATAAACTCTTCTTTGTGGGTCTTCTTAGATGAAATAAGATTACATCATACTACGGATGTTCACTTTTTAAATACATTGGCGTTCTTTTTCCGATGCAATGCATCGATGCTTTTCGATGGGTAGGTTAAAAAATAGATCCTTTTTTAACATCGAGTACTTTTTTATTTTATCTATTGCACATAATTACTGCATTTTTTGTATATGTAACTAAGTTAAAGAAACCGAAACAATTTTACTTATCTGCTTTGAATCGTGGTATATAAAAAAAATATGGAAAATCATTTTTACAGAAAAAAATACCGCAGGAAAATCGCAAAAGAATTGTAGTAACTAACTACAATTCTTTCAAATTAGTATTAAAAACAGAACATTGTATATATTTTTTGAATGGTTTTTCTTTTTACAAATTTATGAATTAAAAATGTATAAGCCTATGTCTACTAAGAAATATTGTAAGATTTTTCAAAAAAGACAATCTAAAACACTACTTAAAATAAATAACTAACACTTCTTAAAATTATGTTTAATAACTTGAGGGTTATTCGTATATAATAATTTTAACATCCAAATTAAGCCCGTTTTGTCGTTTATAGAAAATGTTTTAATAATAGGATTGTGGCTCGTGGTGGGGCCAAGCCGAGGCTCTCCATCTGGGGGCCCTTGGTGCAGTTATGTCACTCTGTAGGGAAACACATGCCTGTGGCGACCCCGCATGCGGCTTAATAGTCCAATCTAACAAAAGATTGGCTACTGTGTAGTTTTAAATTCATACTTATAAAAGTTAAGAATATTTAATTTTTTTTAAATACTGATGTTTTAGACACATGATAATCGATATACTTTTAAACATAGATTGATTATAAAATCGATTTTGAGCATCGATGTAAATCGAATATCCCTACTGTGAAACAAATGTTATATGAATATACTTCTACTACCTTTGTAGGATATTTTACAAATACCAGACAAATTTATTTATTTGGAGTAATTATTACGTTTTCATATCACATCAAAGCATTTAATTAAAAAGTATTTTAATTTTTGAATAATGCGCATCCGGTAGGCAATATTTAATTATCTGTCAATGTTAACAGTAAGTAAATACGACTTGTCCTGTTATGAGACAACATCAAGATAACCCAGTAAACTTTACACCAAATGACAGGTATGTAGCGCTCGTAACGAGGCAGAATAATTATTACCTCACTATTAGTAGTGCTCATTTTGACATGGATACTAATAATATAAGGTTACTATGAGAAGATAGGATTAGGCAATGAAAATACCCTCTCCCGTAGCTTTCATTTCATCTTATATGCAGATGACTAACTTAAATTTTTAGTTATTCGAACAGTAGGAAGAGACCAAAATTTTTTACTTATTAGTACTTACTTCAATATCAATAACATTAAATATTGAAAAATAATGAAAACGACGGAAAATAAACAACTGGTATAGTAATTTTCTAATGTTTCAAACAACAGCAAAATTTATTTTCAATTTATATATTTAAATTACTTTTTCTAGATTATACCATTATGACAATTTAGCGTCCTATAACCTACCTATAGTTCCAAATTATATTTTTTGTTAAAGGATTGAATTGGAAACTATTTTAAGTCGAATGAGACAGTTAATAATTAAACAAATTATATATCCTATCAGTCTGACAGCAATTTCAAAGGATACGATTAGCTCATTCCACTTTACAAGTGTCATGTTACGAAGCGTTTATTGGATTGACGCCTGGACATACAATCTGCTTGAGTGAATAACATTAACACGAGTAACTTGTAACAGACCAATTAAATGTCTATTAATAGTTACACTTCTAATTTGAGTAAAACAGTTGTTAATCTATGAATGTAATTAAATTAAAATAACATCAATTACATCTCAAGTTATATTTTAACAACACGGCAAAAAATTTTAAACCAAATCCGCATTTCAAATCACTACCCTAACAAACTGAAAACTGCAGTTTTAGATTTGTTTCGACTTATTGCGTTCGTTCTGAAAATTTATGTATTAAGTTCAAATGTACTGCCTCTGCTGGAGTGCTGAAATTGGAATAGTGTGTTTTACCATAAAAAATCACACTAGAATTAATTGCTCTTGATTATTATTGCTTTGTGCTTTGATGTTTCAACAGAAAATTGTCTAATTGTAAACGCCTAAATAACAATTTGGTAAACTACCTCCGTAGCCTAGTGGTATGGGCGTGTGCTTTAGAAACCGGAGGTCGGGTTGAAATCGCGGGGACGCAACAAATTTAATTGTTTCCCTAGTTGGTTAGGGCAATTTGGGGCCGATCCCCAAGTGTCTGAAAAGTAAGATGATCCATGCTGGATGGGTATGGAAAAGTCGGTTCACCCTCCAAACCCGCATTAGACCAGCGTGGTACTAAAAACAGGCTGATGATGTATGTGATGTAAGGTTTTTTATTTTTAAAGACGGATGTCAAAAATGAAATTTATAAATTTCAGTCTTTTATTTATATGTCTTACTACCACGGAAACAACTGCTCGTCGTATTAATTTGTAAAATATAAAATGATTACATTAACTTTCATTTTTTTACGAAACAGAGAGGTTTTTAGTTTTTAGAAGTAGTGTTTAATTTGAATTAATTATTTTGGAAATTTAGACGAATCTAAAATGGAACAGTATTCCGTTAAAAATATCTTCCGTTAAAAAGCCCATGATACACCAAACCTACACTAAAAAGCCTTAAAATGGAATTAAAAGTTTATCAAATAATTTATTTTAAATGAACCATAGTAAGGAAACTTAACCTTAAATTGTTAAAGTAGCCGCTTCAGTATTCAAAGTTAAATTTGTGAGTGTTTGACCAAAGTCTGTCTGCATATAATTCATAGTCTTATAATGGCATAACTGTTGTCAGAATTTCTAACCAAAATCTGTCCTGGAGGTAACTGATTTCAAAAGATTGCCTCGAAGGGAACCGCCATGGGGTCTATTTAAATGTAAAAATTATTGTTTTGATTTAAAAGGCCATGTGGCCACCAAAGTACGTAGTTTTTATCGACACATAACAGAAGATAGGAGACCTGCAATGTACTAATTTAATATCGTAATATTTACCGAATGAGAAGCGAACCTGTCGTGAAATAACATAAACTTAAAACGAGTCTTATAATCAGATAATACATGCAAAGAAACTACCACTTGCAGGCTACTTTCAATAAAAATCGTTATATGAAACATTATTTTGATCTTACTCGTAAAGTGAAGATAGCTTTTACAATATAAGCGGATAACAACACGGTTTTTTACGACGCCGCAGTCCGATATCTGCCGCCGCATTTTATTACTCTGATGTGTTTTGAGTTATAAATTTTATTGCAATGCTTTAAAAATCTATTTTTATCAACTTTAAATATAAGAAGGAAAATGGAGGAAATCTCTGTAGTCGGTTGGCTTTAAAAAACCCAAGAACTTAACTCCTCCTTGGATCAATTTGGGAAACCAGCAATCCACCGGACAAAAAGGGGAGGATTTGTACAGGTCGTTTTTTTCTGGGGACACCGCAAATGACCAGTACGTGGCTGCACAAACTTTCTTACCCAACAGTCGTCAGTTCTAAGAACCTTCGGCGGCCAAGCTACTCAGTTTACGAACCCGGGGATAAGGTCGGTTACCATCGTTCTGGGATGTCTACTTGCAATTTTATCACGTAGGAGAAAATCGAGCGTGCCCAAGGTCTTGGATCTTCCTCATACCATGCATACTGGCCTTAGACGTAACTGGCAACACACATTGGTCAAAAACCTTAGTTTTAAGATAGTGACAAATATTGGATGAGAGGAGTTGTCGCCCAAACGCTGCCCATCCGAGTTGTATTAGTCGACCTCTGCGTCGAATTTAGACTTATCTGTGAATGTTTAGTACAAGTAAATGTTTTATTTAACTGACGCCATAAATTACGTGAAAATAAAATGTTTTATTTAAAAAATGTGACCCGACTAGGAGAGGTTATTGAAAATTACTGCTATGGCCTTTTTGATATTTTTATAATATCAACACCTTATGGGAGTTGTTTGTTTGGATTTTTTGATGTTTTATTAATTCCAACTCTATCGAATATACTAACTTTACGTCGTAGTTAAACATAGTAAGAAAAGAGCTTATTTATCTTTACCGTTTTGAATTAATCACACCGTTTTTTTGTAGTGATTATTAATGAAAAAATGATCTACCAAGTCACTGAAGCGGAAACGCAAAGAATGATTGTCTGGCCTTTGAAGTCCAGTGCAATACTCTGTGTCAATATTTGCTCAAGCCGGAAAATCGCCAGGGGAAATCTGAGCGATTTTTCACATTGTTGTCTTAAAATAAGAAATAAAAGTGCAAAATTGTTCGCCGAGTTATTTTAAATTTTGATATATTGCTGATCTATTATACTGAAATATATACATTTTAATACAATATTAAAAATTCACTAGTCTTCAAACACATTTTAAAATTATTTTTTTTATTTCTTTTCTAAACTATAAACATTTGTGGTAAAATCATAACTTGTACAAATTTATCAGTATTACGAAGTGTAATTCTGAAAAAATATTTATTTTTTTTTAAGTATGACCTTTTTCGGACATCTATTGAAGAGAAAACTGCATTTTGGAATTTGTACTGTTAAATTTTAGTGTTTTATAACACACCTTATGCTAAGGTAAAATTAAAATAAACGCGTTAAAAATTACTAAATTAAAATTATAAAATGATCATTTAAATTATTTCTCAAACTATTCGATAAAAAACACAAAAAGTTTTAAAGGAAAAGGGCAAGATAGTTAAAAATATTTTTATGTGCAATTTGGTTGCTCTAGGTAGTAGTGGCATTGGGTCATCCTTTTAAAATGGTAAGGAAAAGCTGTCATTTTCATCTTTTAATAATTTTTGTGGAAGTAGTTTAATAGATATTTGAGAATTAAAAAAAACGATTTAAAAACCATAACCTTTAAAGGATTAAATTGAAAACCTTGAAACCGTAGAAACAGAAAAACGGTTTTTTTAAAATAATAGACGTTCTTGAATTGGTTCCACAACAGTCCAATGAGTGCATTTTATGTTTTGAAATTTACAAAATTCATTTTAATGTAAAATGTTATTAAAAGTTGCAAATAGATGTATTCTAAGCTAATTGTAGCCATATATAAATACCTTAATAGATATGAAATATGCAGAAATCTCGGGGCTGTTTCGAGCACGTAGCTTAGAGCTTATATTGCGTAAAATAGTCAAATACTTTTTTTTATGGCCTACGCAGGCAGACAAGCAGTCGGACCACCTGATGGGAAGTGGTCACCGACGCCCAATTAAACATTTAAATACTTAGTGGTAAATAACGGCTGCCTACCGTGGAGACATAGGGTGTCAACTTTACCCAGTAAATAAGTTGGCTTAAATGCTATTCAAACCGGAACACAACAGTATTTTCCACCACTGCTTCACGACAAAATAGGGAAAAGGGTGGCCTTCCACCCAGACGGTCCCCTGTAAAAAAGAGGGACCCACCACCGAACATTGAATCAATTTTTAGAACGTTATTAAAATTATAAACTTGTAAAATTTTTTCATTTGTTTGGGCTTAATCGCCACCTTTTTCTT
Source organism: Lamproptera curius (assembly GCA_029286875.1). NCBI lineage: Eukaryota > Metazoa > Arthropoda > Insecta > Lepidoptera > Papilionidae > Lamproptera > Lamproptera curius. The sequence continues at coordinate 1,218,177 of JAGSMT010000050.1, read as the reverse complement.
GTGGGGTTTTGTTTATTCCCATCTTGAACCGGGACCAAAATCAAGTTTAAATCCGGCCTTCAAGATTTATCAAATACGAGACAAGCCCAAAACCTTAGAAGGGCCCAATAGAACATGGTTATACTGGTTCGAATTCACGTTTTCAACTCAAAGCAACCCACCGCACAGGGCCGGTCCTGAAACTTTAAAATTTAATATTCAATTTGGATGTAATGAAAAATAAAACAAAATAGTCGGGAAAGTGATAAGTAATTATTAAAATGTTCCCGAGAAAAATTTTAAATTAAGAGACAAGAGAAAATATATACAAATAAAAAAAATTGGTGAATTAAAATATTAAAATAACAGGTTTTTAATGATGAATCCGTGGAATATAAAGGGAATAATATATAAACAACAAATTTTTAAATTTTCCCTTTATTTGTGGAAAATTAATTAAAGTTTAAAAAGTAAGGCCGTAATAATTAATAATAATATACAAAATTTATCATTTTGCTAACAATAAAAACAAAATAAATGTGCCAAAATGAGGTTGATTTTGGGCAAAATTTTAAAATAAATGAATTTAGATTTCTCCAATCTTTTTTTCAGTTTTTAATACATCTAAATTTGGTTTGGATCAACAGATATTTGGTCCGTAAATTTTTGTTTAATATGTAAAAGAAAAATGATTATTGAAATCAAATTAATATCTGGTTAACCAATTGCTAATGAAAGTAGTAAAGTTTCAACACTTTTGCGTTGTTGACAGTTTATGTTTATTGCTAGCATTTATTAAAGTAGAGGGAGTGCCAAAATGTTTAACCGCGTTTTGGCGTTATGCTTATTCTGGTCGTAAATTTACAATGCATAAATTCCGCGACCAGAATCTATTTGGCAGTGGTAAAATACATATATTTACCATTATTAGGGGTATTTTTAACTACCTCCGTAGCCTATGTAAGGCACATAGGGCACATCATAGGTTAAAATTTTGCGGGGACTCAAAAAGTCATCACCGTTGTTACCTAATTGGTTAGGGCAACGCTGGCTGATCACCCTATTGTCTGTTGGCAAGATGATCTTGCGGTTGGGCATAAATTTGATTCTTTTCTTCGGTCGGGTGTCCGTCAAATTGGACCATGAAGGTTTGGAAAGGGCCTGTGTTTGCGCTTACACTTGCGTGTACATTATTTCCTGCGCAGTTGGCTGATTTCTATTATAGATGGGGCGCCGTAGTCGGATTCCGTAATGAGAACATTAGGGGATTTTTTATAGAAGATTACTATATTCAGTTATTTTAATCGTCTTTTAAGACTTAAAACTACTCGTTCCATAGTTCTTCTTGCTGTCATAAAACATGGGACAGAACGAGATGTTGAATATCATATTGAATGTGAGTTTTATGAATTTCACTAACAAGATATTTTAGTACTAAGTTCTTTAGTATTAAAATATTTGTGTTAATCAAAGAGCTATCTTTCCTGATTGCATTTAAAATAAAAATTGAATGGAAAAATTAGGAACCGTTATGGTGAATGAATTACTAGATTTTAAAACTCCCAACAAGTCTGAATAAAATGTGGGTAAGAAACTTGCCTGTTCCTATCCGTTATCGTGGCTTGATTATAAACGGTCTGTACTGTACTGACTGAACCCATTTATACTGAGGATAAGTAAACCAAATAAAAAAATAAGCGATGTCAATTTTCTTCACGTGTTAAATTAGTATTTGAACAGTACTTTATTTAATAATTTTCCACCCAAATATTCCAGGTGGATAAAAAAAAAGTTATAAATAACAAAATTACTTGTAAACGAACCTTATAATTATTTTTAAACCTTTTATAAAAAATGTTTCTTTACTTTCAAATTTTTTAAATAAGAAACAAATTTTAATAACCCATAAAATATCATTAAACATTACTAATTACAGAACTTTAGATATAGATTTTAGTGCTTAAAAAGAAAGAAGAAACTAGGAAAATTTAACGATGAATTTAATAATTATTTGTACTACTTGCAATAACCTACATGAAATAGTTCGTATACGAGCACTTAAATAATATCGGACATATAACTTGGACATTGAATATGTAATACAAATACTGTTCAAAGTAAAGGTAATCAAGCAACAACAACAAAGATGGCTGACAATGTAAGCATATTAAATGGACCGAAAATCGTTAATCAGCTTTCCTATTATTGTAGTCGTACATCATCGTGTTAAGTAGCAATAAAATTATTCGGCATGTGCCAAATTATAATATTTAGCAAATGTAACATCTTAAAGCTTTTGACAAATTATATGTTTGTAAGAAAAGTGAACTAAACCAACCATATAATAGTTATTTGTTACTTAGTACGAAATATATCTGTGTTGTTAATTTAATTTGAAGGTTAACCTTGAAAAGGATATTTAAAATGTATTTCAGAAGCCAATTTACTCAAGAAAAGAGAAAAAGTGAAAAAATTAAAAACCGGTTTAAAAGTTTATTGTCTACTTCAAAACTTTACCTTTTATTTTAAAAAGACAAAAAAAAAAGAAAAGGTGTCTATTAACAACTAGCATAACTTTCTTGCTTGGAAAACTGCAATAAAATACCGATATTTCTCTTCCCCCTTAACACAATAAGGAATAAAGATGGCAATATCGGAGTTGACGGTATTAAATTTATAAATAAAAAAAAACAAGTTAAGTTTTTAAAAGATATAGATTTAAACATCAGAATGAGTTATTTTGTTTTGAGTTGTTTCGTCTGCAACGTATCTTAACTAAAAATCAATTATTTGTTTTACTAATATGTAAGTAGATTTTTCAAGTTTATATGTATAATTTAAATTAACCCAATGTGACCAGGTTAAGGTATCATAAAATTAGGTGATAAATAAAGCAGGTTTCCATATCAGCATGCGTATTCAATGCCGAAAATATATTTTGATAGCAGCTAAACGAAATTAAAATTTGTTGGGGGCCGGACTAGGTTTTCAGACCACGGGAGGCCCACCACCCGGAACCAGGCGGGATAACTCACCCACGTCACAATCCAATTTTGTTAATTTATATAGTGTAGTAGACATAATGTTATACAAATAGTAATGTACCGTTAAAACATCGTTTTAGTTTTACAGTTTGAAAGGCCCCGCATCTTACGTAATTAGTGTAAAACTTTTCGACTAATTACAATATACCACTAAGAATAATGGATGTAATATGGGGAACTGGCCCTAGGCCTAGTGGTTGGGGCGCGTGCCAAAACCGGAAGCCAAGGTCCCAATCCCCGGGACCAAAAAAATTTTAATTTTTTTACTAGTTGGTGAGGGCACCGGGCCGGATCATCCAATTGTTGAAAGAAGATCCATGCGTCGAATGGGCATGTAAAACGTCAGTCCTTCAAAAGCCCTTAATGGATAGGTATGGTATTTGGGGAGGCCCATGTCTAGCAGTGGATTATCACAGACCGATGATGTATGTATGTGATGATGTAATATATAAGTAAGTCCCATGGCAGGAAGCTTAGTTTACGACTGTTCACTGCAAAATATAAAGCTTACCTTAGCCGAATAAAACATATTCCTAGTCCTGTTTGCCTAATTATTATCATGGTTTACTGCTAAACACGATGTTGAGACTTTTTAAATGAATTTAAATTTATCTTAGCAAAACAGTTACACAAACTTACGACCGAAATATTTTGACTGAAACTTCCCTTCCAATGTTTCCTTGCTTAATTGGTACCCGCCACTACAAAATTCCTTTAATTTAATTAATGGCTAGGCGTACACTTTCAAGGAATTCAGTAGTTTTCTATGATAAGTTTTGTTAACAAATTAAGATTTCGAATATATCAAAACTTTTTAGTACCATGGATGATAGTTTGGTGTAAAATAAACACGATAATTCTTGTAGTATTTGCTGAGATCAAAAAGGTCAAGCCCTATATATATATTATATATTATTTATTTATTTGCTAACTAATAATACACATAGAGGCACATTGCAGTAGTGCAAACTAATAACTAAGAAAACAATTCATACTAATACAAATACATCTTCCAATTTTTTTAACAGACAATTTATGTCAATAGCTTACGAAAATAACAAATGTAATTATCTAAAAAGTCAGTCCAATTTAATTAACCCATTGGAATTTGGTGGATGGGAGACGGTTCAAAAACTCTTTAATGCAGAAGGCATGCATAAGGGAAGACCTATGTCCAGCGGTGGAATAACACAGGCTGCTGATGATTGACATACAGCGAAGGTTGTAGGACTTTATTGTATACCACGTATTGATGACAAAATGTGTAATAAAAAGAAATATTGTACATTACCTCAAATGTATTTTTTTTGTATTTACATATATTTCGAAAACGGAAATCTAAATTATAGACTGTTATATGAATTTAATAAAGATAAAATTTATGGCAAAGTGTTTTCGGTTTTGCTACTTCAAAATTTTGAAGGTTTGTTTACTTTTTATTCTGCCGATGTTTCAGACACTTTGCAGGATCCATGGTCACGGGCAGATTAAGGTGTTGTTCGTCTGTCAAAGTTTTTTACCCAAACACCGTCATTTATGTATTTTATTTATTAGTCAGTTTTACGCATACTTACTACTTCTAGATGTCTAGAAGTAATTTTATCCTTGGGCTTAATTTTGTGAATAATTGGATACCAAGCAGGTGGTAACACCCAACCATCCTCTCTATGGAAATTAGGATGTTTTTTAATTACAAAAGTCTCGCGTATCTTCCTGGGTAGAAATTGGTGTTCTTTTGCACGGATTTGTGGTTCATCAAATCTTTTATAATGGTTGGATTGACCCCCCAGTCGACTTGCAGACTTCTTTCATTTCGGTGCTTCACGTTGTTTGTGTTCTTTTATCCCAGTTCCAATGGATAGGTATGTTTGGGCCCATAAAGAGAGAATCACATTCAATGAAGCTTGCCACCCCTGATCTTTTAACAGATAGAGAGAGGATAACGATTTTAAACCTTTGGGAGTGAAGCATTTTCTTTTATTCGTAAAATATTTGTAACCTTGTGAGAAAATGTTATTCATTTATAGTAATGTGAAAACGAAATAAATATTTTGAATTGATTTGAAAATAAATAAAAAAACAACTTTAACGTTAAAAATATAAAAAATAAGTATACTTGTTGATAAAGAATCAGTGTAATTCAATAAAAACAGATTTTTACCAGAACTCTCTAAAGTTCACAAAAGTTCTCAACCAAAATAAGCATGAGTGCCCCGCTGATTGCCAAATGCGTGACAAAACTTACAAGTTTGACCTAAAAGCTTATTTCGGAAAAGAAAGTTATCAGGTAAAGAATTATTTTGCTAATGTGCAAAAACAAGGTTCTATTGATAAATTTTACTTTTTATGTCTGCATAATATGTTTTTCTTATACGAATATTCAAAGACGGGAAATTTGTATTTTCCACAAAAATGATTCTAATACGTACATGCATATATAAAGTAAAAGCCTATACTTTCAAGGGAATGGAGGCCATATATATCTATGTACATCACCCGTAGCAGGACTGTAAGAATAAAAGTCAATCCCTGGATCCAAAGATCGGTTAAGTTTGATTCTTTGCTCATTCCTGTATAAAATCCTCGTTTTTAAATTCAAGGAGAATTGATATAATTGATTGTATATTTCAGTCCCTTTGTTAATACTTTTGATAAATAAATAAATGGGTTCCACATAGGGGCCTTCTAAAGCAGGAACAGTCCCGCTTAGAACGCTTCCATAAGCAACGATAAGAGAAATTAAGAGGCTCGCGTCTCTCTATCGGGCAGTTCCTAGTTGAAAGAAAGAAAGAGAAGAGAGAAAGAAAAAGGGGCATGCTTACCGGTTCCAAGCCTTCGTCTCTTACACTCAGGTCGAATTTGTTAGTTCAATATTTAGAATTGTTATTATTATTTGAAACTTCTTTGTACTATACAAATGAATATTCTTATTATAATTTTTCTACCACTAAAAGACGGTATTGTAACCGATTTTTTATGGGCAAACCAATTTTCTCCTTTTTAATGGAAACCAAATTTCCAAAGACGTTAAAATTATTAAAGTCTGGCAAAACCCTTGATGATAAGTAGATCCATATTATTCTGTTAATATATGATTACTGGAAAGAAAATTAGGTGGTATTTTAACTAACAAAATACTATTTTACTTAATGATTTAAGGAAAATTTGGTTAAGTTATGGTTATTTAGCTTAAGTTTATTAAAAAAACAATAATGAGCTAGAAAGCGACGGTTCTATATAATTTTAATTTTTAATTTAAAAGGAATTATATCAATAAATAAAAATTCTTTAATTTATTGATATAACGTGTCGGTTATCCCGTCCCATCTGGCTTTGAGAGTATAAAGGAACAGGAAGTGCAATTTTTGTTAATTGTGTTGTTGTGTTCTTTATACACCGGGCCACTTTGTGAATTAAACTTTTTGGGTTGGCGATCTCAATCTAGATTTGACTAGAGAAATTATTATAAATAAAAGATATTTTAAGCATATCCTTACGAATTAATAATTTAAAAGAATCATTTCCATGAATTTAATTTTATATTAAAAATTTTATTTCCATTTCTTTTTGGGCGTTTTTAAAATAAATTTTGTCCATATTTAAGATAAAATTTTGTTTTGAGTATTTCCAAACCACTAGCAAAACTGAGAATCCTGTTCCTTGCCCGACGCTTATGCAAAATTAGGATTAAGGCCTTTGGAAACATTGGGATGAAACACAGCTTTTGGTGGGGAAATTGTTCACAAATATTATTAAAAATTGCTTTTTTTTCTTTTTTGGAAAATTAATACAGAAAAAATGCAATTTAAATGGTACAGATTACATTTATTTTAATTTATCCAAGGTGTATTTAGATCTGAATTCCATATTAGATACGGATTAAAGCAGATAATATCTCTCCGCGATCTATTTTTTATTTCCTATTCAAACCATTGTTGTTTAACTTGTGCTTATACCATGTTACACCCTTTTCATTTGGAATTTTATTGATGAAAAAAAAGATTTTATCATTTACGCCGGTTAACACGAAAAAATATTATTTTTAAGGCAATTTTGATCTGTTTTAATGGTATCTCTAAATTTAAAAACAAATGCGTTAACCAAAAAAAAAAATCCAATTTATCTAAACGTTTTCGAACGTAATAAAGAAATTCACATCACTTTTGGCCCACAGTGTACAAGGTATATTGTAATCTTATTTGACATACAAAAAAGAGTTTCTTTTTCTGTTTTAGCAAACATAATCGTTTTTGTATAATTAGGCTTTGGGGGAAAGGGATGGAAGGTTCTTTGTCAATGAACAATTTTAAGACAAGAGGTTTTTAAAAATTAGTACAATAAATTAAATCGAATAGTAATACAGATGTAAATTTTGTGGAACAGATGAGCCAAAATTTATGTAACAAGATTTGGTTGAACTGTTATTATAGCATAAGTATTTCTTTTCGTGAGTCGAGAACAAAGTGTGATAAATTTTAAAAGTACAAATAGATGTTCATTTACATCGCTTGCATCTGAAAAATATATCAATGTTTACAGTGGATTAACTTCTGAAATAAGAAGCGTTAAAAGTTTTTTATCTCAGACTGTTAAATCAAATTAAACATGGAGTTGGTCTGAATCATTATTTCTTGAGGTTTACAACTATATGTGAATAGAAAGATTTCTATTATTGTGTAATTGAATCTAATGAATAATTTCAATTACTATTGTTCCGATTCATAAAAAAATTACCATTAGAAAGCTATATTTACCTTTAAAAATTATGTTTTTACCACAGGAAAATTAATTATAAAAATCTAAAAATACGCGGGCAGATCCGATGACGGACTACTAGTTCATAATATACCAGAAATCGAGGAAAATGGTAAGATTTCATACAAAAATAAGAATCGAAATCATATTTACCACAGAGTCAGCAATTAAGACGTATACTTTAATTTTAACCTGTGCTTTATGTCATTCGTAAGGTAACGGATACGTAAGCAATAAAAATGACTATTGTAATAACCAAAATAAAGATAGTACATAAGTCTGGGGAATAAAAATTTTAATTCCAATTAAGAGATTTATATTGGTAACGGAAATATAAAAAATATTAATTAAGGGACTTTGACCGAGTTTATTAACTTAAAACAATATCTTGATTTGGCGTAAACTCCCAGTAGATTTACTTCTAAACCTTAAGGAGTCCATAATTTTAAGATTACCCTTAAAACCGTAAAATCCCTTTTCCAATCAGTGGTCTAATACTCTTAGAGTTAAATATCGTTGAGGAGTTAAGAGCAAAGAAGCTTTTAATAAATTAGTCTAATACCTCTTTTTAAATATTTAAATTTTGTGAAACTCATTTGAAACTTTTAAGTCCGTATAAATCATCAATATCTTATAAATTTAGTACCATTATGTATGAGTGTTTTCAATTCTATTTATAACGTACTGAGAAAAGTATAATCCGAAGCAGATCTGTAGCAAATGTTGTAATAAACTTTTAAAGAAAAAACAGTTGTAAGCTTTAATACAAATATAGATAATATTTATGTTAACCTTATAAAGAAATGTTACCATCAGGATTCAAATTGTACTTATAAAACTAGTATTGACTCACTTGAGAAGAAATAGTTTGTTATTGTGTCATCTTTATCTGTTATTAATCAACAAAGATATTAACTAAGAACAGTTCAATCATTTTAGTACAAAGGAAGAACACAAACATATTAAAAATGAGCCAAAGTTAAGAACTGTTGAAATCACCGCTATTACAATCGTTTATATATCGGTAAGCGCCTTTCCTACAATTTCAAGGGGTTATTATTCACAGCGTCACCTTATTTGGTCTGTTTGTTTCACGATATAATTAATCGTTATTAAAAATGTTCTTCTGGTCGATTTGACCACGGGGCCATTCCTGGAGATGAGGCCCAAGCGAATACGCAGCAGATAATTATAGGCGAAGGGCACGCCAAACTCAGGGGCAGAATATTTAAGTGCATGCACGCGCAAACCTCAGGTGCACCCCTTCCTTCACTTCAGTCCGATGGAAGGATAACCGACAGACCGGAGAGAGATTAGACACAGGAGACTTTTTTATAAGCCCATCCGACGCATGGATCATCTTACTTTTACAGACAAATTGGGATCGGCCCAAATTATCCAACCAACTGGGAAATAAATAGAAAAATTGAGTCCTCCGGAATTGAGTTTCAAAGCCAAGTTTCCTACCCACTAGGTTCGGAGTTAAGTTGGACAAAACTTTATAAACAAAAGTTTAGATTTTATTTATCATGCAGCTGTTAATTGATACCGCATTATCTATTGGAGCAAAAGCGCCTTTGCTGAAAATTCAAACATTGATAAAAATCGAAAATTTCTTTAATGGTTTGGACATTAAATATAGGTAATTTATTTGAGCCGTTATTTGTGATGGTTTTCAGAGGCCCTTGTAAAAAGAATTAAGGGTATTCAATTGTTGTAGTTAACTTTTCATTGAATAATTGTGTAAAAACATTGCAAAATTGAGCCTTTTTTTAATTTATATGTTTTAATATTAATCTATTATCGCATTTAATTTCTTTACAATTATTTAAAATTAAAACCGACGTTTCAAACCCTTCCCTAGGCCCATGGTCGCGGGACCGATTAAGATGTTGGGCTTCGATTCCCATGATCTGCAAAAGTATTTACTGGTTATTTAGATTTTTTTTTGAAAAGTTTGTTTAAAAAAATAATTTTATTTAAATAAATTTTAAACCCAAATTTTGTTTTAAATTAAAATAAAAATTTAAAATTTTTTTTAAAATTACTTAAAACCGGTTTAAAAGGGAATTTAAAATTTTAAAAACTTAAATTTAAAAATTTCCTTTTGGCTTTTTTGCTTAAAATTAGTTTTTGCATTGTCTTAAATTTCCCGAACCCCCAAAATTTTAAAAACAAATTGGGGAAATCTTTTTTAAAGGGAACCTTGGGCCCAATTTCCAATTACAAATACCAAAGGAATCCAACCCGGAATCCCATGGAATTTTTAAAAATTTTCTGAGATTATTTACCGTGGCCTTTTAAGGCCCAAAAAACTTTTAAAAAATGAATTTTGGGAAGTTTTGCCCAGCCCTTTATATTAAAGGTGAAAAAGTTAATTTGGATTATTTGTTATATTAATTTTCTTTTTTAAAAAAAATTCTTGGGTTTGATTTTGGGAAAAACCAAACGTTTTTTTTTACTTGAACCGCCAATCAGGGCCAAACTTAAAATGGTGGTCAAAACCTTATTAAATCAGGGCCAACCAACGGTAAATTTTGGTAGAAGGCATAAAAAACGGCTAGGAGTAATAAACAAATAGAACTTTGTTAAAAAGTTTTGTATAATTAATTTTAAATATTTTTAAAAAATAAAGAAAATTTGGAAAACAAGTCAATTTTTCCGGCGATAAGGTCACTTTTGGGAATTAAAAAAATTTTTGTAAACGATTTAAATCCGGGAAGGCAGTTTTGGTTGGCTTGGTAAAATAAAAAGATTTAAAGAGAATATTACTTAAAACAGAAGAAAACCGTGGTAATTAATTAAACTATTTTTTAATAAAAAATTTAATTAATATTTTTTAAATTTTATAAAAAAAACAAGTTTGGTTAATTAAATTTAGAACTTTTTGATGGTTTTGGTAAAAAAAAAAAGTACTTAAAAGAAATTAAAATTACAATAATAATTTTAATAAAAATTTATTAATTTCATTAAAAAAATGTTAATTGGAATTTGAAATTATATTCCAGGGGGATTCCATCGTCATCCCCTTTGTTTAGTTCCACGCTGGACACAGGCCTTCTGTTAACCGGTCCCTTCTCCAATTAGGGGGTATTGAGACCATATTCACCGTTTCCAAATGCGGTTTGTGGGTGAACCAATTTTACAGGCCCATTCGACGATGGATCATCTTTCTTGTCAAAAGTCGTGTTAACCGCCCAAAATTGTCATAACAAACCAGAAAAACAAAGTTGTTTCCCGTGGGATCGAACCCATGTCCTCCCCTGTTTTTAAAGGGCCAATTACTAGGCCACGGAGACGGGGTTAGTGGAATTGTTAAATTAATTGCTTTATATGGTTAGAATTGTTCTCTTGCTTTTTGACTAACCCGTTATCCTTTTACCAAAGGGTTGATGTCATTTTATTCCTAAACTGGCTGAATTCAGTTTACATCCCTTTACGACGACACAATGGGAATAAAACCAGAAAAGGCCAACTTAGAATTGGTAACATTAAGTTCGGTTTTGATTTACGTTGGCAACTCAAAATCTTTCACAACACATTGTATACCATCCCCAATTAAATGATAAACTATTTTCTAGTAAATATTAATATTTAAATTATTTATACACAGATGGATCATTCTTGGTCAAATCGATCAATAGTTGGAATCAACCGTTTGGATTTGGCCAATTTTTGGAAGTTTTCGATCAATATAACGGAAGTTCTGCAAGGAAAAATAATATTTTTTTTTTGTTAAAATTTGAAAATTTCACCAACCTTTTTTAAACCTTATTCTTCAAAGATCTCAAAACCATTATTATTCCTAATGGATCTGAAAGTTTAGGTTATGAGGATACTTAAAGGTACCTGAAAAGGTAATTTTTTGAAAAATTTTAAAATTCATTTTGGAAAAATTTTGAATTTTTTTTTTAAATTACCCTAATTGAATTCCAAAAAAGATCCTGAAATTTTTATAGAGTTTTGTTTTGTTTCCAAGATATAAATTTTTGAATTTTTAGGAAAAAAAATTGTTTCCACTTCACTTGTAATTTTTTTCATTTAGGGCCTTAAAATTTATTTTAATGCAAAAGAGTCAATAAAAAACCAATTAATGCGATATTTTTTTTTAAAGTTACATTTTGATTTTAGATTGGATTATAATTGTGTTAAATTGGTTTTTTGTAGCCCCTTTGTTGTGGGTTGATTTTGGTAATTTTTTCTTAATCTGGAAAGTAAATAGTCTCAGATGGATTGGGAAGTTAAATTATTGTAGGATTTTATCTTCACTGAATAATTTCCTTGAATATGTTGTTTGTGATCCAATTATTCCCGATATATTAACCCAGAGCAGATTTTTTTCCATGAAAATGCATAACTTTACGTCCACGAAATAAAGGAATATAGTTTGAAATGATTATAATTTCAAAGTTTCATTCTCAAGATTTACGTAAATTTAGGAATCATGAATATTATAAGGATTACCATTAATTTTTTAAAATGTAATTCAATGAAATTGTTTGGTCATGCTTACGACAAATAAAATTAACCACTGTACCACCTATGCATTAAAGGTTATGGATCTTTTGTCTTTAAAAATCATTACAACAATCAATTGTCCCTCACAGCATTTGTTATTCTTGTAAAATATTCGGACGAAATTTTATTTTTCGATTGATATTATAAATCCAAAAAAAAAGAAGTTTTTTAATAAAAGGAGAATTTTTCAAAAAAATCCCCTATTGAAAAATTTCGGATCTTTTCAAATCAATTAAGGAATTTTAAAAGAAATTTGGAGCAAAAAAATTGATTGGGGTCATTGACTTTTCAATTTTGGAAATTTAAAATTTTCCCAAAAGCAAATTTTTGGAAAAAGTCTTTGGACCTTTTGAGATCCCCTTTTAAAACCCAGCTGGATATTAGAATAATTGTAATAGTTTTCAAGATCTTTGAATAATAAGTTTAAGAAACAGGAAAAAAGTGAAAATGTTCAAAATATGCAACTTTTTAATAATTTTTAAATTTTTTTTTCGCTTCAGAACCAAGTTATATGATGAGAGAAAACTTTGGACCAAAATTCGTCCAAATCGAAATGATCCCAACTATTGGTCAAATTTGAAGGAAGACCCATATAAAATAATATTTGGTAAAAAGATTTAATAGCTAATTTAGGATAACACTAAATAAAATTAAATAAGGCCATATACCATCAAAAATATTTTGTGTTCAAGAAATAGATAAAGATTATTTTATCAAATTATTGTGTCATGCGGTATAATAACAAATGTGTAATCATTATAGCATTATTTTTTTTTTTACGGAATTTGAATATTAGCATTTAAATTAAATTGACAAGAAAAAAGTCATGCCCAATGAAAATTTCTCCCAGGCCAATTAATGTCAAAGCAGATCTAATTTATTGAATTTAGCGTTAAGGATTTAAGTTATTGATGACTTCCTTAGGCACATATTACAGTTAATAAGACACAGCTTTAAAAGGAAAGCCAGTAGAAGGATCCAGTTGTGCTGGACATAACAGTTCCACAGAGGTAACACCGCTGTGTTTTGAAGACGATAATCTTCATTAAATGCGTTCATCCCAAGAGTACCTACGGGGCCGAAACGTGGCCTCAGCTTGTAGGACAAGTCCACATATTTGCCGTAGCTCAACGTGCTATATTAAATGCATGAAATTAATAGTGAATTCATTTGAAGAACTAACGTCATGTTCTGAAAAAAGCTCGTTGAAACGGTTATTTTCCAAATAAACGATGGCCGATTGGTTAATAAGATTCAACACAGTAGGCTGCGTTCTAGAAGACGGATTGTTGGTATCGACTGGTTTGAATGCCGATTCCCGTAAGAAGTTTGAAAATAAATCAGTACATTACCCGTTATGACAGGCCAAATACATAATTTTCATTCTGTTTAAGTAAAGAGTTTAAAATGACTACATTTAAAATGAATATTTCAAATTAAGAGTATATTTGTCATGTAACAATCCAATACACATCGCACTCGAACATATTTCTTGTCATGATAAGTTTATTTGTGATTTTTTTTATTATTTATTTAATTTATTCTTTTTATTTATATATAATAAAAAACAGAAATATGTGCTAATAAATATAATATTTGCTCTGTAATTGATGATTATGCACACGTGTTAACAATTTGTATTGTTGACGTTCCAAGTAGATTGGTTGTATGTATCATAAAAGCGGTGAAATGCCAATATATTAAACCGCGTTGTGGCCATTGCTATCATATTTACAATGATAGAAAATGAAATCATAAAAACTTTTATCATAAGGTACACGAAGATATTTTACATAGTAAAAAAATATCCAGTAAGGGCACTTTAATTTGTTTCCGAAAACCTATCATAATTTTATCCCATATCTATATAAATAGCATTCCGAAACATAATTATACATTTTTCCTAAATTAATATTAATTGATAATGATTATTTAGTCGCAAACACGAGCGCTAAGAAAAGTCTCTCAAGTTCCAAAATATCCTTTAAGTTAGCTTTAAAGAGATATAATTAGAAGTCGTCTGTTTTAAATTTTGCACTGCTTCGTCTAAGTAGAAGTAGTTTAACGTTGGTTTGGTAACGCGTTGGTATGAGAAAGAACTCCTTGCCTACTTTTAATAGCTCTTTGTAACATACATAGAAATTATATCAACCGTTTTGACGTTACATTTTGCTAATTATGTGAGCGAAATTGGTAGATTTATCATCTATACTAAGATATTTATAGTCAAAGCCTTTTAGCTAAAACTATGATGATGTACAGCTGCAATAAAAATATTAAGCAGATTAACGACATTTTTGGACATATTAATATGACTGCATTGTCAGCCATCTTTTTTGCTCGATCGTTCATCTCATACAGCATTTGTTTTGTGTTAAGTGGATAAAATCTGTACAGTAAATAAACCTCGTATTTGTTAAATACATAGGTTCTTGTGTTTTTTAGAATAAGCTATTATAAATTATTAACAGAATCAAAGATAACGCAGACAATAATTTATATTAATCAGATCAATTATGACACTTGGGAAACTATTCGTATATTTTAGGATTTAATATGCCAGGTTTACTGAGAAATTTTCAAAATTTTTCATTTGTCATTTAATAGTTCGATAATTGAAAGTTATTTAATAGGGTCCGGTAATTACTTTCAGACCCTTTGCAATGTTATTCTTTAGATAAAATAAAGACTGTGACAAGGAAAATTAATAAAAAATGGGTGGTGTACTTATTAACGCGTGGAAGTTATAACCTTTTTAATCATTAAAAAAATTTATATATTAATATAATATAAATTTAATTAATTATAAATAATATATAATTAATAATTATTATATATATATATTTGCCAGACGGCTTTAAGTTAATTTTGTGTTTAGGGGTGTGGGCGCATCTTAAAAATTTTACCTCACATTTTTTCATAACGCGCCTAAAAGAATAACTTAAAAATAAACGCAAACCAAAAACGAACCCTTAATCCTAACTCATAGAGCTATCCTAACTTCAAAAAATATGACCGAACTTTGGTATATAATCATTTACGCAATAAAAAGCAGGTTACGTCTCGAAGAAATTACGTCGCTTTTCTGTCACCTTTTCAAACTTGATAATTTTTAGGGTAACATTTCATCTAAAATGTCGGGTTCTGACACAAGATTTTTTAATTGCAATTTTAATTAATATAAAACGTCTGAATTAAGTACCTCCTTCGTTTGGAAAGTTGGTCAAAAAACATAAGTTTTACACATTTTATATTTAAAACTGTACCAGCCTGTCGAATAATTATAATTTAAATCTATGTAATTTTTGTAATGTTAAACACAGATGGCATCGATACTAAAAGAGCCGTCAAAAAACATAAGTTTTACACTTCTTAGATTTAAAACTGTACCAGCCTGTCAAATAATTATAATGTAAATCTATGTAATTTATGTTATGTTAAACACAAATGGCATCAATACTAAAAGAGCCGAAGTGTTATTGTCGCTAAATGTCATCACGTAAAGTTATACCAATCTGAGTTTTGACTTTGGTTTCATAAAAATACTTAACGTAAGTAAATATTCTGAGCTTGGTTAAAAATATAATTACAGCCCAGTTATTTTAAGATATTAGTACCCAACGATGGGAAATGAAATTTAATACGAGTATCTTTAATTATTCCGGGAAAGTTTTTTAGGATTATGAGTTTTGTTGTCCGTGTTTTGCCTGAAATAAATGGTGGCTCACTGATTGCCAAACGCGTGACAGAACTTACAAGTTCGACCCAACAGCTTACAGCAAGGGCATTGTATTTATAAAAAGAAATTGATAAAGATCAAGAACAGCAGCCCCTGTTGGTTAAAGTAGGTCTATAGGGTAAACATGGAATATTTTGAGAGGTAGATTATTTAAAAAATATATTAACCCAAAATTCCACATGAGTTGCTACTGACAGTGTTAAAATGTTGAACTGACGTAAAAAATTTATACGTTTAATTAATAACAGCGTTTTTTAGTATTATTTGGTAAAAACAGAATCCAAGAGATTTACTACTATTTATTGTTACTTAAGGAATTCATTTAGGTATAGTACCTGCTAATCAATTAAACCATAGAGGAAAAGACCCTGTTTATTGTCCATCTGCGTAGAGCTTTGACGAAGGGCAAGCCAGTTTTGAGTCACCCTGTGGCATAGTGGGCCATAGGGTAGAAACAGGGCTACTTCGAGAGCTCTGGTGGAGTTTCAGGAGTGTGCGTTAACTTTCCTGCAATCTTCCTTTTGATGCGTTAGGATTTAACAAAGTTATGGTTTTAGTCAGTTCGAGTCTGACTTAACCTGGGTTCTTTGCACCCGGGGGACGGATTTTTAAGGCACTTTCATATAATTAATAGACCTTTTGAGTAAAAAGTCCCAAACAATTAAGGGACAAAAATTGTTGGCTTATGGCTTTTTAAACGGGCTCGTGGTCTGGAAACGGTACCCCAGGTACCTAACATTTTGTGGGTGTGAATGTATTGTGTATGGTGTGTGGCCCCCAGTGGTAGGTCTCCTGGCCCAGGATACCGCCCAGGGTGGGTACCACCGCGGTCACTACTTTTACCGCAAAAGCAGAGTGGTGAAAACACTACGGTGTTCCGGTTTGAAGGGCACCGTAGCCTGTGAACCTGGGAAACGAGGCTTAAATCCCATGTCTCACAGGTAGGCAGGCGTTGGTGATACCCAGTATTGGCTAAAAGTTTATAGGCGTCGGTGATCATTTTCCATCGGGGCCCTGACTGCCTCGTCTGCTCCGTATGCAAAAAAAAAATTAAATATACACTTTTCGTTTACTATAAAGATTTTTTATTGTGATTAACAGTTATGTCTCCTATCTAAGCTTAATAGCACAAAACCAATGGCAAACAGATACCTTGGAAATGTTCGATATTTTTTAAAGACGGCTTTTAAAAAGGATCTTTTTGCTAATAAAAGTCATGATTGTAGACACAAAAATAAAAAAAAAATTATAAATTTTCCTCCAGTTTCATCATCATCATCAACCCCGGATGGTCCACCGCCGGATAAGGCCTCCCCTAAATACAATCCCTATCCATTAGGGTGATGTCGGACCGTATCCCACCGCGCTGGTCCAACGCGGGTTGGTCGGTGGACCAACTTTTTAGATGGCCATGCGACGCATGGATCATCTTACTTTTCAGACGATTGGGTGATCGGCCCAAATTGCCCTAACCATCTAGGACACAACAATGAAAATTTGTTGAGTCCCTGCAGACTCGAACCCATAACCATCAGTTTTAAAGCATATGCCCATACCACTAGGCTACGGAGGCAGTTTTATATTTCGCCTATATAAAATGCCCCATGTTTATTTATTTTCCTACCAGTAATTATTACGGTGTTAATTTATTTACATGCATTTATGTGTACTGTAAATAGTCATTTGTTTGCCAAATTGTGGCATGGTTAACGTTGTTGGCAAGCTAGCAAGTAATGTATTGCAAAAACACGGAATACATTTAAGACCCTCCTTCAGCGTGTTTGTTTATGCACTACATCTACTTTATCTTGTGTGAACTATTTTAACTGTCCCTTTGTCTTCTGTTATTAAAACTGTTTTAGCTTTTTGAGGGAAGCAGGTTTTTATTTTAACTATAATATTGTGTTCTTTTATGACTTAACTTTAAAAAGTACATAACAATTAATAAAAAAGCAATGAATATCTTTAATGTAACACTTTATGCTTGAAAATTACGAAATCGTTTCGTTTAAATTATTCTTAGCGTATGTTTGTTGGTAATCTTAATTTAATATCGTATTCGTTTGGTAATAGTATATCATCATGAGGCAGGCATACAATGTGTTTTGGAAGGCTTTGAATTGTCAGCGTAAATCAACGAGTACTTTATTTGCATGTGCTATTGTAGCCAATGATGGGTTTATGCATCCAATATTGTTTCATTATTTTGATCTTAAACGAGGTGTTTTACCTTAAATATAAAATATAAAAAATTTATTGATTAAATATAATGAATTCATCAAAAATCAATGGATAATTGACAATACCATAACAATGACAATACCGGCCAGTTTCTTAGTAAGTTACCGTAATACTCTTTAAATGTATTTAAATAAACGTAACGAGTAAGTACGGTCTGTTTTATTTATTTTGGTTACACGCTTATTTGTTCATAATATAAACAATTTTATTTAAATCGCGCACATACGTTAAGGCATAAACATGAAACATCGATGATACTTACTGTATATTTTACCTTTTTTTTATGTTTTAAATTTAAGAAAAATTCATCGAAATGGCCTCCATAATAAAAAAGCTGTAAGGTAACTTTTTGAACTGCTTATATTTAATAAATAAATATTATGCATATAAATAAAAACAAATGAAAAACATTTTTTTTATTTAGTTTCAAAATTTAACTGAATCTATGAAATGAAAAAATTCATGGAAAGCATTTCATTTATCGAGTAACAAGTTCCAGTGTATGTAAAAAAAAACTCGTTTTTGCGTACGTGTACGTGGTTTCCAGCCAAAACTGTCATGAGTGGTCCCGCTGATTGCCAAACACGTGATAAAACTTTTGAGTTTGACCCAATAGCACAGTTAAATAAATGTGTGTTCAATAATAATGTTACTAGAATCCATGTTTGCGAAATATTTACATAAAATAGATGACACCTTAATGAAAACCAAGGAAGGACTTATTTGGGTAGTGGCTAAAGACTGGTAATGAAATGAAAAATGTCAGCGAAAAATAAATTTTATCTATGTGTATTAATATACTGTATATGTGAATGGGAGAAGAGAAAGAATAATACGTTTTGGTGGCTACATAATACATTTACACATATCATTACATGTTTACAGATTTATAAAGTTAGCAAAAGGATTTCACTTTTGATTTATCAAAAATAATATTGTTTTAAAGTTTTTTTTAGTCAATTAAATAGTTAAATAATAAAATTAAAAAAAAATCAAAACTTTGACCTTTTTAAAAAAAACTCTTACTAAAATTCAAGTATAAAACGTGCCGGGTACTTTCTTTCGCCGTCGGTTGATAATTTACGACTGACTGAAGACATTTAAACAGAGAATAAGGAAAGCTAATAAAGGCAATAAGCGACAGGTTTTCTTTCTTCAATAGTATGTGAACAGTACTTTATATAATTATTTCCCAGTTATATTGTAGGTGCTATACTAAATGACAAATCATGACATTAAAGAAATAACATATATAATTTTTTTTTTGACCCTACAGTTATTTATTGCAAAGGAAATTGCAACTTCATCGTTGAACTCCATCTGACCTACGTTCAAAAATATAAATGAACACAAATATGATAATATAAAAAAAATATCATAATAAAAGAATATCAAATTAGGGTTAGATAATGCGTAGTGCATTAAGCAAATATTTTAAAGTAGTTTTCTGAAATACAAAAACAATTTTAAGTTTTAATATATAATTGTTACCTAAGGTTTGGTAACAAATTTAATATAGCTATAAAAATAGCATCAAAGCGTACTAATTAGTAACAGAACTTTTAGCGTATAGACCTTGTTGAGTTAAAGCAGGTCTAATGTTAGAAGAAGGTCTAGAAAATTTAACGATCAATTTAATGTTTATTTGTGCGACTTGCATTAACCTAGATGAAAGAATCCAAATGGTTTGTATGAAAGACTATTTAGCACTTAATGCAAATGGGACGTAAAACTTCTCCATTAAATATCTAACACATATACTTTTAAAAGTAAAAGTAATCAAGCAACCACAACAAAGATGGCTGACAATGTACGCACATTGAATAGCAGGAAATCGTAAATCTGTTAAGCAGCAATAAAAATATTCGGCATGTGCCAACTTGAAATATGTAGCTACTATTACATCTAAAAGCTTTTAACAAATTGTATGTTTAGAAAAAATATAAACTAAACCGGCCATTTAATATGATCGTCGACTAGTTTCACAACCTATCGGAGGCCAATCATCAGCACCAGTGGGATAACTTCACCCTCACTTCATAACACAATTTTGTTAATTTGTATAGCGTAGTAGACTTAATGTTATACGAATAGCAATGTTCTATTAAAATAAGGTTTTTGTTTTCCTGTTTAAAAGGCATCGCAGCTTACGTAAATAGTGGGATACATTTTCATCAATTGTAATATAGCACTAACAATAATAAAGACGTAATATTTAAGTAAGTCCCATGGTGGTAAGCTGGTTTACAACTGTCACTGCAAAGTGTAAAGCTTACCTTTAGGCGAATAAGAAATATTCCTAGTCCTGTTTGCATAATTACTATCCTGGCTTATTACTGAACTTGATGTTAAGACTTTTTGAATACATTTTAATTTTTCTTAGTAAAACAGTTACGCAAACTTTTGAACGAAATTTTTTGACTGAAACTTCACTTCCGATGTTTCCTTGGGTAATTGCTAACCGCCACTACAACACTCCTTTAATTTAATTAAAATCTAAGCTCAAACTTTAAGAGAATTTTCCATTTTTTTTTACAAATTAAGATTTTCAATGTTGAAAAAATAAAAAAAAAATTTGAAAACCTTTAATACTTATACAAAAAATCTTACAATTTATTTAACAGACAATTTATGTCAATAAATTACGAAAATAACAAATATAATTATCTCAAGCTCCTTTCAATCCAGATCAAACACACATAATCCTAAATTTTAACAAAGTTTTAATTATATGTTCATAATTTATAACTGTAACTAATTGGAATCAAATCAAAAAGATAAGTAAATATCGTGAAATTTTCAAATTTGAATAACAACGTGCGTTTTCGCTCTAGTTACTGAAATCACTACGCTCTAACGTTCAAACGAAATCGTTTGTTTATTACTTTTTTTCAAATAATGTTGTCTTCCTTGTATTCAATATATTCCAGGAAGTTTTAAAATAATGTACGAATATTTGTTTTCAGAGTAGTTAAAATGGAATGTTACAAAAAATTACTTTTGTTTGTCAAAAAACATTGAGTATCGGTAATTATATTACAGTTTTGTATATGTAAATGCTAGTATAACCGGATTGACTGATAAATAATATCCGTTGCGAAGTTTAAAGATTTAAACATTTATAGGGAAGGAAAACCACCTCCTTGACCGCCTCTGTGGCCTAGCGGTATTGGCCCTGGTTTTATAAAACAGTTCGTGGGTTCGAATCCCACGGGGAAACAACTTTGTGTTATCGTTGTTAACTGGTTGCTAGGAAAATTTGGGCCCAGCAAACAATTGTCTAAAGAGTAAGGTGAACTATGTTTCGGATGGGCATGTCAGTGAGGTCAAGTCGGCCAACTCACCAACTCGTATTGGTTGCGTGCTGGGGTACGGTCCAAAAACCTTATGCAGATGGCATGCATTAAGTCATTAAAATTAAGAACAAACAGTGAAGGCCACTTTATTTTATACAACGTATTGGTGATAAAATGTGTATTGAGAAACAAGTATTTTACATTACCTCAAATTTAATTTATTGTATTTGTATATATTTGGATAATGAACTTCTAAAAGTTGTAACGTTCAACAACTTCTGAATCATCATCATCATCAATCCTGTGATAGTCCATTGTTGGACAAGCCTCTAAAACAATCTTCTTCCATTAGGGGTTTTGACCGTATCCACCACGCGGTCTATCATGGGTTGCAGTTAGTGTTATTAAATATAATCCTCGCGTCACTTTTCTGGCGCAGAGCCGAATCTCAGGGGCTGGCACCAGGCTCGTGGAAGAAATAGGGAGAGACGAATTGCGCCCCTTTCCCGCAATCAGAATCTATGGTTTGGGAGCTGTGGCTGGAGCACCCCACGCACAGAGCCTGTCAAACAACATGAAGCCATACGCCCCGTTCTTAAGTGGTGGCTAAGAGAAACGGCTCCTAAATTCCCGCGCGACGCAGGTTCTCTCGGACACGACTGTTTAGGAGGTACCCTGTGCCGCGTGGCCGGAGGAACCCAAGAGTGCCACCATGTGGTGTATGTGCCGAGGACGGCCCAACACGCGCTGGAAGAGTGCCCAGCCTGGGTCGGTAACGCCGAGACCGACGGTGTCGTGGCACGACCTTCGCTTCCTGCCGTAGTCGCAGGATGCTAGAGAGCGAAAGGTCGTGGGCGCCGTCCTGCTTTTTTCGAGGACGTGATGCGGAAGGAGGCCGGGACAGGAGGCTTGAGGCCTGGCTATCGCAGAAGAAGCCAGGGCGCCGAAGAGTGGCGGTCGCGCGCTTCCCTTTGACACTGAGCCCCTGGGCGGACGGCAAGAGGGTGCCGCCGCCCAGAGAAGGGCTCATGAGGGAGCGCGTGCTGTTTGTTCCGGCAGGCGCCTAAAGCGACGATCTGGGTGTCCCAGCAAACCCGGTGAGAAGAGGCCCGAAAGAGGCGAGGGCCACGTCGCGCCGGGTCGCCGAAGACTGTTAACAGCGCCCGCGGCCCGCTATAGCGACACGAGAAAGAACAACTGTTGGTTTTTTAGTGGGTATACCGGCCGCTCCATCTTGGTCCGGAGAGCCCCACATATCCCTGCTGCCCCCTCACTTTGGCGGCGGGGAATCCGTAAGCTGGATATTTCTAACGGCAAAAAAAAAGAAAGATTAGGTTAAATATATGTTACCGTGTAAGAAAAATATTATCTATTTATAATAATTTGAAAACGAAATAGATTTTAATGAATAAAATTCAAAATAATATAAAAAAATTTAACGTTAAAAAATATACGTGTTGATTCGTTGAATCAGTGTAATTCAATGAGCAGATCTGACAGCACTCTCGAAATAATCTTAATTTCACAAAAGTTCTCAACCAAAATAAGCATGAGTGCTCGCTGATTGCCAAATGCGTGACAAAACTTCCAAGTTTGACCTAAAAGCTTATCTCGAAGAAGAAAGTTACTAAGTGAACAATTGTTTTGCTGATGTGTAAAAACAAACTACTTGATTCATTTCACTATTTACGTCTGCATATTCTTAAATTTTATTAAAAATTTACCAAAAGGCATGTGGGTTAGGCATTTGTTTATGTCTTCCAATGGGATCAGTCGACGATCAGGTTTACGAACTGGGACGCCGACGGTCTTATGGACTGTATTAATCAATGGCAGGCGTTGAGAAACGCTACTCGATAAACTATCGTTAAATTATCAATTTTTTTTTTAAATATAAGTTTGTATATTACTTCATAAAGTTGAATAAAAATCTTTCGTTAATACTTTCGTAAGCTTTACCGATTTAAAATAGAATGCTTTAATTTAAATAGTCCTTATAATAATGAACTCTTTAAGAAGAAATAAATTCCACGGGGGTTGACGCCTTATTTCACAAATCACTTTAAGGTATTAAAGTAATTGACCGGGATGGCGTATTTCTTTTTTAAAATAAGGAACTGTTTTTGTTGTTTTTTTCTTTTTTTATTATTAATATATGAAAAGTGCCATCAGCTAATAAAACAATCTCGTTTTTGTTCTCAACCTGGTGTGGTAGGTCATTAATATAGACCAGAAAGAGAAAAGGCCCCAAAATAGATCCCATCGGGACCCCCATACTTAGCGGCGCCCCGGGAGATCGCTTGCCGTTCACGTCAACTCTCTGGGGTCTATGGCTCAAGTACGAAGTCAAAAGGTCGAGTGCGTAACTAACTTCCTGACCAAAGTATCATGCTGCACAAATGCTTTAGTCAAGTCAAAGAAGACACCTAAAGCATCGTGTGACCCTTCCCATGCCTCAAATATAGTTTCAACAAGATAAGCATCGGTTGTAGAACGACTCCGTGTAAAACCGTACTGTTTGTTATAGAGTATATTATGAGAATTAAAATGTATAACATCAGCTTTTGATAGTCCACTGCTGAACATATAATCATAGTCCTCCCCTAATACACCCCTATCCATATGTGGTTTTGGACCGTATCCCACCACTCTGGTCCAATGCCTGTTGGTGGGTGGACCGAAGTTTTAATTGCCCATCCGACACATGGATCATCTTACTTTCCATACAATTGGGTGATCGGCCCAAATTGCCTTAACCAACTAGGAAACATCAATGAAAATTTGTTGAGTCCCCGCAGGATTCGAACCCACGACCTCCAGTTTCTAAAGCACACGCCTATAACAATAGGCTACGGAGGCAGTCAAGTATTATTTATTTATTAAATAATATATATAAAGTTAATTAAGCATAACTTAAATTACTGATAATTCAAAAGATGTGTTCATAAATTAAATTTACATATTTTAGTTCTATTTTTTTTGCTATACTATGTTACTACATTTTTATGTCACATTTACGTGTAAAGTTTCCTTGTAGTATTTAAAACCACTACCAAAAAAACTGTGAGAATTAGTGTGGATTACCAGTTGCAGAGACGGACATTAAGGATGGAACGCAACTTTTACATAAACGTTGTAGTTTTTTTATCGGAACCAAATATTACAGAAAAAAAAAACAATTTAAAGAGTACAGACTTCATTTATTTTAATTTATCCAAGCTATATTTTAGATCTCGATATAAAAGGTTTGTAAAATTTAAATCTCTGATTATTAGATAAGGATTAAAGAAGATAATATTTTTACTTGCCCATCGAACCAGTTGTTGGTTAGAATCCTGGACATCATATCATTATTTTATATTTTACATTTAATTGTCTGAGCTATACTATACTGTCAATACTTAAAGCATATTATTTTGTTGAGTAATTTTCATTCGCCTTAATGGTACCTTAAAGTGTTAAATAATATATAGAAATGTAAGGAATAATCCACAATAACACAACAACGTCTATTTTAATTTTATTTGGCGTACAAGAAAGAGTTTCTGTTTCTGTTTTAGCAAACATAATCGTGTTTCGTATAATTAGTTCACTTTTTTTGCTACCGAAGAAAGGAATAAAATTTGTCATGTTAATGTACGTGGTATAAGATAAAAAGATTGTACACAATAAATTTATTTTACAATATATTGCAGATGTAATTTTATACGATAAAGTGAAGGTTGTTAACTTCCTCATCATCAGCCTGTGTTAGGCCACTGCTGGACATAGGCCACCCATAATGCACGTCACCTTCATCGGATGGTTTTTGGTATGAACCACACTGTTCCAATGCGGGTTATGGCCGGTAAGTGCGATCATGCACGCCGAAGCTTCTAAATTTGTTAGTAAGAGCACTTCTATTGATGTTATGTGTGCAGGGATCTTTAATAATAGATTAAAGTACCGCCCATGGGGGGCTAACAGTCTATCGTGTCTAATAATATTGTATCTGCTTATCTTGGGATCGTATTGCTGGTTTAAGAGTGTTTCTTGTACAAAAAATATGTCTATATTATAATCTTGTATAAATTTAGTGATTTCTGCCTTCTGATCTCTAAAATCGTTTGCGTTATAGCAATAAACGACTAGCAAATGTGGTTTGGCCCTACCTACGCGAGGAATAGCCATCTCTATTTATGATAACCTACGGCCTTTTGTCTGTTGCGTTTATTTAATTTTTAGATTGCCCATGGCCTATAAGAGGCGCACATGCTGTGTTAGTGCGTTCATTTTTTGGATGCTGTCTTTGACGGCGCGAAGCTTATCGCAAAATACGCCCAATTCTACGATATCTATTTGTTGCAATACTAATAGGGCCAGTTTAATATTATCCTCTAACTGGGTGTCATTACTGGGCACTGCCTGTGAGACAATAGGCGTCGTTGTCGGGAGCGCCATTGTTTTTTGCAGGTGCAACGGTTTTCACGCTACCTGCCTGCGCTTCAGGTAATTTATTTGCGAATGCGGCTGCACCTGTTGGGGATGGATTATTGATTTTAATTGCCGGGTGCTTAACCCAGGCATTTTTGGTCGCCCCCCGAACAGGTTCTCGCTTTGTCGTAGTGGAAGCTGGCTGAACAAGCCCGCTATGGATGCGCCTTTGGAGGGTGCGAGGGACGGGTTGCAGGAGGTAGGTGTTCGCCCTTCCTGTCCCTCGCAACAAAAGAGGAGTCGCGGGGGAAGAGGAGTGTCGGTAGTTCGTAGGCCACTCTCCCTATCCTCCGTGACTCGGTGGTGCCGCACCGCCGATGTGGTGTGGAGAGGCCGTGGGAGGAAGGGACGTTCGGTATGGTCGTCGATCTATCCCTCTTCTGCGGCCGAAACGGTGTTAGCGGTGGAGCCCAAGACCAAGGCCACCGCTAGGGGCTTGAAGTCTTGTCCCAGCGCAGGTTGGAATTTCCTCCTCTCTCCCATGGTCCGTGAGTAACAGACTCGGGGGAGTCTGTTACCTGTGCATAGGTGCCGAGACGAAGGGCACGTATGGTTGAGACAGAGCTGCTCCGGCGGCTAGCGCTGGTGGGGTCGTAGAAGACTGCCAATCGTTCCTGTGACCCCACCTCGGCGCCAAGTAGGAAAAACGTGGTGGTTTTTGTCAGTGCGAGTCCGACATAACCCGTCTTTGCCCGGTTACGGGTCGGGGGGCGGGTATGCGTAGTCGTACCATGCCGCGGGGACGGGTATGCGTAGGCATTACCCCATTGTAAAAAAAGGCATTTTTGGTCGGCACCAATGCTGATACAAAAGCAATGGTTTTCGGACCCGTTTTCTATTTACTGAGACGATTCTCGGAAGGAGAATTTACTTTCAGAGGTTTTGGGGCTTTTTCGCAGGGTGTCCTTCTTTTTCGCAATTTATTTATGACGGAGGGTCTGTTGTATCTTTTGGACGCGGGTACTCCGGAGTGCTATGTTTACCAAAACATTTAAGGCAATGCGCGTTCACATGGCAATTACGCGGGATATGGCCGAAATTTTGGTATTTATACCACTGCGCAACGATGCCCGTCTTGTAAGGAGATTCTATCCGGATCCCGGATAGACTGCAAATAGATTTAATAATGAATATAGCCTTACCCTCGGAAGTAAGGTCTATTTCTAACATTAGAAGGTCCATGACGACCTTTGACCGCGAAGGTGAAGCCTCCACACAGTGTTCACGGGTTATCCCTGAGATTCTCTTTAGGGATACCACGTGCAAATACATGTAGTTTATGCTCCTCCGGGAGGGCACAGGTTGTTTAAAAAAGCATGTTTACATACATAGAACGTTTAAAAAAAAGCAGATAGTGTTAGTATTTTCAAAAGAGTAAGATCGTAACAAAAAAAAAATTTAGGTGACCGAATCAGGAAGTATATCCACGAATGAAATGTGTATTTTCGTTATATCGAGCTTGTTTGTAGTAAGAAGAGGCCTGACGTATGTCTGGTATTGTTTCTAACATAACTTAAAGTCTTGGATTGAAATATGGAAAGTGTAAGTGGAA
The DNA here is from genome assembly GCA_029286875.1 of Lamproptera curius. Classification (NCBI taxonomy): domain Eukaryota; kingdom Metazoa; phylum Arthropoda; class Insecta; order Lepidoptera; family Papilionidae; genus Lamproptera; species Lamproptera curius. Next base: position 1,190,580 of record JAGSMT010000050.1, on the reverse strand, counting down.
TATTAAATTGGAAAGGATGGAACATGTACACGAATGGCGGTGATCACTTACCATCACGTGATCTACTTGGTCGTTTGCCTCTCAAACTAAACAAAAACATATGTGTAGAAATCGCATTATTTTAAGTAAAGCTTTAAAAAAAAAGATAACATTTATGATAACAGTATTAATTATCATAAGGATTCAAACTGTACTTGTAAAACTAGTTGTCACTTGAGAAGTTTAAATATCTTGCAGATATTTACGACGAAATCTTTTATTATTGTATCATCGTTAACCGTTATTAATCAACAAAGGCATCTACTACGGACGATACAATCATTTAAATACAAAGGAAGAACGCAAACATATTAGGCAATGAGCCAAAGTTGAGAACTGTTGAAATCACCGCTATTACAAACGTTTCAAGCGAATATCCGTAAGCGCTTTTGCAACAGAATACCAATTGGTTATTATTAACAGCACAACGCGATAAAATACAATTGATGAATAACATTGTTTTAAAATTTATAAGCTACTGTGTTTAATTTTTTAATAAATAAGGAACGAATTATTTATCAAGATATTTTAAACTATGTACATTCTTACGCGAACGAAAAAAAATATTCATTATAGCCTTATGCTAATATATTAACTATAAATTCTGAAACGATGACATTTAATGATATATAACTAGAACAAAATTTTCATCATCATCATCAGCCAGTGTTAGTCCACTGCTGGACATAGACCTCCCAATGAACGCTTTCCTATTAAGGGGTTTGTCGGACCAGCGTGGTCGACCACGCTGGTCCAATGCGAGCAGTGGGTGGATCGACTTTTACATGCCCATCCTACTTATCCGACGATTGGGTGATCGGCCCAAATTGTCTAGCCAACTAGAAAATAACTTAGAAAAATAGTTGAATCCCCCGCAGGATTCGAACCCACGACCTCCGGTTTCTAAAGGAAAAGCCCATAACACTAGGCTACGGAGGCAGTGAACAATAGTTCATGAAAATTAAAAGAATTGATATTCAATTTTTGTGTTGTTTTTCGCGAGGAGTTGTGGCTAATCAAATCTTACGTATTGGTTGGGCTGGTCCAAAATATGATCACAAACTGCATATTTCTTAAACCGTCGTAGCTTCAGCTATGCGTTCTTTGAAACCTGTGTTTGGCCTATGTAAGAGAGACCACATTCACAAGCCAGCTTGTAAACTTTCTTACATTTTACTTTTACATCTCCAATGTTTTTATACTGTTTATTTAGGTTTTTTTTGCGTAAAATATTTGTTTAATTATTTTCACCTAAATTGTTTAATATGAAATTTAAAATATTTTTCTAAAATTGATTAACGTTTAAGAGACTTAAATAAATTATTAAAACTCGCTTTTGCTAATAGTTTGCATGTCTTAAATTCGAACCCAAAATAAAAAATCAATTAAGGCAATCTTTTCTAAAAAGGAGAAGCCCGCCCCAATCAATTACTTAAATACCTTAAAGCGATATCTGCAATTCGGCGGCAACCTCTAAGGAATTTATTCTTTCTTAAAGAGTTTATTATTATATGAACGTCTGATTGAATGAAAGTCTTATTAATGAAAATTTGTTTTCAATCGAGACTATAAAAAAGTGTAGTTTCCTTGACTTATTATACATTACACAGCCCACTACTATATAAATTGAGAAAATAAAAATAAAATGGATTATCTTATGTTCATGAACTTATTCGTATAAATAATTTATATTTTTAAAAGATAAATTATTATTCAGATTATTGAAATCTATTTATTTTACTTAGTGATACTTATAAGGCCAAACTTAAAAGTTTTGTCACGAGTTTGACAATCAGCGGGCCACTCACGGCAGTTTTAGTTGTCAAGCACGTGGATATACGTAAAACGAAGCTTTTTGCAAGCTAATATATACTCAAACTTATAACTCGATAAACAAAAAAGTTTTGTGTTGATTAAAACTATTGTTTACATAAATAAAAAATCTTTGTTTATTAAATGTTACATTTTTGGAAGGAAGTGGGATGCCCGTCCCTCTGCATAAAAATGTTGTTTGGTAGACCAAGGTTGATTAGGTAACTAGGTAATATAAAATATTTAGCGTAATATCTAAAACAGAGAACTGTGGTAATTTTGTAAGTACTTCTTTAATAATATTTATAAGCAATTTTTTAATTGGATTAAGAAGGAATTTGTTACATTCAAAAGTTGTGTGACTAATACATATCAAAATAGCTACTAAAATTGGATAAAAAATATAATTTTATATTCACATCACATCACATCACCAGCCTTTGATAGTCCACTGCTGGACATAGGCCTCCCCTACTACACCCCTAACTTTAATATTGTTCAAATATCTCATAGATTTGCTATTAATGAAATCGTATTAACTGTGTATAATTGATTATATTCAGTGTGCATTCATCGTCACACACAGCTTGTGTTAGTCCACTGCTGGACACAGGCCTCCGTTAATCTGTCCCTTCACCATAAGGGGGTATTGGGATCGTATCCCACTAAGTTAGTCCAATGCGGGTTGGTGGGCGGACCGAGTTTTTTATGCCCATCAGACACATGGATCATCCTACTTTTTAAAAAATCGTGTTAACCGCCCAAATTGTCCTAACCAACCAAAAAACAACGATAATACCAAGTTGATTCCCCGTTGGATTCGAACCCATGACCTCCGGTTTATAAAGCAAGGGTCAATACCGCTAGGCCACGGAGGCGGATTAGTAGGCATTATGACAAATCAATGAGCTACATCGTTAGACATTATTCTCCTGTTTTTTGACTAACCTGTTACCGTTTTTCCAAAGGATTGTTGTAATTTTATTCCTAAGCTGGCCGAATCTCAGTTACTATCCAAATTTATGGCGACACAATGCAGCGCACAAACCCAGCAATAGAACTTGCATATACAGTTCCTATGATTTACGTTGACAACTCAAAGCCTTTCACAACACATTGTATACTAATTTGAAATTAATATGATTATGATGATATAAAATTACTAATGCATATATGTTAACTAATATTTGAAAGTAGAAAACGATTTCGTAGCTATTTAGATATTTTAAAAGTTCAGAAAATAAAGCCATAAATAAATAATTTTATCAGATTATTGTGTATTGCGCTATGATAAAAAATGTATAATCATTATAGCATTATATATTCAATTTTCATGAATCCTCCCGACGTACAGGCTTTAGAAAAACCTTGGACAAGACGAAAGTCATGTTCAATGAACATGTTCTTCCTAGGGGTTACGATTAAAGTTATTGAAGACTATTTTAGACATATATTTCAGTTAAGAAGACACGGCTTTAAAAGAAAATCCGGTAGGGGGATCCAGTTGTTGCGCTGGACAGTATTTTGAAAGCTGAATATTATTTCCACGTAAGATGTAAATCTCCGAGCAGTCAGTCTAAGGCGGTCGGAGACGAGAAAAAAGAGATCGGCTGTCTAGACGTTCATTGAAGAAGGTCTTGACCAGCTGTGGACTAGTGAAGGTTAATAAACAGTAATACCCTTAAAAGAAAACTCATGTTCCTTTACTATTTAGAACACTAACTAACTGTTGACAACCATATAAACTATATATACTGCTTAAGCTAGCTCTTTTGAAGATTTTCCTTAATGTAATCCGTGTTTTGCAATGCATTACTTACTAGATTGCCAACAACGCTTACCCAACCGCATTTTGGCAAGCATTTATATGCTTACAATTTCAACTTTAAATAAATGCATGTAATATTATTTACAGCAAATTAAAAATTAAAAATTGGTTGCGTGTAAAAGAAGTATACGGGCGGAAGTTATACGTGACAACGTCTTTCAGTAGTAGAACGATTGTAATGTGAATATTTATTTGTATAGTAAGAAGAAGGATTTAATAATAATAAAAATTCAAATATTGAAATAACAAATTCAACGCTCGAGTGTTATAGAGACGCAAGGCATAAACCAGTCATGCCTCTCTTTATCTTTCTCTCTATCTTTCTTTCACTTCAGCTGGCCAAATGCGCAAGAGTGAGAGAGACGCGTGTTCTGGGTTACCAGTATTTGTTATGACACAGCCAAGATATGTGTAGTCTTTATGTGACAAACTCCTGTACTTCACCAAAGATCCTTACGGTGGATATGGCTAGGTATTTCGTCAGTAACAGTGTGATTCTCTGTTTCCTTTTGTTAATGGGGACCTATTCCAAAGGCTCGTTGTTTCTGGATAGTAACAAGAACCGCCATTTCTTCTACGAATAAGTCAGGTAATGTGGTGCTGCATCAGCATACGTTGGCAGGTTAGACATTCTCTACTGCCGATCTGTCTCCGCTCATCCTTAAAAAACAGAGTTCGTCTGCATTATTATTCCCTGTAACATATTAGAGGTAGGGAATGCAGAGAATTCACCTCTTTTGTAGCACCTATGTCAAGCTGTTGATATAAGAACCCATTCGTCTATAATACATAATGAATGATTATATACATGAGTTAACAATTTTCCTTGTTGACATTCCAAGTAGATTGGTTGCATATATCAGAAAAGCGGTAAAATGCTAACATATTAAAACGGTATTGGCATAAGCCGTAATATTAATAGTAACATGGACATTATAATTATATATTATTTAATCATAAGATACACGAAGATGTTTTACATGGTAAACAAACATCCATTTATTCCAAGTAGATTCCAAATCAGCCTATAATATATTGAAACCTTTAAGAAAAATGGCTATCAACATAAAGAGCCGATATTATATGTCCTAAATGTCATTCACATAAGATATACCAATAGAGCTTTTACTATTGGTTTACATAAAATCCATAGTTACCTAAGTAAATATCTCTAGTGTTTACAGTTAAGTGAAATATATTAAAGCGCTGTTATTAGTACTAACGAAAACAATGTTTTAGAAGAAAATATCTAAGTATGCGTGTGATGTAATTAGAATTTAAACGAGTATTTTTGTCTATCCGTAAAGTTTTCTATTTTGGATTAGGAGAAAAAAAGTTTTGTTGTTCGTAAGCTCTTGTTCAAAATAAAAGTGGCCCACTGATTGCCCAACGCGTGACAGAACTTTTAAGTTTATCAAGTTACGAAAAGCTCTACGTAGTTGTGCGTAAAGTATATAGTTAACGTGAACAAGTTTTTTAATCTTAATAATTATTTAGAATTTTAAATGGTATAGGTATTAGCTTAGATATTATCTAAAAAGTGCTAAACTGGAATAGACGTACTTCGGAGCCTTAAAAATATACAAACTTTACTAATTAAGTGTTAAATGTGCTGAACTGGACATAATAAGTGTGTGTGTCACTAACGTCGGGGCATTGTACTCGTAAGACCTCAGTAGTACTAATCAATTGATTATAACTATTGACAATGGAGTTTACTTGCTTTAGAAATCTGACAGCAACCAAATGTAGCTCTAGGATTTTTTGACAATTGACAATCTGAAACATTGTTTAGAGACTGAGAGGCTGGTAATGAATTCTTTGACATTTACATTCCGACATAAAATGTTCTTGCCTCCGTTCAGGCGGGTAAGCGTTGGCATTTCCCCACGTAAAAAGCATATAAGAGCCCCCTCTCTCTTAAAGGTTCTACTCTGTCGGGGTGGTTGGGTTAAACTGCGGAGAAGCTGAGAGGAAGAGGAAAGAGGAAAAGACCTAAGACAAGGTGTGGGCGATGGGTTGTTTACTGTCCATCTGTGTAGAGCTGCGATGATGGGCGAGCAAGTTCCGACCCACCCAGTGGCAAAAGGGGCCATTGGCTGGGGCAGGGCTATTTCAGGAGCTCCGTGGATTTTCAGGAGTGTGCAAAAACGCCCCTATAATCTTGACGCGTCAGGATTGAACAAAGTTATGGTTTTAGTCAGTTCGAGCGTGACTTAACCCGTCTTTTACACCCCCGAATTTGTAATGGGACTTCATGCTGCAGTTATTTAGGTTTTTGTTAAGTAGATTAGGTTTAATTATCGGCCATTTACTGTATGCTACTTATATTATGACGCAAACACAACTCAACAGCTTTTCATAGTTATTTACCAGTTGATTAATGCGGCCGAATCACCCGATTGCCTTTTAAGTAAGACAATCCATGCAACTTATGGGCGTGTAAAAAGTTTGTCCTGCGCTTTATCTATCCCTAGTCCCGTTGGTTTTCCGTTCCATTTGACTGCGAGAGCCAACGAGAAGAGGGAATATTTGTGTGCTCTATTATATTTTTTGCATAAACGACTAATCCTAAAAATACATTAGCCACCGTTGTCAAAATTGACTAAGAACAATATAATTGTTATTTAAAATTGGTAAAGGGGTTGCAGAAAAAATATCAGCAGTTTAATTGATACAAACTTTTATTTACTTATCTTACCTTTATATTTATTACTTATCTTACTTTTATTTACTTAATAATTTAGAACAAAATCGTACTTAATTCCTGCCTAAAGTTTATTTCTTTACATTTTGGAGGAAAATATAAGGAATGGGGCTTACACTTTATTGTAAGGCCTTGGTTTACTTTATGCACAAGTGCACCATTTGCAAGTATCAACCGTCCGAAGACTTAACAAAGGAGAAAAATTGTTGGTAATATTGCTTTTTTAACGGATCGTAGTAAACGCGTTGTCGGAACGTGTTTAAAACAAATATAAATATAGAAACTTCCAAATGTTTGATATTTCTAAAGGACCGTTTAACGACTTTAGTACATGAAAGGTAAGAACATATGTACTAATAGCATTTGTTTGCCATAATTGCATGGTTATGTGTTCAATGAAGTAAGCAATGACAAAACTAGAATAATTTAATGACTTTACACGGTTTTATCACTATATCTACTTTATGATTGTGTGAATTATTTTTACTGTTTGTTCTTTTATTATAAAACCTGTTTTAGTACTTCTAAAAATTTTGAAAAAAAACAATTGATGTGTTTTATGTAACACTTATATTTGAAAATAACAAAATCTTTTCCTTTAAATTCTTCTTAACCTATGTTTGCCGGTACTCTTAAATCATAATTGTTTGGTAATAGTATATCATCATGAAGAAGGCATTCAATGTGTTTTGGAAGGCTTTCAGTTGTCGGAGTAAATCAGCTCGAATTGTATAATATGCATGTTCTATTGCCGGCCAATAGTGGGTTTATGCGTCCAACATTGTCGCATTAATTTGGATCTTAAACGAGATTTGATCAGTTTAGCGATAACAAATTAGTTAAAACTGTGGATTAATTACCAGACTATGATAATAAACTGATACGTTATTGAATAAGTTAATGTAACACTTGAAAATGTACCAATATTTGTACCATACTATAAAAAACATACCAAAACAGTTTCTTTCATTTCGAATCAAAAAATATCTTAATATAATCATTTTTGTATTTAGTATATAATGAAATATAAAAAAATATTAAGCATTAATGTGATATTGCTTTTACAATATGTTATTGTAATAAACCAAGTACTATCTTCCGTTTTAAGCCAAGATATTTTAGTATTCTATGCTTACTTATAACACGTCATATTGAAAGTATTTTACGTCATAGGGCTATCTCATTCTTATATAAATAAATAAAATATCTGTAATAACAAAAAAATACGTTTTTTTATATATAAATAAAAAAAAAGGTAACACAGAGTCACTTCTGCAACAAAATATTGTCACTTATTACTTAAAAATATATTATAAATATTGTTCTTATTTTTATTTGCGTAGCAATATATGCAGTATATGATTTGAAAAAAAAATATTTTTTTATTATTTGGTATTTGAACTTGATTTTCTCGAAGGATTTTCCTATGTGCTTCTAAATTGAATTCCTAAACTATTTGCCGTTGGAATTATATTTTAAAATATAAACACTATGATATGTGATAAAATAACATGTAATAAATAAATAACTGAATATTACGAAACACTTTATTTAAGGAGTTCCAAGTTAAAGTCTATATATTAGCTTGCAAAAAAGCTTATTTTACGTACATGTACGTGGTTTCCAACCAAAACAGTCTTGAGTGGCCCCGCTGATTGCCAAACACGTGACAAAACTTTTAAGTTTGACCCGATAGCGTATCGCATAGTTAAATAAATGTGTGTTCAATAATAATGTCACTTGCAATGCATGTTTGTGAAACACGTAGATGAAATATGATGTCTCTTTTATCTATCTTTTATGTAGTGGTGGATATAGGTCTGTTAACGATATCAGAAGAAGACGCTCGAGATAAAAACAATTATATTGCGTGAATTTATATATTGCTCCAGCAAATGCACAAAATACAAGAAATAATAGTTTAGGTCTTTTGCTTAAATATTACAAAATATCAAGGTCCGTGAGATTGCTTGTTCGTTAACAAAAAAAATTTGACCCTGCAAAGGTGTGATAATAATTACTGAGCATCCTCCTTTCATCACTATTCAGCAGAAGATTGCAATACAATAGTAAGAAATAAAACTATGAGCTATCATAAGAAACGGCATGCTATCAACATTAATGTGTTGTAAATAGAAAAAAGAAATATAGTAAAAATATACAACTTTAAAGAAAAATTATAATAAACCAAAGTCTCTAACAATAGATCCTTTAGCGCCTATAAATGACTACTTCTTAACTAACTACTATCAAGGTCTTAATATACAAATTGAATGTGTGATATAAAAACGTTTAAAACAAAATGCATATTTCACAAAAAACATGGAATTTTATTAAAATTTTTTAAAGTCTTTTCTATAACTTTACTGATTTTTAAAAGGGCTTATTTAATGTTAATACTGTCCTTAGAATAATGAACTCTTTAAGAACGAACAAATTCCCCGCGGGTGGACGCCGAATTTCAGATATCGCTTTAAAGTATTAAAGTAATTGACTGGGTGGCCTATTTCTTTTTTAAAAGAAAGGGATGTAATCGTTTTTTTTCTAATATTTCTTTTAAGATGCGTATATACTAAGCAAAAGATATTTGTCTTATAAAAAGCAATTTAAACTTGACGAGACGAGACTTGACCTTTAATTTATATCAAATAATTTAGGTCTAAAGTAATATTGTAGCAAACTTTAACGACTGTGTTACTCTACCTTAAAATAAAAGGTAAAATAGCGATAACGTGTATGTAGTCTAATGAAAAATTGAACTTCTAAAAGTTCACAACAATCGTGCGCCGATGTATGTCGTATACAAAGTATATCGCCATTAAACTGCATATTTAGTGAGCACACTGTTTCTCGTCTAAAAGGTTTTATATTATATATCTTCAAAATAATGGTTATATTTTTAAAGTTAAAAAAACATAAGCTAAGCACCTACAAAATACAACTTTGCTTTATTAATGCGATGACTAAAAGTACGTAACGTGAAATTGACTACGGTAATCGAGTACGCTTAAACAAATAACGATCTCAAAATCTATTACCCGTATTATGTCTCATTAATTAAACCGCACGAATGTCATTTGGCTTATGTTTCAGTGTTAGAATTTACAACTAATAGCGTTATGCGACTCTAATTGGTAATACAGTATCAATAAACAGCTACATCATGCGTAAAATGTTGTTAATTAATACAAGTTAAATTTTCACAAATAAATATGACTGATGAAGTCATTTCCAACATCTTAAATCTCTAATATCTTATAAGATGTTTATTTAATATAAATATGGCCAATGACACAATTTATGTACATAGAATGAAGGTTGTTTAGAATTTATTAACTTTTCCGTATACTCCCTCTATATTACCTCAATTGAATATTGCAATTTTTACAATGTTTTACATTAAAATAGCTGTTGTAGGTTAATCTTAAAACATAAATATATGCGTTCCCGGACTATGCTATAGAAAATTTAAAAAAGTACAATTATGTAAAACATAGTTTCAGGCTATCTTTGCCATTTCGGCAGCGTTTGCAATTAAATCGCAAAAGGTTGTGATTTTTGACGCCGAAATTTCCCTATTTTCTTTAATATATATTAAACTAGAAAATACAAAATTATTACACAAAATCCAAATTAATCCCAAATGACAGCTAATACATTTAAAAAAGAATAAACATAATCGGCAACTAGGAGCGGAGTAACGAGGTAACATATACCAAAAAAAACATACGCTTCGCATTGAGTACCTTCTCCTTTGGGAAGTCGGTCAGTAATAACATAATTTAGTTGCTGCAAAGTTCTGTTATTCATACAATGTTATAAATGCAAAAGTTAGTCTGTTTGTCTGCCTTTCTATCTGTCCGTCTTTACTGTCTAAACCACTAAACCTAAATTAAATACTAGGAACAGATTCCGAGAAAGGACAAAGGCTAATAATAATTGCGATAAAAGGAAAATAGTCGATTAAAGTTTATATAGAAATAGTCTCTGTTGAACATAAAACGGTAAAATGTAGTGTCTAGATCAGCCAAAAGTGGTGCTTTTAGCAACTTTATTATTTTAAATCTCTACCGGTCTGAAGTAATGCTTAAAGAGGGGCAGAAAGTCAATATGGAAATTCATCATCATCGAAGCAAAAGCCAAAAACTTTGTGTTTAATAATAGGCACATGCAATAAAAACAACTAATTTGTATTATCCATTTTAATCAATATAATAAATATTATAAATGCGAAAGTGATTCAGTCTGTTTGTCTGTCCGACTTTACTGTCTAAACCAATAAACCGATTTAGATTCAATTTCTTACGTACTTAGAACAGATTCCGAGAAAGAACAAAGGCTAATAATTATTTTGATAATAGGGTTTGAAAAGGTTGAAATAGGATATGAAAGTTTCTGCTGATCACACACACACCGCAGAATGCCCAGCCTGGGATGAGCTACAGATCCGCCTCACGGCGGTCTTAGGCACCAACCTTTCACTTCCGGCCGTGGTGGAAGCCATTGTCGGAGAAAAAGAGCATGGAAGGCGTTGGTCTTTCTGGCAGCAGTAAGTGCCTCAGAAAGAGGCGGCAGAACGAGAGAGGAGGACGACCCTACCTCGCAAACCGATGCGCGCCGGAGAGTGGGGCGTAGTCGCCTGGCGCATGACCGCCGCCTGCCCCTTGATGAGGGCCCGGTAGTGGATACGGGACTTCACTGCCCGAACGGACGGGTCCTCGTGACGGATGGGTGCCCCAGCACGCCTCTAAGTTGTTTAACGGTCTAAAGACTTGTGGTGAGTTCGCAAATGCAAACACTCGTGGTGGTGCTGGTGAAATAATATGATCCCACACTACATCAAATAACGAACCGGGATGGATTTTCTAGGGGTTTTAATGAGTAAGAGTCTCACATAACCTGAATCCTTCTGCAGGGGCGAAGGTATCCACGAGGACTTCTGGTTAAAAAAAGGATATGAAAGTTTCCCCTCAAATAGGTTCTCGATTTGTCGTAGCGGTGGGGCTCAGTACTTGCGGCTTGGGCCAACCGCGGGGAAGCTAAGAGCAACCTGGCTAGCCTGAGGAGCCGCACCCCTGATGCGGTGTGGAGGGGCCGTGGGAGGAAGGGACATTCGGCATGGTGTCGTTGATCTCTCCTCCTTCTACGCCGAAATGAAGCTAGCGGCGGAGCTTACCATCCAGGCCGCTGCTGGGGGCTGGGAGTCTTTCCCTGCGTGGGCTGGGGACTCCTGGCTCGCGTGGCCCCTGAGCTACCTGAATACAGGGGCTGAGACGAAGGGCGCGTTAGTTCCGACGCGCCCAGAGGGAGGCAGATGGCCGTAGGGCCGAGTTGGGCTGCTTCGGCGGCCAGCGCCAAGGAAGAACAATGTGGTGGTTTTAGTCGGTGCGAGTCCGACATTGCCCGTCTTTGATCACGCGAGGACGGGTATGCGTAGACAGTTCCCACAGTAAAAAGAAAAAGGATATGAAAATTTAAATAGAAATCGTCTCTGTTAAACATAAAACGATGAACTTTAGTGTCCAGATACTAAAAACGAGCCAAAAGTGGTGATTTTTGTTTTCAAACTGTACGGGTATGAAATACGAGTTCAAAAGGGAAAAAAGTAAATAAGGAAATTAGTCATCATCGAAGCAAAAGCCATAAAACAACTCATTTGTATTATCCAAATTAATCCATACTAATATGATAAATACGAAGTTTATCTGTCTGTCCGTCTTTACTGTCTAAACCAATAAACCGATTCAGATTAAATTTGTTACATACTTGGAACAGATTCCGAGAAAGGACATAGGTTAATAATTATTGTGAAATAAGACATGAAAGTTTAAATAGAAATCAGTAATCGTCAAAGCAAAAGCCATAACCCTTTGCGTATAATGTAATATAGGCATCTAAAATACTGACCCTTTATTTATATTGTACTGTACAGAATATTTTAATACACCCTGCGGACATTTTTCCTATTCCACGCGGACAAAGTCGCGGGTAACAGCTAGTACATAATATAATAAACATATTGAAATATTTGAGACCCTATGCTATAGTTAAATTAATAGTAGATTAAAAAAATACATCACTCAATAAAAGCATTCACCACGTACAACGCAATCAATGCGGCACAAAGGAAGAACGCAAAATAAGAAAGCAAAATGTATTAGGCAACGAGCCAAAGTTGAGAACATTTGTAATCACCGCTATTGTAACAACGTTTCAACCAAATAAGAGTTAACGCCAATGCAACACAGTTTCAATGGGTTATCATTAACAATATCTCTTTATTTGATATGTTAGCTGTCAGATAAAATACGCTTATTAATATACGTATAAATGTCTGATGGATAAAAATAAAATTTCAACTTTTTCAAAAGCAGTTGGTAAGCTACAACGTCCCAAATTCGAACTAAGCGCATAATGTCACCTTTTTTTATAATAGCAATGTAAAGTTGTAAATACATCAACTTATTGAGAAAAGCACATGGAAACCATCAAACACATCATCAGCCTTTGATAGTCCACTGCTGACATAGGCTCTAATAACCTATCCATTAGGTTTTGACCGTATCACCACGCTGGTCCAATGCGGTTAGTGGGTGGACAGACTTTTACATGCCATCCAGCATGGATCATCTTACTTTTCAGACAATTGGGTGACGAATTGCTAACCAACTAGAAACAACAATGAAAATTTGTTGAGTCCCCAGGATTCGAACCACGACCTCCGATTCTAAGCAGCCTATACCACTAGGCTCGGAGAAACCATCAGAAAGCTTAACATAAATATAAATAATATTTTACCCAGAAATGATTTCGTTAACATATTTAGTATAATAGCAATTTGCGTCACAGAAATTATATTTTTAATTTAATTAACAACACTTTATGTATCTTAGTTTATTGACACTGTATTATCAACGAGAGTCGCATAACGCTATTAGTTGTTAATTCCAACACTGAAATATAAGCCAAATGAGATTCGTGCAGTTTAATTAATGAGACATAATTCGGTAATAGATTTTGAGATCGCTATTTGTTATGCACATCAACAGCCTTCCTAACAGCGTATAAGCGTACTCGATTAATGTACTTAATTTTACGTTACGTACATTCTCATCCCATTAATAAAACTAAATTGAATTTTGTAGGCGCTTAACTTGCGTACTAATATAAATAAAGTTACAGTTTCACCTATACTTTGTATAAAACCAAGTAGTTTTCTCTGTCCCTATATCCCTATGTATGCTTAAATCTTTCAAACTACGAAACGGATTTCGATGCGGTTTTTTTAATGGACAGAGTGATTGAAGAGGAAGATTTATATTGTAGGTATATTTTCTGGTTTATCTTTCGGTTTGCTAGTACATTAAAAAAGTAAGGTATACAGTATTTATCTTTTGACCTTTCCAAGTTAAATTTCATTTTTATAATAGCTTAATGTATTAGTAGGCAAAAAATGTTGAAATACATCGCGAACAGTAATTTCTTAACTATTATAACAATGCTTTGTATTTTAACAAGTTATTACTATTTTACGTCAAATATATGAAAAAACCGCTGCAGTCAGCCACAAAATAACTTTAGAACAATTTATTTTTGAATTAATGAGTAGTTAAATCCTTTTACTAACTTTAAAGTTCTGTTAACAAGTGTCGTATGCATGTCTATATGTATTATGCACCCATGTAGTTCTTATTGTTTCTTTTACGTAGACGTTTAAATTACTCTTAATAACGCAAATAATTTTTGCCCAGAATCTATTCTTCTAATAAAAACTAGGAAAGAAAACACTTACAGTACTGTATTTTAAATAAGAAATACGCAGCCCCAGTCAAATACTTTAATACCTTTAAGCGATATCTAAAATTCGGCGTAAGACCGCTGGTTCAGGCCGAGTAATTTATTTGTTCTTAAAGAGTACATTATTCTGAAGATACAATTTATATTTAATAATATCTTTTTAATTAATAAATGTTGCGAAAGATTTTAATCCAAAAGTAGAAGGCAATATAATAAAGATATTTTAAAACATTTGTTTCTGATACATACGACCAATTTTACTAAAATTGTGGAGTGCTATTAATTGCAGAGCATTTGTTCACATTTTTTTTAATTTTTAAAACAGTCGACTTGAAACCTGGAGTTATTATATTCATTCATTATTATTAGCCTGTGTGGTCACATGTGTGTCCACTGTCCACCGCTGGACAAAGGCCTCCCCTAATGCACGCCTTCTCCATTAATGGGTTTTTGAGTATCCCATCACGCTGGTCTAAGGCGGGTTGATGGGTGGACCGACGTTTACATGCCCATCCGACGCGTGGATCATCTTAATTTTCAGACAATTGGGTGATCGGCCCAAGCCGTCCTAACCAACCAGAAATGAGCGATTATGAAAAGAAATAAGAGGTGGTTTGATCACGGCATACTTATATTTGTTCTTAGTCAGACATTTTTATCATTAATAAACAAATAGTCTATGTAGTAATTTTATTATAATTTAATTTAATATTGCTAAAACTGAAGGCAGTTTCTTTTTATAAACGTGTACTATATTTAGGATTGATACGAATTGAAATACGAGATCGGGTTAATCATTTAATGCTCGTTACACAACTACCCGCTGACATTTCTCAAACATTGACAAGATGACCACCACTGATACACTACAAAAATTTAACGCAAACCATGATTTAACATGATAAAAATTTGAGTAGAGAATAAAATTAGTGCTAAGTGTCAAATTATTTTAATATTTTAACTTCAAATATAAAACCTAATGGCATCTAATGATCTATATTAGAGTTTTAGCTAAAATTAAATTAAGTCACAGATTCAATTTCATTGTATCTTTAAACTTGTCCGTTTTTTCAAGAAATGTCTTTTTAAAAGTTATTTCTCATCAACTGTTTTGAAATACAGAATTAAAGCGTTTATAAAGAGAACGGTCATAAAAAGGGTTTAATTACTTTAATGAAGTCTGCACCGGAAAGATTTTCCTCTCGCTGTAAAATATGAATGGTGGGACAGTTACTGTTTTGATAAATGTGACACACGCTACTGGAATAGTTCATAATAAATGAAATATTCATCCCAGAATATTATGTTTTATCTGTTTGAGTTAGTATTATTTTTTAATTAAAAGTTTTTAGTAAGACACAAAATTTTCTTCTATACATTGCTGTTTCATTCTTAATAAAAAAGTAGGTGTGTAGGTTTTAATCAAATGCTTATGAAATTAAATTGTACTCGTTTAGTAACCTCCATAAGCAAATAAGTTTTTGACCGATTTCCTCACAAGAAGAGGTTTTTTAATTAGGTTCATCAGTAACCGTTTTAATGTAAACAATTCAATTTTTTAACAATTCTTTCGTATTGCATTTTAAAACTCGGTCGTTTACTTTTGTAATATTTAATATAATTCAATGAAATTGTTAACTCACCGCACTCTTTTAATATTTCAAAGCTTCTATTTTCAGCATGAAAAAAATATCTAGCATTTTTTCACGTTGTTTACCTTTACGCAATATTCAACAGTTGAATAAAATAACACAAACGATAAATATTTGAAATTTCCAACCGGTGTGTATTTTTAAAATATATCAATCGGTTTAGAATCACGAATGCGTTGGTTCACCTACACTCAAGCGGATTTTCAATTTTAGTATCGATTTATAGTTCTGTATAGAATTGCTACAAATTTCTTGATATTTTTGATTGTTTTTATTCTTAAGCGTACACGATTTATGTCAGGAATCTGTGTCAACCAAAATTAGGGATAATAAAACCCTCACCACCACGATGGTGGGAAGTGGAAACTTAGCTGGAAAATCCCCAGTTAAGTTATGGTCGTGAAATTATAAGAGTTTACTTTGTTACGAAACAGTCAACATAACTTTAATTGCATCAGTACAATAATAGAACAAATAATGCCTTCAAAATAATTCTTGGATGTATATAGAGAACTTTGGTTATGTTTTATTAATCGAGAAATACTATGCTTTTTTTAATGTGAAATAATACCTAAAATCTAATCTTGATCCTTGGCTTCCATCCCATTCTAAATTTAAAAGCAACGCTTTGAATAAAATTGAAGCTACAGTACTCGATTTGTACCGACTTATTGCTATCGTTTGGAAAATTTATGATTCTAGTTCTAGTTTATTGTACTTGCCATTGTTCGCAAGAATCTTTTTGAACCGGATATAAGTTTAACCAAAGTTGGAGTTGTATTAAATGAATATAATATTTACATTTAAATTGTTAATCCATACTAATTTAAAACTGTACGGGTATAAAATAGGTGTTGAAGGGGATAAAAGTTAATATGAAAATTTCTCATCATCGAAGCACAAGCCATAAAACTTTGTGCCTACTGATAGGCACATGCTATAAGAACAACTCATTTGTATTATTCATACTAATCCATACTAATATTAAAAATTCTAAAGTAACTTTGTCTGTCTTTATGTCCGTCTGTCTGTCTTTATTGTCTGAACCACTAAATTGATTTACATGTAATTTGGTACATACTGAGATATCGATATTGAGAAAGGACATAGGCTAATATTTAGTGCGATAAAAGGGACAGAAAAGGATGAAATAGGGGATGAAAGTTTCAATCGAAATGGTCTCTATTGCACACAAAACAATGAAATATAGTGTCCGGATACTAAAAATGAAATTTGGATGAAAATAAAATCTAAAAAGCTATTAGAGAATTTGAATACGGTGGCAGAAAACGTAATGTAATTTCGTACGGACAGCACGTTGTTACCTGCTCATATTGCGTAAAATAGTTATACGCTGTTAGAAGTTGGTTATAATTTTTGTTGAAATTTGTTTTCCAATTAGCGGTTTCTTTCTATAAAACAAATGTTCACTTAAGAGTAGAGGTTAAGAAGCTTTGTTTACATTAGTCTAATATTTGTTTGAAAGTCTTATACATTTTTTTACGGGTCTCGTGCTCTGCGGAATAAACCTATTAGATCATAACCGGGTGTGGGGGGTCCCGTTGCCATAGATGGGGCGCCTCGACTTGGACCGTTAATATAGCTTGAAGAGCTCCAGCTCACTTAGTATCACTTCATAAAACGTTGGCGCTGGGGGAAGAAACGGCGCAAGAAACTCCAGCAACGCTCCTATCTAATTTGGTGTTAAGCTACAATGTCATTGATAAAAAGGGAAGGTAATTGTGGACTCACAGATGGGGCTGATGACATGAGTGTGTGTTGTCCTACACTACTAGGTATAGTACTGGCGGTGAATGCATCTGCTGCTTGGTTAAAGTCATCTAGATCAAAGAGATCAAGAGATGTTAAGAATGACGCGCCGTTTTGGCCAGTGCTACCATTGCTATTGCTAGCATGCTGATTGTTCGAGACGGTGGTGGGCCACTGTGCGCTCGGAGTCGGCTTCGGTGCTGCGGTGCCTCACCCAACGCAACTACTGATGCCCGGCGGATGCCAAGCGTGCGGAATCGTGCCCGTCCTACCAGGCCCGGTAGGGAGATGTGTATTGGCTGGGAATTTTATACACATAAACAAAAATAAATAATAGTTTTACAAAACTAAAAAAACACGCTTGTATAGCAAAACCAAACTAAACACTAAAAAATAATTTTTAATAACAAAGAGTCAATATTACAGTAGCAGAAGGTGAAACAATCAATCATAATGAATTACTTCAAATTAAAATTATAATTAAGATTCAGTTAAACAAAACATTTTATTCGAAATAATAAACTTAAAGCAATAACTTTTATGTGAACTTTAACTGCATTACCTTAAATCAGCTATGAAGGTGCCAGATTGCAATTTTTAAAAATGTTTACATTAAAATGCTCTCTGTACGTTATTCTTAAAACATAGATATATGCTATGGTGAACTTCAATGTAGACCAATCAAGTAGTACAATTATTTCCACATACTTTACGTCTATTTTTACGTTTTTATGGTTTATGCAACGTTTGTAATTGAATCCTATGAGTAATTTTTGTTGCCGTAATTTGTTTTAATCCTTAAATATTATTATATGAAACTACTTATCACACAAATATCACAAAAGTCGGTCCAATGGGTAGCTAATATTAATACATTAAAAAAGAATGAACAAAATTGGAGCTCTAGAAGGGAGCAAAGAAGTAATATATTTAATAAAATATAGTACTCTTCGAATTGAACTTCGTTTGGGTAGTCTAAAAGGATTCTGCTAGTATAAAGTAGTAGTCTTCTAGTATAAAGATTCTGCGTTTTGAAGGCTTATCTTAACATGAACTCCTTGAGCCTTAGGAGAGAATCCACTTGGGGTTTACACCGTATTAAAATATTCAGCATCATCATCATCATCATCAGCCTAAGCCAGTCCACTGCTGGATATAGGCCTCCCCTAATGCACGCCACCACTTCAGATCTTCGGCTATTCTCATCCAGCCCACATCGGCCACTTTGCGAATGTCGTCATTTCTGATGCGGTCCTGAGAGCTCTTCTCCATAGCTTGCTGAGCGACATTAAATTTATGGACCAGTCGAACCGTAAGTGTCCAAGTCTCAGCACTGTAGGTCATAACGGTAGGACGCACTGATCGAAGACTTTCGATTTGAGGCACTATGGGGATGGGTGACAGAGAACTCGACGAAGCTTATGAAAAGTAGCCCAGCCCAGCCGAATCCTTCTGTTGGCTTCCTCAAAATTGTTTCCATCTATAGTACTTGAGGTAGGTCCATCAATTGTGATCGGTACCGGATCAACGTGTTCGTTAAACGTGACCATGGTTTTACCAAAGTTCATCCGGAGACCGATGCGTGCAGAAGACTCAGCCAGGCTTTGCACCATTTTCTGCAGAGTCCTTTGCGGTCTCAGCCATGATGACAATATCGTCCGCAAATCGCAGATGTGAGATGTACTAGCCGTTCACATTTATACCGTGCCCTTCCCAGTTGAGCGTCCTGAACCTGTCCTCCAGTGCGGTGGAAAACAATTTTACACCGCGGTGCAGGGGGATAGGCTCAGTCTGCCCACTCTGGACTACGACAGACATAGTGGCGGCGTTACGTTGTACGAAGACTTTGAACCTCCAGTTTTGCTCAATAGCTCTCAGTATTAAGAGCGTATTGGAGTGACGGAGGCGACGAGGTTCGTTAGAACCCGCTGTTCTAATGAAGTGACAGTAAGATCATATCGTCGCTTCTCCATGAGATCCAGTGTTTCTCCCGAAAGTTTATACTTTTTGCCCGCACGTTGCAGACAGCAGAGTTTTGCACCCTCGTCCCGGAGAATTTCTACCACTCGTTCGAGTTCCTCGTCAACGTCCACGTCGATTATACTTTCCAATGCAGCAAATCGATTTTCCAGGTTGATCTGAAATATGCCAGGATCAATGATAGGCCGGAACAGATTTGGCGGGAGCGTAGACTTAACAGTTCAAGCTTCAAATCTTTATTCAGGTTGCCTCTCAGAAGTCGGTGATCACTTCCGGTCATAAGCCTTGAGATGACTGAGACACCCGTGAATATGCGCTTTTTGTCCGATATAATGAAGTCTATCTCGTTTTTAGTCATAGTATAGTATGGGCTTTGCCACGTCCATTTCTTTTGAGGCTGCTTTTTAAAGACCGAGTTTATTAAGAACGGCCCCTTTCACTCGAGGAAATTGACGAGCATTTGCCCCCTATTATTTCTGCTCCCGTAGCCATATGATCCCAGCATCGATTAGCTGCATGCCTGTACTCCTACTTTGGCTTTGAAATCCCCCATGACAACGTTGAAGTGAGCCTTGGTGGTGTTATGTAAGGCTCTTGAGATGTCCTCGTACATGTCTTCGACATCATCGTCCGGGTATGTCGACGTTGGTGCGTACACTTGGATAACTTTTAGGCTGTATCTATTGGTCAGCTTTATCACAAGGTACGCAACCCTCGCCGACACACTGGATACTTCAATAACATTGTCAATGAGGGATTTATTGACAAGGAACCCGACTCCGCCCTGTGATGGATTTTCTCCTGCCTGAAGTACAGAAGATGGCCCGATTCTAGGGTTAGAGTATCCTCGCCCTCTACGGACTTCACTCAATCCCAAAACGTGCCATCTTATGCACCTCAGCTCCTCTTCCAGTTGGGCCAAAAGAGAATCTAGCCAGCATGCATCCGTTGTATATTGCGATGGTCAGTTGTTTTTGGCGGCCTACGTACTGCAGGGATTCTTAGTACCTCCGCCTTGCCGTTACCGGGCCGCCGCCTTGGCCAGGAAAAGCAAGGCTGAGGAACTTGGGGCCGGTGCGGTTTCGTCCAACCATAAGGGGTTTTGGACCGTATCCCACCACGCTAGTCCAATGCGGATTGGTGGGTGGTTCGCCAGAGCCTCGTTCGTTGTTCGGCAGGGTGCACCACGTCAAGTGAGGTTGGCTTAGGTTACGAAGGTGTTGTTTTGAGCCCCTTACACCCCATACACATATTAAAATATTGTTTTAAGATATTAAAGGCGATCAAATAGTCGGTATTGTGGTATATATTTTTTGTCTCATAACATTTTCTGAAATCAAATCTTTCACGGAATTTCAAATTTTATCAATTTATCTCAGAGAGTGTTACAGTCACATTTTGAAAAGTGTTTTTTCTTAGTACATACGTAAGAGCAATAAAAAGACAATATGCATGTTAAGGATGTTAATATCAAAGCATAAGTTTTTCATCATCTCTAACTATCGGTTTAATTTTGCTATTTATTTTGTATGTAAGTTTGTTCACTACACCCGGTATCATTTTGAATTGAGTAAGTTTAAAATATTTTAGAATCTATGGCATTAAATAATAAAAAGTGAGAAAAATTGACATCACGGACAGTATGCGCGTGATTATGGGTGCTAGAAAAGTCCAGAACGTTGGGAATAAATATAAACAACTAACGCGAAAAATTATGCATCATCATAAATTATTTAGTTTTATTTATTTTTAATAATATAAGTTTAGACATTTTAAATAAAAAAATGTTTCCATGTTATCATAGATTTCATACAATTCTAAAGTAATATATATTTAAAGTTAACGCATTGAATGTCCCAGTTGTGTTACGGCTAGATAAGAGATCTTATCTACCTTTCTCGGCATTATTCTAAACTACAACTGATCCAGTTTTAAGCTTAGTCAAGCTTTTTTGCTTAGCTTGGACAGTTTGAGACAGTTTATTTGAATATTTTATTGAAATTGAAAGCTATACGTCCCTATCGAGACTACGAATAACTTCAGTTAAGATATAGACTTATTACATTTAGTAGTAGAGGAAGCCTATGTCCAGCAGTGGACTAATAGAGGCCGTTGATGATGATAATGATGATTAAATATAAGCTTATGGTGATTGTCCACAGTAATGTATTATTCAAGGAACTATAGGAGTTTACTACAAATATTGATAAATGGTAAAAATATAAAAATGATTTTGTATTTTTACAAAATAAATTTTATCAAAAAGTAAAACCTACTGTTAATCAAAACACTTTCAATCTCTTAATTTTTTGACAACCAACGAACGAACTTCCAATTTACTCATCTAATGCATTTAATATATATTTATTAAAATATTCTGGTTATTTGATCGTTTTAAAGGTGGCCACATAAATACATTCTTTGTTTAATAGTCAAAAATATCAACATTTAAAAAAACTATTACGAACTCATAATAACAACTCTATGCCCAACGTTCCGTTTTAACCTTGCCGTTAATATAATTGGTTTTGTTGAACGTGTATTTTAATTAAAGTTAACTTAACTTTTACCTTTGACCCTTTAGTTTTACCTTTTACCCTTTGAAAAGCTTTGTTGAGAATGTTTGTCATTACGCTCTCGTCTCTCTGGTGTACATAAGCTTATTTTATTTTAGATATATTTAAGCAAAGTTTATGTGGCGTGTAACATTATTTTATACTTTTCAAAATAACGAAATAAAAAGATGATTCCTTATTTATGTAGTAAAACTACTTTTTTTTTTTAACTTTTATTACCTACTTTTAGAACTCTTTTAGCCATAACGAGCTTCTGGAAACAGTTTTGCACTTCATATATTCACATAAAAGTTACGATAAATGTTCTACAAACCTTCTCTAATGCATATATTCATACATTATAATCTCGAAATTAATATTATAAAAATATTAAATTGTGTTAGTTGCTTATTTACTCAATTTTATAAAAAAATATTAAGGGTGATGTTGTTTCATATTAACATTTATACATTACAACTCTTTGTGCTAAATATAGATTGTGTGAAATAGCACAGATTGTAAATATTTGAACACTTCCATTCAGAATATTTGTCTGCAAAGATTGGCATTGATTTAGCATGCGTCCATATTTCCATTCTATTTTCCTTGAACATTGTCAACATGAGTAAAGACGGTATGATCGTTTAATATTTCCTTTCTGTTATTAAAAGTACAGTTAAGTATTTTATTCAAACTCAACTAATTTCAATTGTAATAACTATTTAGTAAGCTTAAAAATGTTTCATATAAAATACATATTATTATAAAGGCAATTATTAAGGCTTACTATGATAGTTATTGGTATTGAAAATAATACTGGAACTATTCGATTGTGACGCTTAGTACAAATATTTCATAACTAAAAAACCTTATCTACCTGAAAATTTGAGCTGTCTTATCTAGCGACAGACTTAAATAGTATGCTTAAGCAATGCTGCAGTTGGCTTCCAATGGAAAACTTTGTATTAAAACGGGTAATTATTTTAAATAATTACCCCTATTAAATAGAAATTAAACGCGAGTATTGACAGCGTTAGTCAATAATGTCTTTTAGCTAACTGGGTGACTTCAACTTTGGTTAAACTTATATCCCGTTTAAAAAGATTATTGCGAACAGTAGCAAAAACAATAAACAAGAACTAGGATCATAAATTTTCCAAACTGTAGCAATAAGTTGGTACAAATCGATTAGTGCATTTATTGACGTGACGAAGTTATCAATTTACTTCTGATCAAGTACGGAAGAACAATTTCATTTTGAAATTCATACGATTTTATTTGTTATGCATCATCGCGAATATTTAACGGATATTATTTTATCATAATAAAAATATGCGGTGAATCCCTGGTAGTCGTACATATTGACAAAAACATAACAAAATATCTACAAATATCTAGGATTGGCAGTAGTGTTTAGTCATGTGTTTATTTCAACATGTTGCGGCTAGAGGTACACTAGATACTAAAAATTATTTTATATTTCAATCGAATACGAACCATGCAACATATAACTGCATAAAAATAAAACCCACAATAACAAATGCTTCTAAGGATAATCCTTGTAATAATTTGTTTATCCATTTTTATTTTGATTTAAGGCATCTTTTGTAGTTTTTGTACCGAAACAACTAAAATTATGTTGACTAGCAACTAACAAAGTAAACTCTAATAATTTTCTCACCGAAACTTTACTGTGCGTATCTCTGTTAAGTTTACACTTGCCACCATCGTGGTGCCACCACTACGATGGTGGCAGAATCGCTACTGGTAGCGATTCTTTACGGAATTACAAATCGAAACTTAAATTGAAAATCCGCTTGAGCAAATGCATTGATTGACTGTAGGTGAATATAGTCACTGTGAGATTCAAAACCGATTGCTATATTGTTAAACAAATACACACCGATTGGAACGTCCAAATGTTTAACCTGTGTGTTTTTTTATTCAACTATTGAATTTTGCATAAAAATAAACATGGTAGATAATTTTTCATGTTGAAAATGGAAGCTTTAAATATTAACGTTAATTGTATAATTTTGGTTTATTGTGTTAAATATTACAAAAATATGAACAGTGTTTAAGATGCAATATAAAAAAAAAATTACAATCGTTAGCTTATTATTTACATTGAAACGGTTAATGAGAGTTATGCTTGATATATTGATATATACTCGAGCTGAATCTATTGTATATTAATTCAAGAAGTACAATTATGTATTTCGATTTATGTTTAATTTGCCCTTCGTTTCCGATTTAATCGCACGGTCATTATTTTTAATTTTTTATTTCAAGACAGTTGATGAGAAATTACTTTTAACAGACATTTATATAAAATCAGATAAGTTTTAAGATAATATGAGATTGAATCTGTGGTTTGGTTTCATTTCATCTATCTACTATGTACCTCCATTTTGAAATCTCTATCTTTATAAATTGTACTTTTGATCAAATTATTTAACGTCATTCTTAGGACTCTCTTTTCAAATTTTTAATCTATATCATAATGTTAAATCGTTAAATATGTTGAAAATAAGGAGAAGAAACTGCTTTTAGACTTTTAGTAATATTATATTAAATTCGAATAAAACAATTGCTACTCAGATTTTTTATACATTATTTATCATATTAAATATAAAAAGTAATTAAAAACAGATGTTAATTCATAAGAATGCTATGAACAAAACACATTTTGTTATAAATAAAATAATACCTTAATTATTTTTTTTTGTGTCCGCGAATACCATAAGTTATTAAATAAAATGACGTTTATTTTAAATATTTAAATTCCCGACGTTTCGAACACATTCAAACGGCCGTGGTCACGGGGTAGACGTAAAATAACCGCGATAAAATCCGTAAAAAGTCATTTTATTTAATAAGTAATACCCTGTTTAACGTCCGTTGCTTTATATTTAATTTTCATACAAAATAATTAAAAAAAGAAGAAAGTGAACAAACGCTCTGCAATGAATCACACAATATCAATACACAACAGTAGTATAATTCCTGGTAGAAACATAAAAATGTTTCTACATACCTTTATAATATTACCTCCTACTTTTGGTTTAACATCTTCCGAAACTATTTTTTAATATAAAAGATACTCTGAGTGTAAATACTATCCTCAAAATAATGACCTCTTAAAGAACGAATACACTCCTCGGGGGCTACGCCGAATTTTAGATATCGCTTTAAGGTACTAAAGTAATTGACTGGGGCTGCCTATTTCTTATTTAAAATACTGAGCTGTAATTAAAGTCTTTCTAAGTTTTTATCAGATAAGTAGATTCTGTAATTTAAACGTGTACGTAAAAGAAACGAACTTAGATGACTGCATTGCATGTAGACATACATACGACAAATGATAACAGATATTTAATTTAGTAAAAGGTGGCGCGTGCACGTGGTCACTCAAGTTTCGTCAACCAATTTGATTGGACCAACTAGCTCGAGTGACGGCGATATGGTAGATCTTATTTAAGGGCCAGAAGCGAGGATGCGGTCCGAAGGACCATGTGCATAATCCGGCTCGGACAACGAGGTTATGAATCCAGGTTGGAAATGCGATAAAAGGAAGGATAAATACCTCAAAGGATAAATACCTGAAAATCTCTAAAAAATGGTCTAAAGTAATGTTGTGGCTGACTGCAACGGTTGTGTAACCGTCAGTTTATAATTTTAAAAATAGTAATAACTAGTTTAAATAAAAATCATTGTTTTGATATCGGGTATTAATAAGTTATTTATTTATTTATTTATTTATACTTAGGCATTTAGGCATTTTCTCGCAGCCAACCTTAGGGTGGTTCAGAGAGATCAACGTGGGTGCACATAAATTACAAAAGAAAATAACCGTTCCTAATGTTATACATTAAAAAAATATATATATTAATAATAGTAATACATATTATATGTTTAAAGAAATACGAAAATACATATATGTATATATAAATATTATGTAAATACTAATAAATATGTACTTATATAGTTGTTATAGAGATAGTAGTTCTGCCGACGTCCCATCAAAAAGATATTTTTGCACTTTTCTTTTAAACTGGTAAAGTGTCCTAGCCATCCTGATCTCTAACGGTAGTGCATTCCACAGAAGAATGAATCGAATTGAAGAAAGAAAGAAAGATTTGTAAAGAAAATCAGAACGATGTGAAGGACAAAGCAAAAGACGATTTTGTGTCGAACGAAGCTGTTTTTTAGTAACATCACTGGGGTTGAAAATGAGGAGATAAATATGTTGGGGTTGAAGAATAGTAAAGTAGAGAAAATAGTGTGGTGAGAGCCTGAAGCGATCATCGTTGACGAATTGACAACCAATGCAGTTCTGTACGATGTGACGATACATGATCATATTTTTGACGATTGAATATGAATCGAATGCAGTTATTTAGAAGCCGGTCAAGTTTATTAACTGATCTGCATTCAGGTCAAAATAGCACACGTCACCATAGTCAATTATAGGAAAACTTAAGGATTGCACGAGCGTAACTTTAGTCTGTACCGGAAAGAAGTTTTAAAATCTTTAGAGGGCCCTAAGGATATTTGTGACCCTTTGAGAGAGCCCAGCTACATGATCTTTTCAACTTAGTACTGTATCCACAATCAGCCCTAAGTTCTTAACATTTTCGCTTTATGGTATTGGACAATGGTTAAATTTGAGTATATACTAGCTCGAAAGTCGCCAGCTTCTTTAAGGAGCGTGGTAGTAGTGCTATGGCCAGGCCTGAATCCAGATTGCAGTGGGCTGATTAAGTTGTTATCAAGAATGAAGCGAGAAAACTGCTTCAGGACACAAGACTCAAGCACTTTTGAAAGAATGGGAAGGATTGAGATGGGTCGAAAATGTACAGATATAGCAGGATTTTGATATTTAGGGAGAGGACGAACATATGTTTTAAGCAGGAAACGATCTGCTAGTAATGGAGAATTTTATGATATGGGTAATAGCAAGAAGCAGGAACTTAATAGGTAGGATAATCCTAGGTGGTCAGATGAAGAAGATAAGAAGAAGAAGATAAAATCAAGGGCGTTGGATTTAATTGAAAGGATTGTATTTCTGGTTTCATCTGAAGTAACTGGTGAGATAGAAAATAGTTTACTATAGGGCCATTTATTTGGGAAATTGTACTGAATATGGTACTGGGATCCATTGAAGAAGATGTAACGAAGTACTGATTTAAATCATCTAAAGATATTGAAGATGGAAGGCGCGATTTGCCAATACCCAGAGTTCGAAGAAACTTCCAAATATCAGCAGAAGATGAAGCAGAGACGTTTTCAAGAATATGTCGGCGTTTAGCATTACGTACCATCTGATTACACCGATCTCTGGCTAGTTTGTATAGATTCCAATTTTCTTCAGTGTTTCCAATTTACTTCGCCGTCGCCATGGCGATACGCATTAAATTGGTCATCCAACGAACTGGAGGCCGTCTAATCTTGACTTTTTGGAAGGAGCATGTGTGTCATATAACTTGGTGACAGCGTTATTAAAAATACACACTTTCTTGTCAATCGTGTCCGCAGCCAATAAAGTTTCCCAGTTGATGGTCGTCGCATCTATATTAAGCTTCTCGATATCTAAAGTTTTAAATGAACAAACGTGCAATACCTTGGATTTAGGTCTGGGAGATTTGAGGAAGTAGGAAACGAAAATTAGATCATAATGAGAAAAGCTTGGGGCAGGATATTGGCCATGAGCGAAAACCAAGGAAGGATCAGGGGTCAGGATTACATCAAGCCAACTGTCTTCCCCAGTGAGGTTGTGGTGAGTAGCTAGAAAACTAGATAATTTGATAATATTTAGGAATTCGCAGGTTCGGGACGAATTGGGTGCAAGGAGGTTGGTATTAAAATCTCTCATGATAACGTGGTGAACATATTCTGAACCCAAAGATTCAACAACCGAATCAAAATCAGTGAAGTACTCGACATTAGGGGGATAATACACAACACCTACAATTATCTTGGAACCCTTTACTGTAACTTCAAGGAAGATGTACTCAGCCTAAGATGAGTCAGGGGACGAAGAGGCTAGTACTTCATAAGGGAGTAGTGTTCGCGATTCATTTCAAAGCTTTTGCCTACTTAAACACTAAGCTATTATAAAGAAAATTTAACCTTGAAAAGATACCTAACTTTTATAGTGTAAACTGTAAGCGTTATTTACTTTATTTATATTAGTACAGAAGCTAAGCGCCAACAAAATACAACTTTGCTCTATTATACGATGAATAAATGTACGTAACGTGAAATTAATGAACATTAATCGAGTACGTTTATCCGCTGTTGGGTAGGCTGCTGATGTGCATAACAAATAACGATCTCTAAAATCTATTACCCGTATTATGTCTCATTTATTAAACTACATGACTCTCATTTGGCTTATATTTCAGTGTTAGATTAACAACCAATAGCGTTATGCGACTCTAAGTGATAATACAATATCAATAAACATCTACATGATACATAAAATGTTGTTAATTAAAATAAAAATATACTTTCCTTGGTTTCTAAATCACACGCCCATACAACTAGGCTACGGAGGAAGAAAGATCTATTATATTAAATATATTAACTAAATCATTTCTGCGTGAAGTGTTATTTATATTTATGCTGAGCTTTTTGATGGTTTATGTGTGTTTTTGTAATAAATTGATAAATTTACATCTTTACGTTGCTGTAATAAATACAAAGGTGACTATATGCGCTTAGTTAGCGTATTTTTATCGCACAAGCTAACATATCAAATAAAGACATATTGTTCAAATAATGATAACCCCTTGAAATTCTGTTGCATTGGCGTTAACGCTTACTTTCTTGGAACGTTTGTAATAGCGGTGATTTCAAATGTTCTCGACTTTGGCTTGTTGCCTAATACATATTGCGTTCTTTCTTTGTTGCAAATGCTTTTGTTGAGTAATGATAGTTAACAATTGCACAAAAATAAAGTATTTTTCCATCTTTTTTAATATCTATTATTTAAAAACTATAGCTTGAAACCTTAATTAATAAATAATAATGCATTTTATGATGACGAAAATTGCTAACTTTAAACATATTTGCAATTTTTTGATTATTTAGGAGGCAAGGCGCAGGAAGTATTTGATATGAGGGTTAGTAAATAATAACTTATCTCTAGAGATACAAACAATTGCCTAAATATTGAATTAAATATTCAGCGACCAAAAGAGAAATTGATATTATAAATACAATAAAAGTAAAATTTTAATAAAAAACAAACCGGCATCAAATCGATTGGCGTGATATTGAGCTATTTATTGTCCATTTGTTGAGCACATTGTTAATGTAAATTTCAGACTTATTCAGTTTTTTCTTGGACGCCACTGTCAGAACTGGACCAAATTGCTATGGGACCAAATGGGAAGCACCAGCTTTCAAATAAAAAAATCATCCAAATCGGTTCACCCAGGCGAAAGTTCTGAGGTAACAAACATAAAAAAAAAATACAGACGAATTAAGTCGGTAAAAAATAATAAAAATTCGGTTCATGTATTTTGCTAAGATTTTATAAATGCATAATATTTTTGGCCCAACCTTTTTTATTGCTCCGACTGTACTTGGTAAAAAATATGTGATTATTTCTTAGTTATGGATTACCAAATTAAAAATGGATGAACGTTTGCCTAGAAATATAAAAGTTTAAACCTCAACTTTATTCTTTTTTAAATAGCGGAGATGTTTTAATTCAACCATTTAACAGTATAATATTCCCAAGAAAATATTAGACCAATGTATTAATTTCAAAATTAATTATTATAGTATTAGACCGCTGATTGGATAAAGGATTTTACGTTTTGAAGGTTAATCTAAAATAATGGACTCCTTGAGCCTTAGTAGAGAATCCACTTGGGGTTTATGCCGACTTAAAATATTGCTTTAAGATATTGAAGGCAACGAAAAAGCCGGTATTCTTTTATATATATTTAAGCCCACTTACATTCTCATAAATAAAATAGAACATTGACTCAAAAGAGCATAATACCAGTAGATATTACATGAAGTTAAATTTAAAAAATCAATATGCTATTAAAAAACCTTTATCTACAAGTTAAAATAAAAAAAAAATTACTAACGGTATTTTCATTGTACATTATTTCAACTGACTTTCCTTAACAGATTATAAATAAAAGGAGAGAATTTATTAATTTTTAATTTAAATATTAATTATTATAATTTTTAAGAAATTTAGAAGTTTCTAAATTTAATAAATAAAACATGTTTTTATAACATCATTGACGGATATTATCATTTACATTTATATTCGAATAAATATATTACCACATCCAATAGTTAAATATTATTCTAAGGTTATATATATAGTTCAGGTTAACGCATATAGTCTATGGCTTACTCAAATACTTTTATTTTTAAATAACTCGGACAGTTTGAGACCATGTATTTAAATTTTTTATTTTTGTATATAAAATTGAGCTAAAACGTTCATGTACCACATAACTATTCAATTTGTCAAATTTGATACTTATTTGAAATATAAGATAAGGATGATTAAAGATTTTTAATAGGTAAAGTGAGTTTTTTACCGTTTGTATTGATAATAAAAAATAATGTTTATTTTTTCTATTAAAGTTAGTTCAAAAAACTTTATCCAACCTTAAAACCAAGATCATATTTTTTTATTACTTATACTTTTTGACGACCTGTTCCTTCTATTGATGGTACTTTCAATTAGTCCTCCTATTGCACTTTACATAATAGGATTTCGGTTTGTAACAATAGTTTGTTCAACTATAATAAAAAATATGCAAATATCAGAATTCTATAAATATAGACTTAATTTTAACAAAATCATATTCAGCATTCTGTTTCGACCTTACCGTTGATAAAATTGGTTTCTGTTGAACGTGTATTTTAATTAAAGTTAACTTAACTTGTACCTTAAACCCTTTAGTTTTACCTTTTACCCTTTGAGAAGCATTGTTGAGAAAGTTTGTCATTACGCTCCGGGCTTTCGGGTAAACACAAGCTTATTTAAATTTCTATAATGAAAAGCTCATCTGGCATGGAATATATCTTTATGTTTATCAAAAGTAACGAATTATTATAAAAGATGCATCAGTTATAAAGCATATCTACTTATTATGTTAGCTTTAACTTTTTCATTTTAACTACTTCTAGACGTTTTTCAGCGTCAACGAGGTTTTAAACTCACTTTATTGAAATAACCATTTTAATGTTCTTCAATGCATTATTTCCATAATGATGTTATAAAAATGTTAAGATATGTTTGTTCTTGCTTACTAAGTTAAGAAATCATATTAACATTCATACATTACGATTCTTTGTGCTAAATACAGATGTATGAATTGACATAGATTGTAAATATTTGAATATTTGTCCACAAAAATTAGAATTGATTCAGCATTCGTCCATATTTCCTTTCTATTTTCCTTTTAGAAAACATTGTCAACATGAGTATAGCTGGTATTATTATCCAATATTTTCTTAGCGTTATTTAGAAGTACAATTCAGTATTTTCTTTAAACTTAGATAAACGATAAAGTACGTACAAGAAAGATCAATTTCAGTTGTAATTAATTACTAACTATAAGCGAGCATATGTTTCATATAAATTACAAATTATTATAAAAGTCAATGATTATGGGTCACTACGATAGTTATTGGTTTTAAAAAAAGGGGTTACACTGGAACTATTTGGTTATGATGACTGGTACGAATATTTCTTAACTTAAAAAACCTTATTTACCTATAAATTTGAGCTGCTTTATTATCTAGCGTTATTGAAAAATTTTCAATTTAAACGGTCATTAGTTTTCAATTCAATTACCGTTTTATATAGAAATTAAACAAGAAAGTTGACAACGTTAGTCAGTGAAATCACAAAGGTGACTTTAACTTTGGTTAAACTTATATCTCGTTCAAGAAGATTATTGCGAACAATGGCAAGTACAATAAACTAGAACTAGAACCATAAATTTTCCGAACGATAGCAATAAGTCGGTACAAATCGAGTACTGTAGCTTCCATTTTATTCAAAAGCGTTGCTTTTAAATTGAGGATGAGCTAGTAGCCAAGGATCAAGATTAGATTTTAGGTATTACTTCGCTTAAAACAACAGTACTTCTCAAAAAATCATCATGGATTTTTTTAATGCAAGTGAAATCAAGAATTATAATTTTTTAATACATTCGGTTGAAAAACCATAAGTTAATAATAGTTACTACAAAAATTATCAATGTTCTTCGGATCATGTAGGAGAAAAATTTTATTTTAAATTCACACAGTATTATTTGTAATCATACATCATCACAAATATTTTACGGGTAACTTTTTATTGAAAAATATGTGCTAAATCTCTGGTCCTAAAGTCCTATATATTGACAAAAATATCTACAAATATATAGGCAATGGCGGTAGTGTTCAATCATGCGTTTATTTCAACATGTTGCGGCTGGAGGTAAATTGGAGACTAAAAATTATTTCATATTTGAATCGAATACAACCCAAAGAACATATAACTGCAAACAAAATAAAACCTATAATATATAAAAAAAAACTAACGATAATCCTTTGATGTATTTGTTTATCAATTTTATTTTAATAAGATAAGGCATTTGTTTGGTTTTTTTTACCGAAACAACCAAAATTATGTCGACTATTTTTTGATATATTTATTAACAAAGTAAAATTTAATAATTTCCTGAACGAAACTTAACTATGGATTTTCTGTTATTTCCACTTGCCACTGTCCTTGTGTTGAGGCTTCGGTACCTGCGTGCGATGTCAATTAGAACTTGGCTGACCTGGCTGAAGAAGAATGACCTTGATAGCAGAAGTACCGCCACCAGTCTTTCATAATTAAGATGTATTTTCATGGAAAGTTTATTATGTTTAAACAGTAGCAGTAGTCTCGGCGGCTACCGCACCTAACGTCACAAAAAATAAAGAAATAGCATTATACCCACATTTTTCTAGTGGCACAGATTGTTGACTTCAATCGTGTACGCTTAAGAATGGAAATATCAAGAATTTTGTAACAAATCTTTACGTAACTACAAATCGATACTAAAATTAAAAATCCGCTTGAGTGTTGGTGAAACGATAGATTCGTGATTCGTAACCGATTGCTAAACTGTTAAACAAATATACACCGATTGGAAAGTTCGAAAATTTATCCTTTGTGTTCTTTTACTCGGCTATTGAATATTTCATAAAAATCAACATTTGGAAAATAGTTAACTATGATTTACATTGAAATGGTCATTGACAATTAATCTTAGCATAAAGCTATATACTTCCACTAATACTGTTGTATATTAATTCAATAGGTACAATTATGTTAATATTTTTATGACTATATCGCATAAATTAAGACCGCATACAAAATTATTCCAAATACTAATACATTACTTAATTATAAAAGATTTTAATTACCCATGATAATAACTCAAACAGATAAAACGTACAATATTGCACGTTACGAAACATTTATTGTTAACTATTACAGTGTGGTACATTTATCAAAACAGTAACTGTCCGACTTTTCATATTTTAAAGCGAGAGGAAAATCTTTCTTAATTAAACTCTATTTATAACCGCTCTCTTTTTAAACATCCTTAATTCCGTATTTCAAAACAGTTCATAAGAAATAACTTTTAAAAGATATTTATTTCAAAAACATATAAGAGATTGAATCTACGTTTGGTTAAATTTTACCTTAAACATTAATGAGATTTTACCGTGACGAAATTTGCATTGAAAGCGTGACCTTTCCCAAAGTAAACACTACGGAAATATGTCTATAATAAAGTAAAACATGTTTTTATTCTTTATTTATTTATATATGCACTTGCGTATTTGTTTATAAATGTTTAAATAAAATATGTCGAGTGCGTAAATTTAATTATTTTACCATAACCGTTTTAATACAATGTTTTGTTTGATTTAGTTTGTTTAATTTCAAAAGTTTTATAAAAAAATGTTATTTATTAGTGCTGTATAAATAACTGATGGAATAACATTGTAGTATTGTTTTACGAGCAGCTCTTTTCTTAGAGAGATCGTAATTCGTTACATTTTAGTCTAGTTCTAGCGCTTTGTGTACGTAATGCAGATTAAAGTTACTCGCTTAATTTCATCACAAATATAAGTAAGTTAATCGGTAATCAATTTTACTTGTTAATAGATATTATTGATAATAATTCAACCTAAATAATATACAATAAAAAGCTAATAAAAAAAAAACAATACCAAACACCAGTAACGTCATATAATTTTTAGTGTTTCTTAAAATTTAGTAAAATTTTTATGTAAAAATGATAAAATATCTATGTCATATGTAATATATGTAATGGTCAGCTGGTATAGTATGGTATGGTATGGCCAAGTTTTGCATGCAGATCAGTCGTTTTAGGTACAGTGACTAATTTTGATTGTTAATACAAAAAATATCCTTCTGTAAACAAGTGAACAACAACTTCTGTCAACAAGTTAACTGACTTCACACATTGTATAACAGTTTTGTGCAATATGAGGGGGCAACAACGTACTCTCTGCACGAAATTACCCTGCGATTTATGCCACCGCATTTTTTTGTCTATGATATCTTTAAAAATATTAAAAAACATATACTCCGAAATGAGTATCTCCTTCTTTCGAAAGTTGGTCAAAACATGGGAACACAAAAGATCTTTTTTTAATGGCTGCGAAGGCAGACGAGTACCTGTTGGAAAGTGATCACCAACGCCAATATACGTTTGCAATACCAGTGGTATTATTAACGCGCTACCTACCGTGAGACAAAGAATGTTAAACCTCGTTTAACCAGTAAATACGCTAGACACGGTGTCCACCAGACCGGAACACATTATTGTTTTCACACTTCTGAGATGTGTACCGCGGTTGTGCCCTCTCACCACGACCCTGAAAGGCGACCTACCACCATAAAATGACAAAAAAACTAAAGTGTTTCCGTATTCCTTTTCCTTTTTGACAGATTGACTTTCTGTCAGGCAGTCGAGTCTTAGTAAACAATATTTTTCGAATTTCACCTTAAGAAAAGCTATTTTATTCGTTACAACAACTTTTGTTCAATCGAACAAAAATAACGAAATTGTTAGAAGCTTTACATGTAGCAAATCTATTGTTATAGTTATAACATGCATTTATTGCTCATATTTCGCGTGTAATGAGGTATATTTAAATATATACCAACATAAACAGGGACAAAAGATAAAATAAATGGGGCAACAAAAATGGCTGACGTTGTGAACGTATTAAATGAAGCGAATATCGTTAATCAGCTTTCCTATTGTTATCGTACCCTTATATCATAGCGTTAGGTGCCATTTGCAATATTTATCTTATACAAATAAATAAATAATATATGTATATCTGGTTGTAATATCAAAATTAAATAATTACATATATATAACAAAACAACATTATTTAAACAGTTTTTTCAGTCTGTCTATCTGTCTGTTCCGGCTAATCTGTATCGGTTAATCCATTGCTGTTCTGTTTACTGCTGTGTACATCCAGTGCTGTTTACTGGAATAGAGCGGAGGTAACTGGGAGTAACTTAGGCTACCTTTTTTTTTAGATTACCACGCTACAGAAATCGCGGGATATAGCTAGTTTTATATAAAACATTTAATTAATACCAACCTTAATACTATACAAAATTTAAAAAATGCAGTATTTACGTATTTAAGACACTAAATATTCATGAGGTTTTCTAGTACAAAACAAATGTTTGGTACATTCCTACAAAAATTGGTTTCACGATAGATTAAGTATAATTAAAATAATTTCAAAAAGTTAGTAATTAATCAAATAACAGACCAAATTCTAAGCGATTGATAATTCTCCTTGCTGAAACACAAACTACTTTTGAAACGTTAAGGTATTTGCGAGACCTTCGTTCATAAACGTGCTGTCCTTTCTTACGAAAATAAAAAAGTGACCAAAATCTAATCTTGCCTTTGCCCTGGTTCAAATTTAAAAGCACCCTTTCTTAAAATGAAACTCAACTCGATTTTTGACTTAAGGTTGCGAAAATTTATGATCTAACTTTTGTTTATTTCTTTCCTGGTTCGAAACACTTCTAATAATCTTAAGTTTCACTTTGTTTCGAGTTTTCTCAATATTACTTGTAATTATTTTAGTATGCTGTCAAAAACAGAAATCTCTTTTTATGTTATAAAAGTCCGGGACTTTTAAAAGATTCTCCATATAGAAGGTCTCATTCTTTGTTTGTAGCATTTTAGGCAATTCAAATCGAATTATTTTTTTTTTTATTTTTCGTGAGATTTTTCTTTATTGTGGTATTTGGATTTTTTTTACCAACGCAGGTAGACGAGCAGTCGGGCCACCTGATGGAAAATGGTCACTGTCGCCCGTAGACATTGGCAATACTGGTATCACCAAGACGGTGCCTATCGTGAGACATAGGATGTTAAGTCTCGTTTACCCAGTAAATACGGTGGCTACGGTGCCCTTCAAACCGGTACACAGTAGAGTTTTCACACATATGCTTTGCGGTATAAATAGGCACTGCGGTGGTCCCCACCCAGACGTAAAAAGGGGACCTACCACCGGTACCTGGACATTTTATTATATCGCGTACAAAACTAAAAAGATCCATGAGTAAGTTTTAGTAAGTTTTTTTAATAAATTCTATTGGTAAATAGCCAAAAACAAGTGCCAAGTTTATAATATTTTTTTAAAATATATTCTGTATGGTTTGTGTTCCCATACACAACCATGCGGTCCAAAAACCCCCTAACGGAGGAGACGTGCGTTAGGGGAGGCCTATGTCCAGCAGTGGACTAACACGGGCTGATGATTTGTGTGATGTGAAATATATTTTACAAACTTTATCTTTTTTAGACTTGTTTATGTAAAATTTATATTGTATTTTATATTACAAAATGCGTTTTACCATTTATATTGATAAGTTAAGTACGTCTAGAAACTAAAGACTGTTTTAATACTTTTGTCAATATTTGTGGCGACAAATTGTCTGGGAGTGTTACAACGATTTTTCAATTATGGTAGATACCATAGGATAAAATGAAAGAAATAAAATATTTCAAGTATTACATATTGTTTTTAATGAATATTTTACTAAAAAACTGGAAAAGTAAACTAAATTAATAAACTTTGTTTACTGTGTTATTTCTTATGATATTATACATTCTAAAAATTTAAAAACTTAAATGATGTCACAAATACCAAAGAGACCAACGTTATCGCGGGGCATTTTTGTGCAAAGAGCACGTAGTTGAGAAATCGGTATTTTTTTTTAATTTAAATGGAGTATTTCTTTTATTTGAAATTAATAAATTAAATTAAAGCATCTAATTGTTTGTCACAAAAGCTATATTTGCTGAGAGAATTTGATATCAAATCCCATTTGTTGAAGAAACAAAGCGAAGAGTAATAATGAATTTCTCAGAAATTTGCGTCCGGAATTTAATTAAAATAGTTAAATTTCTAGTAACCGAATAGCAAAATCTGTAAGACGTTTCAAGTATTTGCAGAATTTCGCCAGTAATGGTTTGAAGAAAATTTTGCTAATGGATATTTAAATAAAATGTTTCATTCAAAACTAAACAAAAATAATACTTTAAAATATGTATTTACAGAAAGTAAGAAATATCTTCTACTGATATATATATCTTATTTTAAATATAACTACGCTTAAAAAACCATACTAACACCAACCAACTCCAACTATAACAATAGATAAAACTAAATCCTTTTACATATAGCATCAGCATCCACTCACCACCTTCATAGCCTAGCAAACTGGAAAGCGGTATAGTAATTAAAAGTCATATGTTCAAATCCTGCCGAGATACACTAATTTTATATTGTTGTTTCCTAGTTGTTCAGGAAAATGCGAGTAGGTCACCCGATTGCTTGTGTAGTGAGATAATATACGCGTCGTGTGAAAAGTCTGATCTGAGCCTTTTGAGTCTTCCGTTGTATCGGCGTTCCATCCCATCAGAATAAGAGAAAAAGGATGAGTGAGTGCATCTGTTCCTTCACCTACCCTTGTGCACTATGTTAGAAACCTGGTCAGACCAGGTTATGTTGGACTCTCACCAACCAAAACCCCACCATGTTCGCCATCGGTCTTGATGAAGAGTCAAGGAATCTCCTTTTGGAACATTACCGTGACTCTTCTATAGCTGGGTTAGAATAATTAGCCCCTTCCCTATTTAATATTAGGAATAAAATCTCTCCGTAAGATGTCCTTATTTTAATGATATCTCAGGTACTTAAGCTAGCTTACAAACTTGAGCTACCTACTGCGAGTGCATTAGCATCGTATTTATTATACGATGATTTGGAGATGCAGGGCAAATGCAATGTTTTACGTCATTGCAATTGAACCTCGATAGCCACGTCTTCGAGATGGATCTGTTCTCACCCTCTCCTTTCCAGCAGCTTCTTTCTGAAGCATGGCAACCTCACAGAAATGTGTGACAGCCCTCCATAACGAATCTCCGCTTATTTTGGATACTCGCACGCTTTGCTCTTGATTCCATGTTGGATACACCGGTAAGGTATGAGTAGCAGAATCTAGCTTATCACAGTGGAAATAATTTGGTGTAACTTCCCTATCGATCTTATACAGATAATCACCAAAGCATCCATGCCCGGTGATTATCTGCGTAAGTCTGTAAGTCATTCTAGCGCCCTTTAAGTGCATCCAGGTTTTAAAAACTGGCAGAAAAGCATCAACAACGCGCTCATGCGCATTGTTGTGGCTTTTCTCATCTTATTAATCACCTCCATTGGTTGGCTCCTACTACTATCGCGTAGAGCACGTATTTGATATCAGCACTTGCCTAGTTGGCTGAACTCTAACACACATGGGCTACCGTGGTCAGAACCGACCAGGAAGAAATTATTATATCTATTTCAAGGTTTTAATTATTTATTCATTCGTTTACACTTTTGTACAAAAAAAACAGTACAACGGTGGACCTAGTGCATGATTAATATTACTGAAAGCACTTGCTAAACTACCAGCTTCAGCTTGGATATACAGCTGTAATATATAATATATGTAATAGATAACGTTTTTAATAGGGTTATTAAAAAAAAAAAAGTAAGAAAGAATACCGCCTTAAGCGACGCCACTTTTTATATGCAACCAGCTTGATAAAACTCATCTACAACTCCGGATTGCTGGTGCCCTAAATATATGAAGAGAACCAATCCAGAACTTCATCAGAAACATAAAATGTGATAGGATAGCAAGACGGATTTCAAAACCAGTATGGTAATTTTATAAATTAAATAGTATTTTCTATAAATTTCTAATATCGTCAGTCTCTTTTAAAATACCGTAGTTTGTGTTATAAATGGGTCTGAAACCCGATAGTAGTGGGCCGAATGAAGTTAATTGATAAACAAAATGAGATTTGTTTAAAAACAGAAGACTCAAGTACTTTAGAAAGATATGATAGGTTAGAGATGGGTAGTAGACGATAGTGCGCGAGAAGTGTTAATTTAAACATTTCGGAAAAGAGCGGACAAACGCTTTTGGCAATGAGGAAAAAAAAAGGACCTTGACCATAATGAAAAATTAACGATGTGGGTTATTGCGGATTAAATTTGTTTTAGATTAATGTAATAAAAGTGTTATGATTACAGTGGACATTGTGTCCTAACATTTATGCGCTTCGTGGACTTTGTAATAATGTTACATTTATTATTTATATATTTATTACTAGACATAAAGTACCTAAATTGCTGTTTTATGGTAATTGTAGTAATCTCGCCTTTGTCACATCACATCATCATCACATCATCAGCCTGTGATAGTCTACTGCTGGACATAGGCCTCCCTAATACACCCTATCCATTAGGGGTTGAACCTATCCACCTGGTCAATGCGGTTGGTGGGAGGACAACTTTTACATGCCCATCTGACGCATGGATCATCTTACTTTTCAGACAATTGGGTGATCGTTGAAATTGCCCTAACCAACTAGGAAACAACAATGAAAACTTGTTGAGTCCCAGCAGGATTCGAATCCACGACCTCCGGTTTCTAAAGCACACGCCCATACCACTAGGCTACGGAGTCGGCTTTGTCAGGGAGTATTAACATTCTGCAATTACTAGTATTAATTAATATATAAATTAGCTCTGATAAAATTTCCTTTGCAAATGTAACCCATGTCAAAAGGAATTGTTGATTCTAGCGTCAATAGTAATATACGTTAATTGAACTCCGTGTTAATGAAATAACATCCGTAACAGAAAGTGCTTCTTATGTTACAAGATAAAGCGATCTCACGATCTCCGAAAACTTTATTAGTGGAGATAAAAACAAAACCAAAATTTTATTAGTTTGAAATTATAAATTTTTACATTATAGACTTTCTACTTATTGGTGCACGACTGCATTATAGAGGCTGCTTAAGTTTTTTAAAAATAAAGTAGTGAGAGTAGTGAGAGTAGTAAACCCCTTATAAGTAGTTGAAGTTAATTATTCAAACTTAATTAAGCACACACACATGTATAAGGCCAGCTATTTTTGTTAAGCTTAAGAAAAAATAATAATTGTTTTTATAATATATAATAATATATTTGTATCCTAATAACACTACGTTATTTATTCCTATTGCTACAAGATTTGCTTACTGATAAAAATATACATTTACAGTTATTTCTACCCAGACACGAGAAAAGACCAAGTGTTTTTTGAGTATTGAACCCACACCCTTTGGCGTAACATCAGTTATAACCTCTTTATGTTGTTATGCCATATGTAGTATGCAAAATAATTGACTATTGCGTTCATTATATTAAAAATGATTTATAGTGAGCAGTTAAATGTGATAAAAATCATTTAAGAATTTAGTACATTCATAAAACATTGCTTTGTAAAGATGTTACTTTATTAAATAAAAGAATACGGTTGTAATTTCTTTACGTTTGCTAAAATTTATAAATATAGATTTTCCACTAATCAAAAGTTATTTCATTGTAAATTATACTAATCAACACACTAAAAAAATTATTAAACAAAATACGTTAATCAGTTACAATTATAACAGTGTTATCGGACATGTGGTACAGAAATACGACTTAAATAAAACGAGGGGCGTCAGAACTCTACAGATGTGTTTTATCTTTAAAATGTTAAATATAAAAAATATGTCTCTTATGATTAAATTTTGTGTTAATCATCATCAAAATCAGTTTTATCCGTATTTTAATTTCTAACTTTCTAATATAAAATAATATTTTTTTAAAAATCTGACATCGCTTTTATTACAAACGTATATTCTAGCAAAGTGACTTAATAGTAATAAGTAAAAATTAAGTTTTATATTAATGATTTTAAACATTTATTTTCATGATAAAAAAGGGTTAAATAAAAGGAATAATCTTAAGCGTCTGTTAAAGGAATATCTCAGAGCGTAATCTTTTTCAAAGATGTGTGATGTGCCTTTTGTAATGGGTAAGCTTGTCCAAAATATGATCACAGAAGATCAACAGAAGCCTGAAGTATAGTATGTTGAATCTTCTACATTCCATAATTAAACTTGCTAAGGCGCCCATTTAACCTACAAACACTGTTGACACTTCGCTGTATAGTGGCAGAATTAGGTACCTTATAAAATGGAGACCTATCATCTTAAAAAAATAAATAGGTAAAAAATTATCCAAAAATATTCTTGATCTCGCAATAATAGCTTCTTTACACATATTTAATTTTTTTTACCTTGTTACAGAGTATTTACATGCTTTATAATACAATTTTAACATTATTGGAATATCTGAGCATTATTTGATTTAACATACACATCAACATCATATTCACCAGTGACCTAAGTTTAAGGGTTATCGTGAGTTTAATAAATTATTGACCAACTTCCCAAAATAAAGAGGTATTCAATTTGAAGCACATGATTTTATTTTATATTACCTTATTGCTCCGCCCCTAATGCTTTGATAAATTAGAAGTTTTTACTGTAAATTGTTCCATTGTTTCATAAGTAGTTTTATAGATATTAAAGAAGTTAAGAAAATATTGTCGTCAAAAATCACAACCTTTTTTTTATTGCCTACGCAGGCAGACGAGGCAGTCAATAGAGCAGGCAATACTAGTATCACCAACGCGCTGCCTACCGTGAGACATTGGATGTGAAGTCTCGTTTACCCAGTAAATACGCTGGCTATGATACTTTTCAAACCAGAACACAGTAGTGTTTTCACATTATTGATTTGCAGTAGAAAGACATAGTCCTGTAAAGCTACCATAGAAACATACAACAGGGACCTACCATCGGTGTACACTTATTGCATACGCTGCCGAAACCGTACGAGATAGACTTAAACTATGTTTTAAAATTATTGTACTTCTTTAAATGGTCTATAGTTAAGTCGGATAATGCATAAATTTATGTTTTATAATAACCCAAAATAGCCATTTAGTGTAGAACATTGTTAAAAAAATAATTCTCATTTAAGGCAACAAAAAGTAGGTTTACTTAAATTTTTATGCATTTAAAAAATCATTTTATGTACATAAAACGTGTCATACATGACATTTTGATTAAATGAATTTCTCAAAAGATATTAGAGATTATCATAATTTTTCGGTTAATTATTTGATTTTTTTTGTTAAACATTTTCTTATAGCAAGTAAAATAAAAAATAGTATTAGACAAACGTTTTATTACATTTTAACAATTTCTTTAATAAAATTTTACTTCAAACATTAAATCTTTAGGATTCATGCTCCTGCCAAGCAGCTTCTTCTTATCTTGACAATTCTTTCGAGTGAGTGAATTACGAGAGATCCAGTTTTAACTTTGTGTTATAGAATTGTTTTATGCTTTAAAATAATTTACCATGTTATGTTGGCTTGTTTTTCTGAAATAAAAGGCAATTTATGACACAAAGAAAAGCAGTTATCACGTTTTTCATACTTTGATTATGAATTTTGTTAAACTTAAAAATTTTACTTTATCTATTTTGATCAGCAATGTTTAAAAAAGGAATGACACTTCCACTTACAGTGTCCGCAGAACTTTCTAAATTTTGAAAATTCCTTCACGCTAAAACATATTGCTATTTTTTTATGGATATATGTATGTTATTTTTATGACTGTTTAGACACGTTGCAGGCGTTTCCGTCATGTATTATACGTATACTTTCTAAAATCAATGTTATTTGTATTTTAATTAACATTGAAAATTATATTTTCTTTAAATGAATATCTGAAAAAACATTAGAAATTTAAAATGCAGTGGCGGAAATTGTAGAAAAGTTTCTTGCAGATGGTATATTAACTATTTGTACTTTTTTATTTGTGCAAAAAGTTTAAATCGATAAATTAAAGATAATGTTTTACAGTGACACATTTTCTTATAAACTCTTATCCCATATTTAAATTCATTCCACCTATTTTATCTCAATAAATAATACAGTTTATCCTTTCTTAGAATATATCCCAAGTATGTACCAAATTTCATGGAAATAGTTCAATGGTTTTAAATGGTAAGGACAGATAGACAGAAAATTTTACTAATTAGGTTTTTTGTTTGTTTGTGCGTATC
This sequence comes from Lamproptera curius, assembly GCA_029286875.1. Lineage (NCBI taxonomy): Eukaryota > Metazoa > Arthropoda > Insecta > Lepidoptera > Papilionidae > Lamproptera > Lamproptera curius. Next base: position 1,146,831 of record JAGSMT010000050.1, on the reverse strand, counting down.
ATATTTTCAACACAAAGTTATATGGTTTTTGCTTGGACGATGAGGAACTTCCATATTAACTTACTTCCCCTTCAACCCCTAGATCGTCTTCGTACAGTTGAAACTACAAAATTGCTAGACCACCACTTACGGTGCGTTTCGGGTGTCTAGGTAAAAAATTTCATCAATATTTTAAACCTTTCGACCTCTTTTATCGCAATAATTAATACCTTTTAAGCTTTGTAGGAATCTATTCTAAATGTGTTCTTAATTTCATCGAAATAGGCTCATGAGGTTTAGACAGTAAAGACGGACAGATAAATATACAGACAGGCAGAAAGGGTTACTTTCACGTCTATACCATTTGTATGGATTAAACAAATAAGATATTTTATTCTATGTCATCAATCATTAGTTATGAAGTTTTGTGGCTTTTGGTATGATAATGACTGTTTCCCTTATCGACTTTCACCCTCTTCTTCATTTTAATATTAGTATGGAAATATGGATAAGAAATAAAACAATACTACGGAATAAAAATAATTTTACAATTTAAAATTAACCTTATTCATTAAAACAAATATATTCAGCTGTGAGCTTTATCGAAATCCAGAAAATACGAAAAACAGATTATTTAAAAACAATACCGATTTATTTAAGCAATTGTGTTTCACTCAATCTAAGATGGTTAATTTTAAAACAGGTCTGCATAAATTAGAAGCCAAACGTCAAAAATGGAGCAATTTTTTCGGTATTAATAACATTTAGACTAACATTTAGTTAGATGTCAATTCTTAAGGCTGTCTTTGACGACATTATTTTGTGGTATCAGTATTTTCTAACTAACTGTTAGTTTTAGAAATTATTAATCAAAATTCATAACACACATATTACTTGTATTCGTTTTATGTGCGATAATATAAGTTTATTGTAGAATAAAGATAAATTTTCAGCAAGATTATAAATCCGAAAGCACTATGTGATTTAAATTTATTATATATAATCAGCATTATAGTAGTGTTATTTTTCGTCATGAACTGTTAATATTTTCATCTAATAATGATTTACTAATTTAAGGCCTCGTTTTCAATTTTGTATATTTCGTAAAATATATGCGCCCAGATCTATAATATGATTGGCTTTTAGTATACCTTTCAGTCTTTTCAATTCCAACGACAAAAAATTTAGTTAACTATTACTGCTGCACATAGTCTTCAGTTCCTATTACAAATTACGCATGTTTGTTCAATTACACGATTCGATGATCGATTAATTTAGCTATATCCACCGAAAGCACAACGACAACACTATCTATCAACAAAATGTATCTCAACAAGATTCGAACTCTAAACGTACAATTCATTAAGCCAGGACCTGATTGTTAAATTGCCATTTAGGTTTAGTATTTACCATCATCATCTTAATTATCAATGCGGGTTTGTGGGTGGACCAAATTTTTAATGCGCATCCGACGCATGGATCATCCTACTTTTCAGATGTTTGGGTGATCGGCCCAAATTGTCCTAACCAACCAGAAAACAACGATAACACAAACTTTTTTCCTCGTGAGATTCGAACCCATGACCTCGGGTTTATAAAGCAAGGGCCAATGCCGCAAGGCCACGGAGGCAGTAGTATTTACCTTAAAGTTTTATTATATAATATATTGAGCGTAGCTCGTTTCCTTAACGGTAGCTTTCGGCAAACAAGCCTAGTATTAAATTGATAATATCGTGAATTTTGACTAAGCTCATATGCAATTAGGAATTAAGCCATCGACACATTTTCTCATCGATTTACTAGATCAACTTTAATTAAGTGGAAATATGTGACGGGAACGGGCATTGGGCCAGCTCTGTTAGCTGGCAACGTCACAATTTCAAAACATGACCCTATTAATCAGTTTGATACATAATTAACACTAAATATTGTCAATGTAACATTCAACGCACAGCATTTTCAATTAGCGAACATTAGTAGGTGTAAAATTTGTGTCACAATTTAGTTTATTGTTTTATTACAATAACCGGATATTGTTAAACGTTTTTCTTTGTATAGATTTTCTATTGGTGATTATTACTATTGAGTTTATTTAATTATTTAATCTAACAAAAATAGTTACTATACATAAAAAACATTAGGTAACTATATCGTTAATCTAAAAAAATCTTCTGTCAATTGCGGGTAATAAGTTGTATTTAAAATTCCTTCAAAATGTAAGATGGACAGGAAAAATGAAGTTTTATAATTATTTCTATAACTTTGTTATACTCTTGGGATCAGGATCAAATTTTATTTACTGTGCCAGTAAATTATAATGTCTTTTTATTTTTGATATTTGTACCGACGTTGTAATAGATGTTTTAAAAACTTCTTCATAATTAATTTCTGACGAAGAGTGAAACATTAGTACCACTATTTAAAATTTAACTTTATTATTTTTCGAACAAAATTCTGTATTCTAAAATAATTTTATGTTATGTGATCTCTCTCAAATAACGGAATTATATATTATTATTGATTAAATGACGATTTAGTGAATGATATTATGTGTCATTATCCCTTAGATTTGTGAAGTTGTTAGCTCGGTGCGAAAAGCGACAGCAATTAGGCATAATAAATAATTTTAAGGGAGTCACACGCTCTTATTACAGCTTATTTATACAAAATTCAACAAGAACAATGCGTTGCTGTGGGTAGCTTTTTGTTTTTAGCCCTTTGCGCTATGATACAGTCGTAATATGAACGTGTTTAAATTAAGTATCAACGAAATTACTGTTCATTTACTTACGATACACTTGTAACAAGAACAGGTATAAGTTGCGGTTAAATTGTTATTGTTTTTTACTTTTACCTCCTTAATATTCTTGTCCTAAGTTAAAACCGTTCTTGCATCAGTTGGCAGTGAAGTTAAAAGTTACACGGCTTTTCAATGAAAAGGGAAAATTAATTTAGTTCAATTAGAGAAACAAGATTACCACAAAAATGAGCAAAAATTTGTCTACCTGTAAAAGCCAAATTATTTAAATATAGATCATAAATTACGATGGAGTTATTCACGTCTACGTCATCAGGTGTTTTGACAGCATATCGAGAAATGTGTCACCAGGCTAGAATTATGCTTCGTCTACTCCTACAGCCACCAAAAAGCGTCATAAAACATACAACAAACAATAAAACATCATTTATAGCAGTATTAATATTTCGATACATAAACCGAGAAAGAATCAGTCAGACAGACATCACGTCTGTTATAGTATTCAGTTAAAAATGTCTCACAAGAAGTCTATGAAACTCATATCCGAAAGAAAAATGAAGCACGTGATGCTAAAAATAGTGCAATACAAAATATGGAGAATAAGCCCGATATCACAGTGATAGCGGTTGACGTGAAAAGTGTCCTGTTAGCACCAAAATTACGTGCCAATGCACTGTTTTATAAACAAAAATTACAGTGCCACAATTTTACGATCTACAATTCTCGAACCGCAGATGTAACTGTTTTCTTTTGGCACGAAACAGACGGAGGAGTAACATCGAATGAATTTACAAGCTGTGTCATTGATTATCTTAAAACAACACGCAGATCTTATAGACATTTCACTATAATTGGTAATGGATGTAAATACTAGAATAGATATAAAGTATTAGCAAGTGCGTTAAATAACTTCGCCCACTTTTTTTAAGTAGATATGGAGCAAATAATTTTAGAAAAAGGGCGTACTATGGTGGAGATTGATAGTGTTCACTTCACGATCGAGTATTACATAAAACTACCAATTTATGCACTTCAGGATTACATAACCAAAATGCGCCAAGCCCGACCCAAACAGCCTTATGATATCAGAGCGGTTAACTATGAGTTTTTTAAGGATTATGAAAAATTGTTGAACAATTAAATGTCTATTAGATCAGGTAAAAGGAAGAGTGATCCTACAGTAAATGATATAAGAGCGTTTAAATATACGACCTCTGGTGATATCTACTTCAAACTCCGTCATCCAGAAGATTATACAATGCTTCCGCAATGTAGAAAGATTCCCAAAGAGTATCCTGAACCTGCACAATTATATGAGGGTCCTCTGGTAATAACTAAATCCAAGTTTAATCACCTTCAAGAATTGAAACCGTTTATAGATCGTGACTACTATCTTATCATTTTAAGAATTCCCTTAAATTTATATCTACTGTTTTTATACGAATGAACATTAAATGGAAACATTATTTCACTATTAGTTATTATTAAAACCTGCTATGTAGCCCAAGCCCAAATAAAATAATAAAAAAACTTTTATTTGACATGTCAGATTTAAAATGAATTTACGTGTTATACCTGTATCTAACATTTAACATTATTTCTGAATTAACTATGCGGAGACGATGTTAACGTTGCAGCGAGCTCTCTCTTTAAATTTTAAATATTGACACATAATGGACTGATAGTTGTAAATACACATACATTTAAGAAAAAAATTCTTGTTTTCAAATTTTACTACAAAACATAATTACTTCTTTATTTTATTTTACGTATTACTAACAGTAGTGTAAGTATTATTACAATGTAAAAAAATGTACAACCAGTGTTACTGACATAAGAGTAAATGTGGTGGGTTCAATATATTTTTTTATTTGTTTTTAAGGCTATTTTGAAAAAAGGGATCATTTCCTTATTTTGTCTTGCAATGAAAGCTAACTACGAAAGGTATATTTAAATTTTCACACTGTCTTGTTTAGTCTATCTGCGTTGCAGAATACCTTTAATATTTATATCTTTCTCCCATTGATGTGCCCTCAGTATACCACATGAATGTTACTATATACGTAGCAAGATCTTGAATGACCTTCTTTAGATAGATATAAATAAAGCTTTATACTTGATATACTGTACTAACCAACAATTAAACAAAACCTTTTTTAAAATTAATATACTAAATTATAATAGGGTTTACTGATTGCAACTAAATTAAGGCTCTCTTAATTAGATCTTTAAAGAGTTCTTCTGAGGCATTATCGTACATTCATTTGAACTCTTAGGCTATGCTATTTTTACATATATATTTGTTAGAAGGTGGAATGATACCTTTAGTTTGTTTTTGTTTATATCGTCGATTTAGTCACACAAACATGATACGCTGAGACAAATTTTTATATATATATTTTATAAATCTTGGTATTTGTTATTTGTACTGGCTTAAAACATGTACTTGCAAATTTTTAACTATCCGAACTTTACCTTGTAATAAAATTTCACACTCCAGTAATTTTAGCAGTCAATTACTATAGCATTTGAAACAATATAACTTCGGAACTCTATTTGTTTCTAAAGACGACCCTTTTCAATTAATATATCTTACAAAATTATATTCACCAAACAAACTCAGATATTAACAAACTCATTCTGTAATCATTCATGTGCAAAAATTAATTATGTCACACTTGCTTTTATATATATGATAAAAAGTTCGTATGTTTTGACGCTTATTTTCAAGATGAACAGAATACTTACGTAAAGATAAAAATAATAGCAATTATGATATTTTCTTGTAAAAGGAGTCTGCAAAAACTTCGGTTCGAACAAAGGAAGATAGAATATAAGATCAGATATGTTGTCTAAATTCTAGATTGTCGACTTTTCTTTGGTAACTGAAAAACTTGATCTTGAACTATTTGAAAACAAAAATATTTTATTAATTAAATATTTCACTTATTTTATACAATTGTGTCCATGTCAACATAATATTACTGTTTTCCATAACAACAAAACAGGTATTAAATGTTGGAAAAAACACAGCAATGAATCGTAGGAGCTTGTTGATGATAAGACAGCAATGACTTGACAGCTAACTATGTTCAGTTATTTCCTTGCGAGCGTATAATGTTCATCAAGATTTTAAGGTTATAAGTAAATAATTTATATACACGACTTTAGTGAATTTATTTATAAATTGTCTTTAATATCTGACTAACTTTACTGACTGTTTGTATAATAATATTTCAAATGTAGAATATTTGATCTATAATTTATATTTTAGGCTAGTTATTCTAATGGCCTCAAAGTTTAATGATCAAATGCACCATTATCTGCTTTGAAAGCAGGCTTAACCTTTAGGTAACAAAAATTTATTACCTTGAGAATATAATTTTTAATTCTGAGTACTTAAACCATATCACTGTCTTTAGTTTTACTAACTCATTAACATTATTTCATCATCATCATCATCAGCCTTTGATAGTCTACTGCTGGACATAGGCCTGCCCTAATATACCCCTATTCATTAGTGGGTTTTGCACCATATTCAACCACGCTGGTCCAAGCCAAGTTGGTGGTTGGACCGACTTTTTACTTGGCCTTTTTTCAGACGCATGGATTATTTTACTTTTAGACGATTGGGTGTTCAGTAAAATATTTTATAACTAACTAGAGCACACGCTCATACCACTAGTCAACGGAGGCAGTTAACATTATTTACATAGCAGGTTTTAGGGTTATTATTAAATAAAATAAGAAGCCAATTACTTTTTTTTAAATGGTCTTGAGCCCACCTCAAAACAAAATTTTTGAGATGGTCAATATGTTCTTTGAGCAAATATAGCATAGTTGAATAATAGAAGCTCATGTTATTTTAATGAGGTTGTGTCCAGAAGCATAAAAATTGCGGCAAATCTTCTTATTACTTTTCTTTATCCACTAAATTGAAATGTCCTTATCAGGCAAAATGTCATAGACTTTGTTCAGAGACATAAACAACACTTAAGTGATCTATGCCTTTTGTCAGAGATAGTATAAACATTCCAATTAATAAAATTGTTATATTTTTAATTTGGGAATTTTCCATACCAAATACTTTTTAATCATTGCTTTTGAGATGCTGAAGCTTTCGGAGCAACAGATTTCTTATATTAAATAGATTTTAAGCACCATTTTATAATTTGTTACTCACGTTTATACCTCAATTGTGATCACTTTTATTTTATCAAGGTTTTCTTCATAATTCAGCCAACTATGTGACCCTCCAAGGGACTATAATTTTAAGGCTATGTTAAATGGTTCTCCAAACTATTTGTCACATTTTTAAATCTGAAATATTTTCTAAGCACAGTTTAAACAAAAAAAAATTCTAGGTAATATGATATTTGCATTTTGTTTTACCGGTTTTGCTTTAAATGTATTAAGAAATAAAACAAAATATGACAAAACCATTGCGTTTCCAAAAGCTCAAACCACAAACAAGCATAAATTTAAAACTAGTTATTTAGATCACTAAATCCTCAAAGAAACTTTGCAATCAATAAAATTTTCTATACAAGAGATTTCAGAGGTTAAGTAGACTTATTCGAGCATAATCTAGTAATTATAAAAGCTTAATAGCTATATGTATATTGTTTCTTTATGACTTTTTATCATAAAATGTTAAATGTCTTATCATAAAAGTTTCTAGGAACTCTTGGTATTGGTAAATTGCGCTCTACAAACCCATCCTCTAGTTCAGTTCACTTAGATGTCCTGAATTGCTAGTTCACAAACATTCCTTCAACTAATTATTTAGAGTCAAGAGAAACAATTTCGTTTTTAAGTGGTTTGGCGCATTCTAATATTTTTTTTATTTTTCTCCAGTCACCACTGATGAAATCAAAGCAACCATAACCATAAAATCCAATGCTGCTAGCGTTGATCAAATAAGCCGGCGCATGGTAATGCCTTACCCTCATTCTTCCTGCTATACATAACATAATAAACTTTTCCTTAGAAAATGCTAAGTTTCCTTCCTTATGGCGCAAAGACTTGGTCTGGCCAATCCCAAAGTATTCTAACCCTTCCATACCTGCGTTCTTAATCAGTTATCTCAATTTGTTCACACTAACAATTTGATAAATGCGTTACAATCTGGATTTCGACCAGGTCACAGTACCACTACCGCCCTCCTGGGAACAATATGGTAATAGAAATGGTCATAAGTGATTTAGCAAACGCGTTTAATGCCGTCAGTCACGACATCCTCTTGGCTATCCGCTCCCATATGATGGCTTTAGACAGTGCATTAGAATAGTTCTCTTCTTATCTCTGTGGACGCAAGCAGGCAGTTTATTCTGATAATTCATCATCTGATTGGCGTCATGTCACTGCTGGCGTTCCACAAGGCGGCATCATCTCTGCATTGTTATTTTTCGTATTTATCGACTATATCACTCAAGAGCTTTAGTGTGCGAATCATCTCTACGCGTATGACCTCAGCTTTACAGCCAGTCTACCATCGAAAAGCTTCCCGAAGCATTAAATCGGATGAACCAGGACCTTGAAATATTTAAATAGCGGTGTAATGATTTTACCTGTAAATCCACCAAAATGTTAAGCCGTTTTGGTTGGCAGTCGTAGGAACGTCAGTATAGTAGATTTTTGTTTTCTCTCACCAATTTTATAAAATAATTCCACTGTATCTCTAAATAAAACTGTAACGAATTTGGGCTTGGTATTTAATAAAAACTTAAGTTGGTCAAATGTCACAAGTGAGTCAAAAAGTAACGAGTGCCTTGCGTCTTTTTGTACAGACTTAAAAACTTTTTGTCAACTAAGACCAAGGTAATGCTTGTACAATCCCTTATTCTGTTTTATTATTTTTTTTGCGGATAAAGTTCAAAGGCATAGTACGAAGGAATGTATTTTTTCTTAAATTTTATTAAATACGTTTATATTTATAAAATATATGTATATGTAAAACTGCCTCCGTAGCCTAGTGGAATGGGCGTGTGCTTAAGAAATTGGAGGGCGTGGGTTCGTATCCTGCGGGGACTCAACAAATTTTCATTGTTGTTTCCTAGTTAGTTAGGGAAATTTGATTTACCGGTGGTAGGTCCCCTGTTTACAGGAGACCGTCTGGGTGGGTACCACCGCGGTGCCTATTTCTGCCGCGAAGCAGTAGTGTGAAAACACTGCTGTGCTCCGGTTTGAAGGGCCGTAGCCGGTATGTTACTGGGTAAAGCGAGACTTAACACCCTATGTCTCACGGTAGGCAGCGCGTCGGCGATACCACTGGTATTGCTAATGTCTATGAGCATCGCATGTCATGTCCAGCTTTTCGCAAAGCTTCGTCGAGTTTTCTCGTCACCCATCCCACAAAGCCTCAAATCGAAAGTCTTCGATCAGTGCGTCCTACCGTTTTGACCCTACGGTGCCGAGACTTGGACACTTACGGTTCGACTGGTCCACAATTTAAAGTCGCTCAGCGAGCTATGGAGAGGGACTATGCTCGGAGTATCTCTGAAGGACCGCATCAGAAATGACGTGATCCGACAGAGAACCAAAATCACCGACATCAGCCCACCGGATTAGATGCTGAAGTGGCAGTGGGCCGGTCATATAAGCCTGCAGAACTGACGACCGCTGGAGTCGAAGAGTTCTGGAGTGGAGACCGAGGCTCGGCAAACGTGTATGTAGGACGCCCTGCGGTCAAGATGGATGACGACATTCGCAAAGTGGCTGGTGTGGGCTGGATGAGAATAGCCGAAGATCGAAAGCGGTGGCGTGCATTGGGGAGGCCTATGTCCAGCAGTGGACAGACACGGCTGATGATGATGATGATGATGATGATGGGCATCGGTGACCACTTCCCATCAGGTGGCCCGAATGATCGTCTGCCTGCGTAAGCCATAAAAAAAATTGGGCCATTTTCACCCAATTGTCAGAAAAAAAGATGATCCATGCTTCGGATGAGCATGTAAAAAGTTGGTCCGACCACCAACCCGCTTTGGACCAGCGTGGTGGGATACGGTCCAAAAAATCCCCTAATGGATAGGGTTGTTTCCCCTTGATTAGGGGAGGCCTGTTTTAACTCCGAACAGATTCTCGATTTGTCGTAGCGCGTGGGGCTCAGTACCTGCGGCCTGCCCAGCCGCTAAGAGGAATCTGGCCAGCCTGTGGTGCAAGGCCGGCCCAGGAGGTGGCTGCTCCAAGCGGGCTGAACGAGCCCGCTTTGGACGCGCCTTTGGAGAGTGCGAGGGATGGGTTGCAGGAGGTAGGTGTGCCGCCCTTCCTGTCCTTCGCAACCAAGGAGGAGTCGCGGGGTAAGGGAAGTGTCGGTATTTCGTAGGCCGCTCTCCCTACCCTCCGCGACTCGGCGGGGCCCCACCGCCGATGGGCCGTAGGCGGAGGGGACATTCAGCATGGTGTCGTCGATCTTTCCTCCTTCTGCGGCTGAAATATAGCTAGTGGTGGAGCCCAAGACCGAGGCAACCGATGGGGGCTGGGAGTCTTGCCCCTGCGTGTGTTGGGATTCCTGGCTCCCATGGTCCCTGAGTAACAGACTCGGGGTAGTCTGTTATCTGTGTATAGGGGCCGAAATAAACGACGCGCCCAGTAGCAGGCAGTTTTCCGTAAGGCCGAGATGGAGCTGCTCCGGCGGCTAGCGCTCGTGGGGTCGCAGAAGACTGCCAAGCGTTCCTGTGACCCCATCTATAAGGCGCCAAGTAGGACCAACGTGGTGGTTTTAGTCGGTGCGAGTTCGACGTAACCCGTCTTCGCCCTCGTAGACGGGGACTACACAGGCTGATTATGATGTATATATTTATGCATACACATTTAACCTTTAAGCTTATTAAAAATCTTTCCTTTGTTTTGTTATATATCTGCACACCTACCGAATTTTCCCTGTTCCACCCAAAGTTTGACAGGTAGATAACGCCTTATGGCATTAATTTCACCATTGTACTTACTTGTGCATAAAGTTTTAATAAATAAATACAATAAATACGTTTTTTTTAATATTACTTCTAAAATATTTACAGAAGCGTACTATGCTTTTAAATGAAGAAAATAACTTTGATAATATTTAACCATTTTTGCAGCAAATTTTATTATTTTGTTGCTTAAAATAATAGTAACATTAGTATATTTCACTATAACTTACTTACTAAGTTAAAAATACTAAAGTTACTTAAGCATAAAAGTAGAACACGGGTACACGGCCGTGCTCTACTTTTAATGATTTTGCCGTGTCATCGACCATCCCTTTTCCCTTCTAGTCGCCTGTTATGTAACAAATTATATGTGCACAGTGGTCTAGTAACAATAGAATCTTTAAGGAAAAAGCCCTGTCAAGAATAAAAGCATAGAAAGGTATTGTTACTTTCTGGACGTCAACGGACAGCACTTGACGGTTTAACAAAAACGGATTGAGGTTACTCGCACAAACACTATATCTAGGACATACGTTTATTCAAATTCAATTAACTCAATAATTTCGACATATAATTGTTAGATCACAACTGTACACTGAACATCTGAGGAACAAACAATAAAGTAAACAGCATTGAAAATTAACATTTTGTTGGGTCTTTTTAAGAAAGATCTATTAAAAGAGCAAGATGGCGGATTTATAATGCACAGAAAATTCAGCAATGGCACATTATTCCTAACAGTAACACATGGTTTGTATTTATATTCAGGCCATATTTAACATTGTTATTCTTACATATATAGCTAGATTTAAAGCTGGTTTCATAATATGAAAAAAATTTTTAAAGAACGTTTGTGTGTTTACAGGTATTGTTGCTGTAAATAATTCTTGATAGATAACACACCCTGGTAATGAACTGTTCGCTCTAACTGTTAAAATATGGTTGAATGCAAAAAAAAATCGCGCTGAGTTTCCTTCCGGGTTCATCAGGTCAAAGGCTTTAATTTTCAAACCGGTAGTAGTATATTTGACAATCTATAAGGAAGTGCAATGATTCCATAATAAATGAAGATATTTGACTCTATCTATATACATACTTTGTGGGTCACAAAGGTGGCCAAATGCAGACCATCTTAAGCAATTAATGATCTTTAACCGAGTATAAAGGAAAATGCCTTTCTGCTTCAAACGTATAAATATTCGCTTCCCCAATTGTATGGTAACAAAATTAGTGTAAATCTGATGTGTTTAAATAAATACCGATAATTTTTTGTGTTCAACGAAGTTATTATGTACGTAAAATATTTTTTTATCTTGAATTTTATTTGGGATTGTTATTTATATACAACATCAATGATCTTATTTTTTCTACATACGGTTATAATATAGTAGTTCTTTTAAATATTAACGTAATTATTATTTCCTCTGTTACAGATCCAAACTTTGTTTGAAAACCATTGCTAGAATCTCCTTCATTTCTTTCCGACATATGTCAAATAAAAGGAGTGTATTGTATTTCTTATTACTAACTTATTCATTAAAAAATGTACTGAAAGATGGAAAATGGATGGAAATGGAGGAGGCCTATGCCAGTGGCAAACAGAAACCAATACATAAACATTGGTTAAAAATTTAATGCTAAGTAATTTAAAGATAGTTTGTGATTCATCATCACCATCATCAGCAGCAGCAGTGATAGTCCACTGCTGGACATAGGCCTCCCCTAATATACCCCTATGCATTACAGGGTTTGGACCGTATCCCACCACGCTGGTCCAATGGGAGTGGTGGGTGGACGGACTTTTAACATGCCCATCCGACGCATCATCTTACTTTTCAGACAATTGGGTGATCGGCCTAAATTGCCCTAACTAACTAGGAAACAACAATAAAAATTGGCATGGAGGCAGTTTGTGATTATAAAATTATATTTGCAATTAAGCATATCTTTTTTAAAAAAGGCTATAAATAAATTAAATTCACTAAAGATATAGGCTACATACTAGAAATATGGGAAAAATAACCAATAGGATTATAATTTTTTATAATTATTATTTTTTATGTCAAAGAACCATCCATAAAGGTATATGAACAAGACTATTGTAGTGAAAAACTACATACACGGCAACTATTCTCAATTAAGGATCGTTTTTGGTCAATTAAAAAAATACACTTAACTTATTTTTAAAATACATTTTAACTTAATTAATGGTATATTAAAAGATATTGTACGAATAATATATTGTTCCCTTTAAACTTTTAATAGCTTTTTCATTATACACAATAAGAAATCGGTTCACAAATTTGTTGACAATTTTAAAATTTTGGAATAGAATAATTCATTATATTTTGTTTATTTACATTGTTATGTGGTCCACTCTTTAGTTTTTAATTTGGAAAAATTAGTTCAATATATATGAAATAATAAAAAAAATAACGTCATAACATCAAAAACACAATCATGTGTGCGCGGTTTAAACTAGAAATACAGGCTCAACCTTTAGACATAGGTTTAAATAGCGTTTTACACAGTTACACCAGCGCAAATATTGATATGTTACGAATAACGAACAGTTACGATTTTATTGCAAACAAAATACATTGAGGCATATTTTAGGACATAACCAAATCACATGACATTACATCTTCATAAGACAGTTTCTCATTGTGTAAAAAAATATGAAAATCGGTACGATAGAAGCGAACAAAATATATGTACAAAAAATGAAAAAACACATTCCAAATTGAATTCTTTTGTTCTTTTGGTGGTATGTAATACAGTACTTTCTTGTTTAGGGAAGTCGGTCAAATAAAATAATCTGATACGTTTTGTGTTCATTTCAGTTCATTCAAGTATACAAGTTCATTACTATATTTTGTTCGCTTAAAATGTAGTACATTGAAATAAAAGACATTGGCAGTTCCTGCTTTCACACTTCAGTGCTACTTTTATCAATTTGTAGCTAAAAATGATCTTTCATTTTATATATATGTTTTCCGCACAGGATCACTCAATATCTTTTAGTACCTATGTATTACAAAAAATACTAATCTTTCATACTTTTGTGTTGTAACTTATATTTACTGAACAGATGTAAATAATATACTTTATGCAGGCTTTCTTTGAGTTAATAAATATAAGATATTAAATTTAGGGTAGTGGTTAAAGACTGAAATAATATTGAGAACTATTTTTTTCGATAAATACCAAATAAATTTATCGCCAATATTGATGTAATAATTTGGTTTGCGTGGGCGTGTGGTCCTCAAAGTTTTCAGCCAATTTTGATCGCCAACTGGTCAAGTGACGGGATATTTGGGTCCCTATTTAGAATAAAAACGGTGCGGTTCGAAGGACCATTGCGTACTCCTCGGGACAACGTGGTTTAAGCCGGTTGGAAATCGATTAAAGGAAGGATAAAAAATCTTGTCTAGGCGCCGGGTGTTTGGTGGATGCAGTTGGGTGGTTCGGGTAAACTTAAAAATATTGAACGGAACAAATTCGCGTCGCGTAACTTTATGAAATATGATGCGCTGCGAAGACTTGGAACAATTGTCCGACTGTGGCGGCGCTGGCTGCCACCCTTCAAATTTTTTTATCTTTCTTTCTCGGGGTGAGGAAAATTAAAAGGAAAAGGAGGGCAGGCAAAGGGTTATAGTAAGAAAGGGACGGAAGATTATTGCTAACCAATTTCCTTGTTGGGCGATATAGAAATGCCGGCGAATAAATGTAATTGGTTCAGTTATACAAAATTGGAAGTAGTGGAAATAGGTTAAAAAAATCGCCAAACCGTTTAAAACTATTCAATACCATTCTGTCTCCGATGTCAAACATTCCCTATTTAAAAAGTTAAAGTTTAATTATTTTGTTGGTTTTTGTAAACGGTATATTTTAATTGAGATTCCTTTTTAAAACAAAATGCGAATATATCTGAAATCTTAACTCTCATTACAATGTAAAAACTTTCATTAATATCTCACTCTATCATTGCTCCTATTCGTGAAATGAGGTTTTTTTTAAAACTAAACGACCAAGAGATAAAAGGAATGAGGCAAAAAGATGGCTGAAGTAAACATATTATTAAATGAAGCAATATCGTTAATCAACCCTTTGTTTCGCGTAGACTTACAATATGTGAAAGCCATTGAATATATTTTAATTAAGTTATAAGAGGTAAAGTTTTTGATTTGCTTTGAATATATTAATATTATTTTGAATAAAGTTAATATCGTTGTTTGCAACATTCCTTTTGATCAACTTTCCTAAAAGATTTTTTATATGGATCTAACGCTCCCTCCATTTCGATTATGCTCATTATTTTTTTTAAGGTTGGTAGTTTCTTCATTTGGACTATTTTATAATTTTTGTAAAGTTTGATATTACTAAGACATCATCACAACCTAAACTTTTAAAGTTGAACGCTGGCCAACGGGAAGAGAATCTTAAACTATTTTCCATAATTTTTCCTTTTTGATCCACAAATAATCGAATAACAATAAATACTATTCAATGTTTAAGAGAAGAAATCACAATGGCCCCCAGGTAAAAATTTTATTAGGAAATTAAATTCATTTAGGTTATAAACAAGGTCCATAAAGTTTTCGGATTGAAAAAATTGTATTCTAAAACGTTTCATGTTTTTGATTCAATAAATCTTTTAAAATTTAGAGACTAAAACGTGAACAAAAATCAGGTAAAGTGTCTTTAACCCCCACCAAAATAGTATTGGTGTATGTTTTGAAAGCGGGGTCGTGGTACTAATCTGGGGCTCAACAAATTTTCATAGTTTTTCCTGTTGTTAGGGTAATTTAGGTATTGTTGTCTAAAAGTAAGATGATCCATCTCGGATGGGCTTAAAAGTCGGTCGACCCCACCAACTAATGGATCCCATTTGTGTATTAGGGAGGCCAACGTCAATTGGACTATTACGGCGGATGATGATGAAATGAAATGATGACTGTTTTTTTGAATTTGTTTTAAATACTTATTTATTTGTCATTTTACCTATTGCAAGGGTTTAATGATAAAAATTTTATATTTAACAGTGCTCTCTCCCGAAATATTTGGTTCTTTTTTGTTATGTATCTTATGAGCACTTTAAATTTGATTATTTTAATATAAAATCTATAATGAATAAAATGGGCTGTCAACACTAATAACTTTTATCGCTAGGCGAAAATATAATTTAATGTAACAGTCATTGTTGGTAGTCCTGACTAAGGTTGCATATTTTAATCACCTCCGTAACAATGTGGACCTAGCCCGTTAAGCATATTTTGCCCTTTAATAACAACGAGTTGCGTGAAAAAATTTCAATGTTAACAACATATCTTTTGTTTTTATTCTTTAATATACGTTTTTACTAGCTGAAGTGTGTCCATACAATTGCCAAAGTAACATTCAAAGTTTTAAACTCAACGTATACAAATATTTAACATTGTTCAAATAATCCTTATTCTTCTTTTGTTTCCGTAGAGTATGTGTAGATACAAAATAATATTCTTCGTAGAAAACTATACAGCCCATGTGAAATAACTTTTTGAGCTTCAATTCAAAAAAGCCTTTAGTTTTGGAAGCACAACTCGTTATCTTTCATTTCAATTATTTTACATCGCATCTTGCATCCCATAATTCTCTTCCAACCGTTAGATGTTTGGCAATCTTGACTAGTTTTGTCTCCAAAATGTTGTTACGTTAGTATTCTGAAATATTTTTAGGTTTATAATTTAATGCCTAGCTAAATATAAACTTTCTAAAACTAAAGTTTTATCCACCGTCAAATGATTCTAATTCTTTGTTCTCCATTTTCAAATTTCCAAAAGAAAGGGTCATTCTCATTTGACGAATGTGTTTTATTTGCCTTTGCTCCGCCTAGTGCTCTGATTTTGTTAATTTTTTTTAAATGGTAGGTATCGGCTGTCATATCATCCCATTCTTATGTAATGAGTACATTAAGAGATTAAGAAAATTGAGGCGTCAAAAATCGCAACCTCGTGCGATTTAACAGCAAACGGAACCTTTAGGGTTGCAAACTATAACAAATTGTACGACTCAATCGGTCTCAATAAATTGAGAACTTAAAAAACTTTTAATGAAACTTTTTTTTTACAATGCCTCATTTCTTTAAGACACTCAAAGTTTTTTGAGGCAATGTAAAATTATAAAAATACTTAAAAAAATTGCATTAAACTGTCATTTTGAAATTTTATTAAAAATATACCCTTAAAGTATCTTTATCGATAACCTTTAAAATCATGAGGTGTTTCTTCAAAGTGGACATTTCATCTTATATAGCTCAAAATTTAATGGACGTTTGAAGTCAGTCATAGTTTTTTTTAAATTTCCTTGATTTACTTTGCAAAGAATACAAGAATAATTTCTCCTTCTTATTTTTTTAAAAAGGTAGTAATACAGATAATAGAAGTAATACATAAATCCAAAAACATTAAATAAATAAATAAAATCAATTTGAATAACTGGTTTTTAAACTAGTGACAATATTTGCGATTTAAATGGTTTCAAGCGTGAACAATTTTGCAAATTCATTTTTAATTGAATAATCTTTTAAATGTGACTTAAAGCTGGATTACTTCAATAGTAGTAGTGATATTATTTGATTAACTAAGAATATTTTGCGATATTTACCGCAGTCAGTTTAGACAATTTTCCTTTATATAAATAATGAAACGGCCTTTCAGATACAATTTTAAATATACTTCCGTAAAAGTATTAAAATATAAATAAACAAACTCAATAAATAGTATAACGTCTGGAAATATAACTTATTTTATTTGTTCATTCTTTTAAAGCCGCTGTCGCTTTTCTAAATGACTAATAAACTTTTTAAACATTCGAAATCATTTTAATTTCGTTAAATGATTTCAAGTAATTTAGAAAAAAAAAAAATAATTTTTATATAAGATGAAACCATCTTGAACAATGTATATAATCATTCTGTTGGAATGGATTGTCTCAGCTTTCAGGCAATTGGTGCATTTAGTGTACGAACTCTATAACGTTGTGACCTAGTGTTTTAAATGCCTGAAGTCTAATTAGTAAATCGAAGGCTTGTGCCATCAGTGCAGTACAAGATTATATTCTTATATGATACGATGATTATAGAGCACGGTTAAATACCGTTTTTATTCAAATAACTATGTAATACTGGGGTGATTGTTATTTTTTGTTGTTATAGTTACATTATTTTCTATCCCCCGCTTCCAAATGGAATAAAAGATATTTTCAAATTATTAAAATATATTGCAATATTAATAACGTGTCATAATTAAATTTTGCCTCCGACCTAGTGGTATGGGCGGTCTTTGAAACCGGGGTCGTGGGCGAATCCTGGGGACTCAACAAATTTTCATTTTGTTTCCTGTTGGTTAGGGCAATTTGGGGATCACCCTTGTCTAAAAAAGTAAGATGATCCATGCGTCGGATGGGCATTAAAAAGTCGTCCCCCCCCATTGGACTGGCTGGTGGGATCGGTCAAAACCCTAATGTGGAGCGGTGTTTAGGGGGCCTTGTCCCGCGTGGCTATCACAGGCTGATGATGATGATGATGATGATGATGAATTAAATTTGTCCATCATTAGACATAAAGTTTAATGGCTTTAACTTTGGCGATGACAAGTTTCCACATATTCTTTCAATACCGGTTAAAAATGACAAAATTGGTGGTCAAACTTAATTTTATGTTTAACGACGATATTTCAATATGAACTTTCAACCCCACCATTAATGGCTAATTTGTCCTTTTCCAGTTTTTTCTTATTTAATTTTATCTAATCGGTTTGGACACTAGAAACAGACAGACAGACAAACAGCGAGAGACAGTTAGATAGACTGAGTTACTTTCACTTAATATTATTGTAAATAAAAAAAAATTAAAAGAAACATACCTTTTTTATTATTCATTACACTTGAGCAAAAAGTTAATTTATAGTTCACCTTTTTCTAATATTAAATAAATTAGAGGAAGATGATTCGCATTCATTGAAAAATAATTTTGTACTATAAAAATGGCTTTGAATATAATGCTTGGCTTTTAATATCAATGATTCTCCCATCCTAAAACTCACTTTTGATCAATTTGTCGAAAATTTATTTAAACGGAGTTTAAAAGTTATGAAAACGTTCCGAAATAATTTTTCTTGTTACAATCCGAAGCCCTCGCTTTTATGAACTTTTCGAGACACCTTACAACTTTAGGGCGGATATGATTACAAATAAAAAACAGAAAATCAAATTCATCGAATAAGAAAAAGTACATTATAATGCGAGATTGCTTATTATTGTTTTAAATTTCAATGTTGTAGTACTAATGTGTTGTTATTAACTTTAGATAAAAGATATCAAATTAGTGGATTTGATATTCACACAGTTACTAACTTTCATTTGCATTGAAATTTCTCTCTTCAGTTATTATTGCGGACTGAGGACAATTGAATTTTATTTACTTCAGCGCTCGATGTTATTTAGATTGAATATTTTATGCTTTGAACTCTTCAAAAACCATGAAATTATAACCATCATAAATTTCAATACAGTCCACTGCGGACAAGGCCTCCTACCCGCCTTCTCCTAAAGGGGTTTAAAACCCAAAATGTGAAAATACTAAAACGAGAAGTCTTCCTTTGCTTTAAGACGTTACCACCGTTCGTATTTGCAACTCAAGAGGGCCTACAAATGGAATGATGCAAAATTTATTTAATTGCGGTTCTTTCTTCTCTTTCTCTCAAATTTTGATTATTCAAGCAAAAGCCCGTCCTTCTATGTTCTTAAGCTATCTTGGTCTTTTTCATTTTAAAATCCTTATTTAATCCTCTCTCTTGTCCCTGCCTTAAAAAAACTTTTAATTTTATAAAATAAAATAATGTTTTTTTTGATATTTTTTTTTTATTTCCTTAGTAAAATCCAGTAAATTTTAAAAAATAAAATTAGACAAAAGAATTTGAAAAATAAAATTAAAATTGTTCTTCTTTTATTTGGGGTACAACGTCAATGAATGGGTGAAAAATAAAATTAACGTAAAATGGATATTAACTCCCAAAAGGGTTTCTAAAACAAAAATTCCGATTAAAACCAATTTCATTTTTGTCTGTTTTAGGAATAATTTGAATTTGGAAAACTGCTGAAGTAAAATGACAATTGTTTTCATAAAAATACGCCTCCGACCGTGGTTGGGGGTTTAAAACCCCGGGTGGGGTTGAATCCTGGGACGCAACTTTTTTATTTTTTCCAGTTGGTTGGGAATTTGGGCCCGATTTGTCGAAAAAAAAAAGTATGGTATCATTAAAAATTAAAAACCGAATGGAACTGGTATATAAACAAATAGGGGTGTATTGGGGAGGTTTGTACATGGTAACAAACTATATGTATTATTTGTGCTAAAAACTAAAATAAATCAACTTTAAAATTGGGTATAAAGTTTAAGTCAAAATTTATTTTAACTATTTTAAATTTAATAAATCAAAAATTAAAAATAATTTTTTTAAAATTATTAAATTTTTTGTAAAATTATTTTTATTTTTTAAATAAAAATTAATTTCAGATTGGGGAAAAAATTTGTGAAACCAAAGTAACTAAAATTTTATAAATAATTTTAATTTTGTTTTTTTCCGGCCCTGTTTAAATTCTAAAAAATGAGACAAAAAGTAATAAAATTTTAATGCCCAAAGAATTTAAATGTTTTTTACAATTTACGACAATTTGTTCAAACGGAAGTTTGAAAAAGTTCAATAATTTTTTCTTTAAATTTATTTTAAAATTTTTCTGTTTTAAATTAAGTTTTTGAACTATGTAATTTTGTTAAAATTTAACTTTTTTCCAATTTTTTTTTATAACAAAGATTTTAAATTTATTGAAATTCCTTATTTGTTAACCTACCAAAGGTTGGAGTTTTTTCAAAATTTTAATTAAATAAAATTTATAAATTTTTAAGGATAGTTGTTTTTCTGTCCTTTTAAATGTTGACGTTTTTAAGATTTCAACAAAATGTAAATATGGGACGTTTAATCCCTAGAATTTTTTTTTTAAATTTCTTTTTAATTATTCAATTTTATGCGAAATTACATTTAATATCTTAAACGAGCTATGAATATGCTCGATTGCAATTTTTAATAAATGTTTACCTTTAAATTGTTATTATAGGCTATTATTTAAACAGACATATTTGTTTTCGCGGGATCTTTCGTAGGAAAAAATAAGTGAAACATAAATTTAGTCTATCTTTTAAGGTTGAGCAATTTAATCGAACGAGGTTGTGATTTTTGATGCCGTAATTTTCTTAAATTCTTAATACCTACTGATCACAAAAAAGGAACGTGCCATTAGTTATGGTGGACATCAAGTCTATAACTTGTATGCATATTATATGAGGATTATGGAGAATTTATTTAACTAAACTTATGTGAATAAGAAGCTACCCCATGATTACTACGGAAATTGTATCCCTCTTCAATGAATACACAACACGCTATCGGTACAAGTATTTCAATTAAATATCATTACAGGAACAGAATTTTGCAACCAACACATTGTTGAAATAATGTTTTTTCGAGGAATGGAAATCTGAGATAACGACTAGTTACGTTATAACTTATTTTTTCAGGAGATTTTCTTCTCATTACTCCCCTAGTTTCAATTGGTGACTATATATTTTTTGGACAATTTATCAATAAATTAAAAATGGATTTTAATATTACTTTAGTCACTGTAAAAAAAGGATTCGGATATTTCATTCGCTTTTTATTTTTGTAATCTTATTAGTTTTTATTAGTCTAGTCTTCTGTCAAACTTATTGTTCCAGAAAAAATATCATTTAACTGTCGACTCTTGCAATGCCTAACCATTTTTACTTTTAGGTGTTAGTGCTGTTAGATTTTAAAATAAGAAGTTACAACTACCGTAAATTTTAATTGTTATTTAGTCCTATAATAGTCATTGATACGTAAATAAAACAAAGAAAAATTATATCAAGAGGCATTTGTTTATTCTGATCCTTTTTTAAATGGTGAACAACGCCATGACAATTGATAAACATGCCTTCAACAAAGCAGATCCTTCTCAGGTATTCCTTTTAATTGCTATGCTTTTTTTAATTCCATAAATTTGACTAAAGAACTATTGATAAAGGCTTTACATTTTTAACTAATTAAATCCGTTTTTTTGAATCTTAGGACGTACTACAAAGTGTTTATATCAACCGGAATTTTAATAGAACGCAAGCAACTGTGAATCATAGTTGTAAAATTTGTTTATAAAGTATATATTTTGATGTTTCATGGCGATGAGAAACAAAAAAATGGTTAGGGGGCTGTGGAGGCAAAGCGATGATTGGACTTGAATCTTTATAAATATTACAACAAAGAAATCATCAAACTGTAGTTTAACAATTTTAGCAACAGCAACACAATTATTTGGATTTTTTAAGTGAATAAATAAGCAAAATCTGAGTAAATCAACAGTTGAAGCGGTTAATAACAAAAATGCGAATTTGTCAACAATAAAATTCCCTTCAGAATAAACAGCAAGTGGGTTGAGTTTTAATCAATTTGTTTAATTAGTGAATAATTGCTTTGATGCCTTAGAGTACGTGCGAAAGCATTGAAGTGTTAAATGGTCAATATTCTTCTAGCGCTATTATTCTTGTTATGATTTTGTTTGATAATTTAAAGCGTGGGTAAATATATTGCATTAATTTCAGATCACTTTAAAGGTTGTATTATTATGCTGTTCAAGAAATGTGTTAAAATCTTAGAAAAAACAAAGTTACAATCCCGAAGCGTTCAATTTTGTTAAGTTATTTCGTGTTTTTAAAAAGTTAAAACCATATTTACTTTAATAAAATGTTAAAGAAAGTGCAATTCAGATGTGCTAAGTACATGTAACAGTACCTACAACAGATCTTCTTTTCAATTTTATTGCACTTTTACCAAGTCGCGTGTTGAGAAACAAACGAAAATTTGTTAAAGTGTACCTATACTTAAAAACTTGAAAACAATAATATTCAATTTTTTTAATGAAAACTGGAAGAGATAATTTTTGTAAATTGATTTGTTTTTAAATCGAAAAAGTGGATTTGAAATAAACTTTTTATTTTTAAGTTAAAGAACATTATTTACTTATTTAAAAGTTTTGAATATTCTTAAACACTTTTTTAGATTTACCTATACTATGTTACTTAACGTATAAGGCTAAACGGTTATGGTAACAAGGGTCGTCATTGGCACAGTGCCCGCACTTGATATGCTTTCAGCTAAATGTCCTCATAGTAGCAGAATTATTGCAGTTTATGTACTTCTATATATAAAATTAGTGCAGATCTCTCAGATTCCTAGAGCTTTCGAAATTGTTTTTATGCTAAGGTAAACATTATTATATAAAATTTATTTAATCTAACTCATACATTTAAAATATAATTACATTAACGTACTTTATATCTCAGAAATAATAATACAGCTCCCATCCGACCAAGATTCTATAAGCGGTTCGTAGATGACACATTCACCATTTTACCAAAAAACCAAATCAATGCATTTCTGGATCATCTTAATTCTTTTGCATCCCAAAATAAAGTTTAGAATGGAAAAAGAGGCAAACATTTCCTTAGCCTTCTTAGATATTTTAATCATTAGAAACCTAACAATATCTTGAGCTATACAGTTTTAAAAAGCAACCTAAACGAATAAATATTTAAATGGTGATTCTCACCACCATCTTCTGAGTTAGCTACTGTCGGTAAATGT
Organism: Lamproptera curius; assembly: GCA_029286875.1. Classification (NCBI taxonomy): domain Eukaryota; kingdom Metazoa; phylum Arthropoda; class Insecta; order Lepidoptera; family Papilionidae; genus Lamproptera; species Lamproptera curius. Next base: position 1,123,429 of record JAGSMT010000050.1, on the reverse strand, counting down.
TTGTTTCAGAAGCACCGCGGATCTGGACAAGGAGCATTTGACGGCTGAACTGAGAATGTCAAGCAGGTGCTGCGGATAACAAGTTCCACGTCTACGTCGCTGTCACCGTGTGAAGCCAGCCACAGTCGAAAGAGTGCATGCCGTCTTACCTACTACGACGGAGTCACCGACAAAATCGGTTATATTTTAAAGGAGTTTCTATTAAAATATTATAAGCCGCCGAAGAAGATTGACCAATTATTACCATCCGACAAATGTAAAATTGCTCTACAAGCACCGGGTTTGTACAAGCTAGACTGTGATTGTAGTCTCTCTTACATTGGACAAATAAAAAAACTATTAAGAACCCGAGTTAAAGAACATACAGCCGATGCTACGCACCAATGCCTTATGAAATCTGCAATTTGCGCCCATATTCTAGACAAAGCCCAATCATTATATTAGATTTGATGAACCAAAAATATGGCTAATGAACATCTATTTATACCAAGGATGATTCGGAAACAATAGAAATTAAAATATCAAATTTTAATAGAAAAGATAGTTGGTCTTTGCACCTTCCTGGGATGTAATAATTTCAAAAATTAAACGCAGAAGTATAAAAACTACAAAACCGATGGACAACATAAGTATTTTTTGTCAAACCAATATTTAAAATTAAGAAAACGAAAGATATATCAACTTTTAAATAAAAACTGTGACGGTTATTCCAAAACATAGAGATACAGACCTATACCAACTTAGTCTGCCCGTGATCATGGATGCTGGAAAGAATCCGATACGTCGGGAATAAATATATTTAATATGTAGATTTTATATGTAGTAATCACTCGTTTAAAATATATACTATACCGCCTTCTTTCTACAAATAGATGGATAGATTTCATTTATATATGCTTTTGCTTCTAGCGGGTAACGAATTGTGTTATTTGTGGTTTGGCCAGGGAAATGTGGCACGATCAAACATCACTATCGCAAGATCAAAGATCATGGTTGTGATTGACTATGAACATGTTTTCATTATAAAAAGCACTTTTGCACCCCAAAGATGAAAGGTCATCATAACCTTGTGGAAGTTATATAGGACAAATGAAATAAAAACAGGTTTTTATAAGTAAATATTCATAACCAGTTATTAATTAACGCTCAACTGAAAGTGCAGTTTGTTACGAATAACATTAATATGATTTTCGCATCTAGTAAAAGGCGACGTTAATTTTAATATAACAAGAAATAACATATGACCGTGAGAAAGAATTTGCAATATCAATCCTTTTGGGGTAAAGCATTCATTCAACTTGACTTTGACAAGGGTTCCCTTTAGATGATATGTATTGACCTCAAATCTAATATCACACTAGGGATGCTTACATGATTTTATTAGCCATCTATAGGCAAAGAAAAAATAAAGTAATATGTATACGTTTTGGAATTACAAGAGGGTACAAAAAATCCTGTAAACTTATACAATGTTTTATGTTTATTTCTCATTTTGAGACTCATGGCCTAGTTGTACAAGACTTTGTAAAAAGATCGGAATTTGTATATTTGAATTCTGTCAAGAAACAACTTTTCGTTGTCGTTATTGACTGGTTGGTTGGGGTTAAGTAGATCAATCAATCAATTGGCTAAAAACTAAGATCTATAAATAACTTTGGCAACGTGACACGATGTCATTGCCTAAAAAATTTCACTGTCTTATCTATCAAAATATATAAACCAGCGTTATAAAGAAGCGGAGTAACAATGTAAAATCAAATACCGTCAATCAAAGATATTTACAATCATTCAAATTTAAATGAATTGACAAAAAATAAAGAACACAAAAAACTGTCTTAAACATAACAATAAATAAATGTACAATGGTAAATTACATTAAATTTTAACCTCGTAAAAGGGTCCATTTCTCTCCTATATAATTTTATCATATATTCTAGGCCTTCTACTAATTAAATAACCCTGAGCTAATTTTTCAAATAACTGCCACAAATGTTCTGAGCTATTAAGACAACGACTTTTAAGTTCATCCCAAACGAGTTCAACGGTAAGAAGATCAGCAGAGGATTGAGATGGCCGTTATGATTTTTTCAATATTTTCAGCTTTTTTCTTGTTTAAAAAGTTTTGGCTCAGTTCATACAAAAAATAAGGATCATTGTCCTGTTGAATATTAAATCTAGAACTAATAAGATTTAGTTCACTAGATATGGCGAAATCTTAAAAAATTAAATTGCCTTCCTTGTATAGTTTTCAGGTTCTCCTCACGGCATTTCCGGGCTTACCGTTGCCAAAACACTACCAAACCTTGATATTAATGCCGCCATATTTGATAGTGGGTCCTGTACACGCCTTTGGAGCCCCCTTTTCTTTCGACATAAGTGTACAGGCATGTTTATTGGATCCGAAAATCTTAAATTTTGATTCGACACTCTGAAGCATATTTTTCCATTGTTTTATAGTCTAAGTTTTCATGCCTTCACTAATTCTAATTTATGAATAATGAATAAAACACATTCAGTGTAGAAAAAATTAGCCGGTGGATTAAGTGATAAAACACGTGTTTCATAAAATAAAGGAATTCCTTAAATCTTGATGATTGTGGGATAGTAATAATTTTATGTATGTGTAAACAGCCGTAAAAAGTTGTAAACCTAAGACTATCGGAATTTTTACCACTATTACTCGGCATTTATTTGTTTTGTGTGAAGCCTGCAATGCTTCCAAATGTGTGGACGGTAGTAACCATCATCCTTTATCTTGAAAACAATAGTGATCTGAAACAATATTTATTCGTCAGTTATTAAAAATAACAAACAAAAAAATGTCAATTTTGTACTAACAAAGAAGTAAAAATTTCTAACATTTTCCCTACTAAAAATTTAAAAATTAGCCTCACTTTCACTTGTTTTTGTAGTAGATAAAACAGTAGGTTTGCGCTACATTTAAATAAGGATAGATGCGCTAGTTAGGTAGCTTTCATTACTTTGTGGTTGCAAGGTCCATAGTAACACTACTGCGGTGTATGGAGAACAATGGAAATGTGGTCTTACATTTCCAATTTCCGTATTCAGACCGTTCTACGCGTCCTTACTATATACCTATTTGAATATGGGATGACTTTCTAATATCTATACTCTACACGCTCTGGTGAGTGCTGATAAACTTGGCATTATGTTATTTACAAAGTTTTTGATGTCATACAACAGTAAAATGTTTAGAAGTCATCAATGATCACAAATCTTTCTCCGTTATTATTACATAAATAATATAAGTATTGGAGAAATATTATCGTGTGTCTTTAAAATACATTTTAATGTGTAATGAACAGAAAATAACACCATTGTATATTTTGTTACAAAACTAATTCACATAATAAATCTGTAAAGCGCAATATGTTTAATTGTAAATTTAATAAATAAATTAACTTAAGCTTAGTACATATAACAACATCAACCATTTTATTGTTAACCTGTTTATATAAAAGAGTTTATACTATTATAGTATAAACTCGTAAAATAGAATTAAATATATGTATATTCAAAATAAACCCTAAGAAAATTTATGTCGTCCAATCTGTAATAAACTTAACAAAGAATTTAATAATGGCCTTTCATTATTATACTTAACTATAATTTTAAGTACAGTTTCGAGGAATAGAATTATAACGACTAGATTCGATGGAGAATAAAATATATATGTGTGTAGTGTATTCACCGTCTTGCGACATTGAACGTTACGTTTAATTAACAACGTAGATGCACTAGCTAAGATGCTCTTAAAATCAGAACGCACAAGTGTTTTAAAATTACTTCTTTCGGTAAAAATAAGCAATAAGCAATAAATTCTTATTGCCGAAGGCTGCAACCTGGAGTAATTTAGTGTTAAAGGAGCACATCGTGAATCTCGTTATGGTTTCATCAATCTTTTTTCTTCTGCGGCTTAAATAAAGGAAGCAACTTGAGAATAAAATAATTGTATTTATTTAAATTTAGTATATGTATGTATATGTACGTATGTATATAAATCATATATGTATTGTATTGTAATATGTTTTATGTATATTGTAGTATACGTATGTATTATTTATTATATTATAATATACTGTTGTTAATACATTTTGAAACTTGATTCAAGCATATTAATCTCCCTTTTTATTTTTATTTAGCACTCTCTCAACTTTCTCTGCACCTTCCAATGGTTGACTGGTAGAAATGCCTTTGGCATTAAGTCCAAGCCATTGTCTGTATGTACATAAAGTGTTAATAAATAAATAAATAAATAAATAAAATAAAGGTTATAGGGGGTCATTAGGCCTGATACTACATAAGTCTGGAACTCGATGATTCATGGAATCTGTTGGACACATGTTGAGGAGCACGTTACTTGGGTGGTAGAGACAAGAAGCGCGTCAGTTTCTATGCGCCCGGAGTGTAAAGTAGGGCATCAAACTAAGACAGAAGGCTAGTGAGGACATGAGGATCGCGAAAGAGTTTCAAAGCGTTTTCGAACCCCACCAATTACTACCATTAACTTTTTAGCTACAAAATATACAGACATATCATGTTAGCGCAACTACTTTAGTAGTGATTTTTTCAAGTAATGGTATATGACTCATGAATATACTTTTATTACATACCGGCCTTCACAATAACACTTTTAAAGAACGTTGTTATTTTGTGATTCGAAATATTACTTTGAACATACGATTTGTCTTAACATTTTGGGAAAAGGAAATCGAGATACCCATCGAATTAATTCACAAAATGTTATCAACAGAGGTAAGTTCTACTAACGATCGTTTTAATAATATGAATGAACTTTTAACGAGCACACCATTACAATAATGATTCTTCGTAGAATGGAATCTTCAACATTACAATTCTTTGATATTATCTTATTAATCACAAAAATAGAACCATAACTAACAATAAACAATATTTTTAATGTTAGGGTATTTATTTAATGTAAAGAAATGACCACGATAGAGTTTGTAAAAGTTTCATTTTAACACTTTACATAAGAAAAGTAAAACATAAGTTTTTGTTCGTCTAGCAGTAAATGAGACATAACATACTATGTCCTAATACGGCAAGCGTATGTGTAGATAACTTACGCCGTATTTCTTATGACTGGGACTTGGGGCTTTCACCAATAAATAAAAATCAACACGTTTGAAGAGTAATCCGTCCGATCCAACTTCCGCAGATGGATTATCTTACTTTACTAGCAATCAGATGACTAGCCCGCATTGCCATAAACGACTAAGTGAACAATGAAACGTTGTCGAGTCCCACAGAGACTCTAGTAAAACCGCGAAACTCGTAAATCCTCCAACTCCGATTTACAAAGCACAAGCCTATTGCCGGGATACATATGTGTATATACCACGAACGAACGCAGACGCTCATATATTATCTACTCCTTTAGTTCCTTTGTAACAATTTTAACTATTTATAAATATTTGAAGTATTCTTTTTGCACGTTGGAAACAAATTGTTAGGGCATCATTGCAAACCAGAATGTCTGAGGAACAAAAGATAATTCAAAGCATTATAGTAAACACGCGAAATTTTATTTAAAAAATATTACCGACTATAAACAGCGGGTAACTATTTTACGCAAAATAAGCAATTAACAACGTGCTCTCTGTACGAAATTACTTCGCAAATTCTGCCACCGCATTTTAAATATCTGACATCTTATAAGGTCCTTTTGATTAAATGAACAATTTGATCAAAAGGACCCGATTTATGAACATAGATTTTTGTTAATTGCAATAACTTTTATGTAAACTTAAATTATAATATCTAAAATTAACTTAAAATGTGCGTGATGGCAATTTTTAAAATGTTTTACATTAAAATACCTGTTAAAGGTGATTCTTAACTCTCACAAACTTTATTGTAGACAAATTCCAGTTGTACGAATTTGTTAACCATAGTTTAAGTCTAACTCTTAAGGTTGAGCTATCGTTTGCATTTGCAAATCTGTGATTATTGACGACTTAATTTTCCTAACTTTTTAAATTTCTATTAAATACTTATCACAAAATTATTTTTAAAAGGGGACACAATAATAGATAGTATCATTATCATTTCATCACTATCAGTAAAAAAAATAATGAACAAAATCTAACCACCAAGAGCGGAGCAACGATGTAACATATGACCTTCCTATAAGTATTTTCATCCGATAACAGTTGTTCTAATTTAGAATTATAATCTGACGTGTCCATAATTACAGTAGAATTACCTTTGTCCGCTCGGAGAATTGTTAGTTCTTTGTTGTTGCGTAGTTGTTAAGTCAATTAGTTTCGTCCATGGAAGATTAGGTTTTGCACTTTGCTTCGACGCAACATTCACAAAATATCTTGTCGATAGCCTCCAAATCTTTCTTTTGATCGATTTTTGAACAAACAATCCTCCACACTAATACAATTTGTTCATCGGATTTTTCACGGTGCATGCGAAATTTAATCTATTTGATAATACTTTCAATGTCGATTCATCCAGTGATTGTTTTGACAGATTACAGACCGCGCATACGTCATTACTGCTTGTATCTTTCTTGATGTTTTAATTATTCGCAATCCTAATAACACCTTGAGCCTTAATTTGCAGAAACCAACCCATACAAATGAATATTTAAATAGTAATTCACCACCATCCATCCCAGTTTGCTACGTGGGAAAATTTTTGTTTCAGAGAGCACGAGGGATCTGTGTTGATGCACACTTGGCGCTGATTTACACCATGTTAAGCAAATGCTGCGAGACACAACTTGCTGCGCCACGGCAGTGTCACAGTGACCAGTGAAGGCAGCCACAGTGGGAGCAGTACCTGCTGTGCTACCTTGAGAGGCGTAACTGACTACATTTTGAGGCGGCTTCAATCAAAACTTATTTCAAGCCGTTGAAGAAGATTAGTCTATTCCAACCACCTGTCAAGTGCAATATTCCTCTTCAAGATCCAGGGGTGTACAAAGCTAGATTGTGACTGCGGCCTCTCTTAAATTTGACAAACAAAGCGAGCGATAAGAACCCGCGTGAAGGAACATATGGCTGACATTAAACATAAAAGACCCATCAAGTCGGCAGTGTGTGACCATACCTTAAATCACTCAAACCATTACATCAGATTTGATTTTGATTTGACCACAAATCCTCGCTAAAGAACACCGATTCCCACCAAGGATGATCCGTGAGGCTATTGAGATTAGAAAACATCCAAATTCCAATAGAAGATGGTTGGGTTCTACACTACTTGGGCCCCATAATTTATAAATTAAAATTTTAACAAAGCAAAATACCACTGCTGGTTCTAACGATAAAACCAGTTCATTTAGCATAGGTCGGAGGACAGACTAAAAAATAATTAATTACAATTAAGATATGGAAACCCCGCTTCAGCACTGGCAACAAGACGCATGACATCTCAATCTACCCCGTGACCACGGCCGCTGGAAAGTGTTCGAAATATCGGGAATTTAAAAATGTAAAATAAACGCGACAAAATCCGTAAAGTCATTTTATTTAATAATAATGTAGTGTATTCTTATTGATACGTATGAAATAAACTAAAGTTCTTTGGTATTTTTGGCTATCGTCGTAGCACTACAACGCCTTTAAATTTACTGACAAGTAAACAATCCATTGAACGCAGTTTACTATTTGGGTTTTGAAGGTTAGATGCCCATCGTTCAACGTAACAACTGTAATTCTGATAATTCTGGGTAAATTAATAGCCAATATAATACTACGTTAGTAAAAAGAAAAAAGATTAATTTATAATTGTGAATTCACCTTAGTAATCGTATATCGTTTAGGCATATAAAGAAATCAAACGCAAGGAAGCGTAGTAAAATAAATTAAAAAGATAAAGAAACCGTGAAAAGGGTTTGCTTTGTGAAAAGACAGCATGACATTTTAATTTCCTGTGCTTGAACAAACAAAAAAACGTTAGAATGAAAAACAATTACTTGTCGATGTTTTTTTCTGTTACGATTAAAAGGCCTTATAAACTTATTAAAATTAACGCTGAATGAACGCTGAATGAACGCTGAATTACTATGATTGATATCACTACGTAGTATAAAACACAGTTGCTTTCTCCGTCCCTAAATACCTATTTGTGCTTAAATATTTGAGACTACGAAACGGATGTTAATGCGGTTTTTTTTAATAGATAGAGTGATTAAAGAGGAGACTTTAGAGTATAGCATCCATGCGGAGCAGGGGCGGGTCGCAAGTGTAATAGTAATAAAAGTAGCTAGTGCATTAGTAACATAACTAATTTTTTTAAACAAATATTTTGTTTTATTTAAGTATAAGGTACTAAAAATAGGTACTACTAAAAATAATTTTCATTATTAATAAAATTTTCATATTATTTCTTTAACATTCGTAATTGCTTCCTTCACTGATAAAATATGCAACTGTGATACTTTCGGTCATTTACTTCAATAATAAAAATTTACAGATACAGTCAATTTTATATTTTAAGTCATTTTGGGTCTTGCAATATTGGTTGCTTGTAATTCTGTATCTCGATGTGTTTCGAATAACTAATAGAATATTTAATTTTAAATATTTATTTCACTATCATAACACTTCTTTCTATTTTCTTAATTTTGATTATATTTTGTCAGAAAATTTCTAACAAAAAATAAAAGAAGATCAAAATGTCAAAAGTAAAATATACACCATATACACAAAAAATCTGTTACAAATGGATTTAGTGTGCGTAGTTATTGTGTATATGAAAGAAATAATTATAAAGACATTCTTATAATTGCACAGTCAATATTTTATATACCTTTATTCAATGAACTACAAAATCAATTAATTTGATTGAAAATATTCAAATAATTAACGAAGCAAAAATGAATCTAAGCAAACAATAGAAGTGGTTAATAACAAAACGACTAAATTCGTTTACTGTAAAATTTGCTGGAGAAAGAGCAAATGAACTGAAATTCTAAATAATTTGTTTAATTTGTCAATAATTGCTTTATTGAGTAGAGGTACTTTTTGAATCTACGGGGAGGTGAAGTGATTTTAGCGTTTAATTAATTCTAATTGATTTGTCTCTTAAGAAGTATTATAGAAAAATAAAGTTTATTTAAATAAGACATGGATTTAAATTTCTATTAAGGTTTTTGTGTAGTAACTTTTCAGACACAATGTATGAATAGTTATTGATCATACATAAACGAATTGATAACTTAAATTATGCGGTTGCTGTTTTTCCTTTTAATTTCCTTAATAAAAATTAACTTCTCGTTATATTAAATTGTTGAAAGCCAGATAAATAACACTCTAATATTGATTATATGAATATAAACAGTGGGAAATGTTTAGTAAATTTTAGCAATACTTAAACTTTGACTGACCTATTCAAAAGTATAATACGTACGATATAAATTTTAGAAAAAAACTAATGTCGTTCCTGACTTTTCATTTTTTACTTGTTTATTCCGAGATATGAACGTTTTGAGGTCAGAAGTTGCTTTATGCAATCGAAACAGCTTTATTTGCCTTGCCTTAGAAAACAAACTGGAAAATACACATATTATATCCACACTCACTTCTTAATACTGCTGAATTCACACTTTTACAAACTATGACCTCTTTTGGAAACGAGAACTTATACACCTTATAAACTACTAGCCGGAATCCATTTACAATCCATTTTTAAAATAATTTTAAATGTTTCCTTGTCGTCATGAATCAACTTAGTTTGGAGGAGTTAAGTCCGTAGGACCTCTCTTATCTGTAATTTTAGCAGGCTTTTTGATTTGAAAGTCAGGTAAGATTATCCTCATTCTGTAGTAGGAATTAACAAATTTAATACTTGCTTAGTTGTAAAATAAGAAAATTGTTTACAAATTTTATTTATTTTTTGCATACATTTTTGTTTTAAATTAATTTAAATTTTCAACCCTCTAAGTTGCTAAACTGATAGTTATTTTAAGTTATAATTTTGTTTGTTTAATTGATCTACAATTCCATTCCATGATAAAAGTTATTTATTAATACGGCTGTAATACCGTTTAATATAAACTTAATTATTGTAGAAAATAAACTAAAATAAAACTGACAAATTGCAGAAATTGTTACGATTCTTTAATAACAGAATTATATATATATTTAAACTGCTTATATTAGCTACGCCCTGCAGTCCCACAATCATGATGGACTCATTAATCATTAGCATCATCATTATCATCATTAGCAGCCCCTATCCGTACATTAATGGACATAGGCCTTTCTTATGAACGCTAAGACGTCCAACCTCTTGCTACTCGCTGCCAACTTGAGCCAGCTACTACACGGAGATCGTTATCACACCTGGTCGGGGTCCATCAACGCTTCGTCTTCCCGAACGCAACCTCCACTCGAGAACATTTTTGGTTCATCGACCGTTGGTTTTTCTGAACACTTGACCAGCCCATTGCCACTTCAACGAGCTAATCCTTTGCATGGTGTCGGTGACTTTAATGCTTTACCGGATTAATTCATTACGAATTTTGTCTTCAACTTTTGTCTTCAAACATTGCGGTATTGGCGGCGACGTGAGAACGTAGCTCAGCTTTCAAAGCTTCCCAACCCAACTGAATCCTCCTATCGGCTACCTTCTCGAATCTCTTCTTCCGCACTTCAATATATGCCCAAGGTACACATACACGTTGACAACTTCGAGGTTAACGCCATCGACATTAATCGGCCCCAAGAGAACATATTCGTTGAACATGAATTTCATCTTGTCCATGTTCACCGTGAGGTCAACACGTCAAGAGGATTCATTTAGGCTGTGGAACATATCTTGCAAGCACTCCTACGATTCGGCCAATATTACGATATCGTCGGCAAAACGGAGGTGTGAGAGGTACTCGCCGTTGATGTTTATGCCACATCTAGCCCAGTCTTGGGTCTTAAGGGCGTCCTCCGAAGCATTTATGGAGTTTCGTCGAAATGATATCCCCCTGTCGCACTCCACAATGCAATCGGATTAGTCTTGTATGATTCCCCGGAGTCAAGATGGACATAAAAGCAGCGTTATGTAAACCTCTTAGCACCTCGACGTATCGATAATCGACCTGGTATCGCTTAAGAGCTTCCAGAGCAGCCCAGGTTTCCACAGAGCCAAAAGCTTTCTCATAGTCCAAGAAGGCAAGGCACAAAGGCTGATTCTACTCGTGAGATTTTTGTACAGAATTGAAAACAGAACGACCTCACTTTCATGCCACGCCTTTGGGAAAATACCCAGTTGAAGCAAGAAATCGAATAGCGTTTGTAGGTCGCTAATAACAGGATCATCCCCTGCCCAAAGCAGTTCGGCCGTGATTCCATCGTTACCAGAAGCTCTTCCACCCTTAAGCTGCTAAAGAGCCAAACTAACCCCGTCAAAGCTGACGTTAGGTAGCTCACCAGAAAGGTGCCGAGTTAGACTAGAACGCGGATCGTTAACCCGGTTATCAGGTTGAGGAGCTTTTAATGCGTACAATTTGCCGCAGAAATACTCTATTTCAGATAAGATCTCAGGCTTAAAAGAAAGCATCGAGCCGTAGCTGTTCCTCATAATTGACACGCGAAGCAGGTGGATTAGCAATTGACTGATTGCACCTGAAACTGCGAATCTACCTTACTCTCACCATAAGACCCGCCATCAAGTGGGCGGTAGGGACGTCACATCCCTACGCCGACAATAGCTATAGACTTTAAAATCTTATGTCCTTAAGTTTTTCAATAACGGACTGTTTTTTAGAATATCTTGGATTGGATGAATTTTTTGCATTATACGTAAAACTCACGATGAAAATGTTTTCCTGCGTACATGACTCTTATTTTCGATTATTGCTGCTCACGACTTCGTCATTTTAATAATAAAAAGTAATATTAAAGTAGCCCAAGTTACTTTCACTTAAATCAGTTGTCTTCCAATTGCAAGTCCCGTATATCGGATATTCCATTGTATTCAGCGATTAGCCAGAACAAACAGACAAAATAAAAATAAAATGTTCTGTTGAATATGTCGTATTATATTACAATTTAACTATTAGAAATGGTTATTTTGTTGTGATAAATAGACACTTAATTTTTGATAATTTCTATAGATAATTTTCAATAAATACTTGCAACTTATAGCCAATAAGTTATTTTGAAAGACAAAAAATCTACTATTTGTCCTTTACAATCGTAAAAACTCGTATTTACAATATTAATACGATTATTAATTAACCCAATTAACTTTCTTTACTTTCAAAAACTTTAATTACATTAATTAAAATTTTATCAAAGTTCTTTGAAAATGAAGATCAAAAACCAACTTTTCATTTCCTACCGCTTACGTAATAAGAAATATTATACGGATTCGAATTAATATTAAAGAATGAAAATTATGTTGTTAATTAAAATACCTGAAGTTTACGATTTGTTAAAGTTACGTTAATGGTTTAATGTAATCAAGTTAAATTATTAGAAAAGAAGTGTTACTGTTACTTTAACTTATACATATTATTAAACAATTATTAAATGTTTCTTGCTTGTTGCTTATGGTAATAAAACGATTACAGTAAGTATATCAGCCATTAAATATGGAGTTATATTTCTTATTGAATTATATAATTTACTATTATGTATTGTTAACAGGGGTGTTGACTGTTCAATGGCCAGTTTGGCCAACGACAGTCTGTCCCGTGACAATAACTGCTGGAAAATCGGAAAAAACATGTATTAATTGAAGTAAGTTTATTTAATGACTATTCATCATTGTGTTTATATCCACCTTGTTCTTTTCTTCTCAGGTCAGAGGCTTCCTATTTCGAACCGGTCCATGACAATCAATAGACGAGTGTAATACTACACAATACATTGAATATAGATATTTAAATTTTAAATTTACAAAACAAAAAAAAGGAAAAGGTGTAAACAAGAATGCGAACTCCGACTTTGATAACAAATACAGTTCAACGAAACTTTCAGTAAAAGTCTTGGTACTGGAAGTTTTGTAGTTTATTTTCGTTGTTGATGTGAGCAAACAAAAATACTTAATTCATATAGCTTTATCAGCAGCAGTGTAACAAGGAAATACACAAGTTTGTTTTTATCCTTTCTTTTAATTATTACTGTTTATTAATTTAGATTGAATCGTGTGTGAATTTTATTGATTCCTTTACCATAACTTTTCTTAAGCAGATATTTTTTTTGTTAAAGCTATGTTGTGTTATATCCTAAAATATAATTAATTGTTTGCTAACATTTATTTCAAATGTATTTATTTATTATGCAGCTTAAGTACGAAAACAGCGTGTAAGGATAAATTTTGTATACGATAAACCACTTATCGTAGTTCTACCCATAAAAGATGTGGCCAGGAAGAAAAGTTGGATTTTTTCATGAAAATGTTAAGTTACGATAATTAACCGATTGATTACCCTCTTCACCCAATGGTAGGCAGGAAATAATAAAATTAATAAATAAAATTAAACACACTCACCTTGAAGCGTTTTATTAATTATAAAACAAAAATAAATTTACATGTCTCTATAATTTTAACAAAAAATTAAACATCTTCTAATAATACTAATTAAATAAGTAGCTAGACTAGCACCTTTTAACAATAATCAGACTTGTGATAGTTACGATAATATTCATCGTTAAAAACGGTATAAAATTAAGGAAATAACGGCACTTCCTTGCCTATGCAAACAAAAAAATAAGCTTTTTCAAAGACATTCACTGACTTAGGACCTTTTACCAATTATCAGACTTATGATAGTTAAGATAATTAAGATAATATTCATTGTTTGATGACGGTATAAAATTACTAAAATAAGGGCACTTCCCTGCCTATACATACAAAAAATAAAAAGTTTTAAGCTTGTTCAAAGACATTCACTCGCTTTTTGAAGGGTAGAAAACCCTCAGCCCCTTTAATATTAGATTTGGCGTAGAAGGTGATCTAGGTGAGACGATCTGACCTAATGAGATAAATGAAATATCTTTATCATCAAGTAGAAATATTTTTCCACTCTCCCTGCTCGGAGCACGGAGCTCCCTTGCCGTGTCCAGATTCGTGATAGTTCTAGGTAAAATGTTTAATGGCTGGGTAAAATTCTGCCTAATGCGTGACAAGAAAGTAAAACATGTATTTGTTGCGATATTGTGTTAGTGTCCATCGCTTCCAAATGCTTGAATCTCTTCTGAGTATTTGGTCAAGTAATTCTCACTGAAGTCCATATGAATCACAGCCTCTTTTTTTTTATTTGTTATCTTTTTATTCTTATAAGCCGAATATTGATGTACCATATTCCTTTAGTGCTGAAGGAATTTCTCCAAGCTATCATCTAAATGTAAAATTAATTAATGTAACTTTTCATAAATTTCGTCACCTTTCTTTTCTTATGCGTTTTTGGATCAGCTATAGTGGTGGAGACAGGTACCCGTTTTCTGTACACAATTTGAATGGCATTATCAAATTCTTTGTAACTGAGCCCTTTATTTTTACAAATTGGGCAATATCGGAAAGACACTGTTCGTTATACCTGTTGCAACCAATTTCCTGAAGCAGATTTTGATGATTTAATATATAATTATGTTTATATAATTATAATAATTATGGCTTGGAATAAAGCTCAAAGGATCAAATCTATATTGACGTGTGTAGGCGTAGGCAAGTTTCAGGTTTATCACAGTTTGGTTGTACTATCCAAAATGTTTTTAGACAGCAGAATAGTGAATATGAGATCGTTGTATTGCACTGCATTATAGAAAGATCTGTTGAGATTTTTCAGAGTTTCTAGGAGAATTCTTCTTTGTCTGCTCCTTTCTTTGTCACATAATCTTTTTACGCACATAATCTGGAATTAGAATCCTACTTCATGAAAGTCTAAAATTTTTCTTCTTTATTACTTTTTGACCTTTTTAACTTTCCTTTTATTATCAGTCAGTTGCACTTTTCCAAGTTTTCTGAACCTGTTTTACATTTTTCTCTTTCCGTATTATCCCATTTTTACAAACTTCTTCTGAAAACCCTTTTTCTTTCTCGTTTGGAAGAGCTGAATAGTTACCATTTAAGTTGCTTGATAGAGCATCTGCAAACAACAATTTTTTCAGTTACTGTATCTCTTGCACTTGAGGAAATTCAACTCTTTTTCCACTTTGCTGTTAGGTGTAAGTTTTCAAGTTCTTAATCTTTGTAACCTTTTTTTGTAACATGCCAGATTAGTTTTTAATCTATTCATGGTTTCATCTTTTTTTTTATTAATTACATATCGTTGCCTTCTCGCTCGCTCTGATTTAAGTTTAGCAACCAAAGCTCTTGACTGAAAATTTATTTTTGGTATTTGATCATCAACTGGAACATTATCTACATTTTGAGAAGCAAGTCGTTGCCTACGCTCTCCTGTCTCCTCCTTCTTCTTCCATATTTTTCGTGCTTTGCGTTGCTATCTAGGAGTCATTTGATCGACAGTTTTTATTAGCCCTTTTTCTTTCTTTTTTAAATATTTTTCTTTTTCTTTTAGTTTTTGCTATTAAGACTTTTCTGGGTCATTTGTAATCCTTTCATATCTTAGTCTTTCTGCTTCACGTTTTTTTTGTAATTAATTTTTCTTCACGTGTTAACCTTTTTTAGCGGTGCCATAATCTGTAATAATGTGAAAAAAATAAGAGATCGCTTTTTTATAATAACAATACCTCAATATACTGTTTAAATCTGACTTTAGTACAATCTAACTAAATTTAAATTACTTTGTGACTACATTTTATGATATGTTTTATCTCCCCTGGCTAGTAAGTCTCTGCCCTGGCATTTATCTTGGCAGGGGAAATACGCCAGGGGAATGACGTTTTCATGATAAATTTAAATATTTTAATCGTCGTATTACATTTTTGGCTTTATTAAATATCCCACTTGAATTAGTACAGTATTATTGAATAAATGTAATATTACACAAATGAATCAAATCTTTAATATAACTTTTATGACCTACCAGTGGAGAGATGCAATGACTTTGTGAGACCACTACATCACACGGACGCGTCGCGATAACTAGCAAAATGGGGGCCTCTGACGACTCGCTTGTTATTAGTGAGCTAAATTCACGTCGTTAGATGTCCTTGAGAGGAATTTGCAATATTTCCATTTTATTTTTATATTGGTAGTAGTGAAACAAAATTTGCCAGGGTAAAGACACAAAAAATACAGGACAAAATTTAAGTTCAGAAAATATACACTAAAACATACTTTGTTGAATTGTTTCTTGAAATTATTATAATATATTATATTCAAATTCATACTTACCATGCTTTTAGTTTACAAAACAATACAAACAAATTAGGTACAGGCAGTAACTTTGACTGAAATCGACAAAAGGACTGGCCAGGGTTGATACTTATTTGAACTTTGTTGGCAATTTTGTTGACACTGCTGTGTTCCGGTTTGAAGGGCACCGTAGCCAGCGTATTTACTGGGTAAACGAGACTTAACACCCTATGTCTCATAGTAGGCAGCGCGTTGATGATTCCACTGGTATTGCCAATGTCTATGGATGTCGATGAGCACTTTCCATCAGGTGGCCCGACTGCTCGTCTGCGTAAGCCATAAAAAAATTAAAAATAAAATAATATTACAGCATTTAATTGTGATCTATTCATTGAAGTACATTAAAATGGTGTTATTGATTGTAAAGGATGGGACAATATGGAATAAAAAACCTAATTAATATTGATTGCCGTTCAAGTTACCTCTTATCGTAGAATCACGCATATAACAAATATATTTTTTTTGTATTTAAAATAATGTCTTTCACATTAAAAGGGTTACTTAGCTTGATTTGTGATAAAATAATATTTTGTTGACCTGAAAATCTGTTTTGATTTTAAAACAGTATTTGTTTTATGTCAGAGAGAAAACCGTATTTAA
The DNA here is from genome assembly GCA_029286875.1 of Lamproptera curius. Classification (NCBI taxonomy): domain Eukaryota; kingdom Metazoa; phylum Arthropoda; class Insecta; order Lepidoptera; family Papilionidae; genus Lamproptera; species Lamproptera curius. Next base: position 1,106,506 of record JAGSMT010000050.1, on the reverse strand, counting down.
GTGTTAGTGGCACGTACAAAATTTATCTTGAATTTCAATGTATCCGTGGTATCTGGACCGCTCCATTTTTGTGCCAACACGTTACGTACATTTGGCAGTCGGTACTGCTTTTATCTATTCTGCGGTCTGTTAGGTGCTTATGATAATATATTCTAAAACGTTTATCAAATCTAGATATGTCATATCTGTATAATACTAAGCACTGAAGTAAGGAAAATGCACTTTATTGTCAATTGATTCTACCAATATATGGTATAAACATTCTTCAGTCTCATTTATTGCATTATGATTACTATTTTATGCATTCAAAAGTCATTTGATTTGTAAGTATGATTATTAGTGACTATAAAAACTAATGTTATTTATTTTTAAATATTTTTTAAGACTTGTAGATGCGAAAATTAAAGATAAATAGCAGTTAACTTATGTGTATTATTTTTTTTAATATTGCCAATTATCTTTATAGCGTATTTCATTCGTTTAGTTTAGTTTGGAGTGTTAGTTTTAATAAATGAACTAATGATAAATATATAAATTTAAAACTTAAAAATATGCATCTTTTTTACATGTGGAAACGCCTACGCATAAAACAGCAAGGTTTATGTGATACTTGGTCCAACCGCTTTGATTTTTATTTTTTTATCGCTTTATCTTATTGTTTATAATATAATCCAAAAGTAAATTTTATAATGAACCTTTATAGTGTATTTTCATATTGGTAATAAAAAAAGATTATTAAAAATTAGTACTAGGGATATTTTTTCAATACTATTGAAGTTTTTATATTAAAATTAAAACAATAATTTGTTTTTAAATTTATTCAGATAAATAAAAAGTATAAAATATTTTTTATCATTATGAGCATACTATATATTACTGAATAAAAGGAATTTTTCTTTTTCACTTTAAATCACCCAAACCACTACATCAGATTTGATCGACCACAAATCCTCGGTGATATCACACCGATTCGTACAAAGGATAATCCGTGAGGCTATTGAGATAAAAAAACATACAAATTTTAATAGAGAAAGTTGTAAAGCCCAACAAGGCCATAAATTTAATGTTTAGTATTTTACATTTATAAATTGAGACCCCATAATTATTAAATTAAAATTAAAGCCCACGAATAATATTACTGCTGCCTGTAGTGATAAAATAAATTAATTTTGTATAGGTCGGAGTACAGACTAAAAATTTTATTACAATTAGCACTGGCAACAATGCGCAAGATATTTCAGTCTGTCCTGTGACAATCGAAATTAACTAAGTAAATAAACGCGATAAAGTCCGTGAAAAGTCCTTTTATTCAAATAAACATAAATTATTTAAAACACAGGTAGCTTTTTATAATAAGCTTTTACATAAATTGCTATCATATATACATACATATGCTCATATTCTGGTAAAATACAATTAATATTTCTACTTCAACCAAGGGGCCATATGATGGGTTATAATTTTTATCACAATCTTTTTCTGTGATCACTTATATTTAATTTACTTAATATCTCCTGCTTTTGTATAATATTTTGGACTAAGTCGTTATCAAGAAAAATATTTTTCTTGCAATATTCTTATCCCTCTTAGCCACTTTCGTTTCAATTTTTCTTAAATTAGCTATTGAGTTTTTATTCGTAAAGATTTTGTTTCATCGTTATTTTTTATTTCTTTCTAACGAAGTCGATATAATAATGTAAATAGTTTTGAAAAATATTTACATATGTTATAAAAATATTATATAAATAATAAAAGTAAACAAATATATGCAATATATTCCGACATATAAACAAATATAGCACACTAAAAATTCAAATACGTTTGAAAGTTTAGTCCCTAGATTTTTATTATCAGAAACAACGAATAAAAACATCAAAAAATAAAAAGTTTATTTCATTTTATAACAAAAATCTAAACCTTTTAAATAATTAAAGAAAGGCAGTAATAACCGCTTTCAAATTTATGATTACTATATTCTGATTGGTCTAACTAACAGACAGTAGATAGTTCTCTAGCACAAAAATCCCTTTAATCACATAGCTGTTAACTGTTAAGTACAATAAAAACGCTGTAAGGCTAACAGAAGTGAGCGTTAGTACAAGCATAGCCACAGGCAAATGGAAAACCCAGCTGTGCTGAGCGTCTCCAACCTCTTACTCTTTAGCACTATAGGCGATTCTACAAGGCCATTTATCCATTCATGATCCTAACGTAGACACTACCGTATCGTTTAACAGCCTAAGTTACGGCAAGCTCTTAAGAAAAACCGAGGGTTTCGACAATGTTATACAGCATGGCAACACAAAGATTTGTTGCGCCTCCCGCCACCCTTATGGAGAAGATGCGGCTAGTTGTCTCCGGTTGCTTGCCTCTTTCTTAAACTGAGTATGTACATAGCTCTGCCTTAGTAGTCAGGATTATCCAACAACGAGTTTGTTCTCGAAAATAAGTATCTAACATCGGCTTGTTGACCAGGCACTGTCAATAGTACTTTTGGTTGACATCACGATTCCATTTGATGAAAATGTCATAAAAGCCGTAACAGACAACAAAAATATAAAGTATCTGTGTCTGGATATCGAGGTGACTGACATATAGGGTCGATTGCTGACTGAAATTATCTAATAGTCCTTTCTTCAAACGGATCAATCAAATAAGTTATTGAAGGCAAGTTAAAGATATATGTAGTGAGAAATTATTTCCTTTCGAAAAACTCGGATCTTTATCGGAATACGATATCATCCGAACTGTCATTCAATGATCGTATTAAATGAGTAACATTTTATACTCATTAAAACGAAATTTTATTGTTTAGTGTCAAATGTCAAAATTAATAACGTCATTGTACAATATATAGATATATCGTTACTGAATATATTTCAGAGAACACGATGAATACGAATTTTTCCAAAATATTGAGATTTCAAATGAAGCGTTAGAAGTCAAAACATAGTGTTGTAAAGAAATAAAAAAAATTCGATAATATTGCCAATCGTTTAACCTAAAAATATACATCCGTGCAAGGTACTACAATTGTTTCTTGAATTTACGCGATATACAATAAGAAAATTATTAGCTTACAGTAAGTTAAATTAAAAACTCTTGTGTCATTTTTTAAAAATACAATTCATATGCATACTTTCAAATACTTTCACATAGTAAGTCAGCGTACGTTAATATTATTAAAATGAATTATAACGAAAATAACAAAAACATATAGCAAATTCTCGCAATATCAACATGCATTGCAATGACAGCTGTATTATATATCTATGTTTACGATATTCAAGGGATTGCCAAATATTCTTTATTGTTGCGGCGCTCCCCGTTATTTCTATAAACTCACGACGGGGGACGAGACAACACAAGAAAACAATGTTGTATAAATATTTTTCGCTTACGGGTACAAACAATTTTACTTTATTGTTTCTTGGTTCTTTTTCCGTAATAGCAAATGGTCTAAGAAAAGAAATCAACCACCAAATCTAATAATAGAGTTATCGGAAACATTACTTAAGAATGTACTTCCATTGGTTTATCTTTGTTTCCATTACGTCCTTCATAATTCTTCAGCCTCGCTGAATAATACAATACAGTATTTTGAACAGAAACTTTATAGGTAATACTCTCCGTAAAAGTTTTCGATAGTTACGAATAATTCAATAGTTATGAAGTCTTTAACAAATAGGACAAATAAATTACAAACACAGTTAACTTAGCCGAGTGATCACTTACAAAATAACTTATACGACAAAAATCACAAAAGATCTCATAACCGTCATCATCAGCCTGTGTTAGTGCACTGTTGGATACAGGTCTTTTCCATAAGGGTAGGTCCCCTGTTTACAGGAGACTGTCTGGGCGGGTGCTACCACCGCCACGTGACCGTCTGGGTTGGTAACGCCGCGGTGCCTATTTCTGCCGCGGAGCAGTAGTGTGAAAACACTACTGTGTTCCGATTTGAAGGGCACCGTAGCCAGCGTATTTACTGGGTAAACGAGACTTAACATCCTATGTCTCACGGTTGGCACGCGTTGGCGATACCACTGGTAATTACATGTCTATGAGGCGTCGGTGATTACTTCTCATCAGGATTGCCAGCTGCTCGTCAGCTGCGTAAGCCATAAAAAGGGCATTTTTGGATCAATCACACCACGCTGGTCAAATGTCCTAAAGCGTCGGTCCGGGTTGTCCCAGGTTTTTTATTGGGTATGAACTCATCTTTTGCGGAGAGCGGAGTATGCTATAGCAAAGCTACACTACCATAAAACTGATCTTTGACGGAGTAGTAGCATATTAATTTGTATGTTCACCTTAGATCCGAGCCAGCGTATTTACTGGTTCAACTTGCAAACTACATACCAGTCATCAGCCTTGTACTAGTCCACTGCTGGTACATAGGCCTCCGAATGATCACTCCTATCCATTGACGGTTGATCGTTCCCACCGCTGGTCCAATAGGGCTTTGGTGACACTTTACATGCCCATCCGACGCATGGATCATACTCTTCAGACAGGTGTCAGGTTTCTATTTGCACTTCAACTCGACTAGGAAACACAATGAAAACTGACTGACTGCCTCCGTAGCCTAGTGAAGATGTCTTTGCTGGCATTAAAACCAGGTCTATTGTATGACCATTGATGACTTTATATTAAGCTTTTCAATTACAAATGTTATATATAATAAACATGTATTATATAAAAAATCTTATAACAAAGAGAATTTATAAAGTAGATTATGACTTAAGTATATAGGTTTAATATTGCTTAACTGTATTCTTCAACACAAGAATTTGATTCTATATGAGGGATCAATGCTGGATGAAGTGCTGTGGTTCGTGAAATTTGCATTGAGATGAATAAAGGACTTTCCTCAATGCCACTTTATGACTTTAAGCTATAGTAATGTCTATCTTCGTTAGTTAAATAGAAATAGAAACAATTCTAATGATATTAAAATACTTTCCAATATTCCTAAAGTTTGAGACCATATGCACTGTTGGAAAGGAATAAATGATTAAACTAGTTTAATGTAAACATATTTTAATTATATTTTTGTATATAATTTTGTTTTGAATTATTCATAATATAATATATCGTAGACGTGACACGTAGTCCTCTTGTGAAATTTTTATTAAATACACAATTGAACTATAGTTGATATTAAATATTTTAATGTATTTTATTTTTAGATGCTGTCGAGTATATATTATACGGGCCACATTTTTCTCAAGGAATGCATTTAATTGCACGTTTTTATAAAAAAATATTTGCAAATACTTTTGTAAATATTTAAATACTAATAATTCATAAATTTAAAACCACAAAACTTTCAAATAATTTTTTTATACAGTCTGCTCAGTACCTTTAAAGTAATTATTTCAAATCATTCTCAGATTGTTGCTATTAAATTTTTAAATATAAAAATGCTAAGCGATCACTGGTAATGTAGAACTACGACTAATGAATCATCACCCCTGTGACGAATACTTTTGAATTATCAGTAAAGTAAAATGATTACAAATGTATTATTAATAAAGAAGACAGATCGATTAAGGGTTATTTTAAGTGATTTGAATCAAGATAATGTTTCACAATCCGTTTTTAATCAGTACTGAATTACTTTAAATACCTGGCGGTTTTATTAATTGTTAAGGCGGTAAAATTAGAAATTACAGACACAACGAATATTTTTCAACCTGATTTATTTAATCATCGTGCGTACGTAGCTTTATTATTTTCTTTATTCTTGCAGTGATTTTTATATATAAAGAAAAAGGTTTTTTCAATATTAGAACATAACCGGGTGTGGGGCCCGTTATCACAGGGCGTCTCCCCACCAAGTGACTTAACTGCACCAAGGGCCCCCAGACGGGGAGCCTCGGCTCGATTCAGACGCTTTGCAAGGATAATTTTATAGCTAGAAGAGCTGTATCTAAACTTTACTACTACTTCAAAGCGTTAGCGCTGGGAGAAGAAGTGGCGCAAGAAACTCCAGCAACGCTCCTATCTAAAATGGTGTTAAGCTACAGTGTCATATAGCAAAGGTTGTAAGTTTGACCTCACCGGTAGGGGCCGATGTCATAAGTGTGTGTTTTGTCCACACTCGTAAGTGCTAGGGTGTGTCTGGCTACTGCCAGGCGTCGCAACCTCAGTCTTAAGGGCGTTAATCTAAGTTCTTGTATTTAACAACAAAGAAACCTATATAGCGTCGCTGGCGGCGGCGGCGAATGCATCTGCTGCAGGTTGAATCTGTCTAGATCGGAGGACGGAGGGTGGGGATGCGGTGTTGTTGGAAGGATTGGGAGCCGTGCCTGGGAAGGCTGGGATGGCTGACGGGCGGGGCGGGGGCACGCAGGGGCCTGAGGCGCAGGGCGAGGAGTCGGCCGGATGGATGGTTGGATGGGTTTTGTCGACTGGGAGGTTGACGCTTGGTGACCTGCTGAAGGCAGGTGGTGGGAGCGTCGGGCTTTGCAGCCTTGAAGGGAAGGATGGGTGCGGGTGAAGAGGTGGGGACCTTGCGCTTCCTCTTTGATTTGACGGTTTTGAAGCCGGGTCGGATTGCGGATTGGTTAACGCCTTGACGTCCATATCCGATTCCGTCGGATGCTAAGTCGACATAGTTGTCGTCACTATCATCATCAGAGAATGGTGGGACGGTCCAGGTGTTGAGGTGGGGATGGGTGGTTTGGAAAGCGAAATGACTGGAAATCAGCTGGTGCACTACGTCGGTCTGTTTCATATACAATTTCCGACCGATTTTCTGCACTAATCGCCTTGGTATCAATACAAGCGACTCCAGAGCTCCGATCGACCATTGCTACACGTTTAGGTCGCGCCTAAATTTGACGAGCCATAGGTTGCATTGCGTAACGCAAGCGGTGAGTCCCAGCGATTGCCGGGCGTAGAAATATTCCTGCCCTGCCGGGCTCTGACAGGGAGGTGTATCGGCTGGTTCTGTAACAAGAAACCAAATATTAAGACGTTCACGGGGCCTAGTGTCGTTGTAAAAACAACTAGTTTGAACAAGATAATTAACCCAAAGAAGCAAGAAATGGGCTTTCAACAAGCGGCTAGCAATCTGTTTAGGCAAACGAGGTTGCAAAACACAAGAGTGCACAAGCCGACCGCTTGAGGTAGCGCAATAAATCGCAACCGCGATGACGTCAGCGGTGCGACAAAAGTGTCTATGAGCGCAGGGCACTTTAAAACGCAGATGGCGCAGCGTGACGACTTTCACGGAAGCGGAGATTACGCGGCGAGCTCAGGAGACTGCGGCAAACACGTGCTGCAGACACGGACGGGACCGCTGCTGGCGACGCTCTGTGGAACGCTGTAGAGTCCGATGCGAGTCTTTTTTTGTATGCATTAGTACTAAATTCATCATTAAAATAAGCAGCCTGTTAGTCTATTAGGGGTTTGGGACCTTATGCCTATCCTTTTTTTTTTGTCTGGAAAATCCAGCTTACGGATTCCCCGCCGTCAAAGGGAGGGACAGTGGGGATATGGGATCCCGGACCAAGATGGAGCGGCCGGCATACCCTCTACAAAACCAACGGTATAAACAGCACGGTACGCCCTCTTGAGCCTTCTCTGGGCGGCGGGCACCCTCTGCCGGCCGCTCAGGGGCTCCATGTCAGTGGGGAAGGTTGCGCGCTACGCCACTCTTCGGCGCCCTGGCCTTCTTTTGCGGATAGCCAGGGCGCTCAAGGCCTCCTGTCCCTTTCCGCGATCCCACCTATCCTAATGCAACCCACATGGGTGAGTGGACGACTTTTACATGCTCATCCGACGCATGGATCATCTTAATTTTTTTGTATTTAATTTAAAAAGTAGAAAATTACATGTGATAACTTTAAATAATACATAAAATTATTACTTATTTTAACAGTGCCTTTCACAACCTACAGCTAGTTTGTAGTCCGTATCTTTAATAAAGTACATAAAAAAACAGTAAAAGAAATTGAAATGGGATATTTTAATGAAATGTCTAGTCATCCGCTAACCTTTAATACAAAATCAAAGACGCGGTTTGTTTCAACCTTGACCTGCAAGTATTGTTGCTTGTGACACTCGTGACCCGTACCTAACTTATATTTGCTAAATTAATACTAGTATTTTTTAATACTACAGCATATTTTTTAAATCCTTGCAGCTACCCGTAACTTTATTGGCCAAAAGATGTTTGATTTTATACTATATATTTTGCTTCGCTCCTACAGCTTTGAATTTGAAATATTACAGTGACCTGTCCCGTAACAACAAAGAGTAAAAGTTACTTCCAGTTATTTCTTTTATTTACGTGATTATTTTACATATCAAATCCACTAATTATTGGTTTTTTTTTTCAATTGATTTTTTCTTCTAATTTTCCTTGCCTGAAATAGAAAGTACACAATGCAGCCTCTATCCTCATTTAGTTCTAGAGTAGAGTAGGTAATAACATTTTGTATGTATTACAGTAACATAACAAATTTGTATAATTTAAAACCTTCCCCATGGATAGGGGTGTATTAGAGGTGGCCCATATCCAGCAGTGGATTATCACAAGCTGATGGTGTGTGTACAAAAAGAAAGATTTCAATAAATCAAATATCCTAAAAAATAAGTCATTTGTAGGCAGTGCCGTTAATGGTTTTGTTTGGAATGGTTCACCATAAACTATGAAAGTAAGCCTTTCTAAAGCATATATAAATTTAACATTGCTATAGTTATTGTTCCTCAGGGTTTGTTTTCGAAATAAAAATTATTTCCTTGACTATAATAAATATTTATAATTGCATTTTCCGTTTAGTTTGTATAGCTCATAGAAAGAGTTGACGTTGTATTTAACCAATGCTACTATTTTTTTCGTCAACAAAAAATAGCAATTTTCCGCTTTATGCATATAGACACCTATGTAGTATATTCAAACGGAGTAAATATCAAGGAAGTTTAATAGGCAATAGGCACGTTCAAATCCCATTTCGGTATGTGAGCACACAGTGCAGATTTCTGTGTTGCAGTAACTGTATATTATTGTCACTTGAATGCGTTTGCATTCGAGAGAAAGGATAGTCTATATATTTCTCTGTATATATTTCACGTACAAATCTTTAAAGATTACGTTTAAATTTATGCATACCATTATAATAAAATTTAACTGTTTTGTGCTATTTAAAGTTTACTAAAAAGATATCACTGGCATTTTATGTTAAAAAGATTATATTAATTCTGTGAAATCAAGAAAAAACTTTTAACATCGTAGGTTAATTAAAAATTACATATTTATTTTAAATAATACTTATTTATTTATTTTTATTTATTTATTTAAACTTTATGTACACAAAATTAGAAATGGGTACAAAGGTGGACTTAATGCCGAAGGCATTCTTCCCAGTCAACCTTTGGGTGGTGTAGAAAAATTTAAGGTAGGCGTACAATTAAAACAAAGAAAAAAAAATTTTAAGTATATCAGACCTATGCTAATAATATATATATAATAAAACTATATTGAACGTCATAATATATATCCATATATACACAAACATATACCATACTCAAATAAAAAAAAAATATATACTCATATATATATATATAATAAATATATAGGAATTACTCAAAAAAAATTAATACATAAATAATATAAGCTCTTACGTGTTAAAGAAACAAATAAAATAGTTAAAGCTAAAAAAAAAAAACCTGGTTGTTTAAATTTGTTTAAGAAGATATTTGCGAACTTTACTTTTAAACTCAAAGCGATTCTTAGCCATCCTAATATCGGAAGGCAGCTCATTCCACAAAGTTATTGATTTAATAGAAAAGAGGAGGCTAAAGTCAGAACGGTGAATAGGACATTGAAGAAGACGGTTATGCGTCGATCGAAGGTTTTGTTACTGACTTCACAGAGGTACTGGAAATGCGAAGATATGTAACTAGGAGTGGAAGGAGAATCAAGAAAAGAATAAGAGTAGTGAGAGCCCGTAACGAGCGTCGCTGGCGAATGGGTAGCACTGCAATTGTGCACGATGAGGAAGACACATGATCATATTTACGAAGGTTGAAAACAAATCGAATGCAGTTATTTAGAAGTCGGTCTAGTTTATTGAGTTGATCTGCATTCAGGTCAAAGTAGCACATGTCACCATAGTCGATGAGAGGAAAATCAAAGCCTGTACGAGCATTGCTTTTGTTGGCGCTGGCAGAAAGTTTTAAACCTGTAGAGATGTCGCATGGAACCGGTTACTTTTTGACTAACATTAGTAATATCGAATTCCAACTTAATGTGCTATCAACGAACAAGCCCAAGTTTTAACGCTTTGGCTGATAGGAATAGAGAGCTGTCGTAAAAATTCGTGTATTAATTATTATAAATTCGTAAATTATTTAATCGATGTTAGTATTAAAACAACTGGAACTTTTTTTGACGGGATCTGCCGCTCACTGGAATAGGTTTTTTTTACTGGATCTGCAGCTGGGCCTGGACCCGGCGTTGCAACAGGTGCATATCCCTGCAGATTGACTTACTGCACTAAGGGCCCCGAGAAGAGGAATCTCGGCTTGGGCCGTCACTTCGTGGTTCCCGTTCGCATGCTGAATTCCCTGGGCTACCCAGGTGGGCCGAAGCTTCGATTTAATTCAGTCGTTTTTTTAAGGATATATTTATAGCTTGAAGAGCTCTAGCTAACATTACTACTGGAATTTTAGTGTTAAGTAAAAGGGCAAGCTCCTGTGACTTTATCCATATTTGTGCGCTATGATATCTATTACCTCGATTTCAGTTATCGTAAATATAAACGATTTAGATGTAAATGGCTAAAATAAATATAATCTAAGGTACTCTAAATATAAAAAAAAAACTTTAAGCTATCCTAGGCCCTTTTTTAAATGTGGGAAAATTTACACAACCTGGAATATTTCAAATTTCTTAGTTCAGTAATTATAACTACGTTTTGTTCTGATGCTCTGTTGGACTATTGGTAGCCGTCTAAGTAATTCTATAACGGATCCGAGTTTTTCTTTCCGTGCTTAATTACGCGTTATTGCAGTCAAGTAAAGGTCTCTAGCTACATAGTCCTGCATCTAGCTAAAGAAAAAAGTAATAAAATACCAAATACAGGTATTATGCAAAGATGCAGAATTGTATGTAAGTATATAAATGTATAACAAAATGAAAAAATAATTACACAGGTATCTAGCCTATTTTTTGCCGTTACAAATTTACTTATGAATTTTGTAGGAATTTATATAAATTTCTGACGTTTTTTTTTAAAGTAAAAGCTATTTTCTATTTATTAAAGTTACTGTATTTATCACTAGTTCAGTGCGTAGCTAGTATTATAAAATGACATCATTTAAAGTTCCTGCGAAAGTGGTTATCTAAAGAATTTAATATTGTCACTGGCACGCAGGGAATGTATTCGTTATTTTTGAGCGAGAAACGCGAGATAAATTGGACAGCATGAGTAGCATCATCGGAACACACCTTTATTTTATGTTTCTAAATTTCAAAACGCAATAGTACAAGTACCGTTAAGCCACATAAAAATTAATGCTTCTTTTGTATGTGAGTAAAGGTACAAACGAATCTAAAGTTGCACCGGAATAAATTTCATAATAATAATATCCAAGAGAATTTTTCCTTTAAACTTGTTTAATGTTATTTGTGAGTTAAAAGATAAGATGGAGATGCGCAATCAGTAAACTAACATTAAATTTTTATTGTTAGTTTAGTAGAACCATATATGAGGTACCATGTTTTGATATATTTTGTAACCTACCTTCTACAAAATAAGCGGAGAATTAATTTATAACAATATTTCTGTCGCCGCGTTTAAAACTACTCGTTTGTTTGTAAATTTGTATACATGTTGGTAAAATATTATATAATTACTTAGAACAACAATTTCGTCATCGTATTGAGAGTACATCATTATCCTCACGTAATATATTCATTATAATGGCAAGAATAATATGTGGTATAATTATTTTTATTTAATTTTAAGATTTTAATGACAATACTTGTAATTAAAATCGATATTTGTAATAGATATCTGTTTATTATTTTAGAAAATAATACATCATAAGAATAGATTTTACAAACTATTATATAGTTGAATTTTACTTGTACCGCAAAATTTTATGAAATCATGCTCCTGCCAAGCAGCTTCTTGTTATCTTGACAATTCCTTAGCGAGGGTGAATTACGAGAAACCCAGTTTTAACGATTGTTTTAAAACATTTTTATGCTTTTAAATATTTTACTGTTATTGTTTTTATTCGACATACATATATTTTACCTGACCGTTATGTCAAAGTTAAAGAAAAATTATAATACGTCAGACAAATGCTACGGCTTGTTTGTACTTTATTTATTGGAACTTTTATAAAATTTAATTACGGCCCCAAAATTACTACACGGTTCTTTGTTCGAAAAATTACATTATATTTATAAAACTATATAAATTTTATTTATATTAAGATAGGCTGAAGGAATGTAAACTGTTTTAATTTGTAGTTCATTACATAAAATGAGATATAACGTTAATGCTCCGTAGCCTAGAGGTATAGGCGTGTGCTTTTGAATCCTGCGGGGAGAAACAATTTTCATTGTTTTTTCCTAGTTGGTTAGGGCAATTTAGGTCGATCACACAATTGTCCGAAAAGTGAGAAAATCCATGCTCTGGATGGGCATGTAAAAGTCGGTCCACCCACTTTTACATGCCCATCCAGATTTGCAGCATTTGACCAGCGTGGTGGGATACGGTCTAAAACCCCTCTAATGGATAGGGGTGTATTAATGGAGGCCTAAGTCCAGCAGTAGACTGTCACAAGCTGATAATGGGAACGATAATGAATAAAAGTGTTCATAAAAAATTAAGCATTAATTTTTATTTAACTTTCTGCACAAACACAAGTATGCAAAGGCGAGCTTAATGCCTTAGGTATTATCTACCAGCTACTAGCAGGTGCACTAGTCTCTCCTTTGTGTATTGGTGGAGAGTAGAGATCCAGACAAGGGAGGTTCAACCGGCTCCGAATGAGATTATAGATTGGCGGGGGGAGATACGCGCCCAGTTGTTTATGCAATGGCGCTCCAGACTGCAGAATCCTAACTCTGGACAAAGGACGGTGGAAGCTGTTCGCCTCGTCCTCGTGGGTCGAGCGTAAGCATGGCGTACTGACCTACCATCTTACACAGATACTTTCGGGGCACGGCTGCTTCGGACGGTATCTGTGTATGATGGCGAGGAGGGAGCCAACAATGATGTGCCACCAATGTGGAGCGGCTGAGGACACTGCTGATCACACACTTGCAGAATGCCCAGCCTAGGATGAGCCACGATCCCGCCTCACGGTGGTCTTAGGCACCAACCTTTCACTTCCGACTGTGGTAAAAGCCATTGTCGAGAGAAAAAGAGCATGGAAGGCGTTGGAGTCTTTCTGTGCAGCAGTAATGCTTAAGAAAGAGGTGGCGGAACGAGAGAGGGAGGATGACCCTACCTCGCAACCGATGCGCCGCCGGAGAGTGGGGCGTAGGCGCCTGGCGCATGACCACCGCCTGCCCCCTTGATGAGGGGCCGGGGTAGTGGATACGGGGACCTCCACTACCCGAACGGACGGGTCCTGGTGAGTTCGCAAATGCAAACACTCGTGATGTGGTGCTGGTGAAATAATATGATCCCACACTACATCATATAACGAACCGGAATGGAGTTCCCAGGGGTTTTAGTGAGTAAGAATCTCACATAACCTGAATCCCTTCCCCGTAGGGGCGAAGGTATCCACGAGGATTTCCCCTGGTTAAAAAAAATCATAATAAATTAATTTCAAATAAATAAATTAATTTATATGAATAGAAATATATATATATGTATATATACATACATACATACGCTAATATATGGGTAATGCATACATAAATCCATGTAATTTTAAATACATCAATAAATTGAATCCGTCGCGTCTTCAAGCAGATATTTTCGAGCCTTCCTTTTAAAATCGAAATAAATTTTTAACCATGAAGCGTTTCCAAGGGTAGCCCATTCCAAAGAAGAATGGATTGGATAAAAAATGATTTGTGCATAAAATCGGTACGGTGAGATGGACATAGGAGAATACGGTTATAGGTAGAATGGAGATCTTTATTGCTGACAGTACTGAGATACTGAAAAAGTGAACACAAATATGTCGGTGAAAAAGGAGAATTAAGCAGAGAATACAGAGTGGTAGAGTCCTAAGCAATCGTCGTTGACGAATTGGTAACCACTGAAGTTGTGATCGATATGACGACACATGATCATGTGTACGAATATTAAAGACGAATCGAATGCAATTATTGAAAGGCCGGTAAATTTTGTTGAATTGATCCATATTCAGGTCTAAGTAGCACATGTCACCATAGTCGATTAAGAGGAAAATTAAGGATTGCACAAGCGTAACCTTGGTTTTGGTAGGAAAAAAATTCTGAAGCGGTAGAGGGACCGTAGCACATTAGTCGTTTTCTGGCAGACACTCGTAAGTTGATTTTTCCAGCTGAATGTTGAGTCAAGAAATAAGCCGAGATTCCTAACATTGTCAGTAAATGCATAAAGCTATGACAAATAAAATAATAATATATATTATTTTTAAAGTTGTGTTTCTCACTCACTTTTAGCTCAGATCTGTTTGTTTTACTTAATTTAGCGTAGAGTTGAATGCTCTTTACACGTTCTAGGTTCTTTTAAATATAAGTCTCGGACTTAGAGCTCACTCGCTAATGACAGTTAAATTTATTTCGTTACGGCTTGGTTGAATCAGGAATTTAGACATCAGAACATAACACTGATGAGATGACTAAAAATTATTTTGTTTTGCATATTTACCGTACTACACCAGCAAAGTTTTATACTGTCAAGATTTGGTTAAGTTACAATTGTTGGCACAATTTTGTAGTCTAGCTCAAACAAAAAAATAGGATAGATTGGAGTTTGATACTCAGAAGATCTCACCAAATTTTATTACATATATAATAAAAAATATTTCCTATTCACAGGGGGTCAATGTAGAAAGTAAAAGGTATTTCTTTCGCGGTAAGCTAATAATGTTTACTGTGCAGCTAATTTATAAATAGGAGGTATCATTCTATTATTCTACATTTTTTTTGTAGTGGGACTGTCTTACGTGTTACTTTTCTCATTAAGTCGAATAAAAAATGAAAGCTGAACTAGAAATAAATACCTTTTTCTACTCTGTCTTCTTTTTTACAGCTATATATTTTTATGAAAAAGAATTGGAATATTTTATTGAACTACGGATAATATTTTTAAATCATGCTTATGTTTTGTATCAAGGTTGTTTAGTTTAAAGCACAATATACTCAATATTATTAAAATAACAAGTATTTCTTAGTTGGCTTTGCGTCAGAGCCTAGTGTATTTCTTAAACAGAGTACAAGCCGGAGCTAAGTTCTCTCATAGTAGCTAAATTATTACAACGTCCGCACTTCTAACGGTATAACTTGTGAAACATTTTGAAAGTGATAACAGTTCGATGTTACATTATAAAATATTATCTCCATGTTTAAATTTACTTATGTAAAACTTTATAAAAATAACGATATCTGTACATTTCACAACATATTAATATTGTAATATTTAGCTAATGGCTTTAAGCAATATTTATAAAAAGTGAGAAAAGTTTACAATAATATTAATACTTTCTTGTATTTATGCGAATACTACACACAATTTAAAAAAGGCTTTACGGATTCTATCACATTTTATTTCAATTACAATTTTCCCAAAGTTTCAGGTACTTTGCAGGATGCACGGGCAGACTGACGTGTTGTTTGTCTGCCAAAGCTGGCATGTTATTTCTTGTAAGCGTTAAAGATATAATTGAGATGCAGTCCTCAGTCCCTTTAATCTTATGTTATCACCAGGTTATTAAATTGTTAAGGTTTCTTATTATCTAAATTCAGATTTTTTCAAGAGAAACTGGCATCTGAACTTTACAATCTAAAAGGTAAAGTAACAATTCTCAAATGTCAGAGATATAACTTTATTATGTTGTAGCTGCCATAAAGTTATTTCTAAATGACTTCCCAAAGGAAAGTAGTACTTGATTCGGAGCGTATGTGTTTTTTTTTAATAAATGTTTGTAAAAAGCACATCTTATTGCTCCGCTCCTAGCGATTGGGATCATTATTTTTATATGCGCAACTGCCACGTGGTTCCATATTTTTCAAATAATTTTGTTCCGTTGTTTGTAAAAAATCCGTAAAGTCATTTTATTTAATAATGTGTAATATTCGCGTAAATAGTAGAAATAATTAAATAATTTTGTGTCAAGTATTCTAATTAAAAAATCACAACGTCGTGCGAATAATTTCCAAACGCTACGAAACCGTCAAAGTCAGACTTAAAATGTGCTATAGATAATTGTACTTTCTGAAATGGATTATAATAAAGCCTCAAGCGAACAATAACCTATAATTAGCATTAAGATAATACATTTTAAGTTCATATAAAAGTTATTGCTTTGAAAGGTTCTTCATACTATGTACATAGTATATTTTGTTACTTTTTTAATTATTTTATTGATATTAATTGGTTTTACTAGCTCTTCTTAATTCAACAGTAATTTCCGGCAAACAAGACTAAGTATAAAATTGATGTCATCGTAAATTACAACAGGGCTCATATACAATTAGGAATTAAGCCGTAGACACATTTTCTCATCGATTAACTAGATCCACTAATTAAGTGGGAATATGTGGCAGGAGCGGGCATTGGACCCTTTCCAATTTATAATACCAGTAGAAAAACGTTTGTTGGTTAATTATAACCAAAAATTGTTCAACCATTTAGTGATTTCATGTTATTAATGTATATCAATTTGCTAATTGTGTAAACTGTTATTTTTTAATTCGTCTCCTTCCAAAATACACAAAGTTTTCTTTGAAAATTTCTTTAAACGATAAGATAAATGAACAGGCAAGATAAAGTTTATAATTATTTCTGTAACTCCGTTAGAACGTCACTTCTCTTTGAAAGTGCTTGGATCAGACTTTAATTACTGTGCGAGTAAATTTAAATGTCTTTGAATATTATTATTTCTAACCTGTATTAATGAATGATACTATTTATCTTCTGTTAATTTTTTTATCACAACCACGTGTTCATAATTAATATACAAGGACAATTTAAATTAATATATCATTAATAAAATATCATCAACATCATCATCCTGTGTCAGTCCACTGCTGGACATAGGCATCCCTAATTGCACCCCAACACTTCCGATCTTCGACTATTCTCTTCCAGACCATATCGGCCGCTCTGCAAAAGTCGTCACCTAATCTTGGCGAAGGGCGTCCCACACTACATATGCCGACCCTTGGTCTTTTCTCCAGAACTTTCTAACTCCAGCGGTCGTCAACTCTGCGGCCTTTAGTTCTTTTGTGACCAGCCCACTGCCATTTACTAATCTGGTGGGCTATATCAGTGACTTTGGTTCTGGACGGACACATAATTTCTGTTGCGGTCCTTTAAAGATATTCCAAGCATAGCCCCCTCCATAGCTCGCTAAGCAACTTTAAATTTGTGGACCAGACGAACCGTGAGCGTCCAGGTCTTGGCACCGTAGGCCATGAAAGTTAGGATGTACTAATCGAAGACTTTCAATGTGTGGCATTGTGGGATGGGTGACGAGAAAAATCAACGTAAGAAAATGTATGTTCCACGATTACATTTTTAATTTGATATTTTTTTGTTTTATTTATGTCTCGCGAGTTCTCATAAAACTGTCCAAATAAACAACCGTCAAAGGCAAAAAATAAAACTAATATATACTAATATATAGACAAAATTTGAACAGTTGCTATGGAATCTGCACAGTCACTATAATACACATGGTTCTCAATAAAAATGTCTAACATTTAATAATTATTAGGACTTAACAACAATTCTACATAAACTATTGATGTATGCACTTGCATCCCTTGTGAAGGGGTCACATCTATAGTTACATATATCATAATTGTGAAGAAATACTTATTGGTAAAATATATTGTTTTTGAAGTGAAACTTTTTTATCGGGGTTGGAAAAAATTTAGTGTAACCTTTTTTCGTTACGAGTCACATTTTTCCGTTACGCGCCATCTTTTTCTTACCCTATCACGCGTGATTCGAAGTATACTTTTGATAACGACATCAACGATAGGAATAATTCTATTAAAATTAATGAAATTCAATAATAATCTCTGTAGTAATAAGCTAAAACGAAATAATTGTAGATTTGTATTTTTTATGCCTAAGATAATAAGAGCATTTTATTAAACTTTATCTAATTTAACTTAATTTAACCAATTTCTGTAAAGTTGCATAAAGGAAATTATTTTTTGTATAAGGAAGTTTCACTTCTTACGAGTGTTCGCTAGTACACGCATACATTTTTTTTTAAATAGTCCTTCGGCAAACCTGGAATAATAGCTAGGATTGTGAGGGCAGATGACATTGACTGCCAATGAGAATCGAAGCATACGACACCACCAATTGCCCTTTGCCGTCTTGGTCAACGGCAATTGGTGGTGGCTTCTCCGCCATTAAAACCGGAACACAGTCGGACACTTCTACAGGGTGGCCCATAAGTCCTTTGATATGAAAAAAAATTATTAAAATAAAACTAATTACATTATGAATAAAATTTTTGTTTACAAAAAAAGCTTAAAATACGGGAATTATTATTTTAAAATAACATCTTCTAAATGTAGTCCGTTGCGATCACGGCACTCTTGCAAACGACGTCTAAAATTGTCGATGACTGCGCGGCACGTCACTGCTCAAATGCTTGTCATTTTTCTGCGGATGTTTTCTTTTAGGGCCTTAATTTACTGCTGGTTTGTGTCGTATACTTTAGCCTTAAGGTAGCCCCACAAAAAAAAATCCATCGGGGTCAGATCTGGACTACGTGGAGGCCAGGAAATGTCCCTCTTAGAGTCACTTTGCCAGGAAAAGTTGACGGATAACGGGCATAGCAGTGTTAGAGGTGTGAGAAGTGGCCCCATCCTGTTGAAACCACATCCTGGCATTAAAGCCTGAAAAGTTTTGTAATCCTGGTATGAAAATCTCTTCGATCATAACCACATATCGCTCCAACGTAACAGTAACTGCGCGCCCTCTGCCATCCTCAAAGAAGTAAGGCCCTAGGATACCATGGGCTGACATAGGCCCTAAACAGTCACTTTCCGACTATGTAAGAGCTTCTGATGCTTAAGTTTTGGATTGATGGGGCTCCAATAGCGGCAATTTTATTTACTAACATGCCCGTTAAGATGGAAATGAGCCTCGTCAGAAAACATTATGGTATTGAAGGAAGTAAACCGATTCAACATTTCAATTCGCATAATTTTGTCTTTGAATACCGTCAGTTTCCTTTTAATTCTAGAAACCAACTGAATTTTGTAAGGGTGCATATTAAATCTTTCTTCAAAATCCGTTGTAACGATGTCCTGGATACGTTTAATGCTCGGACAGCTTACGAGTTGACTTGTGTCGGATTTTCACGAAAGACTTGTCACTGTGTCATGTTTTGTTCCGTACGTGACGTCCTTGGCGACCCAACTGCGGTTTATCTAACGTCGAACCGATCTCCTTGAACTTAGGACCCAGTTCTTAATCGTTTGAAAGTTGGAGTGTCGTCAAAGTTTGTAAACCTTTGTGTTCTTGAAATTTACGCCGCAACGGATTGCCAAATTGTCGTTTTATAAAACTCCCATACAAAACGCAGGTCCGCTCCGGTAAAACGTCCATCGCGACTAAATTCCCAGAAACCAGTTACTCCCTTCCCTGCACCGCTTTATTCAAATTTTACTTTTCAAAGGACTTATGGGCCTCCCCGTACTTTCAAGTAGAAATTGACAAAATCTAAATATCCCAGATGGTCGATTGTAAAAAGGAGACCTATCACTTATAACATTTTTTTTCCATTACAGAGCAAGAATTGCGGTGCACAGCTAATGTACATCTAAAATGCAGAAAATGAGAATTTAAATATAAATTGTGGTAGTCAACTCATTTGCAACAAACTAAATATTTAAGCATTGTTACTAATTTAGTGATTGCTTCAATAGATCGCAACATTTTATAACAAAGTGATATATGACGAACTCATAATGCTGACGGGTTGACATTATGAAATATACATGACAACTGCGCAGGAGATATTACAGTGCATAGGTGTATGCGCATTCAGTTGCACTCCCTGTTCTCTTACTCTCATATTCCAATGGGACGAATAATCGCCACGACCTGAGAGAGATCAAGCACAAGACCGACTTTTTACATGCACATCCGACGCAGGGATCATATTACTTTACAGACAATCAGGTGATCAGCTGGCAGATTTTAGGGTGGATTCGGTTTTCTACTCTTTTAGATTGAAAATCTGACATTAAACTATACAAAAACCTTTAAAATAATTAACACAAACGCAACCAATATACAACTGCAAAGAATATTCATAAAAATGTTCTAAACTTTGTAAAATGTATGCTTCAAAACCTTAAAGCTTAGATACTTGTTTCTTGGTTAGTTTTTAAATAAAAACATTAAAAATATGTTACGTAAAACATTTTGCAAAAAAAATGTATGGTATTCTTTTTTAACATACTTGATGAATTTTTATAATGCTTATACTTCAGAATAACTTATAAGCAATAATGTAGAAAGACATAGGGTAATAATAGCAAAACATATTAAAAGCAAGTAAACCCGCTAGAAAATAATTGTTGTATATAATATTTATTCTATACTATACTATAATAATGAATATGTATATTCGCGACATTATGGACTATATTCAGGGTCATAGAAAAGAAGAAGGTATAATTTGTTTCCGTCTTAACAAATTAAAAAAAACACAGCTTAAATGTTACATATATTTGCATATTTCTTCATGATAATTTTTTTATATAAAAGAGCGGAATATTAAGTAAAATAAATAATCCTACGAGGGAGTTTTTAAACCTATTTTCGAAATCTAAGTTATTAAAAAAAACTTCATTTTGATAGAAGTGTCTCAGTTTAGTAGCTGTAACAAAAGTATATTCAGAATAAGATATCACAAATATCAACCTCTATTGAACCATTAAGCGACAAAAATAACACGTTCGTGAACAAAGAAATCGCTGCGCCTTATGAATTTAAATAGGGTTGTTTGCTTCATCAGTATGGTAGTAAACTCGGGTTTGAAAAATATCAAAGAATCATTCGTTCACAAACATTCACATAGTTATTTTTTTATGAGTAAAAAAGCAACGCTCTGAAACTAACTGGTCAATATACAAACATGCAAGAAATCGGTGCAATCAGGTGATACGCAACGCTAAACGCCGACACGTTCCTAATATTATTTCCTCTTCTTCTTCTACCAGCAACCAAATTTCTAAAACTCTTGTTATTGGTAAATTGCGCTCTACAAACCCATCCTATAGTTCAATTTACTTAAATGAACTGAATTGCCATTTCACAAACATTCCTTCAACTAATTATGTGCAGTGCAAAACGATTTCGTTTTTAAATTGTTTTGCGCTTCTTCATATAAATTATTTTTATTTTTCTCCAGTCAACACTGACGAAATCAATAAAGCAATTATATCCATCAAATCCAATGCTGTTGGCTTTGATAAAATCAGCTGGCGCATGGTAATTCCTATCCTTACCCACATCCTTCCTGCTATGAATGACATAATAAACTTTTTCTTAGAAAATGTTAATTTTCCTTCTTGAAAGCCTTGGTCCGGCCTATCCCAAAGTGTTTCAACCCTTCTCCCTTCCAGCACACGGTTAAGTCCAAATTTATTTCAATTAAAACATTTTAATAATACATACAAATAATTTAAACTTTGCTTACTTGATGAATGCGACCGGTAATTGCTTGACGAGGCGTATTTTTGCGTATATGCGAGTGCTTTTCCTGAGCTCCAAGCATGAGGAACCGCTTTTTTAAAGGCCAACAGCGTAAATTAATAAAATTTGTTCTTCATCCGAAGTAACAACAACTCGCTCAAATTCGCTTTGCCTCCACTTACCGGACTCATTTTTTGAAGTAAAAACACAGCCGTGTCTCCAACATCTATTTAAAGTTGCTAACTAACACTATTTTATCACATATGAAGTAGTTTAGTTACTTATTTTGCAATAGAAACCTTTTTTATCTACGAAAAAAAAAATTAACAAATTCGAATGAATCACAAGAATGACGCTTGACAGCAAAACTGGCGGTAGCAGATACTGCCAACTTGAGGTGAAATAAATAAAATAGGTGTGACAAATATTTCTATCTATTTAGAGGACATTCGCATAAATCTATAGAATCATAAGGACTGCTTCTTCATGTCATTGCTGTGTTTTCGAATACATATAATGGTCAAATTAAAGCCGAAAGATGTTGACAGATTAGCCATTATAAATAACAAGAAAGATATTGATCCTTATTACACATAAAACTTATTTATATAATTAATATCGCTTACGGACAAAACTAAAAATACATGTATACATACGAGTACATACATGCATACACGCATAATGCCGTTATAGTAAGTAAAAGTTTCTACATACTTTTAAATCGACATCTACAATTTTGTCTTTAAGCGATATTATAAAAATGCCTAACATTAAAGAAATATTCCTGATTTCAGTGTAAAATTTAAACTACGATTATACCTATATCCATACACAATGATTTCCAAATGAATTCGATAGCTGAAGCTATAGAATTACATCATGCTGTTTGATATATTTACGTACCCAAATCGCAAACAAATAAATAATAGTTTTATTTTTATATATTAATTGAATAATTTTAACCGTAATAACAAATAAAGTTCGTAAAACCCAGCCTAATCCTTTGTAACACTTCATCAACCCCCATAACAGTTTCAGGTTAACACACGACGTAACGAAGACAACAAAATCTTCGAAAAATTCATCGTGTATTACACGTAACTATCGTTCCTGTTGCTGGTGTAATGAGGTGTGTATACGACCAGATATAACATACAACAAAGAAAAAAGATAACAGAACAGGCAACAAAGATGGTTGGTAATGTGAACGCATTAAATTAAGCGAATATCGTTAATCAGCTTTCCAATTGTTATCGTAGCTTAAGGCGCCATTGCTTACATTTATTAAACATAATTATTTATATACTTTAAAATTTTTTATTTAAATATTTATTTATTCAAAGTTTCGGTACGTAAATAATATAAGTACCAAAGTTTTATGCCGATGTCATTGTCTGGCGTCAGCTTTGGTGTGAATAAAGAAAGTAGACTCACAATTTAAAAAAATAAAACTACATGAAAAGCCTTGAAAATCAAATTTAAATATCACTATAAGGTTATCTAAAATACATATATGTATACATATGTATAATAAAATATTGCAGTAGTATTTATGAACTCGGAAATCCTTTCAAGTTTCTTGCAAGTTTACAGAACTCATTAGAAATGACACAGTTCGACTTCTTGTTACATTTAAAATATCACTATACAATCGCTGTCGCAGTACAAATATGTATGTATGTATACAACGTTTGCTTCAAGTCGAAAGCATTTAAAGACTTTAGAGTTTAAGCCTTCACCCATAGACCTGCCTTTTCTTTAGAAAATGAAAAACAACGAAAATCTAATCTTGCTGCTTGGCCACAAGCCCATTCCAAATGTAAAAGCACCGCCTTTGTATGAAATGGAAACTGCAGCACTCGATTTGTTTCGACTTATTGCGATCGTTTGAAAAATTTATTACTTAAGTTTTACTTTATTGTCTTTTGCCACAGTTTGCTATTTCCAACAATCTGTAGGATTCGAAATACTTTTTTAGATATTTACTCTAAATGGCTTTTAATTAATATGTGTTAAAGCAGAATATATTTAGCTTAAAAGTAATACAAGCTTTTTTGAATATAGTAATATCCCACAAAATATAGTAATCAGATACGGCAGTTTCCTATTATCATGAACAACATTTTTTTATAGCGACTTCTTTATAATGAATAAAATTTTATGTCTGGGTCCCAAGACATAATATTTATTTGATTTTATAAAAGAGCCTTTCTTCTGTAAATAACTACGCATTAGAAACATACGACACACAGAAACACCCAAACACGGGTAAAGTTCAATTCATTCCTGTAATGGGATTCCAACTCACACTCTTTATCGCTAACTCTCAGAATTACTAATCACTAGGTCAAATGGCTCGTCAAACAATATGCGACTATTGTCGTTATATCTATTATAATAAAGTAAATATTAATGAAATTGCCTCCGTAGCCTAGTGGTAAGGGCGTGTGTTTTAGAAAACGGAGGTCGTGGGTTCGAATCCTGCGAGGACTCAACAAATTTTCATTGTTGTAACCTAGTTGGTTAGGGCAATTTGGGCCGATCACCCAATTGTCTGAAAAGTAAAATGATGCATGCGTCGGATGGGCATGTAAAAGTCGGTTCACCCACCAACCCACATTCGATTAGCGTGGTGGGATACGGTCAAAAAACCCCCTTGTTATGAACGCGTACATGATGGGAGATCCATGTGCAGCAGTAGACTAACACAGGCTGATGATTATGATGATAATTAATAAAGTAATTTATTTTACGGTATATCACTAAATTGAATTATACAATTTAATTATATGTCGCTAAAGCTATATTTGGTGAACGAGGGAAATCGATTTTCTATCCCGAAATCCTATATGTTGAAGAAACAAAGCAAACGATAATAACGAATTTCTCAGAAATTTGTGTCTGGCATTTAATTTAAATAGACAAAATTTATAGTAAAGAGCGATCAATCCTGTGAGAAATTGCTGAAGTATATGCACGAGCATGCTTTTCTAGATTTATACATAATATAGTTTACAATATTTTAATAAATGTAAAGGTAGTTTACGCTTAACTTAATTTTGATGTAAGTAAAAAGAATTTTATGCTAAAAAACTACATAATTAATTGATTTCAAAAGAAAATGTCTGCTTTTAAAGACGTCAGTAAAGGAAAATGTAATTTTAGTGTATAAAAGTTCTTTTTTCAGATCTAAAATTTTATCTGTTGTTTATAGTATCATTTTCACTTGATTGATTTAAGTTAACGAAGTATCGTTTTGACCTAATCAATTAAAGTTAACGTTGTGTGGTTGTTAACACCGATTGGCACATAAATTGGTTTGGGTCAAATTTCTTGTGCAAATGTAACCCATGTTAAAAGTTATTGTTTGTTTTAGCATTAATACAATATATAGGCTTTTTCGATTCTGAACATAGAATAATACCTATTACAGAATGTGATAATTAGGTATCTCTTGTTAGTAACAACAAAATAAATGATAGTCGTAAGGGTGCTTTAGAAAAATTTTCATTGTTGTAACCTTGTCGGTTAGGGTCAATTTAGCCGATCACCAAATTCTCTGAAAAGTAAGATGACCCGTCGTATCATGTAATGAGTTGTCCACCCACCAACCGCATTCGCCTGGGGTAGAAGGTCAAAACCCCTATTTGAGAGGGTAGAGAGGTTATGCGCAGAACTAACACTGCAGGACATAGGCCTCTAATGCACATTTTACTCAGCTAATATTTTATGGAAAATACAAATTTGAGAGCTTTTTATACAATTTTTAAACCACCATTAAAAGAGGCAGTTGTCTATTAACGGTATTACTTTAATATAAGTTACCTTAAGATTTATCAAAAAATTGTTTTAGACAAGGTAAAATAAAAAAATATTTATTTAATACCAAATCTAACTTTTTCATCGCCGTTTAAAATATACGAAAAATTTAATGGCAATCAATATTTGTGATAGATTAAGTACCAATTACATTAGTGAAAATATAACACCTCCGTTTTGTAATTTTAAAAATTATTCCTCTCTTAAGGTTAGTGTTAAATGGTGTATTTTTATATTTATTTTATTTTAATTTACTAAATAATAATTATTAATTAATTTTAAAGCATTTTAAAGACTTCGAAACACTTATGTTTAAAAATTTGCAAATATTTTAAATTTAATTTTCACTCAAGTTATAAATTATCAAAAACACCAACATACATTTTTTGTGATTTTGAGGAAAGATGGGAAATTATTTAATGACTTTTCAAAAGGCGTTGGGAAAATTCAATAATAAAAAAGTTGAATTTGAACAGGCTCTGACTATGATATAATTTAAATTAATTAACTATAAGGACGTTTAAAAAAGTAAAAGAAGATTTGGATACAACAATTTCAAATCAAATATGAAAAATAACGAAAATCTAATCTTGCTGCTTGGCCACAAGCCCATTCCAAATGTAAAAGCACCGCCTTTGTATGAAATGGAAACTGCAGCACTCGATTTGTTTCGACTTATTGCGATCGTTTGAAAAATTTATTACTTAAGTTTTACTTTATTGTCTTTTGCCACAGTTTGCTATTTCCAACAATCGTGTAGGATTTGGAAAGACTTCTTTTAGATATTTACTCTAAATGGCTTTTAATTAATATGTGTTAAAGAAGAATATATTTAGGTTATAAAAGTCCGAGACGTAATACAAGCTTTTTCGAATATAGTAATATCCCACAAAATATAGTAATCAGATACGGCAGTTTCCTATTATCATGAACAACATTTTTTTATAGCGACTTCTTTATAATGAATAAAATTTTATGTCTGGGTCCCAAGACATAATATTTATTTGATTTTGTAAAAGAGCCTTCTTCTGTAAATAATTAACATTTGAAACATACGACACACAGAAACTACCCAAACACGGGTATAGTTTATCACAAATATATTTCCTGTAATGCGATTCCAAATATACTTTTATCGCTAACTCTCAGAATTACTAATCATAGGTCAAATGGCTCGTCAAACAATAGTCGCAATTCGTTATATCTATTATAATAAAGAAATATTAATGAAATTGCCTCGTAGCCTAGTGGTAAGGGCGTTGTTTTAGAAAACGGAGGCGTGGGTTGAATCCTGCGGGGACTTAACAAATTCTCATTGTTGTAACCTAGTTGGATTAGGGCAATTTGAGCTCGATCACCCAATTGTCTGAAAAGTAAATGATGCCCGCATTGGACCAGCGTCGTGGATACGGGTCCACACCCCAATGGATAGGGGTGTATTAGGGAGCCTATGTCCAGTAGTGGACTAACGAAGGCTGATGATGATGATGATGATAGATTAAGTACCAATTACATTAGTAAAATATTACACCTCCGTATTTCTGGTGTAATTTTAAAAATGTTCTCTCTTAAGGAAAGTGTTAAATGGTGATTTTTATATTTATTTTATTTTACTTTACTAAATAATTATTAATAACTAATTTTAAAGCATTTTAAAGACTTCGAAAACCTATGTTTAAAATTGGCAAAATATTTAACAATAATATAATTATTTCTTTTATTTACGCGATTATATACTATAAACCACTAATTTACGGATTTTGCGTACTTAAAAATATATGTATCTCGACGTTTCGGATTCTTTCAACTTAGTCTGCCCGTGATCATGGATGCTGGAAAATCCGAAACGTCGGGAATAAATATATTTTTAAGTAACGCGAAAAATCCGTAAATTAGTGGATTTGATATGAATAATATAATTTTCAATTTAACTTAAGTTATAAATTATCAAGAAACACCAACATACATTGGGTACTTTATGGTAGATATTTGAGGAAAGTTGAGGAAATTCAGTAAATGGCCGTTCAATAGGGGTAAAATTCGCAATAATAAAAAGTTTAATTTGAATAGGCTCTGACCCTTATGATAATCTTAAGATATAATTAACTATAAGGTACGTTGTAGCAGTAAGAAGTAAAACCAGAAGATTAATAAGCGATACAACGTAATGCAAATCAAATATGAAATACAGTACATGAAATATTTCCTTTCCCAAAAGGAGAAGGCATTCAATTCGGAGTGTGTGTTTTGTTAGTTCCTTTTTATAAATAGTTACAGCTGATTAGTGTCGTTCATACTTTTTTGTTAAAATTTCACCTCTTTAATTAGAACTTCAATAGTGGTAATAAAGAGACGTTAAAATAATTCGCTTTTTATATGTGGAGTTGGCTATACCGTTATAGTCACATCTGTTGTTTTAGGAAATGCTTGTTTAATTTTCATTTGCCCAATTTAAATGAATTGGATAAAATATTAAAAGATTTTTCGTTTGGACGTTATGTTTATTTGAACACAGTTTTTTAATTTCTATAGTGAATAATGACACATTTTTATATTGTATAATGTATAATTCCATCTGGGTGGTTGGTCCACTCCAGTTGGCAACCTAGTTTTAAAAGGTTTAATATACAATTTTTTTAATATAAAATCAAAAAACTTTATTTTAAGAAAAAACTTCGCACTGTATTGATATTATAAATAGCACTTTAAATGTAAAAACCGTGATGACTTCGTCTCACTAGCATAATAATTATGGTAGTAGCGCAATATTTAATATGCTACTGAAAAGTAACTTCATCATCATGCATAATATTCCAATGCGAGATTCGGCCTCAACCGCTAAAACCTTTGGAGGTACAAGATAAAGGATATAATGTATTTAATTACTATCACTAATTGCAATCACCACGGGTGAAACCTTAGGCCAAAGCTAGAACAATATAATTTTGATAAAGTTATTACGTCTTGCTAAAATTTTAACCTACAAGACAAGAAAATTAATGTAAGTTACGAACGCCGTTACGTAAGTATTTTAAAGGAAAATCTCCAAGCAATATCAGCTTCTTAACTATTAAGGAGTTTGATTATTCCTTACGCGTAATTGAGGCGTAAATGTTTCAATATATAATTCCGCTGAGCTGTCTCAGCAGTTAAGTCTGATCAAAACATTTCACGAAGGAGATTAATAACAAATAAGATTAATTGAAACTTCTACTCGCGTATTGATCGCGGTTATCGTTATTTACTATTTTGTCAGTTTAAACAATGGATGGCACTATATCTACTGAATTATAAATTTCTTCAAGACTACACCATTAGATGTGAATGACTGGCATAATCAATCAAGGTTTAAATTTGGTAACTCCGCATTACAAACATCACTGATTTATCGTTAATCGTTAAAGGGTGATGAATTATTTCAGTTTTAAAATTATTAAAGGGTTTTATTAAAAGTTAAATAATTAAGTCAAATATTC
The DNA here is from genome assembly GCA_029286875.1 of Lamproptera curius. NCBI lineage: Eukaryota > Metazoa > Arthropoda > Insecta > Lepidoptera > Papilionidae > Lamproptera > Lamproptera curius. The sequence goes on along the minus strand of JAGSMT010000050.1, from coordinate 1,077,342 downwards.
AGATAACTAGGTTTTATAACTCTGCGTAAATTTAAAGTACAATAATATTATTTGTGATTTTTAAATATGTTCAGTTTTATCTACAAAAGAATATCAATAGATATATGAGCCCGCGAATTCACGACTGACTTTTAATTCTACATTCATTTATTTTGCCGTAGAAAATTCGTTTTCGAATCGTTAATCGTATACCTATCTTCGAACAGTCACTTTCTTGTTATGGTTATAATCTAAAACATATAAATGTCACTGACTGCGAAATAGTCGGTAAAAAGTGTAAGTTAACCAACAAAATATTACCTACTTCAGCATAAAGTTGTGTAGGCATTATAAGTCTTTGTCGCCGTAACGTGAATTACTTGTAGCATTTTCATTATAATTGTATGCTGTAAATTTTCAATTCAAATCTCGGTTAAATAAAATTTTAATATTGTACTTATATATCAAAATAATTCCTTATACACCACGTGACAAATTTGACCTATAAAATAAAAAAAACGTGTATACATCTGCCCAGTAGGACAGGAGTTACAAATAAAGAACATTTAATCCGTATTGACATCTCCTGTTTCTGGAAAGTCAATCAAAATAATCGATTGCTAGATTCGAGACCATTAGAGCAACATTTACAATAAACAAGCTAGTTAATTGGCGATATCATAAATTTGATTGAGTTCATATACAATAAGGAATTGAGCTAAAAACACATTACTCATCGACTCACTAGATCCCCTTTAATTAAGCAGGAAATTTGTGTCAAAACGGGCAGCGAGCCAGCTAGGTTCGCTAGCAACGAAATATTGTAAAAACACGACCATATTATTCAGTTTGGTACATAATTATTGCTATATATTTGCAATTAACAGTCGTAACATTGTTTTCAATTAGTGAACAGAGTTTGCGAGCAAACCAGAGAAATAAGTATTTGTATATTACTTTATTAGGTTAATAGGATTATGCTTAATAATTCATAAATGTAGTTTATCTTTCTACAATTATTACTGTCGGGTTTTCAATATTTTCATGTAACATAAAATAAAAACCAAATTGTTGTCAGAAAACTTTCACTATTAAGAGCTTCTTGCTGTTAAATCTATAGATAATTGAGAGAACATATAAAGTAGTGCTTTAAATTAATTTAAAATTTCAGATAAATAAGATTAGACTTGATAATTTATTAAATGTACATACATATATATATTTTATGTTTTAAAACTCTGTTTGGGTTTTTTATTATTGCAAAAGAACTGCTGATATGATCAACTTTTAAAAATAAATAATTTTCTTTAGGTTTTGGTATTTAAGCGTTTACTAAAATTTCATCAGTAATTTTTACACGCATTCAACTTTTTCTTTAAAAAAAAAGGTTTTTGTAGATATATAATGTTACGCTACTCCTTTATCGGCTTTATCGTCTCATCGGCCTTTCCTTTTTCCTTCTACCTGCCCGTTTCCTTTCAAATTATCTGTCTACAGTGGTATGGTAACAAAAGAATCTTCTAGGTAAAGACCTTGTCAGGAGTAAAGGCCGGACAGCGTTTGACAGCCAAACAAAATAGATTGAGGTCACTCGGACACAAGGATCTAAACATGATATGTGAGCCATGTCGGTTCCTATTAAATGTGTCAAAAATTAATGCAAGGTTAGCATATTACTTATTATTTATATAATGGTTTGTATACTTTACGCCATTTGATCAGTGCTTCCGTTTTCTAACGAAGTTACTGTTTAAAAGAAATATTTACAAAGATTTACGTTGACTTTGACTTTAATTTTTTTTTATGCACCTATAAAATATTTATTTTATTTTTTTCAACTTTATAATAGTGTATATATTTGAAATAGAGATCAATATTTTATTCAGCTTTACATTTTAAATTAACTGCAAAGATATTTTGAATTCTTAATATTTTTTTTTTGGGCTCTTTAGGTTTTTATATATAAAACTTGTAGAAATTTTTAATATTTTGCAGGTTTTGAATTTTAAATTTATGGTCAAGGCTTTTTCTTTAATGGGAAACTAATAAATACCAACCTTTATTAAAATTTTTTTCCCCATAGTTTCCTTTTTTATGGTTTCCTTTTAATTTGTCTACAAAGTTATATTAAAAAAGCATTTTTGAGTAAAAAGATCAAAATTTGGATCTTTGGGTTAAAAATTAGCAGTGGCTAATATTTTAAATGTGTTTTTGCTTTATCGTGATTTTTAAGTTCACATTTTAAAATTTTACAAAAATAAAAATTAATTGGCCCACTAAAAAATTTTAATTTCCAATTTATTGATATATTTGAAAAAAATAAATTTAAATTTTTTAAATTAATAATAATTCTTTTTTCCGTTAGTATCTTTTTAAAAATTTTTTTCAAAAAAGTTGTTTTTTAAAAAAATATTTAAAAACTGTAAAAACTTAATTATTACGGTTTGAAAACGGTATGTTTTGTTAAACGTTAAAATAAAAAATTTATAATCCCCATATAAAGTATATTTTGTTGGAACATTTGATTAAAGTTTATAAATTAAATTAAAAATTCTGGAATGGTTAAAAAGCATTTGGGTTTGTTTGTTTTCTTTTTTTATCCAACAACTTTAATTTTGAAAATAATTTTGTAAGTATAAACAAATACACTGAGTGTATCTTTTCTAGAAAATTTTTTAAAATTATTATTTTTAAGATCTCTCGAAATTATTATTCATAATTAGAATCAAAATTAATAAAGGGTTATGAAATGAGTTTTTAAAAATAAATAAATAATGATTTATAAAATTAATTTTAAACGGAATATTAATAAATAAAAAATAACGAAACAATAATAAAAAAATTTTGGGTTTGAAATAATTGAAAGTATTTCTACAAAGTCAACATTGTCTTTAAATTTAATGAAGATAAATAAAATTTCTTCCAAATGGAACTTTCTGTTTAAAGCTCAAAATTTAGTTGTTTTTAATTTTATAAAAAAAACCAATCAAATTAAAATTAAAGACCCTTTTTAAAAGGGGTAAATAAATAAATACGGTTTTTTTTACTTAGTTTAAAAAAAATAAAAAGTAAATTTTATTTTGTTGCAGCAATTTCATATAAATTTACCTAACGCCCATATTCATTCATGAAATAAATTTGCTAAAAAACCCGTTATGGCCTTTTGTTCTGAAGAAAAATTCATGTTTTATTTTGAAAAATTTCCATTAACCATTAAATAACTTTATAAATTATATAATACCTTGCCTTTTATTTATTTATTTTTAAAGGCATCCAAAAAACAACACATGTTTAATTAAAAAAACACCATTGCCTTTTGCCCTAAAATCAAAATTTGGCTTTCAATTAAACCATTACGACAATAATAAAAAGTTTTTATTGTTAATTTAAAAAGTCAAATTAACTTAAAATGTAATTAAAAAATACAAATTCCTTTTACCTATTTACCAACTGGCTTTTAATTATATCTTGATTTCAACTTTATTTTTTGGTAATTATAAGGATCATTTTGTATAATTTCAAAAAAATCTGATTTGTTATTTTAAAACCTTTAAAATTAAATCCAAAATGCATCATTGTGGTAATAGAATGTTTGTCTTTTTAATAAAGTTCAGTTGATATTTTTTGGAATGGGGTAAAAACTTTTAGCTTGTGGTGAGTGCATACGGATTCCAACGTCTAAAATTCAAAAATGATTCCCACAAACTGTAATAAATGTTTTTTTTGGTACGCGTAATTAAAATTTTGAATTCTATTAAAACCAAACATTTGGTTAAACTTTGTAACCTTTTGTTTATGTGATATTAAATCCTTTTAGGGGTCTAACTTCCCAAAATCCCGCTGTTTCTTATTTTTGGTTCATTTTGTCCTTTATTATACCTTACCCCGCTTTGTGGGAAATAAAACATTAAGCAAGTTAAGGGTTATCCCTTCTCATCCCCTTCTGGTTTTTTTGGATCATTTTGTGGACAGAATCGCTTTTTTCAACGAAAAATGAATAAACCCAATAGGAGGTATTCTTGATTAAAATCGTTTATTACTACTTTGGTCTTTTAAAATTATTCAAACTATTTAAGAAAAGTAATATATATTAATTATTTGTTTGTATTATTGGATATGGTTTTCAAATCATTAAATTTGTGTCTGTTTGTCCCTTGTCTTTAAAAATTCGAAATAAATGGAAAATTTAATTTAAGACCGTCCTTACCGAATCCATGCAGAAAGTCCCGATCCTTTTCACTGATGGAACGGGGATACAGGGCTTAAATTTTGAAAAAAAAAAAATTAAACGGTCTAAGTACTCCTTACCGTTGTCTTTTTTGACCGGAATATCCTTTTTTCCCTTTAGGGATACCCGACTTTTTTAAAAAATGTTAAACATATTGGGTGGTGTAATAAAGCTCCCACGTTTTATAAAAATTGGATATTTTCAGGGAGATCTCTTTTTGGGTTGTGAATTATTTTTCGCTTCATCTTGTTTGAATTTTTTTGGGAAGCTTCTTTTAAAAAGGTCATTTATATACAGGTAATATTTTAAATGTTGGGCAAAAAAACTTTGGAAAATATTAGAACATAGATTGGCAATTGTCCCGAGACTGAGTTATTTTCATTTTAATTTCTGAACAAATGAGACCTTTCTTTTATCCTTAATATTCTTTAATTACTATAAATTGCGTAATTATGACACTTTACAATTAATCTTTATTCACCATCCGAGGTTCTTAATTTTTTAAACCTCTAAGGAAGTTTTTCATTCAAAATTTATAAGTTTTGAGTCAGCCAGGGGATTTTCTTCTTAAGATGCTGATTTACATAAGGGACAAATTTGTTAATTACTATTCCAACTCACGTTAAAATGCTGCAACCATCAATTAACATCGTTATTCAATTTTCAAAACATAGTTTTCATTTAACTCAATAACAATTTCAATAATCCTTTCAATAATGAAATCTTTTTTTGTCCCATTATTAATTTTGGGTTTGGTTGTATTCGGAATAATTTTTCAAAGAGGGGATGGGTATCAAGGCCTTTAACGTTTCATCGATGTTCTGAAACTTTATTATCAATGGTGGTGGGACAAATCCAAAATTCTGCTCATACTGTTTCTGATTTTGTTAATTTTCCCTTACGTTTATGGACAAAAAATCAATAAAAGTTACCTAATTCTTTGTCCAATGGGATGGTATCTTGCCTTTTTTTGCCCACCAATTTAAAAAATTAAAATCCCTAATTTTTAATAACCCTAACTCAAGCTATATACCTTTACCTGTGCAGATTCTGCTTTTGCCTCTATCATGTGAAAGTGCAAAAACAAAAACATCCTCATTTCCAGCAGTATGGACTGGTCCAATGGTCGATTTTCCATCCGTAGGTGCCGTAAAAGGCAAATAAGTGAAAGACAACAATAAGAAGACCATCATGGGCCGGAGGTGATGATGGCTTTATCTCCGCTTTCGGATCAAAATTTTTACCAACGCATGCGAAAGGTTTGAAAGGGTTGGACGACTGTTTTGCAACCTGCTCCAAATTTTGGCCTCGGCATAAATCCTTTTAATAAGTTTTCTTTTCAACTGCCCATTTTGGTAATTATTTACTTTTAGTATTTTATCGGTTCAATCTTGTAAAAAGTTAAAATTATTGAATTTTTTTATTGATAGTCTACAACAATATGATTTTTTTGATTATCGACAAAATTCTTGTTGTCCCAAAAAACAATACAATTTTTGCAAAACATTTTAAATCCATTCTCGTTCATACTCTATAATACTAAAAAAGCATATATTTTTTCGAGGGTTAATAGAATCAATTGGATGTTTAATAAAATTAAACCCTTAAAGTTTATTAAATTTTCAAAAAGCAAATTATATCAGTATTTATTAAATCTTACTATTTAAATTTTTGGGTTTCGGCTTAAAATATTCTAATTTTGAAATCTGTTTTTTGGTAAAAACACACAAACAAAGGCAAAAGGAAACGTATAATAAAATGGAAAAAATATTTTATTTCTATTTTTAATAATTCAATCAAGATCATACTACTTTTATTATTTTTATTTTTTCCAATTTCCCTTACTATCTTACCCATTTACTGGATATAAATGGTGAAAAATCCCTTAGTACATATATTAATTTTTTGCTTCGAAAAAAGTTTTTTGGATTAAATTTTTATGTTATTTAAATTTCAAATGCATTTAAATTTTAATTAAGGTCATAACATAGAAAAATGAAATCAAAAATAAACATTCCTAGCTGGTTTCGTTAAAGTTCCCAAACATAAAAAAGAACGAGATTTTAAGAAGGGACATATTCTGGGTTTTTACTCAGGACTTTAAAATGATAGAATGTTTTCGACCAATATGGACCACATGAAGAACTATAGCAAGGCATTGCATTTGTTGGCCTTCTTGAGTTGCAAACACGAACGGTGATAGCGTCTTAAAGTAATGTAAAACTTCTCGTTCTTGAAGTAAAGTAAAACTTTCCCGTTTGGCATTTCCTGTTTTATCATTTAGGGTTTGTCCCCTAATGGAAAGGCGTGTAATAGGGAAACCTGCATTGGTTGGTCTGTTAAAAGATGATGGTGATGGTTTTCATTTCCGGGTTTTAAAAGTTTAAGCAAAAATGATATATGAAAAAGAACTACTCAAATAAATAAAATCCAATTGTCCTCGTCCCAATTAACAAAAGGGTTTAATGCAAATAAATTGTTTCCAATTAAAACTTTTTCTGTTAATTTGGTAATTTTTTAACAAATGACAAATTAATTTAAAACTTTAAGTACGATTAATACTATATTCTGGATTAAAAGGAAAATCAAGTTTGGAAATTCCAAATACGCATCTTGTTCATATAATTGTTTAAATAAGCAAGTAACAATTTTGGCGGATACTTTTTATTTTTTTTAACTTAAATTTTCTATTCCGATATTTTTTTGCAACAAAAATTTCTTTAATTAATCTAAAAAACTGTAGGTAAATGTTGGAAATATTTTGAAAAAATTAATTAATATAATATAGTAGTAAAATTACAATCTTAATTATTACTTAAAAAAATAACGGATGATCCATAAATAACTATTGCTATTTTGTTTGAATTCAAATATGTGTATTTAAAAACTTTTTAATAGAGAACCTATTAAGCGAATCTTTTCTCTTAGGCCTCGCTTAAAAATTGCGAATCAAAAACTTTAAACTTTTTTAATATACTGACGATACTGTCCCAAGATTTTGATGAATATTTGAGTTTCGTAGTACATAATACTAGAACCAAGTCTAAACGCTTGGACGTGGACCACAGCCTCCTACTCGTGCTCAATGTTAAAATATCAAAATTTTTTTTTAAACATGTTATCATAAAAATCAACAGAAACTTTAATCATGGTATACTAAAAAATAATTATTTATCCATGTAATGATTTATTCTACAATATTTAAAATATAAAATAGATTTTGTTTAGATATAATATTTTATATTTATTTTAAAATTAACCTATAACATTTATCCCCTTCAATCTTTTTACCACTATTGTTTGTGTTTTGACCTCCAATCCTTGTAAATCCCCCAAGCACTTTACAGGTTCTAAAATTGGTTCTCGTTTTATTTGATTAAATGTTTTTCTCTTTTTTGTTTTTTGGGTATAATCAATGACATATTCAGGTTTACTATAAATAATCCAGTCACTTTCTTTTTTTTTTTTTTTATATCTTGAAAAATTACGCCAATGGGGATACCACCTCTGCATCGAAATTCAAGGGTATAACCAAGCGCCGCCACCGGTGTGACATGGATCCCGTTCGTCTCGTTTTGCAATAAAACGCTGGTCGACCTTACGCCGGAACTCGATAATGATTTTAACTACCACTTTGCGAAATAGGCACCGCCCTAGACGGCCTCCTGTCAAATAGGAATCTCCACCTCTTACCGACTATTATTTTTATTACTAGTGACCGGGGTCAGTCGCTGCAAAGCTCCCCTGAAAAGTTAATGCAGCCAAGCCAAAAGGATCGCTATAAAGCGGATGTTAAAGCCAACATTAAAGACGTATAGGGGAGTGAATTTGAGGTGTAAAACTTAGTTGGGGTTTCCGTTGCCGTGGTTGAATGAAAACGCCATCAAGGAAAAGAACTGAAGTGAGGACACGGCTCCCTATATATATATATATAATGTGAAGGAACTCTTTCTATTTATTTGTCTGTCTCTCATTTTGTCTGTATTTACTGACAAATCCATTTAACGGATTTAGAGTAGACTCCGAGAAAGAAAATTAATTATTGCAATAAAAGTGGTCGAAATGGTTGAAAGTTCATATTGAAATATCATTGTTAAACATAAAATTAAGTTTTACCAGCAATTTTGTTTCTAATTGGAATTTTGTAGTTCTAAAGTGGAATTGGAATGGATTCAAAATATGTTGAAATTTGTCATCGCCGAAGCTAAAGCCATCAATTAAGACACCTTATTAATACTATAATATATTTAAATACACCTCGACGAAATTTTTTCTATTCAACTTGGACGAAGACGCGGGTAACAGCTAGTAATAATGTAACCATAACAACAACAAATAACAAACACCCCAGTTTTACATAGTTCTTTATATAAAAACGGTATGCTACACCGTACTCTATATCTTCATATAAGAATATAAGCTTGTGCTCTACTGATAGTATACACCGTCGATTTACTAATCAGGCTTATGGCATTTAAATAACACAAAGTCACAACGTTATATAGTTCGTTCACTATGTAATCCAATGGCCGGCTCCTTCTATAAACATCATTTGAAATAAATTTAATTTGTCATAAGTCATTTAGAAAGGCGACAATAGCTTTTAAAGAAGAAACAAATAAAATTCGTAATATTTCCATGTTAAATACAGTTTATTGAATTTAAATTGTTTTTATTTATCATAAATACATATGAAAATTTACTTAGATTTGGAGTATGTTTAAAAATGTATCTGAAAGTCAAACTTTTCATTTTTATAAAGGAACAAAAGTCTAAACCAATTGCGGTAAATATAGCAAAATATTCTTAGTTAATTCAAAATAATAGTCTTCAACTACTATTCAATGTATTCAGCACGCTTCAAATCACCATTTAAAAAAAGATTATTCACGATTAAATGGGACTTTGCAAATTCTTCGCACGCTTCGAACACCATTTAAATCGCAAATATTGTCACTAGTTTAAAAACCAGTTATTCAAATTGATTCCATTTATTTATTAAATTTTTAAGGATTCATGTCTTACTTGTACTATGTATTAAGCGTACATATTAACAAAATTATAAAAAAAATACTTCTTAATTTTTAAAAATATGACACTGAAAAAAAAGTATTTATCCCTTTTACACGGTACATCAGGTGAAATTTTAACATTAAAATATGACCCACTTTAAACTGTACATAATAATTTTCAGCTCTATAAGATCCGCTACTGCATTTTAAATCTCTAATATCTTTTAAGGTATTCATTTAATCAAAATTTCATATATGAGATATTTTATGCACGTACAATAATTATTTCAAAAGCTTTTACTTTTACTTACCCTTACCCTATATTACCTTAAATGAGCTTTAAATGTGCCTTACAGCAACATTTGTATCTATTAAAATACTTTTTGTGCGTTGTTTTTTAAAAATTGATATATTCTCTCGCAAACTTTATTGCAAACCAATACAAGTACTGCAAACCAAGCCCAGTAGTAAAGGCGTGGCCGACGCCTTGGTCGTAGTTAGTCGCCGGGGTTTGATTTTTGCGGGGCCCCAACAAATTTTCATTGTTGTTTCCTAGTTGGTTAGGGCAATTTGGGCCGATCACCCAATTGTCAGAACAGTAAAATGATCCATGCGTCGGATGGGCATGTAAAAAGCCGTTCCACCCACCAACCCGATTGAGTACCTCTTTCTTTTGGGAAGTCGGTCAAAAATAGAGCAACGTAGAATTATGAATATTTCGATCAGTTTATATTTTTTTTATGTATATCGATACCTAATATATTATAAATTGGAAATTATATACAATAATGCAATTTGTAAAAATTAATAGAACATGATGATAATATTTTGTTATAAAGAAAGTTTATTGGTACTTTACCTTAAAAATACACGATTAACAATTGTAACTACCTATTCATCATAGAAAGTAGGAAAAATTAAATTATCTATCATATCTGGATCTCCTCATAAAGCTTGTAGGGTCAGTACCAATAGAATTTCTACTTGTAAAATTAAACAGTTTTCCCGTTACTATTTTGATTTTTTAATATTTAGTTCTTGCAGTTAAAACTATGTACGAACGGTATTTTGAAACTTTTAAACTGTTTCGTTTAGTGCATCTGCGTTATAGAATATCTTATATATTTTAATTCCTTCTTCAATTATTGTGCACTAAGTATACCTAATAAATGCTACTATATACGTAGCAAAACCTTGAACGACCTTTTTCAAATGTATATAAATAAAGATTTATATTTGAAAACTGTACTAACTATTAATTAAACAAAACCTTTTTTAAAATTATTATGCTGAGTAATACTTATAAAAGGCGGGTTTTGAAAAGGGTTTACTGATTCATCATCATCATCATCAGCCTTTGATAGTCCACTGCTGGACATGGCCTCCCCTAATACCACCCCTATCCATTAGGGTTTTTGGACCATATCCCACCACGCTGGTCCAATGCGGTTGGTGGGTAGTTTTTAGTTTACTGATTACAACTAAATAAAGGCTCCCTTAATTAAATTTGATGGATTCTTTTGAGCTGACCTTCATTTGAACTCGTATGCTATTTGTTACAAGTTGCATTTTTTACCTTTAGATTGTTTTTGTTTATAACGTCGATTCAGACATAAAAACATGATACTCCAATACAATTTTTGTATATATTTTTTTCAATGTTGGTATTTTTTATTTGTATTGACTTAAAACATTAAATTTCTTGATAAAGTTGTAATTATCCTAACTTTCCCTTGTATCAAATTTCACACTTCAGTAACTTCAGCAGTCAACTGCATTTGAAACCGTCTTACTTGAGAACTCTATTTGTTTCTAAAGACGACCCTTTTCAATTAATATATCTTACAATAATATATTCACCGAACAAACCTATATTTTAACAAACTTTATTTATTCATGTGCAAAAATTAATTTTGTTAAACTTGCTTACGAAATAATAACGATTATTCGATAAAAAGCCACAATTTTAAGCGATTATTTCAGTATTTACTTTTATGTGTATATTTCAAATGTTTGCATCTTTTTACGCTTATTTTTGGGATGACCAGAGAGAATAGCAAATAGGATATTTTCTTGCAAACGGAGTCTTTTTCGTAGTCCATTGTCTAAACTCTAGATTGTTGAATTTTCTTTAGTAACTGAAAGACTTGATCTCGAACTGTTTAAAGGACTATTTTTGTAATCCAATTAACGATGCAAAATATTTACTTAATTTCACAGTTAATAGGAAATCGACCTCGTAATCATAACTATCATTAGCAATAAAATCAATATTAGATATTTAGCCATAGCTAAACTCAATGAATAACTGTTTAGAAATCAATATTTATAAAAAGTATTTGTTAAACATTTCACTTATTTTATACATTTTGTACGTGTTTACATGATTGTCAAATTAAAGCCGGATATTGACAGAATAACCGTAACAAAATCTTCGAAAAAATCATAGCGTATTACACATAACTATCGTTCCTGTTTTGTGTGTAATGAGGTATGTATACGAACATAAACAGAGGAAAAAGATAAGACAACAGACAGCAAAGATGGTTGGCGATGCGAACGCATTAAATTAAGCGAATATAGTTAATCAGCTTTCCTATTGTTATCGTAGCATATATATATGCTCTTTCATTATTTCAAATTAAATATTTATTTATATAAACTATTGGTACGTCAATAATTAAAATAGTACAGAGGTTTCATTGCATTCATGCCGATGCTATTGTCGGGTGTCAGCTTTGGTGTGAATAAATAAAGTAGACTCACAATTTTAAAAAATATGTCTAAATGAAAAGCCTTGAAAATCACATTTAAATATCACTATCAGGTTACCTAAAATATATATCTGTTTAAATATGTATAATAAAATATTGCCAGTATTTATGAACTCAAATCCTTTCAAGTTTCTTCAAGTTTACAATTATTAGAAATGATACGGTTCGACTTATATTTAAAATATCCTTAACAATCGCTGTCGCGAATCAAATATTGTATGTATCAACGTTTGCTTCAAGTCGAAAGCATTTAAAGACTTTAGAGTTTAAACCTTCACCATGAACCTGCCTTTTATTTGAAAATGAAAAACAACGAAAATCTAATCTTGCCCTTTGACCCATTCCAAATTAAAAGCACCCCTTTTGTAAATGAAACTGCACCTCGATTTGTTTCGACTTATTGCGATCGTTTGAAAAATTTATTATGAAGTTCTACTTTTTGTCTTTTATCAGTTTCTATTTCCAACAATCTTTTTTTGATTTTGATTGAGACGACTTTTTGATATTTTGCTCAAGGGCTTTTATTAATATGTGTTAAGAATAATATATTTAGGTTATAAAGTCAAGGACGTAATAAAGCTTTCCAATATTATCCCAAAATATAGTTATCAGATACGCGTTTCCTATTTCATGGACAACATTTTTTTTATAGCAACATCTTTATAATACTTAATATTAATTAATTTTAATATTATGTCTTGGAACCCATGAAACAGCTTTTTAGTTAAAATTACATTAGAAACACCGACACAGAACACCCAAACACGGTAAAGTTCATCACATAATATATTTTCTGTAATGGGATTCGAATACATAATCTTTATCACTAACTCTCAGGATTACTAATCACTAAGTCAAATGGCTCGTCAAACAATAGCAAAATTCATAATATCTGTTTTTATTATATTATAATCAAGTAATGTTTATTGAACTGGCTCCGTAGCCTACTTCTTGTTACGGCTATAATCTAAAACATATAAATCTCACTGACTACGAAATAGTCGGTAAAAAGAGTATAGGTTAACCAAAAAATAACACCCACTTCATCATAAAGTTGTGTAGGCCTTATAAAAGTTCTGAAGTCATTGTTGCCGTAATGTAAATTACTTGTAGAATTTTCATTATAATTGTATGCTGTAATTTTCTTATTCAAATCTTCATTAAATAAGAGAATTAAATTTGTATTTATGTATCGACATAATTACTAATGAACCACGTGACAAATAAGACCTATGAATTAAAAAAATATGTATAAATCTTCCCAGCAAGACAGGAGTAACAAAGTAACATATATAGAACATAAACTCCGTATTGACATCTCCAGTTTCTGTTAAGTCGATCGAAACAATCGATTGCTAGATTCGGGATCCTAGTGCAACATTTACTTTAATCAAGCTAGTGTATTGGTCATATCATGAATTTTGACTGGATCCATATACAATTAGGAATAAACAACCAAAGACACATTACTCATCGACTTAATAGATCCCCTTCATTTATTAAAAGGAAATTTGTGTCAAAACGGGCAGCGAGCCAGCTCGTTTTGCTAGCAACGTAACAATGTCAAAACATGACCGTATTAATCAGTTTGATAATAATTATTGTTATTTATTAGCAATGTAACGGTCAAAACATTGTTTTCAATTAATGAACACGACATGCGAGCAATCGAGAAAAATAAGATCATTACATTTGTATACGTATATATGTAAACAAGATATTTGTTAGGTTAATAGGATTATGTCTCATAATTCAATAAAGTACCTTTCCTTTCAATGATTTTTACTATCGTAACATTCAATATTAAGATGTTCTTGCAGTTAAGTCTATCGACAGTTGCGAGACCATACAAAGTAGTTCTTAAAATTTATTAAAAATTTCAGATACATGAGATTAAGCTTATATTATTGTTTTTTATTATTTATGCAACCCTTTTAGAACGTCGTTTGACTTAGGAAGAGCTTAATCAGACCTTAATTATCGTGTCACTACATTTAATCGTCTTAAAATATATAATCATAATTTAGATGTTTGCTTGCAATAAAGGAAAATAACCAGGTGCACGTTAATTTTCAAAGAAAAAAAAGTATTTAAAATAATTTATATGTATACGTTAACGTAGAACTACTCAGAGTGATTCTTGAGTATGGTTTATATATACAATGCATCACTAGCATTGTAGAGAAACTCTGATAACATTTTTGTTTTTAAGGCGATTTGATTGAATAAATATGATTGCGTTATAAATGAAAATAGATTATCATAGTATTACACTAACTACTACTTAGAACTACTAAATATTTATTTTCTTTTAATTATTTTTATTGATAGGCGTCAGTTTTTTTTATCCTTCATAACAATTTTTTGTTATAACTTTCGCTGTAAGAACACTTTATAACAACTTTGGCGCTTAATCTTCAGTTAAAAAGATATTAGGATCCTGACCACACTGTAAAAACTAACTCTTCACTTTTTTACAAGGAATACATTGAGTCCATATTTTTAAGCAGTTTTGGCTTTAATAAAAAAAATAATAATGAGACATTATCTACATACAACCTTTATTGAACCATTAAGAGAAAGAAATGACTGCTCGTTTGTAAACAAAGAAATCGCTGTACCTTATGAATTTGGATCGGCTTGTTTGCATCGTTAGCGAGTGAGAGAACTCGGTATTGGCATAAAATCGAAAAATCTTATAATTAGATTTAATATCGATTGGAAATTACATTATTGAGAAATAAATTAAACATGTTTCTTGCAGCATTATCAAAGAGTTGTAAGAACATTTTTTTTATCTATATCTAATAATCAGATAAATTTCGTTTTTCGACATTTGTAGGCTTCTTTTTGAAGCACTGGTTTGCACTAGGTCATGCTCACGTTTGGGACCAAATTTTTTATTCTTTTATCTATCTCAAATTTCCTGATTGATTTTAACGAGGATTGGAATAAATATTTTTAAATACAAGTTTTTGATGTTTTATAATTCTATTTGGATTTTTGTATTATTGCAAAAGAACTGCTGATGTTATCAACATTTAAAAGTAAATAATTTTTATTAGGTTTTGGTATTTAAGTCTTTACTAAAAATTCTTTAGTAATTTTTACACGCATTCAACTTTTTCTTTTTTAAAAAAAGTTAAGTAAAATATACAATAGTTTTTTACATATATGGCCTTACTCTACTCCTAGCCTTATCTTTGACCTTCCCTTTTTCCTTCCACCTGCCCGATACCTTTCAAATTATCTGTCTATAGTAACAAAAGAATCTTCTAGGTAAAGGCCTCGTCAGAAGTAAAGGCAAGACAGCGTTTGACAGTCAAACAAACTAGATTGAGGTCACTCCGACTTTAAGTACGTGATATGAGACCATGTCGGTTCCTATAAAAAGTGTCAAAAATTAATGCAAGGTTTGCATATTCCTATAATGTATATAATGGTTTGTATGTTTTACGCCATTTGTCCGTGCTTCGTTTTCAACAAAGTTACCGAAAAAAAATATTTACAAAGATTTGTTGACTTTGACTTTAATATTTTTTATGCAGCTATAAAACATTTAATTCAATTTTTTATACTTTATACACTATTTTGAAATAGAGAATTTTATTCAGCTTTACATTTTAAATTAACTACAAACGATATTTTGAATTCTTAATACTTTCTCGTTCGGTGCATCTGCGTCGCAGAGTATGTTATATATTTTATATCCTTCTATTATTATGCCATCACAATCCCCACAAGAACATTGTAACGCCAGAAAGTACTTTCAATATCTTGTGCACGGCTTTTTGAAACATATATTAAACCTTTATGTGTCTAGAGCTAATTTTCTATTAGGTTTATTATTCCTTGTGTATTTTTTTAACTGTATGAACAATCAACCAACAAAAACTGTTATTAAAGTTATTATTTTTCGATATATGTATTTATAACTGTTTAGGTGAGTTGCGAAAAGTGAGTTTACCTTTTAATCTACGAAACTACGGGTTTCATCTACGAAAGTTATATTAAAATGCATATTTTGACGTAAAGCAGTAGTATGCTAATATTTGGATACTTATTTGGGATAACTGCACTTAGCAGTGGCAAAGATATGTTTGTGAGTAATGTGTTTTGCGTATCGTGATGTACTTAAGTGCACGAGCACACAACTATTAACTTTTTTACTCAAAAATCACAAAAAATAAATACGGTCAAAAACGCCTTTGGCCCAGCCAGATCAGTAAATGCTTTACCAATACATAAGTGTGATATCGATATATTCTCGAAAAAACCAAACAACTTTAAATAACATTGTGCGTAGTTTAAGTTTTTTAATTAATAATAATGTCTTTCTGTTCTCTGTTTAGTATCTGTTCTCTAGAAAATATGTTATTCATAAATGTTGTGTTTGCCTTTAATATAATAATTATAATATAAATAAATAAATATGGACATAAACTGTAACAACTTAATGTATTCACTGGTTTTTAAAGACTTGCATGTATTTACTTGGGCATGTAAAAAGGCGGCCCACCCACCAACCCGCATTGGACCAGCGTGCTGGCATACGGTCCAAAATCCCCTAATGGATAGGGGTGTGTTAGGGGAGGCCTATGTCCAGCAGTGGACTATTAAAGACTGATGATGATGATGATGATGATGTATTTAGTTGTTGAGCCTTAATAAATAAATAAATATATTATACACATCGCATTTATATTTTGTTATGGAACAGTTATTAAAGTATTATAAATTAAATTAAATATTCTGAAATTCAAATTAAATAAGCTTTGTGGTTTGTATTCGTTAGAAATCCTTCCGTTTAAAAGTTATTTACAATAACTATAATTGGTCTGTTCAGTAATTTTAGTCAAATATAATTTAAATCCATCTAACATCCAGAGAAGCCTTCTTCGAAATGTTATATTATATAACATCGTAATAACCGACGAATCAAAGTGTTAATAAAGTTATGGAATTTAAGTTTTAACAAATAAATAATACATTATATATATATGAATTAATTAAAAATATAGGAAATAATAATATCAATAAGCTAACGAACAAGCATAATACATAACATGATATTTGGCTCACAAGGGCAGCGATACTGATACTTCAGAATATTGAAATGAAAGATAAATAGAGTTCGTGCTTCCAACACGTCAGTGCGACTTTCATGTAACTGAAGCTCAAAATGTTCAATGGGTTATTAAGAAAGTAATCTTAAGCCTGTAATTTATAATAAATTTAATTATATGTTAGTTTTTTATATTTAATATTTTTCACTTCACAATAGTATAAATTACCGCGTGGTGAACTGAAATAAACTGTATAGAATAATATATATAGGTGATTTTTTGTATGTATCTATGTTTATATACAAAGTTTTATGACTTTTGCTTCGCGGTGAGGCATTCCCATATCGACTTTTTACCCCATTTCAAGCCATAGTTCATCCTCCTACCGTTTGAATCTACTAATTTTCTAGAAAAACAGCACTTATGCTCTTTTCAAGTATCCAAAAAAAAATTCAGTGTTTTATGTTTTCAGAAACAATTTCCAAATAAACTTTTATCTGCTATTTGAACCCCGGTTCTCAAATAATTTAATATGTCCTATGTCCTTTCTCGATATGTATTCTCAGTAGGTACTAAATTTCATCGACATCGGTTCGATGAGACGGACAGAGCCAAATAGATAGTTAGAGTTAGTTTCGCATTTATAAAATAAGTATGGATTTATGTTATAATACTGATTTAATATAAATGATATTTTGCATTAGGTATGCACTGAATAATAAAAATATTATGAGGACAATATTATCAATAATGGTCAAAGTCAAATATGGAGCATTACAATTTCTTATTAATTGAACAAATAAACTACCACCGGTTCGGAAATGGAAGCCTCATACCTAAGAAGAATCGGTGTAAGAATCTTAGCGGGACTTTTTTTTTCCTTCTTTCAATAAGTTTTACAAAATTTTTACAATAAACATCACATATTAATAGTTTGAAATAGCGGGCAGCGATCGGTTCATTACCAGGGTGTGTTATCTATCAAGTAGTCATTACAGCAATAATATTCACAAACGTTCCTTTACAACTTTTTAAAATTTATTTACAGATAATAGCTAAACGTTTTCTGAGATTTTTTGTGAAGAGTATACATTGTTCCATGAAGATTTCATTGATCTTCAGGCCTACTTTTGAAAGAACAAAATTATACTTATTTCTAGTATTTATATTCTGTGTCACAATGTTTTCAAATTCATTTTATTTATGAACATACATAATATTTTCAAATTATATTAAGAAAAACAGTCATTACATTGATTTCAGTAAAGATTTTTCTCAGAGAGTTCTTTGGGGCAAGGTACAGGCGAAAAAAGTATTTATATCAGCAGATTCCCCACACTAGAATATAGACTTCATCTGTAAAATAACAAATATACTAAACGGGCTATCAACATTGGTTAGTTGTCTAATTTTTTTGACAGCTTGCCGCTGAGCTAAGCTTACTCCCTAGCATATTGATATGAGGGGCCCCATTACAGTTTTAAATCTATGGTGACGCTGAGAATCACAGTAAAATCTAGTGACCTGGCGCTTCTCCATCTACGACTACATCATACCCAGTTTGACGAACATTAGTCACAAACTTTATACATTTCGTTTTATTTTTGTTTAACATCAAATTATTTGCACAAAACCACTATCCTACTTTTAAGAGGGTTTTATTTACATCGTCATTTTGCAAGATTCGTCGTTTTATTCTATATATTAAAGAAGTGCCATCAACAAATAATATAATCTCATTTTTGTTCTCTATCTGGTGTCATTGTAGTATTGTGATTGTATTGGTAGGTCATTAATGGACTAGAATTAGACTAGAGGAAAGGTCCCAAAATCGCTCCCTGTGGGACCCATGCCTACCGGACCCAGGGGATCTCTTGCGTTCACGTCAACTCTCTGGTCGATAAGCAAGTACGAATTCAGAAGGTCAGGTGCGACATTTTTGATAACTGTGCTCTTAATTTCCTAATTAAGTATCATGCTACACAGTAAAATGTTTTGTTAAGTCACAGGAGACACCAAAACATAGTTTGACAAGATTGGCACCTGCATCGGTTGTCGTGGTTTGAGATCTGCAGGGACTCAACAAATTTTCATTGTTGTTTCCTTGTTGATTAGAGACAATTCAGGCCGATCGCCCAACTGTCTGAAAAGTAAGATGATCATGCGTCGGATGGGCATGTAATAAGTCAGTCCACCACCAACATTGGACCACCGTGGTGGATACGGTCCAAAACCCTCCAATGGATAAGGGTGTGATTAGAGCCTATGTCAGCATGGACTATCACAGGCGATGATGATGATGATGATGATCGGTTGTAGAACGATCCGTGTAAAACTGTATTGCATGTTATTTAGTATATTATGAAATTAAAATGTTCAAGTAATTGGTAAAAGTATTATTTTCTCAAAAATTTTGCTAAGCGCAGGCATGAATTGAAATAGGTGTAAAGTTATGGTGTCTGTTGTACTGCCTGATTTAAATACAGGGAATATCTTTTGCTATTTCTAAGGTCGAAACTTTCCACATGTAATACAATCATTAAAAATAGCTGCCAGGCAAGGTGATATGACATCAATTATAGAATTTATCACCTTAACAGAGATCCCCCACAGATCTACAGTTTTTTTAATGTCTAAAGATTTAAGCGGACACAATATCAATATCAACTCATTTACTAAAAAGAAATTATCTTTACATTCTTTGATATTTCCTTTTTAATAGGACTCAGCAACAGTTGGAAAAGAAACATGTGACTTGGTGGTAGAGAGAATGTCTGAAAAAAATTTTCAAGATGGATGCAACGAAATCAAATTTATTTTCAATTATTGATATTTAGCAATTTCAAAGTTCTTGTTTACAGCCCTTCCTATTTCACCAGTTATTATTTTCCAGGTCATTGTTATTTTGTCCGATGCACATTATATTTTCATATAAAGTAAATTTGTTTTGTATATAAATAACTTCCTTCCACACTTTTTTGAATTTTTGGAGTATAAATTAACATATGTCACAAAGTATTGATTTTGGTTGTAAGTCTTTTCACTATATAGTTAATATAATCTTCGTCTGCTCTTATGTATTCCAACTGTTGCCCATTTACTGAAAGCTGCAGATCTTTTTGATTTGACTGTTTTAAAAGTTAATATACTCTTAAATTCAGTTGTTATTGATTTAAATAATCAACTATACAGTATATCTGGCTTATTATTATAACCCAGATAAATAATTTTATTTCTCATATTACTTCTATAATTCTCAATACGTTTTCTATTCTTAGGAATAAACATTTTTGCTAATTTTTGTAGAGATCTGTTATCAGAGTCAAATGAAGCTAATTGTCACAATGATCAGATGATAACATGTTAATGATGCATTTATTAACAGGTATACATTTTAAATATTTTATCGATACATGTTTGCCGAGGAGCAGTAATTCTTGTTGGTTCAAAAAATAAATTAAAAGTTATATGAACATAATATGAACATTCATTATTAACAATGAAATAAACCTAATAGTTCTGGTTGTATTATCTTTAAAATCACCCAAACTACTATATTTTTATTAGATTCAGAAAATTTTAGTAACAATTTCAAAACATTCATATAACGCACTGGGAGGTCTGTATGCCTGTACACAGGCTATTTAAATAGTCTGCTCAACTGAGAGGCTTACTATATCAGTACGATTTTTATATTTTAAATTATTTTTCAAAAATATTATTGAGCCACCGCGTATAGCTTTTACTCTGTTGAACAGGCTAGCAACCTGGTAACATCCAAGGTTAAACATTATCTTATTATTATATATCAAGTGTTCTGTAATACACATGATATCTATACTGCATTTGTTTTAAAAAGGTTCAACTTCTAGTTCCTTACCGGCTATTCAAAATAAAATAAGGACCATTGTATTAAGATGTACCAGGTTAATAAAATGGTTCTTATTTTACTTTATCTTATTTTAAATTTATTGTTTTCTAATTAGCACATAGAATATTTTAATTAAATATGCAAGCGACAGCCTCTGTTCTCTTAAACTTAAATTTAAATTATTTGGAACATATTTCAAGCCATTACATGTCACAATATTTTTCTGATCTTGTCTTATGTCTTATGTATTCGAAGTTATAGCTTCTAGACCTGTGTCTGTGTAAGCTTCATCTATTACTGAGTTCGGAGGATTGCGAGATCCCTCGAACTTGGTGACCAAAACTTTAAAAATGGCCACACGCATTTTAGGATGCGTGGGTTGATTTCGAAAAGGCGCTTAAGGATCATCGACGCTCGGTATCGGACGGAGGCGCCGACATTCGGTCGACTGTTTAATCGGTTGCTGGGGGCGGTGAGAACCGCCCTGGAACCTGAGTGTATCTCGTGTACGCGGTGTGTTGGTCTCGCCGTGCTCTCGAGCGCAGTAGACCTAAAATGTGTGTGTTATCCCCTACTTGTGTGTGTATCGTGTGGCGGGACCATGAAGGGTCCAGAATTCTAGCCCTTTCTTTATCTGGGTCTAGAGTATATTACGGGACGACGTTTCCTACAGAAGGCATCTGGGTCGGCGTGATAGTTTAGCGCTTACCATCAGAGGGTTATTTTGCGTTTCTATTCTTTCATGAATTTTTGACAATGTTTTAAAATGAGCGCGTAATGTCGGCATCTTGCAATCGCTGTGCAAGTCGACATTTCTTTGATAAGACTCTGCTCCAGTGGCACGTCGTAAATTTATTTTGTACCACCTGTAGTTGATTTAAGTGGTGGGGAGGATATATGGGCAAAAGATTGGAAGCATATGTCATTATCGGCCGTATGCAAGCTTTATATAATAAAGTTTATAGTTAAGAGGCATTTTGCTATTTGTTTGTAAGATAGTAGAGACGATGCGAGACGTAAGCGCTTTTCTCTTGACCTCTTTGACGTGACTTTTGAAACTCATGTTACTGTCAAGTAAAACCTAAATATTTGGCTTTCTTCTCCCTTTTCTGATGAAAAGAAGCAGAGGCTATGCCATAGACTTGGCTGTGTTTATTATACAACAGTGCAGCAGCTTTGCTAACTGATTTTTATAAAAGTTTGATAGGTTGAATGTATCACAAGTCAAGTTACAATATCTATAATTGATTATATTATTTATGACAATTAATTCTATTTTATTTACAATGTCAGAATAGCCTAAAGATATAAAATTATTATTATTATATAGCATTGATAAATATTTATCAATTATTGATGACTATTTAACTTATGCCTATAGTAATTTTCCTGTGGCAACACCCTTAAATAAGGAAATGTAAACAGAATAATTTTCTTTACTTATTAAGACTATATAGTTTTACATGAATGAATTTTAAATAGTTGCTGTTTACATCTCCCCCGTCTCCCAATGAAAATAATTAGGGCAGTGTTGGGCAAGGAATATCAGTTACTACTTTATTCATTATCTGTGTGTAGGTTGCTCCTGGCATACAGTGATTTGATACCAATTCCCCATACACATGTCATTTAACAACAAACCCATATTTCTTCTTATTTTATGGCTAAAAATTTTGATTATGTCATGAGAAGAACATTCGTTCTTGTCAGTTCTATTTGAACTGGTCACTTCAGTCTGGGATAATAATATTATTCCTATACCCGTTAAGGATTTATCATAAATCTTACTACTGACTCACGGTTTATATTCTCAAGGTTAATAACCCTTTTACCCAAAATAACTCTCAGTTACAGTGGTTAGCTTTATTATTAAGATATTTAATTAATTTATGGAAATATTTGGTAGAGGTTAAAGTTGACGTCTTAAGCTAAGGAGTTGCCACACGGAAAAAAAATAATAAAAATCTAAAGGTAATCTTTATAATAATGCTAATATAATTTCTGTTGATTACTCAAATATTTATTTTAATAAATAATACAGCTTTTAAAATTATATCGCATCAGTTATTTTATATTATGGTGAGTCGGACCTGCCAAAAGGTACGATTCCGTACCACCTTCATCTACTGAATATCGGAACAATTGCACAGGTTGTTACTCCTTCTCTTGGGGCGTCGTCACACACGGCGATGACTAATATGAGACTGCCACTCAAGAAACTTTTTTCACCAACGGTTGTCAGTTCCAGGTGGTATATGCAGGAATAGGTCTCTGTGGGTTTCGTAAAAGGCAAATAAAGGAAAAATAACAAATAGAAGACCATCCGGTAGCGGCCGATAGATGGCGGGATGGCTATCTCCGCTTAAGGATCATAAATTTTGAGATTACCAACGCGGAGCAACGTTATGGGTGCAAATGGTTGGACGACTGTGTTGTTGACCTGCTCCACAAGTATGGCAACTATGGCATATAACACCTTTATAATAAATTTTACTTTTCTACAGAGGCCATTTGAGTTGGTCTGGTAATTATTTACTATTTTAACTGGATCAGATATGCAATGAAAATAATTTAAAAACATCAATTATTTATATTATTGATAAAGATATACTACATACTACAATGCGATTACTTAGTTGGGTGTTAGCTCGACAAATAGTTCTGATTGCATTGTAACACGTCGTTGGCTAACTGTGTAATTTGGCAGTTTGTTTACGGCTTGCAACATAATTGGCCGTAGATTGTCAGTAGTTGCATTGTGCCGTAGCACGCAAAACCATTAAACAATTTTGTACATACAGTGATTATTAACCAATCCATTCTCGTTCATACTCTAAGACACGGAAAAATCGGCTTGAATTTTTCTGGGACAATTTTATCTACATCATCCTATCAGACATTTACAAAAATTAATAGCATACTATGTAAGGTTTTTTAAAACATCGAAAAAGAACATGAAAACCTATACATACAACAATATCGCTATGTTTGCTTGTTTTTTTTGTGTTGCGTTTGTTCCTGCTTAAAAATATTTTATTTTGATAAATTCTTTTAATTTTTAATTTTTATTTATGTTCCTATTTATAATAAATGCAATGCAAAATTCATAGTACTTTACAATATATTTTCGTTTCAAATTTCCCTTACAATACTTAGTTATGGCCGTTATAGCTGCGATATGAATGCATTTTAAATGTATTCTCTACCATCATATAGTTGAGAAGATATATTATACTTTTTTTGTATTTATAATACAAAAAGTTTGTTTTGATACCTAATAATTATTTTATTTCAATTTACGAAATGCTGTTAAGCTTTGATCAAGATATTGAAAAAAGGCATCAACGATAAACATTCATAGCCAGTGTCGTTAATGAGTTTAGGACATATAACAAAGCAGCTAGAGAATTTAAGGCGTGGGACGATGTATCTGGGTTCTACAATATGGACCACTTTAAAATAAATTAAAGTTTTTGACTAAGATAGCTACCTTGAAGAACTGTAGCAAGGGCCGGCTTCTTAAGCTTGGATAAATCAAGATTTTTGAGAAACAGAGAAGTGGTAAGAAAGAGCCTACAAAAAAAATTACATCATTGCATTTATAGACCTTCATTCGAACGGTGGTAGCGTCTTAAAGTAAAGTAAGAACTCTCTTTTTAGCATTTTCGGTTATCATTTAGAGGTTTTAAAACCCCCTAATAAAGAGAAGGCTTGGATTAGAGGAGGCTTATGTCCAGTAGCGGACTAAGATAGGCTGATGATAATGACAACGATGATAATGGCTATAATTTCTTGATGTTTAAAGAGTTCCAATTATAACATAATATATCAAAAAAAACTTTGAGCTCTCAAGTAAATAAAATTAGAAGAGTGAAATTTCAATGCAAATGCAAAGTTAGTTACGCTTGATTAAAACTACTGGTTAATTCCACCTGATCAATTTTTAAACAAAAGCGGGCAAGTTTTAGTTTTAAAACTTTGAGAACGAATAATACTATTTTCTGGATGAAAAGGGAAACCAGGTTTAGAAAAACACGATACTTTTGTTTATTTATAGTTTTGAAGAAATTACGAGATATGAGTTTTATTATTTTTGTTTTTACTGTTTTTGTTTTTCGCTATTTTAAATAAAAACAAAAATCTGATTGAGGAATGTTCTTTTAGGAAATTTAGGTTAAGCAAACATTTTATTTAAAAGTATAGATAAATATTGAAAATGTTTTGAAAAATGAAATAAATATAATGAAGTAGTAAATATGTTCACATCTGACATTATTCCTGAAAAAAAATTAAACAATTTCCCAAACAAAATTACTACTATTTTATTTGGCCTTCTATATGTTAATTTAAAACGATTCAATAAAGAACCTTGATAACCAAAACTGGCTCTACATGCTGCGAAACTTTTCTCGTAGGCCTCGCTTAAAATTTTCGAATCAATTCTTAAATGGCATTGAAATTTATAAATGTTTTGATGAGAGAGCAAGAATACTTGAGTTTCATAGTATCCAATACTCGAATAGAGTCTAAACTTATAAAGGACATAGACTATTTTCGGCCCAGCTACTCCTGCTCTCGGGGACTATGTTTTGAAAAAGTTTTTGAATATTTATTTATTTAAACTTTACATACACTCAAAATGAGAAATGGGTACAAAGGCTTAATGCCGAAGGCTTTCTCTCCCAGTCAATCTTTAGATGTTGTAAATAATTGTATGGTAGGCGTACAATCAAAAACAAAAAAATAAATGTTAAGAATATCAGACCTTTGCTTATGTCATAATATTTATCCATATGCATACAAACAAATACCATACGCAAATATATATATCATATATATATGTACATATATATATCAAACATATATATATGTAGTACATATATATAAATATATATATATATATATATATATATATATATATATATATATATATGTATATACATTTGTATGGTTTTGTTTGTTTTAAAAAATATTTGATAAATAATATAAGCCTTGTGCTAACGAAGAAATAAAATAAAAAAAAAAACTTTCGCCTAAATTTGTTTTAGAAATTTTGGTAAACTTTAACCTAAAAAATTCTTTGCCATCCTAATATCAGGCAACTTATTTATAAATTTAAATTGAATAGAAAAAGAGGACTGCGTAAAGTCAGAAAGGTTATTATTTTCATACATATTATAATAATTAGAGAAATTTTCTTTAAAATAGTTAAATATAAGGAATAAAAGCTGCAAATGACAGTAAAGGATTTTTAGGTGGATTCTTATATATTTTAACAATTCACAGTGAATTAAAAAATGGTAATGTGAATTATTTATAATAAGAATTGAAAAAAAGTAGTAAAATATATTATCATATTATTTTATGGTTTTAAAGCGAATGACAATAATTATTTACCCATGTAATGATTTATTCTACTAATTTAAAATTATAAAAATAGGTTTTAGTATAGATATAATATTTGATATTCATTTTTAAATTAACCTAAAATATCCCTTACTTCGAATGTTATTGACCTCACGTAACTTTAATGCATAGTGCATTAAAGTTACGTGAGTCAACTCTTTTATGAAAGTTTAAACCCATGTTTGCACAAATACCAAAATGGGTTTTGAACGTGCCTATTGTTAATTGTATATCCTATGATTAGAAAAGTGTAAAGAGACGGTGACGAGCACTTTACAGGTTAACGTATAATGGTTACTGCGTTTTATTTGCCTAAATGTGTGCATAACTTTGTTTTAGGATGCATAATCAATGACAAAGAGAAATAATATCAGCCTTTACATTACATAATTGTGTCTACTTTGTTTTTATTTTTTTTATTTGCATGAAAAGGCAGTTGCACCACCCGATGGAAAGAACAGACATCGAAAATTCCAGAGGTATCACCAACGCGCCGCCTACCGTGAGACATAGGATGGTTCGTCTTGTTTACCCAGGAAATACGGGTGCTACGATGCCTTCCAAAACGGAAAAAGGTAGTGTTTTCACACTATCACTTTGTGGCAGAAATAGGCTCAACGGTTAGCTTATTTTTTTATAGACATCTAACTTATTATCTAAAGTTAAACACAAAACATTAGTACCACAACATTAAAATTTACAACTATAATTTTATTTTCCAATAAACAACCTCGCATTTTAATGTACGCTTCTTCTTATTTGACGAATCAGATTTTGTGTAATTCATTTGTAATCATATCCGCCCTAAAGTTGTAAGGTGTCTCGAAAAGTTCATAAAAGCGAGGGCCTTCGCATTGTAACAAGAAAAATTAGTTTCGCAAGTTATTCATAACTTCTTTAAAACTCCGCGTTTGGAATAAATTTTCGGCAAATTGATCGAAAGTGAGTTTCAGGATGAGAGAATCATTGATATTAAAAGCCAAGCAATATATTTAAATTCATTTTTCTAATACAACTCTCTTTATTAATATAAGCGTTTTGTTTATCTTTAATTTATTTAATATTAGAAAAAGGTGAACTGTAAATGAACTTTATGTTCAAGTAGAATAAATTATAAAAAAAAGAAAAATTGAATATTTTTTTATTTTTCATTAATTATAATTTTATCAATGCAAAAGCAACTCTGTCTGTGTCTCTGTTTGTCTGTCTGGCTTTTTTGACTAAATTGTTTACCTGATTTAGATGAAATTTGACAATAATTATTATGAAAATATTATTATGATATGAAAATGACAATAAATAGGCGATGAAAGTTCATAAAGAAACAACAGTGCGCTCGTAGCTCTCGGATCGACCGGACAAGCCCGCTCGATCCCCCCTGCTACCTGCGCCGTCCGCTTCGCCACCCGTGGCCACGCCCTCCCCGACGCCTAAGTGGCGAAGGTGAAGACGCCGAGTCGCCGAGTCATCGTGTCACCGTGCAACGTGTAGTGATAGGTGCTGAGTGTGTCCGGTGTAAAGTGTCGACGCGTTGGGCGTACGCGCCTGAGCGCAAAAAGCTGTGTAGCCGTCCGGTCAGGTGAGTCGTTCCGATTTTGCCTATTTAATCAATTCTCCCCTTTACAGCGTTCAGACACCTTCTGTTGAGATGTAGGGACCCTTTTAACTTTAGTTTTGTTCTAATTAAGCCACGTCAGTTTTAAATTAAATTGTAATTAAATAACACGCTCACCACCCTCGTGGTATTTTAGTATTACTATGTAACGTTAGTTTGCTGCATTGAAGCGCTTAACAGGCATTTGTCTAGCGCTCCTAAAGCCTAGAGCTCATTAGCTATTAGGGTTTACCTCCCTGCTCACTGGGGCGGGGAGGTAGAGTTTAACCCCAGCCTCACAGGGGTGCATGCTTGCATTGTTAAAAATAGTCAACCCAGTAATTAACGCACCAAAGATGTTGCACCTCATGCAAGTTGCCCTTGAAGGGATAGGCCTCAACATGGAGGAACTTGAAAACAAGTCGCCTGAGAATACGTCTAGCCATTCTCGCCGCGGCTAACAATAATCAATCCGCGCGTCCACCCCAAAAGGAAAAAAGAAAAAAATAAAAATTCGCGTGCCTCACCGGAGCAGTCGGATGAATCCGACAATAACTCAAGCACCACCACCCACCTCAGACTCCGAAATGGAGTTGAGCAGGCGTCCCCTGAAGCCGAGGGACTCCGACGAGGAGGTTTCCTCCCTGTAGTTTCGCGCAAAAGACGCAAGTCTAGGCCCTCACCGGCGTCATCGCCAATCCCGATCCACCAGCAAAGCGCCGAAATCGTCGGCTAATGAACTTTTCGGCCACTGGAGCCAGCACCAGGGCCATCTGCCCCAGCCACCCAGGGCCTTCTGCCCACCAACCCCAGGGCCTTCAGCCACCGCCGCCTCACGACCAGCTACATCCGCTTGCCTCACAGCAACCCGCCGCCTCACGGCAGCAAACAACGTCTCACCCGGAGACAAAAACCACCCCAATCTTTATAAGAAATAAAGATAAATGGGCAGAGCTCCGGTCAGCTCTGTCCAACAGAGTAAAGTTCACCGCGTCAGATTCCGCAACCGGAATCAAAATACAACTAGAGACGGTCGCCGCGCACCGTCAAGTCACTACATTTTAAAATTCAAACAACTACTATTATCATACGTACGCGCTCCCGGACGAGCGCGTCCTTCGGACAGTAGTCAAGGGGCTGCCGAAGGAGATACCAACCGAGATACCAATTTCCTAAATCGGAAAACATTCCGATACTATTCAGTTATGCGCCTCCGCACCCCAAACTAAAAAGCCTTTCAACGTGGTCGCTTCGACGCCTTAGGCGTTCCCCGAGGAAAAAAGGTCTACGACCTTAAACATATTTGCGACATCGGTCGCATTAGCTTCAAAGCCCCCGTAAAACGGAATCCCAGGACAGTGTCACAACTGTCAAATCTTTGGGCACTCGGCCCGCAACTGCCACGCGCGTCCTCGATGCGTAAAGTGCCTCGGCGATCACGGCACGCCTGCTGCCCCGTCACGAGACAGAGATACCCTGCTCATTTGAGCCGCCGGCATGCATAAACTGCCAAAGCACCGGTCACGGCTAACTACTTGGGGTGCCCAAAAGCTCTCAAGCGTAACCACCACCACCCTCATCCGTTCCCAGGCGCCCACCAGTGCCATCGCTTCACCCCGCCTTCCCACCACTCGGACTGCTCCGGCGTGGCAAGTA
The DNA here is from genome assembly GCA_029286875.1 of Lamproptera curius. Taxonomy (NCBI): domain Eukaryota; kingdom Metazoa; phylum Arthropoda; class Insecta; order Lepidoptera; family Papilionidae; genus Lamproptera; species Lamproptera curius. The sequence continues at coordinate 1,047,756 of JAGSMT010000050.1, read as the reverse complement.
CCTAGCGCTCCGCGTAGCTGCCACCACCGACTGGCAACAACAGCCACCCGCGTCAAAATGCGCCGAGCGCTCCGCGTAGCGCCGCCACCCGCGCACCACCAAGCAAAGCGCTCCGCGTAGCGCCCAGTACGCTAGCCCGGCAATGGCGGCGCTGGGAACAACCTCGAACAGGTAGCCGGACAGATCGATTTCGCTGAACTCGATAGACTAACTGAGAATTCGACGCCGTCGTCGGAAACTTCAGCGCGCGATTGGCCTACTACGAAGTATAGACACCTAGTTGAGCTTATCTCAGGACAACATGCCGGTGAGTACACCCTAATAAATAGTAACAACGGCCGGGCCGTCTAAAGCCACGCGCAATTAACATCATTTCTTTAACGCGAACGGTCTAGCCGATAAAAGACCGAAATATAAAATTTCATCCAAGAAAACGACGTAGACATTCTACTAGTGCAGGGAGACTTTCCTAAAACCTAGCAGACCCGATCCTAAAATCGCGAACTTTAACATAATCAGAAGCCACAGGGGCCGGCGCTAAAAACGGCGGCACTCTCATATACAAAAGTCACTGCACTGCGTAGCAATCGACACGCCAAATCGACTCTTGTGCATTAAAGCCTCGGTCTGTCGTCAGCCATGACTGGACACGCGCCGTTAACAATAGCTTCGGTCTATCTGCCGTGCAACAACAACTCTCACGCAATAGAATCTGATTTCAAAGCGCTATTCTCACTAGGAGACGCCGTCATTTTGGCCAGGCGATTTCAATATAAGCACATCCGATGGAATAGCGAGACGACAAAGTAGACGCGGTAGGAAGCTTGATGCCCTCACAGACCTAGCTTAATTTCAGTGTTGTGGCACCTTTGAACCCACACATTATCCACCAACCCATCAAAAATCGGATGTGCTTGATATTGCACTTTTTCAAAATGTTAACCTCACTTTCAGAGGCATGAGGGTCCTCCAGGACCTAACCTCAGATCCACCGCCCGTATGCTCAAGCTGGGACCCCTGGATTCACCTAATATCATTAAAAGACTATAGTAGACTGGCGTAAACTCAAGTCCCAACTAGATTGCACTAGCTCGCCACACCTTGATACCATCCCTCAAGTCCTGCACGCGCTAATGACACGAATCTTGCCGCTCATGCGCTCTCAATGCACGTCCAAAGTGTCGTCAGGGCCTCCTCAGACAAGTCCAGTGGAGAAACCCCGCTGGGCCTTGCCAGGCGACTTAAGGACCTCTTGCGACGCAAGAGGGCAGCGATTCGCGCCTATGATTGGTATCAGCCGAACGGAACCGAAGGCAGTTACGTGCTCTTGAACATCAGTCAAGACGCGCATGGCTGAATTCAGGAACGATCGGTGGGATAACGATCTCAACAATATCATCCTTCCCATCTCGCCTTCTGGCGAATTCCCAAAAGCTAAAAGGCGGCACCGGCCTCCCGCGATGCCACCTTAATCACCAACTCCGACACCTAGCGTTTTGGATAAAAAGGCCGAATGCCTGCCGACAGCCTCGAGGCTCAATGCACCAGCACTCAACCGGTGGACGCCGCTCATCTCCTGAGGTAGAGGCGAGGTTGACCGATTGATTAAATACCACCGCGCGATTTAGCATCACCGGTTACGGAGACCGAAGTCGAGTCGTTATTAGAAACCTCAAACCACGGAAAGCCCGGGCACCGGTGGAATTTCTAACCGCGTCATTAAAATCTTGCCTCATACCTGATTAGCCTCCTTGTCCTTATCTATAACGCAGCCCTTTCCAGTGGTATTTTTCCAAACACTTGGAAAAAAGCTGTGAATTATAAGATTCACTCAAACCTGGTAAACCACCATCCTTACCTACATCATATCGTCCCATTAGCCTCCTCAAGGGTTTTGGGAAAATTTACGAACCCTTATCCTAGCCGCTTACTCAGTTTATGAATTCCGAGAGGGTTGCCAGTTCAAGTGCAATTCGGCTTCCGAGGCCAAACACTCATGCACCAATCAAATACATCGCATCCGGAACATATCAAATCTAAAATGAGATATGGCCTGCACATACGAGCCCTTTTCCTCGACGTGGCAAGGCGTTCGACAAAATATGGCAGAAGGGCTTATATACAAAGCTATAAGCTCGGCGTGCCTGACCATCTCGTACTCATCATACGAGACTTTCTCCAGAAACGAACGTTCCGTTACCGCGTTGAGTACAAAATCTCATACCCACCGGTCCTAGCCGGCGTACCACGGGCTCTGATTGGGCCTATATTTGTCACCCTATATACCGACATCCCACTCCACAAACACGAGCACCGCCTTGTTCGCGAACGATACTTGCATTTATGTATCCGGAAAATGTCCTATCCTCAATGGCTCAAGACTCCAAGCCGCGGCCCGACCCTGGGGAATGGTTTCGAAATGGAGGATTGAGATTAATCCTTCAAAAGCGCAGCTGTACTATTTACGATCACGGCAGCGCTTCACTCCCATCAAAATCCGCCTCCTTGACTGCCCAATCCCTTGGGTAGATCAAATAAATACCTCAGGTAACACTCGACAAAACCCTATCCTTCGGTCTCACCTCACCAAAGTCAAAAAATAGACGCATTTGTCCTAGGCCGCCTATATCCTCTCATTAATCCTTAAAGCAAGCTATCCACTGCGTAATAAGGTGCTGCTCTACAAAACCGTAATCCGTCCTATCATGACCTACTCAGGCCCTGTAGTTTGCTCATGCCCAAGAACCATATTCACAAATTACAAGTCATACAAAACAGATTCATGCGCAGAGCCACGGGCGCGCCATTATATCTGCGCAATGAAAACCTGCATGGATCTGGAATTACCGACCATTAAACAATATCTTAAACAAGCGTCAATCCGCTATTTCGACTCGGCTTCGCAGCATCCGAAACGAGTGGTACGTAGCGCCGCCGACTACCGTACCAAGCAAAAGTCTCAGTAAACCAACGCTTGAGGCGAGCGCGCCATGCCGTTTTGGAACCGGACGATAAAACCACAATCATGCGGCTCGTGCAAACAGCAACCACTCAATACACCCCGCCCTCGCCGACGGGGCACCATTCCTCCGTGCACTGGGTACCGGCACGTGCCGGCCGATTTTCACCAAGCAGATGGGTCGGGTAAAACTCGTCACAGATTAAGTCCTAAAAGCAACTGATCGAGCCTAGGTTCGGCCCACCGGGCGCCCTCGATACATGTGGCTAACGGGTATAGGAAAGGACAAGATAAGCGGCTGATCGAGCCGAGGCTCGGACCCTCGTGGCACCCTCGATCAAAGCACGCTCACGGGTTAAACAAATGGCAGCCGAGCTAAGCCAAAAATATAAGAGGTGAAGTCTGTACCTTAAGTTGCACAGCCCTCTGACTCCGTTGGGTTATAGCAGTTCCTCCACCAACGTGATTTCATCATAAATAAATAAATAAATAATCATAAAGAAATATCAATGTTGAACATAAAATAATGAATGTTTTTACCCTAATAAGTGGTGTTTTACCTGCTAATTTGTGGTTTTTAAGAGGTACGTGGATGAAATAGAGATTGAAACTCAATGTGGAAATTTTTTACCGCCGAAGGTAAAGCCACCAAACGTTGTGTCTAGTGATAAACACACAATTATACCGCCTCATTAACATTGTAATATATTTATACACTATACTCTATAATCTTCATATAAGAATATAAGCTTGTACTCTACCGATATTATAAGCCATCAATTCACTTAACAGGCATAAAAAAAAACGGAGGCTCGCGCAATAATGAATTATTTTTAGTAGCGTGGTTGGTTACCAATAATTCACAGTTACAATTGTATAATATATAGTTTGGCTATTACGTAATGTTCTCTGTAATTTGGCTTAAGTAATAGCATTTATAATTTGAGTTGTTTACAATTTCCCTAAAATTAAAATTTAGGTGGATTGATGATATTTATGCATTAGCTTAATAAATACTAAAACAGACAAAATTATTTTAATAATATTATATTGAACTAAGATACATAATAAAAATCAATTTGGAGCTTATGATTTCGGTATTTACAATAAAGTCCTAGAAAATGTGTCGCGACACGAACCCCACGTAAATTACAATAACACCCGCCATCGCTGACTTGCATAAAGTAACTCGATGCCGCACACGACTCACGACCTGCTAGACAATCAAATGTTTGTGATTCGATTGTCTAGCTGACGGATTATGATCGACCCGGGTTGCAAGAAATGATCGACTGATACAGCCGTATTATATCATTCGTGCACTAAATACTCCAATGACGTGAAAGCCGAGACGATTCATTCCAACAGTATGAATTATATACATTGTTCAAAATGTAATGTGTATCTTATATAAAAACTAATGAATATTTCTATATACGTCACTTGAAATCATTTTAATTTGTTAAAAGGCATAAAAACGACAGCTGCTTTAAAAGAAGGAACAAATGAAATACGTAATATTTCCAAACTAAGATATTGTTTATTGAATTTGAATTGGTTTTGATGTATCATAAATACAGTATGCAAATTTATTTATACTTTTATGAAGGTAAGTTTAAAAATGTATCTGAAAATCTAATTTTTATTTATATATAGGAACAAATAACCAAACTGACTGCGGTAAATATATCAAAATATTCATGGTTTAATCAAAGTAATAGACTGCGACTACTATTTAATGTATTCTGCACGCTTCAAATCACCATTTAACAAAATTATTCACGATTCGAACAATATTTTATAATTTAAATCGAATATATTGTCACTATTTTAAAAACCAGTTATTCAAATTGATTCGATATGTTTATTCAATGTTTAAGGATTCCTGTATTACTAGTACTATGTATAAAGCGTAGATAGTTATTTAATTACAAAAGATTTACTTCTTAATTTTTAAAAATAAGACACGGAGTAAATTATTTTATGTATCTCTCTTTTGCATAGTAAATCAAGTGAAATTTTAACAAAAAAATATGACTGACTTCAAACTGTCCATAAGCATTTTGAGCTATATAAGACGGTGATAACGTGTCCACTTGAAGAAACTACCCCGCGATTTCCGCCTCTGCATTTTATATCTGTAATATCTTTTAAGGTATTTATTTAATAAAATATCTAAAATGACACATTTTATGCACATTTTTTTCCAATGTATTAACTATTTAATAAAATTAGTCTGTATTACCTTAAATGTGCTTTGAATGCGTTAAATTTGCAATGAGGCATTGTAATTTAAAAAAAAGTTTAAATTTAAATCCTATTTGTAAGCTTTTCTTAAAATTTAGATATATGCTCTCGCAAACTTTATTGCAGACCAATTTGAGTAGTACTATTATTTAGAACATAGTTTAAGTCAATCCTTTAAGGTTGAGCTAGCGTTTGCTATTTAATCGCACGAGGTTGCGATTTTTACGCCTCAATTTTTTTAATCTTTTAATCTACTTATTAAAATATTATTAAAAAAATGGGATGATATGACAGCTGATACTTATCATTTAAAAAAAAATAACGAACAAAATCGGAGCGCTAGGCGGTGAAACGAGGTAACAGATAAAAAAACACATTCGCTCAGAAATGACTCCATCTTTTGGAAAGTCGGTTAAAATAGAGCAACATAGAATTATGAATCTTTTGATCAGTGGATAAAACGTTTAGTTTTATGAAAGTTCATATTGTAGCAAGGCATTAAATAAAATTATAAAATAAAAATTATCTAAGAATACTAACGTAACAACATTTTGGAGATAAGACTAATCAAGATTGCCAAACTTCTAACGTATTTGACACGTTACGTGTTACGTGGCTCAGAAGTGCTACGATAACGATGCTATAGATGTATTGAAATTAAAGATAAATGGAGTTCGTGCTTCCAATACTTCAGTGCGTCTTTAATGTAATTGAAGCTCATAAAGTTCTTTCACATGGGCTGTATAGACATATTCTACAGAAATAAAATAATAATAAATAATAATAATCAAATATGTATATACGTTGTAGTTGTGAAAAATTATGACGCGTATTCTTCAGTCAGTCAGTGCGTAGACATACTTCCGTCAGTAAAAACGTATAGTAAAGGATAAGTAACAATAAACATAGTCGTCTTGTTCAAGTCATCTGTGCAACATTTTTTTCACTGTAACTCGTTGTTATAGGCAAAAATATTCTTAACGGGCTAAGTCCACATTGTTACGAAGGTGATTAAAATATGCATCTTCAATCAGGATTACCAACAATGCCTGTTGCATAAAATTATATTTTCGCCTGAAGTCAGTAAAAGTTATCTAGTGTTAAACAAGTCCATTTAATATTGATTATATGATTTTATATTAAAATAATCATTAATTTACAAGTGCTCATGTATGAGATTTATGCCCGTTATATGATTATAGAACTAAATATTTCGGGAGGGAGCACTGTTAAATATAATATTAATGTTTTATCATTGCAAATCCTTGCAATAGTGTAAAATGACATAAAAAATTAGTATTTAAAACAAATTTAACAAATAACAGACATCATTTCATTCATCATCATCATCAGCCTGTGATAGTCCACTGCTGGATATAGGCCTCCTCTCATACACCCCTATCTGTTAGGGGGTTTTTTGACCGTATCCCACCACGCTGGTCCAATGCGAGTTGGTGAGTGGACCGACTTTTTTTATGCCCATCCGACGCATAGATTATCTTACTTTTCAGACAATTTTATTGGAAACAACTATGAAAATTTGTTTCAGTCCTCTGCAGGATTCAGACCTCCAGTTTCTAAAGCATACACCAAGTGGTATGGTGTGTATGCTTTATTTCAAACTACGAGACAGTTCACGAACATTGTTATATGTTTTCGTTAAATTGGTATCTAATTTTTTGTCTTACTTTTGACACTAAAATTAACTACTAACCGAAATTTTGAGAGATAAAAGCCAAACAAAGTTTTTGACAATCCTTAAAGATGGTTAATTAGAAACTTATATAAAAATTTCTAAACGTTTACAGTTAATCGAAGGATTTAAAATCTTGTTTTACTATTATGCGCAATATAAGCGGGTAACAAAGCGATCACAGCGAGAAATAGCTCCGTGATTTCTGCCTCCACGTTTTAAGTGTCTATAATATCTTTTAAAGTATTTATTTAATCAAAATGTCACGTATGACACGTTTCAGAATAGAATATTTTCAATCCCTTTTATATTTTAATTTTCAATATAAATTTTATGTGAACATGCCATATAACCTAAATGAGCTTTGATTATGCCTCATTAAAATGTTTACCTTAAAATGGTCATTGTGAGTTATTCTTAAAACATAGATATAGTATTTATTGTTATTCGACTTTATTTTGGATCAAATTAAGAAGTAAAATTATGTAAAACATAGTTTAAGTTTCTCTCTATTATGGTTGAGCCAGCGTTGGCAACTTTAAAGACCTAGGTTGTGATTTTTGATGTCTTAGGTATGTACCGAACTATTTATCATAAAATTATAAAATAGTGTACGTGATAGAAACTACCTACCATTAAAAAGAATGATCATAATCGACGCACTTGGAGCGGAGCAGTTAGATCACATATAAAAAAATCTTTTGAGGAAGTTGATCAAAAAGAGTTAGTGTTCCGTCGCAAAGAGATTAACCTTTGTTCGAAAAAAATATTATTTTATGTCAAAAGCCAAATCGTCACTAACTTTTACGTCTAATAACTTACAACTAATAAATATTTACAATGGCTCTCACACTATATTGTAAGTTAACGCAAACAATAGGAAAGCTGATTAACGATATTCGCTTCATTTTAATATGTTTACAACGTCAGCCATCTTTGTTGCCTCATTCCTTTTATCTCTTGCGCTAGTTTATGTTTGTATATAAAAATACCTCATTTCACGTGAATAGGAGCGATAGATATGAGTGATGATATTAATGAAAGTTTTCTTATGATGTAGTGAGAGCTTGCGACGATTTTCAGATATATCTGCTGCATTTTGTTTGTAAAAGCGTTAATCTCTAACTAAGATATACCTTTTTATAAAATAACCAACGAAAATTAATAAACAAACAGCCTTCCCACTTCAAAAGTTGGGGTTGGAATCCTTTCCGTCACCACACTACTCACCAGACCTTTTACCTGTCCGAAAACAGACTATAACTTATTTAAAAAATCGCAATACTTTTATATAGGAAATGTTTGACATCTGAGAGGCAGATTGCTATTGGATGGTTTATTACTTGCCGTCGTGCCAATTTTTTTAACCATTTTTCACTACTTCCCTTTAAATATACTGTTGGAAATCTAATAATTTTGTATAACTGAACCAATAACATTATTACATTAATATTACAGAGATATGAACAGGTTTTTTTGGCTATTATATTTCCGAAAAAATAGTTCTCTAATTCTATTTTTATTATCTTTTATTTATTTATTCAAAGAGAGCTTCCGTATCTAAAGTATATTAATTAACATCTGTACAGTAAATAAACACCAATTTATTGAGCTAATTTGTTAAAAAAAAATAAGTATAATGACAATTACAAAAACAAATATTGTAAAATTTCATAAAATTTTCTAGGGGCTCAAAGCACACCTCAGTGTCTTAGTTTTAAAATCCCGAAAAGTCATATTTTTGCCATTTAAATAATTTTTTGTGCATAAAATTACAAATCTTAAATGGGAGTTTTATATTTAGTTAAATGACAGTTTAATTTCATTTATGTAAATTAAACTAAAAAGTGGAAACTAAAAGCTTTAACGGTACAATTTATACACTTAGGTAAAATATATTATTATTCCTTTTAATCTCTCTATTCTGTTAAGGATATGTTTTTTATAAATTATTCGTTGACATATTAATTCTTAATTGCTCAAGAATAATATGCACCGTACCGTAAGATGTAACAGAACTGCTTCCGTTGCCTAGTAGTATGTCGTAATAAAATGGAATATATGATACATGAAATTCTAAGCCCAGCGTCTAAATAAGCTTCTAAAATGTATTTAGTTCCCGTATAGACATTGATACGATCCCAAATTTATTCGCCCATACATTTGTTAATGAGAAAGTGTAGGTACATTTGTAAATACCTTGATGGATTGGGCAGGCGCTACTCTAAGTATAAGCGTGTGTTTATCTAGACAAAGTCATATATCTGTATTATTCTGAAAATTATATTAAGAAATTATTGACTTTATCATTACAAACGTTTTAATTAAATCTGAATAAACGTTTGTCGTAGATATTGTGTTTGTTCGAGTGACTTTAGTCTGTTTTTGTTCAGCCATCAAGGGCTGGCCGTTGACGTATTGTTACTTTCTGTACTTTTATTCTTCACAGGGATTTTCTTAAAAGGCTCTATTGTTACTTACCACTGTGCACATACAATCTGATATATAACAGGCGAGTAGAAGGAAAAAGGGATGTTCGATGATGTGGCAAAATTATTAAAAATAGAGCACAGCCGTGTAGCACGGCTACTACTTCTACTTTTATGCTTAAGTAAATTCACTATAGCTTAGTGTTAAAAGTTACTATTATTTTAAGCGAGATAAGAATAAAATGTGCTTGCAAAGATATTTAGACATTATCAAAATTATTTTGCTTAAAAAATTAACTACATTTAAAAGCGTAGTAAGCTTCGTAAATATGAAGTAATTATTATAAAATAATAAATGAAGTTTTAACCCTTATTTAACATTTTTGTTATTCAGACATATCTTATTATGGTCAACCACAGCCATTTTCAGTCCTTACATTATATGTAACCCATAAAAGTGCCTCATTTTTTGGTATGAATTAAGTTTGACATTTGTCTTCGTTTACGGAAATTTTATCTATCAATTGGGTAGCTTATAAAGTTTGCTGTTAATTAAACTTGAACATCGCTAAAATGGGACTAATTTTGAGTCATTTAATAACGACGTGAGCATCATTTATTAACTTGCACTTCGTGGTCTAGCGTATTGGCCCTGATTTATAAAGCAAAGGTCGTAAATTTGATTCCCACGGGGAAATAACTTTGTGTTATCGTCGTTTTTGGTTGGTTATGACAATTTGTGCCGATCATTAAATTGTCCGAAAAGTAATATGATAAATGACTCGGATGAGTATGTGAAAAGTCGGTCCACCCACCACCCGCATTGGACCAGCTTGGTGGCGTACGGTCTAAAAACGCTCTGAATGGAGAACACGTGCATTAGGGAAGGCCTATATCCAGCACTGGACTAACACGTGACATGATAATATTTATTTAATTAATATTTTTATTTTACATTTAAGCACTAATCATGTACAAATGTGGAGTGTTATGCCATTGGCTCATATAACAGTTAACTTTTAGGTAGAGCAAAGGTGTGTACACCGTTATACACCAACATGTATGTCTGGTAGGGACAGTGCAAATTCCCCCAAACAGGTTCTCGCTTTGTCGTAGCGCTGGGGCTCAGTACCTGCCGCCTGCCCAGCCGCGGGGAAGGTAAGAGGAACCCGGCCGGCTTGTGGTGCAAGGTCAGCCGAGAGGCTGCTCAAGCAGGCTAGAAAAGCCCGCTCTGGATGCGCCTTTGGAGGTGTGAGGACGTGTTGCGGGTGGAGTGCCGCCCTTCCTGTCCCCGCAACCAGGAGAGTCGCAGGGGAAGAGGTGTTGGCGGGTCGTGGCACTCTTCCTATCTTCCGCGACTCGGCGGGACCACACCACCGATGCGGTGTGGAGGCCGTGAGAGGAGGGACATTTGGCATGGTGCCGTCGATCTCTTCTCCTTCTGCGGCGAAAATCGAGCTAGCGGTGGCGCGCAACATCAGGGGCCGCCGCTCGGGCAGGAGTTTCGTTCATGTGTGGGCTGTGAATTTCTGACACCATGGCCCCGGATTAACATGGGGTCTGTTATCAACTACAGGGGCCGAGACAAAGGGCGCGTTAGTTCCGACGCGCCCAGAGGGAGGCAGATGGGCCGAGATGGGGCTGTTTCGGCGGCCAGCGCTGGTGAAAGCACTTTCCTGTGACCCCACCCTAAAGGCCTCAGGGAGTAAAGTGGTGCATTTAACCGTTCGGTCTTTGCCCGCGAAGATGGGTATGCGTAGGCATTTCTCCGCGTTAAAAAAAGGGACAGGGCAAATTAAGGAAATGCGCCTTAAAAATTTTATATGAAGAAAAAAATTATCATGCTAAATATTATTTAAATATGAACAAAGATATAATATTTAATGTGAGGCTTCGAACTTACTTATCAATAAAATAAAGTAATAACTGAAATTAAAAACACAAGTGCAGGGAATGTAACATTGTTAATGAAGACAAGTGATTTTTTACGCATAAAAAATAACTATGTGAATGTTTGGGAACGAATTATTCTTTGATTTTATTCCGAACCGGAGTTTCCTACCTTACTGACGAAGCAAACAACCCAATTCAAATTCATAAGGCGCAGCGACTCCTTTGTTCACGAACGAGTTATTTCTGTCGCTTAATAGTCCAATAGAGGTTGATATTTCTGGTTGCTTCTGTTTTTTTATTCTGAAAATACTTTAGTTACAGCTACTAAACTGGGACACTTCTAATAAAATGAAGTTATCTATAATAACTTAGATTTCAAAAATTAATTAAAAAACTTGCTCTTAGGACTATTGTACTTACGCTAATATTTTACTCTTTATATAAAAAAAATTATTATCATGAAAAAATATGCAAATATTGTAAATATATTCAAAAATGTAGCCAATCTTGACAGATTGGCTACATTAAACAATACTGCGATTAAGCAAGAACTTCGAGACAACAAGCTTGCTCGCCACTGCAGCGTCACGGTGACAGTGAAAGCACAGTGGAGCGAGTACTTGCTGTTCACCTTTTGGAAGGCGTAACTAATAAGATTGGCTACATTTTAGGCGGGCTTCAATCAAAACTTATTTCAAGCCCTGAAAAAGATTGGTCATTCACTACCACCTGTCAAGTGCAAAATTCCTCTACAAGATCCGAAGTGTACAAGCTAGATTGTGACTGCGGCCTCTCTATATTGGACAAACAAAGCGGCATGGAGAACGCGTGAAGGAAATATAGCTGACATTAAACATAAAAGACCAACAAATCGGCGGTGTGGACCGCCTTAAATCACCCAAACCATTCATCAGATTTGATCGACCACCAAATCCTCCTTAAAAACCGATTCCTACCAAGGATGATCCGTGAGCTATTGAGATAAGAAAACATCAAATTTCAATAAGAAGATGGTTGGGTTCTAACCTGCTTAGGACCATAATTAATAAATTAAAATTAACCTGCTGGTCTACCACTACTACTTGCTCTAACATAAAACCAGTTCATTTGCATAGGTCGGAAGTACAGGAATAAAATAATTAATTACAATTAAGGCAAACCCGCTTCAGCACTAGCAACAAGACTGATCTCAGTCTACCGTGACCAGCCGCTGGAAAGTGTTCGAAACGTCAGGAATTTAATACATAATATTCCCAAAGCAATAAAATAATAAATAGACTATTAATATTTTTGAAGTATTTTACGTATAAAACCAGTTTAATAGATTACATTTTTGGCCCTTTGCTCTCTGTAATCCATTTTAGAGATTAACATTATTCGTAACTCTATTCAGCCCTCACCATATTAGCATTTCTGTTGTTCTATAGTAGAAAAGGTTTTAAAGGGTAAACCAAATTTAATTTTAAAATTTTTCCTTTGGTGTATTTGATGTGTTTGTGTTAATTATTTGAAAGGTTTCCCTGTATGGGACCTTTAATTAAAGGGCCGCGCCTAAATCTTTTAGTTCCTTTTTTGAAATGTCCCATTTTAAATAAGGAAAGGAAAAGAAAAAAACGTGAAAATTGTTTGGGTAACAAACCCCGGCACCGGGTAAAATTTCTTCCCGGCAATTGTTCAAATAAACAAACAAAACCCGTAATGTAACTTTAGGGTTTTAAAAAAATTTTGTTCCATGAGCCAAACTCAACGGCAAACCAAACAATTCAACTTTGTATTTGGAAAGCCTGCCTTAAAGTAAACATTTGTTTATTGGTCCGAAAAACATTTAAAAAATAAAATTTTTACCCCAATTAAGTTTATCTCCAATTAGGGTATTTACCGTTTTATACCTTAGGTTTAAACCTCGGGGTCTTTTTTTAAAGTTTTTTCCCTCTGGCCATAGAGGGTCGTTAAAGTTTAAGGACCCATCAGGAAATTTTATGTAAAATTCCGGTCCGGCTCAGAGTTCATTAATAACCAATCCCAATTAAATGAAGGGAAAAAAAGAATGGGAGGTGCAAACTGAAGCCCGGAGCGGGTCAAGGGAAAATCTAGGCCGGGTATATATGGGGAACCTCCGCAAATTAAACATATTTAGAGTTGGCCGGTTTGGGCCGGATAGGGGAAAAACCAAGGATCGCAATTTATTGGCAACCAATAATTGCCCTTCCAGCAGTAAGTTCCAGGTTATAAAGGATGAAATATATAATTTTAATTTATTAGTTAATTTTTAAATGTATAAACCTAAACAGGGTTGGAGGAACCAAAATTTTCCTTAATTCCAAGTTAAAACAATTAATATTTTAAGGACCCATTTAAATTTTATCCCCAGTAAAAAGTCCTGGATCAGACCCCAAAAAGAAACTAATTGAGTTTAAACAAAAAACTAAACCGGGGCTAGGGTCAAAGGAAATTTAAGAAAACCGGGCCATTTGGAAAGGAGTTAACATAAAAAGGTACAATTTCCAAATTTCCTATAAAAACCTTGGTTAATCAAAATATTATTCCACTGGAAAGTTAAATATGTTATTTAAAATGTTTTATTTATATTATTTTTTAAAATGGAAAAATTAGGAAAAGTGGTTTGAGGACAACCAAATTTTCATTAAATCATTTAAAAAATAATATTCAAAATTTAAATTTTCTCAAACACATAATTAAAGTTGGTGGAAAAAGAGAAGGAAATTTTTACCCAGAAATAATTATAAACTTTTACTTTGCCTGTTCCATTTATCTTCCTTTTAAAGAAACAAAAAATTTTGTATTTCAAAGGGAAGAAATTTATGTTCACAAATTTTAAAATTGTATACAATTAAAAACATGGCCCAAATTCTCCCTTTGTTACATAACCCAACCTTAATTTAAATGGTATTAAAAAATCGAAAGGGAAAATGGTGTTTGGTTAATTTTCCTAAAATTTATTGGAACGGTGAAATTTCAATAAATTTTGAATAATTGGCTTTTACCAAAAAATTTTTAAGTAAGGAACCAAGTTTAACCCAATAATTAAATTAAAATTAATTAGATTATATATTATTATAAAACCAAAAAATTATTGCCATTCAAACAGGGTTATAAATTAGGCAATAATTAAACTGGGTAGAACTTACCTAAAAAACCAATTTTTTTTCGAATTAGCTTTTTAAGTAAAATAAATTTTAACCAAAAATTCGTTATTGAACAATTTATGTACAAAAATGAAATTTTTTAAAAACTTAACTTAAAACGACTGGCCCAAATGGCCCTTTCAAATATTTTTTTAAATTAATTTTTAAAAGTTTAAAATTTAATTTATTGAGCCTAAATTCCTTCAAACCATTTGTATAAGGTTTAGGAACCTTTAAATAATAGGGACTAATTTTAAAAATTAAATTATTTATTAATAACTTTAAAGCCACCTTTTTCCGGTTTTACGCCAATTTAAAGGAAGGGTTGAAATTTTGGGCCCCACTTTTAAAAATATTAGTACTTTTAAAATATTTAAAAATTAACCAAAATATGCAAATTAAATTATGTTTAATAAAATAAGATTTTAAAAAATCGCCTTGGCCAAAGAGCCAAAATTGTGGTTTAAAATTTAAATTTTAATTTTTAAAAAATAAGGACCCAAAATAGAAATAACCCTTTCTTTACCATTGTATTTTAAAATAAAATTATTTAATTCATATTTAAGGTTCCATTTTTGGTTTTCCTACGTTTTTGGCAAGGGGTTGAAAACCGCATTTTTTCTTTCCAAATTTATTAAAAAACCCTTTATAAAATTTATTTTTAAAAAGGGCCCATCAATTAAGCCTAAATAAATTAAAAAATTAAAGGAAACCTTTTACATAATTTAATTAAAAAATTAATATAATTAAAAACAATAAACTGGTTATCCCTTTCAAAGTTTTCCACAAATTATAATTTGTTAAATTGAACGATTTTTTTTAGGGCTAACTATTATTTTCCCATTCCCCTTGTAAACCTGTTTTAAATATAAAAGGCCTTCCTAATAACTAAAAATTACAATATTAAAAATTTTTACAAAAATGTTTAAAGAAATAATATTTATAATTTAAAAAATATTTATACTTTAAAATTTCAATTTATTGTTTAAATTGCAAAAAAGACGAGTAAAAAGTAATTTTAAACTTGCCCAGCCTTTACTTTTTATTGATAACAAAAAGGCCTGTGGGAATTCCAATAAAAAAATTAAATTAAATTATTTAGTCACAAAAACATTTTTTTACCAAAAATAACCTTTAATTTGAAAATTTAACAGTGAAATTTTATAATATTTTTTTTTTTTAATTAACTGTGACAAGAGAAAGTTTTTTGTTCGCCTATTACCTTTTAAATTCCCTTCAACCGGAAAAGAACGCGGTTTAAAATACGGAATTGTAAAAAATAGTTATTCTGCGAAGGAAAAAATTGGTTTGCGGGCTATTTTTTATTTTTACATTGTTAAATATTTATATTTTTTTTCTTGAACAAATTCTTCAAGGTTTGTTTACTTGTTTTGTTAAGACCTTTAACCGGAAGGCCAAATAAATTGTAACTTAAATTAAGGTCCCTTGGAAGGAAAAAGGGAATTGCCTGGGTGTAATTTTTTAAATTGGAAATAAAATAAAATTTTTGGGTCATCTTCCCTTCAAGGTTTATTAAGCAGATACCGGAAATTTGAAACAATTGCAAAACCAGTTTTTAAACCAAAATTAACTAATTTTTAATTTGGAAATTTAAATAAAAATTAAAGTTTGCAAATTCCTTAGGTAATTTAAAATAAACGGAAATTTGGTTAAACTCTGGAAAAATTTAATTACTTTAAAATAATTATTTAATTAATTTTTAAATGTTAATAGGTTTCTAGGTAATTTAAAAAAAACATGTTTGGTGAAACCTAATTTAATTACCCTTTAAAATTGAAGGTTTTTTTGTCAATTTCTTAAAATTAAAAAAAGTTTTTAAACGTTCCGCCCCCTTTTAATAGTAGTTCTTTTTAAAAAAGGGCCTTTAATAGAAATAATTTCAAAAATAATAAAAAGTTAAAAAAATAATAGTAGGATGAAGCCCATTAAAAAAGGAGGGGAACATTATAAAATTAAAAGGAAAAATAATTTAGGGGTGATCTGAGATCGGTAAGGGAATTGGGGTAAGTTTTTAAGGGTTAAAAACGGTTTATCTCATTTTACGGCAAAACTAAAAGTCCTATCGAAAAAATCCTAAACAAGAATTTGTAGGTAAGGATCAAAAACTTTTGCATTTCCTTTTCACGTTAACCTAAAAAATTTTGTAAAAATTTAAAATCAGGTTTTTTTGATTCATTGTTTTAATCTTTTAAGTTTTTTTTTTAACGAAATACATTTTAGGTATATTAAATATATATATATATAATTTTATTTTTTAGCTACGTTTTTGTGGTCTTTTTTGAAATGTATGGAATATACATGAAAAACGGCCAAAACTTAGTTATTATAAATATATTTATCATATTTATCTTATAATTTTTTTTAGGTTTTTAATATACATAATAAAAATAATAATTATTTATGCACTTTTAAATTTTTTTTTCATGAAATTAACTTAATGTGTTTGTTTAACATTAACTAAACTTTTTTAAGTAAACTTGTCACAATTACCTTCAAGAAACCCAGCGTGCAGGTGTTTTTTTATATACGATGTAGTATATTGTACTGTATTTCAAATACAGTCAAGGCTAACGGTTATAACAGCTGCTACGAAATATTAGGTATGTATGTAGTAAGGCCTAGATCCGTTTACCCCTTCCCCATTTCTCCATAAAATACCTTTTGACGGGCTACAATTTTTTGTAGGTCACTGAGGTATATAATTTATCTTAAAATAGTTATAAATCGGCATTCACTCATATAATTTGTAGAAGATACGACACCTTTCTTCAAATATTGTAGATGTCTTAATAAATATAAAACTTATTAATTTATTTGTTTGTCAATTATAGTAGTATATATATTTTTTTTATAAAATATGCAGGCAAACGGAACAGTCGGGGGCCAAAGGGTGATGGGGGGTCACCGCGCCCATAGACAAAGCAATACCAGTGGTATTGCCAACGCGCCCCCTACCGTGGGACAGGATGTTAAATCTCGTTTTACCCGAAAATGAAGTTGCCTGGCTCGGTTGCCTTCAAACCGGGAACACAAAAGGTTTTCCACTCTGCTTCTCGGCAGAAATAGGCCCGCCGGGAGTACCCTCCTGAACCGGTCTCCCAAAAAAGGGGACTTAATAAGGTAAATATATTTTGTATTTTTGATTTGCAATTCTTTTTCCAATATAGCATACAATTTAACGTTTTTCGAGTAATTAAAGTTTAAATTTTAATAAATAGCTCAAAATGATTGATATTAATTAAAAAAATTCAAAATTCAACTTTTTTTCAATTTTTTGCATTTTGTGAGAAGATTTACATACACATATTTTTTTCACATACCAAATGTAAAATATGTGTCTGTCGAAACAATAATAGTGAATGTCTAAAAATAAAAGAATATTTGAAAACAATAGTTAAAACTGGATCCCTTGTTATTCACTCACTATAGTTATACCGGTTTTAATCTCGTTCTAAGTCTTCTTATCACAGGACAGGCTCATCTATGTTTTTGCGATAACAACAAAAGGATTCCTAAGATTATAACAAAAAAAAACTTTGGTACGAATAAAATTGTAAAATCTAAACATATGAAAACAATTTGGGTGAATAAACCACTAATTTACGGTTTTGGTTTCAAAAAATTTTCCCGACGCCGCCCGATCCGGCGGTAGGGCAGACCGTTGGAAAGGCTGATTTCCTGTTTCAATAAGCAGGTTTATTTTTAAAAATTAGTAGGAATGTTTCAATTTAATTTTTTCTAAAGTTTTTTTACTCGTGAATTTTTTTGAAATGATTGGCCGGAATTGCTTAATACCCCATTTCTAATTAAAAATTTGGAATTTTTTTAATTTCGGATTGTTCCAACCACGCCATAAAAATCTGCAAGGCCGTATTTTGGACAAACCCAATATAATGATTTTGTTGAACCAAAAAACTGGCAACAACACATTTATACCAAGGTGATTTGGGAACCAACGTTAAAAAATCCAAATTTTAAAAAGGGAGGTCCCATTAACCCCTGGGGATCCCTAATTTCAAAATTAAAAACATAGAGTAAAAATTTTGTGCCCTTTAAAATTAAAAAACCAACGGGAAATGGCAATTTTAAAAAAATAATAACTCTGACGGTTTGGTTAAACCGGGAAACCAAAAATACCCTTGTTGCCCGTGATCGGTGCTGGAAAGTCCGGCGTCGGGAATAAATTTTTTAAGTAACGCCAAAAACCGTAAATTAGTGGTTTGATATTAATAATCGCGTAAATAAAAGAAATAATTGGTGGTAATTTTTTTCCCCTAATCATAAATCAATTAGATTTTTGGCGCAATAAGTCGTTTATCTTTCATTTATGGGTTTAAAATATTAATACAGTGGTAATTTGTTTCCACTTTTATCCCAAGAGATTTTGTACCATTTTACTGATATCAAAGTGTAACCTAATACAATGACCCTGGGATAAGGGACCCAAGAAACGTGTTTGGGCGTGTTGTATAATAGAAATTAATTAAACAGTTCTTATTAAAAAATATCAATTATTTTGTTTATGTTTACCGAATGCGTATCTCAGTCTAAACTTCTATTTCATAAATAATATAAAACGAGTTTAAAGGAAAAGTTATCTTGGTTATCAATATTTTGAAATTTATTTCTTTGCAATTATAAATTCGTATGTATTAAACAAAATAAAAGAGGAGTATAAATAATCGCGTTTTGCAATTTAGACACATACGCATTAAAGTCTGTTCCGAATAAGTTGCAACTCATGCTGTCCAATTTATCTCGTGTTCCTCGCCCAAAAATAACGAATAAATTCCTTTCGTGCCTTTAAAAATATTAAATTCTTTAGATGGCGACTTTGGCAGGAACTTTTGATGATGTCATTTTATTAGCTATGCACCAAACTAGTGATAAATACAGTAACTTTAACAAAAAGAAAAAAATCAAAACCATTAAGTCAAAAGAATGTAAAAATACGAAAAGCTTTGATTGAAAAATAACTGATAAACAATTATAGATCATCATCTACACTGTGTTAGTCCACTGATTGACAGAGGCCTGCCCCTTATGTATGTATGTGCAGCGGCACTTATTTAATTGAGCTATTAAGCCGAATAAAATATATTTTTGTTTTAAAATCCTACTATTGTTTTAAAATATTATAAGTGATCCCGCGTGTAAAGAGGCAATATAAATCTTAAAAACTAGTTTTGTGCGTCAGAAACATAAAATTTCTGCAAAATTTAAAAGCAAATATGAAATGGCAAAAGTTTCGTACATTCGACAAAATATAATTGACAACATTGGCTTGATACTTATATAAGATTTTTTTTATTTTATTTTTGTTTATTCTGAATTGTATGTAAACATACAATTCTGCATTAGGTAGTAAACTTTTTAATAGCATCAGAACTCTTAGAAAGATAAACAAATATTTCTCGTTATGTTTAAAGTAAGTGACATAAATTGCTGAAAAGTCTATTTCTATAATTGTAATTTATTCGTTATCATATATTTCCCAAAGTTGAAAGTATCTCACAATGTTTATAAAAGCGAGGTTCTTCGAACTTAATTTTGATAAGTAAAACGTCATTCACACTTTTAAAACAAATTTTCGTTTGGAATACGATATCGGCAAAATGATAATAAATGAGTTTAATCATTTGAAAGGCATTGGTGTTGCATTCGAAACAATTACATGTCTTTTTAATTATACATTCCCTATAATGATATATATAATTAAATGTTTTTAACATTTTTCTGTGGTTGGGTCCGGTAAATAATATGTTATCGATTAATAAATTGTTGCGTATTTTTAACTTCTAAAATATACCTATGAAAGTTTAGGACACAGAATAGTTAAATTTTATTATAATGGTATACATAAATTTAAAACGAATTTTAAAGGAATTTGGTACGAAATATACAGAGAAAATTAAGACTATCCTTTTCTCCGAATGCAAGCGGATTCATGTGACAAATAATATACAGTTACTAACACAGAAATTGCACTGTGTGTTCAGATACCGAAAGCGATTTGAACGTGCCTTGCCTATTAAACTTCCCTTTGATATTTCCCTTTGGTTGAAATACCTACGTCTATTTTGCCCAAAAGGGGGAAATTGCTATTTTTTGGTGACGAAAAAAACTGTATTAGCATTAGTTTAATACCAACTGAGCTTTTATAAGAGGGCTATATAGGAAATGCAATTATAAATACTTTCTATGGCGAATAAAATAATTTCCGTTTGGAAAACGAACCCAGAGAAACAATAATTATAACGATGTCAAACTTTTATGTGCTTTAGAAAGGCTTAGTTTTATAAAATTTATGGTGTACCTTTCAAAAAATCATTAACTGTACTACCTCTTAATTAAATGACATAATTACACACACATACTCCAAACCCCGGATAGTCCACTGCTGGATTATACAAGCCTACCCAAATACACCCGTATCCATGTGGGGGTTTTAAATTTTATAATTTTTTAATTAAATATCTAAAAATAAATTACTTTATATTTAAAATTTAAAAGAAAGATAAATAAAAAAAAACAAAAATATCAATGCTTTGACCAAAAAACCAATAAACGTGCTTTGAAAACTGGAAGTTACTTTGACTTTTTGACTTAACTCGTTGAAAACAAAATGCGTGCTTGATTTTGTATTTGGGTTAACGAATGCCAGGATATTTTATTTAAAAATCGGTTTATTTTTATTCCTGTTTTGTTGTTCACTTATTAAAAATACGGTCTACAGATTAGGTGTGGTAACCTACAGCTAGTCTTTACACCGTGTGAAATAAGTAATTATTTTTAAATATTGCAAGTTATTAGAAATGATTTTCTATTTTTGTAATTAGTAGGTAAAGAAGTAGTGTGTTTTATATGTAAATAAAAAGTGCAAAAACAAGAATTTTCAATAAAGAAGATTTTTAAGATTTCAAGGGCGTTCATTTTCGGAAATTTGATACCCTGAGTTATTGGTCGAAAATGTCATATAAAAAATTCTATGCAAGCAATGCCTGTGATGCAATACTAACACCACTGTGGTCTAAACTTGGTATTTTTTAACCAAGGTCGTAGGGTTTGAACCCACGGGAAACAACTTTGTGTTATCCTTGTTTTCTGATTGGTTTAGACAATTTGCGCCGATCACCCTATAGTCCGAAAAGTAAGATAATCCATGCATTGGATGAGCATGTAAATAGTCGATCCACCTACCATATGCTTGTTGCAATGGACCAGCGCGGTATCATCATACGAAAATGTAACTAGTTTTATGGAAACAAATCTTATGTTTCCATAAACCAAGTTTAACGATTTATTCCTTACCAATAGTCCATATGGTCTCAAACGTTGGGAACATTAAAAAGTAGTTCGATGTTATTGTAATTGTATCTATAGCTTAAAAATAATGAAGTGGCATTTGAGGAAAGTCTTTTATTCTTCTCAATGCAAATTTAACAAGCCACAGCACTTCATCCAGCGTTGATCCCTATATGAATGCAAAATCACTTGTTGCAAATCATTCAGGAATGCACATGATGATATTATATATAAATGTTGTTAACAATATATATATATTGTTAAAACAACAATTAAATAAAAATTTAATTCTTGGATACTTTTTTTACCACCAAACCAAAAATCCAAACGCTGCCAAAATCGTAAAGATACAAAGACAAAAAAGATTTTTTTAGGAATTGTACTAATTAAATGGGTGTGACAAAAATAATGTATGTTTTAGAATAAGGACCACAAGTATTTTTAATGAAAATTTTTAAAAATAAAACGGGGCACCTTCAAACCTTATTTCAGATAATACAGTATTACTTCACACTGAAGATATTGCATTAAAAATACTTTATTCCTGGCTCAGAAAACGTGTCATAGACAATATTTTCATAAAATGAATACCTTAAAAGTTATTGAGATTTAAAAAGCGATTGCAGAAAAGGGAGCAATTTGACGGAGACATTGTTAAGCTTACATTGGTTAAAATAGTTATGCGATTTGAACAAAAAATATGACAGACTTATCCGTCATATTTTTTGTTGAAATTTAACTTGTTATCTTCTATACACTACTGCAATATAGCAGAAAAAGACACTGCGGTGGTTCTTCGCCAACTTGTCCCTCATAACATGATTTCTTCCTACCTTCAAAAATAATTAGCTTGAAAGTTGAGAAATTATGAGGTAAAAAATTAAAAGCTTGTTTTTATGTTTATTAATACTATCATTTTCACAGTGCTTGGGTGGACCCGTTACAGTGTTCTTGCAGTCTCCTGAGCTCACCCCGCCCGGTATTCTTTGTCCATTTCCAGGTCGTCGCACTGCCCAATCTGTTACCTCCGGACGGCTTGCGTACGGCTGTATTGTCAGCCGCTTAACAAAGCGATCTTGTTTCCTTTAGTTTCATTTTTCAATTTGGCCGGAATGGGTTGTTTTTAACCAACTAGGCCACCAATGAACCTTTAATTTGTTTTTGAAAAAAATCAGGCCGAGTCTGGAGAGCGGGAAAGAATAGGCCGTTCGGCCGCCGGATCTCCGGATTGCGTTAGGTGACGAAACCTACGCATCATCAAATTTAGGCGCGACCTAATCGGTCTACCTAATCCCAGGCACGGTTCTTCGTAGGGAAACGCCCCCCATCTCCGCAAAAAAGAAAATAGGGTTGAGATTCCCTGTCCATCATCAAAATTTAGGCGCGACCTAATCGGTCTACCTAATCCCAGGGTTCTTCGTAGGGAAACCCCCAATCTCTGCAAAAAAAGAAAATAAGGGTTGAGATTCCCTGTCCATAACTATAAAATTTTAGGCCACTGATAGCAATTGGGGGATAAAACTACAAAGCCTTTCCGATGAATATCGGTAGGTGATTTCTTTTCTTAGGGAAAAGGCACCAATTTCAACATTCGCCCCTGAATTGAAGCGCGTTTTTGGAACAGTGGTCAAATGCCTGCCTAAGGAAATCCCCTAACCAGATAGCTCCTGCCATCATAGAATTAACATTCCCGCTCTCCTTTGGGCCTACCGGTGCACGCCTTCAGTATAACCTTTCCTGATGCTCCAAGAATGGAAAGCGACCTGACGTTCAACATCTCTGTGGGATCAGCCGTCTCCCTTTGGCCCCCATTCTGGACTTCCCAGATCAAAAGTCACAACCGCCAGCCAATATTACGCTTCGAGGAACTGTTTCGGGATGCCCCATTCGTTAAAATGCGTTGGGAGGTCAGGGCACTACCTGTTGCTCCAGACCCCAGGACAAAAGTTTTTCCACTTTCAGGGCGCCCCCGCGGTTATCTGCCAATCCCGGCCCAATAACAACCTTGGCTGTCCTTCAGGCCCAAAACGGAGTTTCGAAACTCCAGGGCCAGCATACACATATCAAGGCGCTTGGCCAAAACCTGAACGTATTTCTAAAACGAAAGGTCAAACACACACTACACTTAGAAGGAGGACCTCCAACAAATCATTCATCGTTTACCAAGGCCCCACGGGAGGCGGTTCAAAACCCTTTTCCCTTGGCAATTGACCTGTAACAACACCGAATTAGATAGGAAGTTGCTGAAGTTCTCCCAGCGCCAACGCTTTGAGAAGTGATAGTTAATTTTAGATCGAGCTCTGGTAGCTATTAAATTATCCTTAAGGAGGCGTTTTAATCGAATCACTTTTTGTAACGTTTCCAACCCGTTTTACCCGTTTTACTTCCGCTGACCCCCTTTTTTTCTTTTTCGTCGATGGAAAAATTCTAAAACAGCTAGCTGGTTCCACGCCGCCAGGGACATGTGAGGCTTCCCGGCCAAGATAAAGCGGCTACCCACTAAAAAACCAACGGTTGTAGCCAGCGCCGCGGGTATACTAGTTGGTTACAATAGTAGAAAACGGCATGGTCAAAAGAATGATGTCAAGCCTTATTCCCATTCAATGCATTGTTAATAGACAAATTAAATAAACCAAGAGGGAAATGGAATAAAATGTAGTCATCGTTGAATATTCATAATCCATTCCAACGGAATACATTAATTGGCCCTAGTCCTGCGAACCTCTGGCGTAAGTGAAATATGTATGCAGATATACACCGGTTCCTTTTTTCGTAACTGGGCCATTTTAATAATTTATCCTTCTATCCCAGAGGTATTTTGTTTGGTTTTTCCGAAGAATAAAATCTTCAATTTATTTCTTTAGTTCTTTTCCAAAAACATATAGTGATACATTTGTTATTTACTAACTTACACTAAATTATTACAGCATTTTAATGTTTTCCCATATTACGTAAAAGTGCTTTATTTTTTAAAATAATTGAAAGTATTTAGTACAACCTTACGTTTTATTATTATGGAATTTTTATTAAACTTTAAAAAAAAAAACTTTTACAAAATATTTAACATTCACAAAGATACAAAATCAGGATTACCGAAAACTTTATTCTTTTAATATTTCCTGCTGTTAAAAACAATACAAATTCAAAACTTCAATTTCAATTATTTATTTGTAGCTCTTATTACAAAAATATTAACTATGATGCAAAATAATTTCTCTAGTATTTTCTTGAAAGAAATGTTTTAAACTATGCTTTTAATGATATAGCCATCCAACAGGATGTAAAAGTCAAACCTTTCCCACCAAACCTGGATTGCCGCGGGTAGGATCGATCCAAAAACCCTTACGGAAAAGGATTAGGAAAGGCCTATATTGAACAGGCACCAATACAGGCTGATTTTAATGAGGATCTTCCGTGATTTTGGTCGCAAAAGTTATTTGTAAGTTCCACCGTCGAAATTAACTGTGTTTGTAATTTATTTGTCCTTTAAAAAGTCTTCATAACTATTGGAATTATTCGTAACTTTATTGGAAAAACTTTTAACGGGATATTCCAAAAGTTTTTGTTCAAACCTGTATTCTAATTATTCAGGCAGGTTGAAAATTATGAAGGAAGTAATGGAAACAAAGATAAACCAAGTGGAAGTACATTCTTAAGTAATGTTTCCGATAACTCTATTATTAGATTTGGTGGTTGATTTCTTTTTGCGGACCATTTGCTAGCACGGAAAAAGGACCATGAAACAATAAAGTAAAATTGTTTGTTCCCGTAAGCGGAAAATATTTTTACAACATTGTTTTCTTCTGTTGTCTCGTCCCCCGTCGTGAGCTTATAGAAAGAACGGGGAGCGCCGCAATAACAAAGAATATTTGGCAATACTTTGAATATCGTGAAAAGGGGCCCTTTTAATTCAACCGAATTGTTGAATGTTGCAGGAAGGGGCAGTATGTTTTCGTTATTTTCGTTATCATACATTTTAATAATATTAACGTACACTGACTTACTATGAGAAAACATGCATATAAGTTGTATTTTAAAATTCGACAAAAGAGTTTCAACTTACTGTGATTTTGCCAAACAAAGCTTTATATATTCCTTTTACTTTGCGTAAATTTGGGACCCAAATCTTATCTTGCTTTGATTTATTATTTAGGTTAAACGGTTGACAATATTAGTGAATTGGGAAAAAGCAATTCGTTAACGGCGGTCATACAAAAGTGTTTTAAAACTATCACCACATTTTTATATCACCAATATTCCCCTTTACCCTACTAATTTTATTTTAGAAACAGTAAAAAAAGATTTTCTTTTGAATTATTTCGGAAAAGTTTGCAATCATAGTGTTCTCTCGAATTGATTGGTTCAGTAATGATACATCTATTTATTATAAAATGACATCATTAATTTTGTCATTTCATTTAATGATCGAATGAAATGAATCATTTAATACTATTATTAAATGTCGCTTCGGTAACATCGTATTCCGATAAAGATCCGAGTTTTCTCTAAGGAAAATAATTTCTCTCTGCATGTATAATTTGTCTTCAACAGTTGGTTTGATTGATCCGTATGCAGAAAGTTCTATCGGATAATTTCAGTCAGCATTCGACCTAACATGTCAGTCACCTAGCCAGACACAGACATTTGTAATTTTTTTGTCTGTTACGGCTTTTACGAGATTTTCATCTAATTGAATCGTATTGCTAACCAAAAATATTCTTTCAGCGACCGGTTAATAAGCCAATGTTAAATATACCTTTTTTAGAGAATAGCATCCACGAGAACGTTCTTCAGAACGAACTCTAGTGGGATAATCCTGGCCACTAAGGTAAAGCTATGCACATACTTAGTTTAAGAAGAGTCAAGCATCCGGAAACAACATGCCGCAACTTCTCCTCAGGGTAGGAGATGTGCAACAAATCTCTGATGTGCAATCCTGTACACCCTCGGTTTTCCTAAGAGTTTACCGTGACGTAGCCTGTTAAAGGATTGGTAATTTTGTTAGGACAAAATTTCCATGAACAATCCCAATGGTGCTAATTTATCAAAGGAACGAGGTTGGAGTAGCTCAGCACTGCTTGCCATTGCTTATGGGCTAAGCTATAACAAACAAACGCTCACTTCTTTTACCTTTATAAGCGTCTTTTAATGTACTTTAAAAAGTTAACAGCTTATGTAATTTAAATGATTTGTGCGAGAACCAACCACAATCTTTAGGTAAAGCCAATCAGAATATCTTTTGTAACAGTTATCATTTCAAATACATATTATATTTTCATAAAATTTTAAGCGCTTTTTACTCTCTTCCAACTCTTAAGTTATTTATAAAAGATTTAATTTTTTTAATACGAAATAAACTTTTTTATTTCTTGATGCTTTATTCAATGTTTCTGATATTGAAAATATATTGTATACATTTGTATAATTTCATTATTTGTTTTACATTTTTATTAAATAAATAAATGTTTTTGAGAATTATTCACATTTAAATTTATAGACTTGGCTAGAAAATAATTAAAAATATATAGATGAAAGTAAATCTTTACGAATAAAAGCCCAAAAGCTAATTAAAGATAAATTGAAAGAAAAGTGGCTAGGAGGGATAATGACATTGTAAGAGAAATATATTTCTTGATAGTCGACAACGAAAACGACTTGATGTTAAATATTATACAAATACAAGAGAGATTAAGGAAATTGGATATTAGTGATGACAGTAAATAACTGTAAATAAAATAATAATCCATGATATGGCCTTGTTTGGAGTAGAAATATTAATTTTATTATACCTAAATAAATGCATATGTATGTATATTTGATATGAATTTATGTAAAAGTCTATTATAAAAAAAACACATATATTAAATAATTTATGTTTAATTATATAAAAGGACTTTTAACGGATTTACTAGCGTTTATTTACATTATTCTTTACCGATGTTTTGATTTCACATTCCAGCGGCCATAATCACGGGATGCGTCTTATTGCCATTGCTATAATTTAAATTTTGCCAAGATCTTAAAATTATAAATTTTTAAAAAATTAATTTATTTTATCATTACAGCCAGCAGTGGTATTGTGCTTAGGTTATAATTTAAATTTATTGATTTTTGGATCTTAGTAATCTTGGGTAATCTTTCACTTTCGCATGTAAAAAGGTTTTTTTTATTTATTTCCATGTTACTAATATGTGTCTGCCTGTTGCCTAGTGGGTGTAGGCGTGTGCTTTAGAATCTGGAGGTCGTGGGTTCGAATCCTGCGGGGACTCAACAAATTTTTTAAGGGAATTTGTCAAAAAGGCCCAAAAGTATACAATGAATGCAGTCTTTCTTACAAAGAGTAGACAAAATTATTCGTCAATAACTAAAAAGAAAGCACATAAGTGAGCCAACGGTTGAAGGAGTCTGGACTTTGTAATCAAATTTTAAACCAGCCTACCAACTACAACTCTATTTTACTTATGTAACATACACATAAGTAGAATAGTGTTTTCCTTTTCGAAATGGGATAATCTTAAAAATTGCTTTTTTCATTCTAAAAATGATTTAGATACCGTCGTTACTGATTAATGTTTTAAGCTGTAATACTTTAAGGCTATTTAAATTTACATATTTTTATTCAACGTCAAATTACACCACATTGTTTAAAAATTACCAACACCTTTCGCAAAATGGAAACCTCAGACATTAAAAGCACTGGCGAAAACCAGCCCTAGAATATATTTGAATTTTTTGGACACCAAATAAATTAAAATAATGTATTCTTATTGGTACGTATGAAATTAACTAAAGTTTTTTGGTATTTTTGGCTATCTTTCGCGTCGTAGGACATCACCACCTTTAAATTCTCTGACAAGTAAACAATCCATTGAACGCAGTTTGCTATTTGGATTGCTTAGGTTAGATGCCAGTCGCTGAACGTAATAACTGTAATTTTGATAATTCTTGGTAAATTATTAGCCGATATCATGATACATTGGTAAAAAGCAAAAAGATTAATTAGTAATTGAGAATACGCCTTAGTAATCGTATACCATTTAGGCATATATAGAAATTGAAGGCAAAAAAGCGTAGTAAAATAAATTAAAAAGATAAAGGAACCGTGAAAAGGGTGTACTTTGTAAAAAGACAGCATGACATTTTAATTTCCTTAACTTTAGCAAACAAAAATGCGTTGGAATGAAAAAAAAAAATTACTTCTGATATTTGATTTCTTGGGATTAAAAATCGGTCCACCCACCAACCGCATTGGACCAGCGTGGTGGGATACGGTCCAAAACCCCAATTAGGGGGTATTAGGGAAGGCCTTATGTCCAGCAGTGGATATCACAGGCCTGATGATGATGATGATGATGATTTGATTTCGTTACAACCAAATGATTTATCCTTGAAATTTTTTTCCCAAAGCCAATGCCCCCACTAGATTTTCATTTAAAATAAATTTTTGAGATGTAGTATCATAATATCAGTGTTAATCCTGATGCGGTCCATTTTAGAGTCAATTTTAAGTAATTTTTGGTCTTATATAATTTTAAGCAATATATATGTGCTTGTATTGAATTTTAAAAAATAAATTGAAATCCCAAAGCAAATTGAAAGTATCCAATTACCATCTCAATTGTAATCAAGTTTTTGAATTTCTAGCATCGCAAAAAAATCCTTATGTGGGGACTTGGTGTCCATTTTGAAAGAAATGGTTAACCAAATTTTATGTGGTGGTTGGTTGGAAGTTGTTTATTAAAATTCCAGACATTCGATAATATAACGGTAAAAACGAACATGTTAAGATATAACAGAACATAAAGTTTATGTTTTTAATGGGGGCATTTTTTACCGAATTCCCAAAAAGGAAGAGATACTCCAATTCGGAGCGTATTTTTTTTTACCTCCGTAGCCCGCTCTTGGGGACCGATTTTTTCATTATTGTTTTTAAATGATGTAATGATTAGCTGTTTTGGTCCCCTTTTAAAAATCATTTTTGGTAGGTCTTTAAATAGATCTCAAGAAAAAGGGAAAATTTGGCGTCAAAAATCACACTTTTGCAATTAAAACGCTGGGCTCAACGTTAAAGAGATAGTTTAAACCTTGTACTGTTTTAAATAACCGTACCTCTTAAATTTGTTTACAACAAAAGTCCTTAAATTTGAAATAACCTTTATTTAGTATTTTAATGTAAAAAATTATTTTTGTAAAATTGCAATCCGCACATTATAAATTAATTTAAATACTATAGATAAAAAGTTTTACATAAGAGTTATTGCATTTAAAAAAAATTCTACGTTCATAAAACGATTAGTTTTGAATTAATGAAACCTTAAAAGATATCCGGTATTTAAAATGGGAGGCAGAATTTTGGGGCGATTTCGTACAAGAGGCTTGTTGTTACCTGTTAAGGTAAAAACAGTTACACCCAGTTTTGAAGGTCGGTCATATTTTTTTAATTTCCTTGACTTATGCTGCTTTGAATTATCTCTTTTTCCCCAGATTTCCTGGTTTGCAATGATGATTCTCACAATTTGTTTCCAACAAAAAATTCTTTAAAAACCCTATGAATATTTAAAATTGTTAATGAAGGAACCAAGGGAACATAAATATGATCATCTGCGTTCGTTCGTGGTTCAATACATATGTATACTGACAATAGGTTTATTCTTTTAATTGGGTTGGAGGGATTTACGAGTTTCGTGGGTTTTACCAGAGTTCACTTTTACTCATTTTGGCAATGCGGGGCAAGTCATCCCATTGCCAGTAAAGAAAATAATCCATCTGCGGAAGTTGGATGGGGCCGGCCTCTTCAAACGTGTCGGTTTTTTTATTGATCAAAAGCCCCAAGTCCCAGTCCACAAAGAAATACGGCGTAAATTTCCCACACATTCGTTTGCCTCTTAAGACTGGTAATTATATCATGTCTCATTTTACTGCTAGACGAACAAAAACTTATGATTCACTTTTTCTTATGGATATACATGATATATATGATATAAACTCAATCGTGGTCATTTTTACATTAATAAAATACCCTAACATTAAAAATATTCATCATCATCATCACCTGTGATATCCACTCTGGGACATAGGCCTCCCCTAATACACCCCATCCAATTGGGGGTTCTTGGACCGTAACCCACCACGTTGGTACAATGCGGGTTGGGGGTGGACCCGACTTTCCATGCTCATCCAAACCCCAGCCTCCGGTTTCCCAAAAACACACGCCCATACCACTAGGCTACGGAGGCGGTTTAAAAATATTGTTTATTGTTAATTATGGACCCTATTTTTGGATTAATAAGATAATTATCAAAAGAATGGAAGAGAGACCCATGCACCGTAGAACCATTTTGGTGTGTGCTCGCTAAAAGTTCATTCATATTATTAAAACGATCGTTAATAGAAACTTACTTCTGTTGGAAACGTTTTGTGAATCATTTCGATGGGGGATCTCATTTCCCTTTCCCTAAAATGTAAAAGACAAATCTTGTTCAAAGTAATATTTTGAATCACAAAATAATGTATTATCATGAGTTGATACCATTACCTGAAAATATCACCACTAAAGTAGTTGCGCTAACATGATATATCTGTATATTTTGTAGCCAAAAAGTTAAATGGTGATTGGTGGGTTCGAAAAACCTTTGAAAACTCTTTTTAACCTCACAAGCCTTCTGTCTTAGTTTGATGCCCTTACTTTTACATTTCCCGGGCCGCAGAATACTTGACGCCCTTCTTTGTCTCTAACCCACGTAACGTGTTCCTCAAAATGTGTCCAACAGATTCTATGAAGCATTGGAGTTACAGACTTTTGGTATCAGCCCTAAAAGGATCACCCTATTTCATTTCTAGCTCCTTCCTTTATTTTATGCCGCAGAAGAAAAAAAGATCGATGGAAAACCATAACGAGATTCGCGATGTGCCCTTTAACAAAATTACCCAGGTTTTGACCTTCGGAAAAGGGAATACCCTTTATTGCTCCATTTTTACCGAAAAGAAGTAAAGGGAAACACTTGTGTTTCTGATTTTAAGAGCATATTGGCTAGTGCCATGTTGTTAATTAAAACGTTGGTTTAATGTCCAAAGACGGGGAAACACACTACACAATATTTTATTCTCCATCGAATCTAGTCGTTATAATTTATTCCCAAACTGTACTTTGGGTTGTAGTTAAATAATAATGAAAGGCCAATTATTAAATTCTTTTGTTTTGTTTTATTAAGGTTGGACCCATAAATTTTGTTAAGGGCTCATTTTGGTAAATACATTATTTCTATTTTACGTGCCATAAAAGTATAAACCTTTGATATAAACAGGAAAACAATAAAATAGTTGTAATATGAACTGGAGCTTACTTAATTTTAATTTATTAAATTTCATCTAAAAATAGAGGCCTTATAGATTTTAATAAAATCATTTTAACAATTTAACAGTCTTTTCAAATTTAATTGGTTAGTTTTTTTTACAAAATAACTTTGGGTGTTATTTTTTGTTAATTACATTTTTAAAATTCATTTTTAAACACACAAAAAATTTCTTTCAATACTTTAATATTATTTTTAATAATATAAATATTTGAGAAAAAATTTGGATCATTGATGACTTCTAAACATTTTTACTGTTTTTTGTAAAATTTGGTTAACAAATAATGCCAAGTTTATCAAACACACCTGCAGGTAAATTTAGAAAGTCATCTCGAATTCAATGGTTATAGTAAGGACGCGGAAAACGGTCTGAATACGGAAATTGGAAATGTAAGACCCATTTCCATTTTGTTCACCATACAGAGTAGGTGTTTCTATAAACCTTTGCAACCATAAAAAATAAAGTTACTATAACGCCATCCTTATTTAAATCTATTATTGAAATGTAATACAAACTCACTCTTTTATCTGCTACAAAAACAAGTGAAAGAAAAGTTTAAAAAATAACCTCATATTTTTAAAATTTTTTATACTGAAAATGTTAGAATTTTTTATTACTTTATTTATACAAAAATGACGTTTTTTTTGATATGTTATTTTTAATAACTGACGAATAAATGTTGTTTTACATCACTATTGGTTTCATGATAAGGAATGATGGTTACTACCGTTCACACGTTTGGAAGCACTACAGGCTTCACACAAAACAAATAAATGCCGAGTAATAGTGGTAAACATATACAATAGTCTTTAATTCACATTTTTTACGCCTGCTTACACAAACAAAAAATTATCACAATCATCGAGTTTTAAGGAATTCCTTTATTTTGACGAAACACGTTTTATCACTTAATCCACCGGCTATTTTTTTCTATGCGAATGTGTTTTATTTATAATATTTGTTGGTTATAACTTATTTCGACTCTATTTAGTTGCACTTAAGCATTGGCACATGATAGTTCTGATATTAAAATTGTATGTACTAGAAAGATTTCGGCTACTGCTTTAACCGTATTTTTTTTCTGTTATTGGTAAAACGTATGCAAATTAAGTTGGAACAGCGAAGCTGTATTTGCATTTCACGCGAGGAAGGATACAGTTAACTACAAATCGCAGAAAAGCTCGGAATTTCTTGTAAAGGAGTCCACTGTATCCTCTGACTAGAAAACAAGAAACTATGAAAAATTAAGATGTAACAAGATCTTGTAGGCCCAAATCCTCAACAAATAATGAGGACAACTTCATTAGAGTTCTTATAAATATGCAAGAAACACCCACTTTAAAAATATCTGTTAAAAGACGTTTATTGTCTGCAGGATTAATAGGTCTATTTGAAAAACCAAATCCAAAAAATTGACGTAATAAAATAAATTAGAATTAGTGAAGGCATGAAAACTTAGACTATAAAACAATGGAAAAATATGCTTCAGAGTGTCGAATCAAAATTTAAGATTTTCGGATCCAATAAACATGTTGTACATGAAGGTCGAAAAAAAGGGTGTGGGACCCACTATCAAATATGGCGGCATTAATATCAAAAGTTTGGTTGTGTTTCGGCAACTTAAGCCCGAAATGCCGGGATAACCTGAAAACTATACAAAGGAAAAGGTTCGCCATATCTAGTGAACTAAATCTTATTAGTTCCAGATTTTATTCAACAGGTCAATGATCCCACATTTTGTAATGAACTGACCAAAACTTTTAAACAAGAAAAAAGCTGAAAACGTATTTTAAAAATCCAATCCCTGCTGATCTTCCCTCCGTTTTGAACCTTTTTGGGATGAACTTCACCAAAGAAGAAAAAGGTCGTTGTCCTAAGTCTGAACATTTCAGAACATGGAGAACGAATAAAATTAGTTCAAGGTTATTTAATTAGTAGAAGGCCAGTGATAAAATTATATAGGAGAGAGATGGACACTTTAATGAAGGTAAAATTTTATGTAATTTACCATTGTATATTTAGTTTTAAATTTCTTTAAGATAGTTTCTGTGTGTTCTTTTTTTTCGTCAATTCATTTAAATTTAAATAACCGTAAATGTCCCTGATTGACGGTATTTGATTTGACCTTGTTGCTCCGTTTCTTTGTAAAGCTGGTTTATATGTTTTGATAGAAATGACAGCGAAAGTTTTGAAGCACTGACATCGTGTCATGTTGCCAAAGATAGTTTTGGCAACCGGGACGCATAGATCTTATTTTTTAGACAATTGATTGATCGATCTATTTAACCCCAAACAACCAGTCAATAACGACTACGAAAAAGGTTTTCTGGCAAATTCAAAATATGCCCGTATTATTTTAGGAAAGTCTAGTACAAACTAGGGCATGAAAGCAGTCTCAAAATGAGAAATAGACATAAAAATTATATAAGTTTACAGGGTCTTTTGTACCCTCTTGTAAGTCCAAAACTTATACATATTACTTTATTTTCTCTTTGCCTATAGATGGCTATTAAAATGATGTAAGCATCGCTACTGTGATATTAGATTTGTGGTCAATACACATCATCTGAGGGGAACCCCCATAAACGATTGATATTGCAAATTCTCGGTCATATGTTATTTATTGTTTTATTAAAATTATCGTTGCCTTTTACTGGATGTGAAATAAATATTAAAATTATTTGTAACAAACTGCACTTTAAGTTGAGTGTTAGTAAGTTAATAAATAGTTGTAAATATTTACTAGTTATGATGTCCTTAAATTTCTTTGGGGTACAAAACTGCGTTCTATAATGAAAAAAAACCGGATCAATCACAACCATGCCTTTTGATTCTGGGTTAGTGATGTTTAACGTGCCACATTTCCTTGGAACCAAAAACACAATTCCAATTACCCGCTAGAAGAAATAATTTATAAAATGAAAATCTAAACCAACTATTTGTCAAAAGAAGTTGAATTAAATATTTAAAAAGGAGGATTACGATTTCTGAGATGTAAAGTACTTACATGTAATGAGATTTTTAAATTAAAGGTTCGAGGTACAAATTTAATTAAAATGACCTGTTAATCCAAACTTTGAAAACAAATAGGAATCTGAGAGATCTGGCCAGTTTGGATTTTATAGAAGTACCAAACTGCAATAATTTCAACGCATTATAAGGACATTTACGAAAACGTTAAATTGGGGCACTGTGCCAATGACGGCCCTTGTTACCATAACCGTTAAGCTTTATACATTTAGTAACATAGTATAGTAAAATCTAAAATAGTGTTTAAGAATGTTCAACACGTTTAAATAAGTCAATAATGTTCTTTAACATAAAAAATAAAAAGTTTGTTTCGAAAGTCACTTGTTCTATTTAAAAACAAATTAATTTTAAAAAGTTACCCCCAGTTTTCATTTAAAAAAATCGATTATCATTGACGTTTTAAACAAGTTTTCAAGTACAGGTACACCTTAATAGATTGCCGTTTGTTTCTAAATCGGACTTGGTGTGGCAATAAAACTGGAAAGGGACCTGTTGGGGTACTGTGACATGTCCCAGCAATCCTTGAATGCCTTTTCTTTAACATTTTATTGTTTGTAGTATGGTTAAAGTAAATATGGTTTAATCTTTTAAAAAAAAAAAACCAATTGGGATTTGGAACCGCCTTTTCTAAGATTTTATCACATTTCTTGAACAACATAATAAATACAACCTTTAAAGTGATCCTGAAAATTAGATCAAATTTTTACCCACCTTTTAAAATTATCAAAACAAAATCATAACAAGAATAATATGAAGAATAATTAATTTTCAACTTCCAATGCCTTTCACGGACTCTAAGGCATCAAAGCAATTATTCACTAATTAAAAAATTGATTAAACCCAACCCACTTTGTGTTTATTCAAGGGAATTTTATTTTGACAAATTCACTTTTTGTTAAATCCCCAACTGTTGATTTACCCAGATTTAACTTATTTAGGCAAAAAAAATTCCAAATATTTTGTTGCTTTGCTAAAAATAGTTAAACTACTTTGAAAATTTCTTTGTTGCAATATTTATAAAGATTCGTAAAAAAACTTGTATGAATGTTTAAAATGCTTAAAACATTTGGTCTAATTCGCCTTGCCTCACAACCCCTGACCATAATTAAATTTCTCATCGCCATGAAAAATCGAAATACATACTTTATAAACTAAGTTTATAACTAAATGATTCAGAGTTGTTTGCGTTCTATTGATTTTCCGTTGATATAAACACTTTGTAATTACATCCATCATTCATTATTATTCCTATAGAATTTTTTTCCTCTTTGGGTTTGACAGAAGGTGTAAAAAACTGATAAGACTACAAAAATAAAAAAGAAATAGAGTATCGTTTCAAGCCAAAGAACAGAACTGAAATAGAATATCGTTTCCTATCTTTACAGAGACGAAAAACATATTAAAGTCCATTTATTATTTATTGATATAATTTCAAAATATATAGTCTTAAATACATAGTCACCGATTAAAAATAGGTGAATAATAAGAAGAAATTGACCGAAACAATAAGTTATAACGTAATTAGTCTTTCTCGTATTCAGTTCTTCGAAAAAACGTTATTTCAACAATGTGTTCGTTGCAAAATTATGTTCCTGTACTTAAATTATAGTTATTTGAAATACTTGTACCAATAGCGTGTTGTGAATTTATTGAAGAGGGATACAATTTCCTTTTCTTTTTTCTTCCTCTCAGGCAATTTCCGTAGTAATTATGGGGTAGCTTCCCATTCACATAAATTCAGTTGAATAACATTTTCTATGAAATGCGACTGACATCTGGCCTCCATAATCCATATGTAAATTGCATTTATATTATAGACTTGGTGAGAGTTCATTTGAAAAGACACAATCTGTAGCTACGTCCAAAAATAGTCTTACAACTTTAATTGAATTATTTGTAATGCAAACAAACATTTAGAAAAAAAATGTTTGTCTTGTAAATAGAAATCAATTTATACATATATTATAAATGCGAAAGTATCTCTGTGTGTCTGTCTGTCTGCCTTTAACGTCTCATCCCCAATGGATTATTGAGTTGTTCTGAGTATGTACCAATTTTTATTTTGTTCATACTCAGAACACATTCTCAAAAAGAGCATAGGCTATTAAATATTTTGATAAACGTGGTTATTGGTTGAAATAGGGGATGACATTTAATGTGGAAATCGTTTCTGTTGACCATAAAACAGTTTGCATTTTCTATGCATCTATATAACGTTATGGCAACTAAGTGAGGAGAACCAAACATCATTTTTTTCTAGTTAAGTTTAGTATTGGTATAGTATTCGCGAAGTCACGATTTGGGCCAAAGAAAAAAGGTACGATGGATACAGATAAATTTTATACTTCTAAAAGCATTTAAGTACTCAAATATAAGTGAAATGTGTTGGATTTAGCAGATTGCGAAAAGAAAATAACTGGAGTTAAGTAGATTGCGATAAAACTCTCCTCATAGCTATGAAGCCTGCTTGATAAGTCCTTTTAAAAAGTAATATTAGTATACTCCTTATATGGACAATGTGGAAAAACAACATCATCTGGTCTAAACTAAAGCATGGACACTAGATGACCGTAAATTTATGACTTTTAAAAAATGCTTATTGTATATTCAAATTCAGACTCGCGAAAAGGGTCACTAACCACTACACCTATCCGGGTGTAGTACTCAGGGAACGGGTCATTACTAACTAAATTCTCTTGAACCAAACCTTAAAAGATTTTTTTGTATCAAGGGCTATTAAGGTTCAATTTGGTTCCAATTCTCTAAAGAACTATTTCTATATTTTCAATAAAACGTAAAAAAAAAAATTTATCCCAATTGGTTACAACCCTCGTTCGATTAAATTGTTCAACCTTAAAAGATAGACTTTATTTATGTTTCACATAACTTTTCCAGGGATAGAACCGATAAAAACAAATATGTTGCTTTGAAGAAAAACCCATACTAACAATTTTAAAGTAAACATTTTTCAAAAATTGCAATCGGGCATATTCAAGGCTTAATAATTAATAATATTTCATAATATTTAAGATATTAAGTGTAAGTTCACGTAAAATTGAAGTATAAAAAAAATTCATTGGATATAAAATGTTTCATTTACTTTATTTTGATTTAATGAATATCTTAGAAGACGTCAGACATTTGAAAGGCAGTCGCAGACAAAACAACTATCATTTATAAATTTATACAAATTTCTACTTTAATTAAAATGTTTGAAATAAATCTAACGCAATTTACCTTGCCTGTAGGTTAACAAAATGTAAGGAAGGCTAATTAAGTATTAGTTTTAAAATCTTGTTATAATAAAAAATTAGGTGATGAGTTAAATTTTTAAAGAATTTAATGGTTCAAAGTATCTTTAATTAAAACGAAAATATTTAAGGAATTTAAAAAAATTTTACAACCAAACTTCCAGTCTTTGAAAAATTTTGTCGCAAATTTTCAAAAATCAGTTTTATCACCCTTTGGGACATTAAAACTTCGGGAATTTTGTCCCAAGGGTCTAGTATAATTTTTGGCAGGGGTCGGGGAAAAATGAAATTAAAAAGTGTTCTATAAAATAAGTTTAGTTAACAAAATTTGGTTTCCCATCAAATTTTTCTTTTGATCATGCATATATAAAGATTTTCATTGTGAAATAAATTACGTTTTAATTATGCACAACAAACTTAATTTATTTGATTTAAGAAAATAAAAAAATATTTTACAAAAATTCATGTTTTTTTTAAATTAATATTAAATTTTCACTAACCTATAACCATTTATATTAACAGGTAAAAACACAATCGCGTTGAGTGCATTTACTATGTTCCCAATCTTTAAAGTTGATTTCATTTGGAGCAATATAGTATGTAACAAATATTTATTCATCAGTCATTATATGGTGTTGAAATTTTTGGCTGTTTCCAATTTCAAATTTAGCTATTGACGGTTTAGTCAGTAGTCACAAATTGATAAATTGAGACTTTCAGTCCTCACAATTTTAAGTAGTCTCATGTAACCGTTTTTGAGTTCAATATCCATTGTTACAGTTAATTCTTATTTTTTCACCTTATCTCTAGTCTGCAGCATGTCTGTCGTTCCCAATGAGCTAACGAAGAACAATTGTTAGTTTTATTTTCAAATTCTTTTGTAAACATAATACTTTATTTTATTAAAATTTACAAAATGCAGTTAAATTTTGAAAACTACATCAACAATAAACACCAGTGTCGTTAAAGAGTCGCATAACACATCACAAAGTAGCTTGTAATTTTTAAGGCACGGGACGATGTATCTTGGTTTTACAATATGGGCCACTTTAAAATGTATTAAAGTTTTCGACCAAGATAGCTTGAATAACTATAGTAAGGACGGGCTTTTTAAGCTTGGATGAATCAAAAGTTCCTTGAGAGACAGGGAAGAGTGAAGAAAGAGCCTGCAACTTAAATAAATTTTGCATCATTGCATTTGTAGGCCCTCTTGAGTTGCAAATACGAAAGGTGGTAGCATCTTAAAGTAAGACTTCTCATTTTAGTATTTTCGTATTATCATTTGGGGATTTTAAAATCCCCTCTGGAGAAGGCGTGTATGGAGGCCTTTGTCCAGGAGTTAACTAAGACAGGCTGACGATGGCGGTGGTTATAATTAGACGTATGTCCAAAATAATACAAGAAGATTCTACCAATGGTTTTCAAACAAAGTTTTGATCCTTAGCGGAGGCAACAATAATAATTATAAATATTTAAAAAAACTACTATATAGTAACTGTATTCAGAAAAAATAAGATCATTGATGTTATATATAGATAATCCCAAATAAAATTCATAATAAAAAAAATACTACGTACATAAGGACTGCGTTGAACACAAAAAATTATCGGTATTTATTTAAAAACAACACATTTATACTAATTTTGTTACCATACGATTGCGGAAGCGAATATTTATACGTTTGAAACAGAAAGTCATTTTCCCTCATACTTTGGTTCAAGATCTTTAGTTTCTCACGAATGGCCAGCATTTGGTCACCTTTATGACCCACAAAGGTGGCCGAATTTCTATAAACTGCTTGTTATCAATAATAATAGTGAAAATATTAACAAAAAGTAAAAACACTTACTGAATATACCCGCTGCAATCACTTCACATTTATTAATTTTTATCATAAAAGTATTAGTATTTAATAAATAAAAATCTGTGATTAATTACGTTTGCATTTGCGAAAAAACCGAATAACTTTTAATTTTGTTAAAACTCTACAGTTGTTTAGTCAGTTAAAATTATAAGTAATTAAATTTACTGTAAAAAATCAATACAAACAATATCAAATCCACTAATTTACGGATTTTTCAGTTACTTAAAATATATTTATTCCCGACGTTTCGGATTCTTTCCAGTATCCATGATCACGGGCAGACTAGTTGGTATATGTCTGTATTTCAATGTTTCGAATAACCGTCAGAGTTTTTATTTCAAAATTGACATATCGTTCGTTTTTTAATTTTAATGTTGGTTTCACAAAAAGTTTTATACTCTGCGTTTAATTTTGAAATTATTGGATCCCAGGAAGGGTGGCAACGACCAACCATCCTCTCTATTAAAATTTGGATATTTTTAATTTCTATTGCTTCCCGTTTCAATAAAAGAATAATTAAATACAAACAAAGTTCAACGTAAAGTGTTTAAAAGCAAATGTGAATAAATAGTATGAAAATTTCAAATTCTTGGAGTTTTTTATTTAATTTATCGTAGTTTTATAACGTCCTGGTTAAAAACCTTACTAAACATTAGGTTTCATTAGTGTGAAGTGTCCCTCAATAAGCTACATACAATAAAAACGAACCTTGTCTACTTTATCTTATCCATTCAGTAATAATATCAGTAACGGTAAGAAATGCCACTACCAACTTCAGTATTTTACTACTTAAGAAATAGAATAATAATATTATAAT
This sequence comes from Lamproptera curius, assembly GCA_029286875.1. Taxonomy (NCBI): domain Eukaryota; kingdom Metazoa; phylum Arthropoda; class Insecta; order Lepidoptera; family Papilionidae; genus Lamproptera; species Lamproptera curius. The sequence goes on along the minus strand of JAGSMT010000050.1, from coordinate 1,006,748 downwards.
AAATATAATGAAAATGATATTTGTCAAAGCACTTTGCCTTTATTATTAACATAAAACTGTATTGAAATAAGCTGTACTTTAACGGTAACTGCCTGGGTGTAGGTATTTATATAATTTTTTTATATTATATAATTAATTTATTGCGTTAATTTTTATTAAAAAAAGTAATAATAATGGCAATTACAAAAACTAGTCTTGTAAAATTTCATAAAATTTTCAAGGGGCTTAAAGCACACTTCATTGTCTAAGTTTTAAAATCCCGAAAAGACATATTTTTGCCTTTTAAATATTTTCGTACATAAAATGACACATCCTGAATTGGAGTTTCATATTTAGTTAAATGAAAGTATAATTTATGTAAATTCAACTAAAAAGTGGAAACTAAAAGCTTTAACGGTATAATTCATACACTAAGATAAAATATATTATTATTCCTATTAATCTCTCTATTCTGCTAAGGATGTGTTTTTTATAAATTATCCGTTGACATATTAATTCTTAATTGCTCAAGAATACGATGCTAACCGTACCGTAAGATGTAACAGAACTGCTTCCGTAGCCTATTGGTATAGGGGTGTGCTTTAGAAACCGGAGGTCGTGGGTTTGAATCCTGCGGGGATTCAATAAATTTTAATTTCTGTTTTCTAGTTGGCTAGGGCAATTTGGGTCAATTACCCCATCGTCTGAAATGTTAGATGATCCATGCGTCGGATGGGCATGTAAAAACTCGGTCCACCCACTAACCCGCATCGGACCGGCGTGGGATACGGTAGAAAACCCCCTAATGGATAGGGGTGTATTTAGGGGAGGCTTATGTCCAGCAATGGCATATCACAGGCTCATGATCGATGACGTAAGATGCCAATATATATCCATTATTGTACTTGTTTCAATTGCAAGGCTTTCTTAAGAATGTTTTTTTATTGTTTTAATTGCATTTTAAATGATCAATAAAAATATGAGGTACTGTCGTAATAAAATGGAATAAATGATACATGAAATTATAAGTCTAGCGTCTAAATAAGCTTTTCTAAAATGTATTTAATTCTCGTATAGAAATTGATACGACCCCAAATTTATTCGCCTATACATTTGTTAATGAGAAAGTGTAGGTACATTTGTAAATACCTTGATGGATTGGGCAGGCACTACTCTGTGTACATGTGTGTGTGTATTTAGACAGAGTCATATATCTTTATTATTCTGAAAATTATATTTAGAAATTATTGAGTTTAACATTACAAACGTTTTAATTTAATGTGAATAAACGTTTGTCCTAGATATTGTGTTTGTTCGAGTGACCTCAATCCGTTTTGTTCAGCCGTCAAGTGCTGTCCGTTGACGTATTGTTACTTTCTGTGCTTTTATTCTTGACAGGGCTTTTCCTAAAAGAGTCTTTTGTTACTATTCCACTGTGCACATATTATTTGATATATAACAGCGTAGAAGGGAAAAGGGATGTTCGATGATGCGGCAAAATTATTTAAAGTAGAGCACTGCCGTGTACCCGTATTCTAATTTTATGCTTAAGTAATTTTTATATAGCTTAGTGAAATATACTAAAGTTACTATTATTTTAAACAACAAAAGAATAAAATGTGCTTGCAAAGATATTTAGACATTATCAAAGTTATTTTGGTTAAAAAATTATTAACATTTAAAAGCATAGTAATCTTCGTAAATATGAACTAATATTTATAAAATAATAAGTACAGTTTTAACCCTTATTTAACATTTTCGTTATTCAGACTTGTCTCATTATAGTCAACTACAGCCATTTTCAATCCTTACGTTATATTTAACCCAAAAAAGTAACTAATTTTTTGGTATCAATTAAGTTAGATATTTGTCTTTGTTTACGGAAATTTTATCTCTCAATTGGGTAAACTATAATGACTGTTATTGCTGTTAATTAAACTTGAACATCGCTAAAAATGAGACGTAAGTTTGAAATCACATATAATAATGACATTGAGCATATTTATTTACTTGCCTCCGTGGTCTAGCGGTATTGGCCCTTGATTTAAAAGCAAAGGTCGTGAGTTTGATTCCCCCGGGGAAACAACTTTATGTTATCGTCGTTTTTGGTTGGTTAGGACAATTTGTGCCGATCACTAGATTGTCCGAAAAGTAACATGATAAATGACTCGGATGTGCATATAAAAAGTCGGTCCACCCACCAACCTACATTGCAAGCTTAGTGGTCACCGGATTAAAACGAAAGGAGGCCTGATATCGCAGTGGACTCAACTTCACAGGGGCCGAGACGAAGGGCGCGTTAGTTCCGACGCGCCCAATAGGGCGGCAGATGGCCGTTGGGCCGATATGGGGCTGCTTCGGCGGCCAGCGCTGGTAGGGTTGCAGATGAGTGTAAGCACGTTCCTGTGACCCCAACCTAAAGACATCAGGAAGAAACGACGTGGTGGTTTTAGTCGGTGCAAGTCTGACAGAACCCGTCTTTGCCCTCGCGGAGACGAGTACGCGTAGGCATTTCCCCATGATAAAAAAGGGACAGAACAAATTAAAGAAATGCGCCTCAAAAACTATACATGAAGAAAAGAAAGATTATGCTAAATATTACAGTATGCATACATATATTTATACATGAACAAAGATATAATATTGAATGTAACTTACTTGTGAATAAAATAAAGTAATAGTTGAAATTTAAAATTAAAGTGTAGTGTGGCAGTGGGCTGGTCAAAAAAGAACTGGAGGCCGCAGAACTGACGACCACTTCGAGTCAAAAAAGTTCTGGGAGAAAAGATCGAGGACTTTCGCAGAGCGGCCGGTGTGGTCTGGAAGAGAATAGACGAAGATTGGAAGTGTTGGGGTGCAATTAGGGATGCCTATGTCCAGCAGTGGACTGACACAGGATGCTGATGTTGTTGGTATTTTACTGATAATATATTTATTTAAATTGTCCTTTTATAATAATTATGAAACACGTGGTTGTGATAAAATAAAATTAACAGTAGATAAATAGTCACATTTATTAATAAGGATAAAATAATAATTTCAAGACAATTAAATAAAAAATACAAAATAAAAGTCTGATCAAACACTTTCACGAAACGACGTTCAACTATTAAAATTTAAAACTTTATCTTTTTCTTTATCCGTTTAAAGAAATTTCAAAAAAAAAACTTTGTTTATTTCGGAAAAGAGACGAATAAAAATAACAGTTCCCAAAATTAAATTGTATACTTAACATAAATTACTGAAAAAAATTAAAATTTTTGGTTACAATTAACAAACAAACGTTTTCCTACTGGTATTATAAATTCGAAAGTTTGTGAATATGGATGGTTTTCTTTTTTAAAACTAAGGTAATTCAATAAAACACAATGATATAAACTAAATAATTCAAGATATGTACATTAAAAAGTGTCTATTAGAGCTATTCTAACAAGAACTGCATTGCATTGGAAAAAATTTGGAATTAAAATTTACAATGTTTTAAATATTTTTCCCTTCAAAATCATCACACAGTGAAACCCAAGGGACCTAGTTACCATTTTCTACACAGACATTAGCATTAGTTAAGCAAAAGCTAGAATTTTACCAATAAATCGCTAATATTGAACAATAATTTTGTATCAAACAGATTAATAGGGTCACGTTTTGAAATTGTGACGTTGCCAGCAATCAGAGCTGGTCCAATGCCCCCCCTTCATATTTCCAAATTAAAGTGGATCTGGTTAATCGATGAAAATTGTCTGGGCTTTATACCTAATTGAATTAAGAGCCCTGTTGTGATTTTGATGACATTTTTACTAGGTTTGTTTTGCCGGAAATTACTGTTGAATTAAGAAGAGCTAAGTAAAACCAATTAATATCATTAAAATAATTAAAAAGTAACAAAAAACCCAACTATGTACATAGAATGAAAACCTTTCAACAATTAACTTTTTATGTGAACTTAAAATGAAAAATCGTTAATACTTTGTAGGTTTTTTCGCTTTTGGAGGCTTTATTTTAAACAGATGGAACCTTATAAGATACTTAAGTCTAAAATTTGGGTTTTGCAGCGTTTGAAAATTGATCGCACGAGGTTGTGATTTTTTTATTAGAATACTTGAAACAAAATTATTTGAAAAAATATGGAACCACATGGCAGTTGAGCTTATAAAAGAATGTCATAATCGGTAAGGACGGACAAAAGATTTGGACATTTAAAAAAAAACACCCAACGCTCCCGAATCAGTACTACTTTCCTTTGGAAACCATTTAAAAAATAACTTTATGGCAACCTAAATAATTTAAGTTATATCTCCCACATTTTAAAATTGCCATTACCTTTTAGATTATAAAAGGTCAACGCCAGTTTCTCTTGAAGAAATCACTATTTAGGTAATAAGAAACCGTATTAATCTAATAATCTGGTCATAACATAAGATTAAAGGGACGAATGACTGCATCTCAATTATATCTATAAAGTTTATAAGAAATAAGATGCCAACTTTGACAGACGAACAACACATTGGTCTGCCCGTGGATACTGCAAAGTATCTGAAATTTCGGTAAAATTATAATTTAAATGAAATGTGATAGAATCCGTTAGGCCTTTTATTCTTACGTGTAGTATTTGCGTAAATACAAGAAAATATTAAGTTTATTTAAAAATTTTTATGACTTTTTATAAATATATTTAAAGCCAAAAGCTAGCTAGCTATTAAAATATTAATATATTGTGCAATATACAGATAACGTTATTTTTATAAAGTTTTATTTTAAGTTGATTAGAAAAAACATGAAGATAATATTTTATAATGTGAGATCAAACCGTTATCACTTTCAAAATATTTCACAAGTTATACCGTTAGAAGTACAGGCGTTGTAATAATTTAGCTACTATTAGAGAACTTAGCTCCGGCTTGTACTCTGTTTAGGAAATGCACAAGGCTCTGGCGCAAAGCCAACTAAGAAATACTTGTTATTATAATTATATAGAGTATATTGTGCTTTAAACTACATGTTTAATACAAAAAATAGGCATGATTTAAAAATATTATTCGTAATTTAATAAAAATATTTCAATTTCTTTTTCATAAAAATATATAGCTGTAAAAAAAGAAGACAGGGTAGAAGAAGTTCTTTATATCTAGATCAGCTTTAATTTTTTATTCGACTAAATAAGAAAAGTATCATGTAAGGCAGTCCCACTATAAAAAAATATAAAATTATAGAAGTACCATTATTTTCAAAATTGTCCCTCTGTGAGCAGAAAATACATAATTTATTTGTTTATTTTTCTCCTCTAATGCTATAAGTGGAGCAGAATTTTCACCTAGTGGTACGTGTCCTGCCCATAAGCAAAGCCGCGTAATACGCCACATCTCCAACTACCACTTTAAGACATGTAATGTTATGTCTTAATTACACTAACAAAGTGCCCTTCTAGCCGGAAGACAGCAGTGGTAACGAATCACTGATTTGTAGCAGAAATAGGCATCGCGGAGGTACTACCCCAGACGGACCCTTGTAAAAAGGGACCGAACTCGTGTTAATTTTTTTATTTGAATTTTTTATTTCACATGTAATATAAAATTAATGAGATGTTATGAGTATCCAATTCCTATCAAGATGTTACTTGTTTCAGCTAGACAACGGAATTGTGCCAACAATCGTATCTTAACTAAATCTTGCCAGCATGAAACTATGCTAATTGCTTGTGTAGTTCGGTAAATATGCAAATCAAAATAATGTTTTGTCATCTCATCAGTGTTATGTTCTGATATCGAAATACCTAATTCAGCTAAGCCGCAATGAAAGAAATTTTAACTGTAAATTAGCTAATGAGAATTAAGTTCGAGAGCTATATTTTATAAAATCTACAACGTGTAAAGAGCATTCAACTCTAAGCTCAATTAAAATAAACTAAGCTAAATGTCTGAGAGATACACAACTTTTAAAATAATGTTTATTAATATTTTATTGTTAATAATTTATTTGTTATAGATTTCATAGATAGTATAAAGGAAAACTTACCCAAATAGATACAATATTTTTTTGATTATATACACTAATATTCATTTGCGTCATCGTCTTGAGACTATATCACCCTGATGTACTCTCAAAACGATGACGAAGATTTGTTCTAAATAATTATATAATATTTTCCTAACATGTATACAAATTCACAAACAAACTGAGTAGTTTTAAACTGAGGATATAATAGAAATTTTAGTTATAAATTAATCATCCGCTTATTTTGAAGAGGTTAGGTTACAAAATATATCAAAACATGGTTTAGCCTGATGTCAATATCCGATTTTTTGTTCTGCCACGCTGATTTTCTTTTGTTTTATAATGATAGACGACATGTGGTGAAAATTTTAAAAACTATTTACTGTTTCAAAGATGATAAATATCGATTTCATCACTTTGCAATTATTTTTAAAGTTATACCGGTTTTAATCTCCTTCTAAGTTTCCTTATCACTGGACTGACTCATGTATTGTATTCGCTTTAGGAACAAAAGGTTTCGCAAAAATACTCTCTGCGAATAAATTAAAAATTTACTAAATAGATGAAAGCAAGGGTGATATTTATTTACAACCCTTATCATAAAGCTTCTATATTTTGGCGCGGAGAAGTCGATTTGCCTTTAATATTTTGGAGTGTTACTTGAAATATTAATGCAGCGCGCAGTTGTTTATCTGATATTATCTCAAGAGATTTCGTATCGTATTACTGAACTACTGTCAAAGTGGAACCTATTACAATAAAGCTAGGATAATTTAAATAATTATTACTAGTGACAATGACCTGTGCCAGACCGAAGTTTTGCACGAAAAATTAGGTTATTATATCATCAAAAATGTTGTAAAAAGCATGCGTATGTGTTGTATAAAAGAAATTAATTAAAAAGTTATAATTAATATATTTCACTTATAATTTTTTATATTAGTATACCAATTGCGCATTTCCATCTCATCTTTTATCTCAAAAATAATATTAAGCAAGTGAAGGAAAAGTTCTCTTGGTTATTATGAAATTTATTCCTTAACAACTATAGATTCGTATGTACCTTTACCCACATAAAAACCGGTGGCAGGTCCCCTGTTTAAGGGAGACCGTCTGGGTGGATACCACCGCGGTGCCTATTTCTGCCACGAAGCAGCAGTGTGAAAACACTGCTGAGTCCTGGTTTGAAGGGCACCGTAGTCAGCGTATTTACTGGGTAAACGAGACTTAACACCCTATGTCTCACGGTAGGCAGTGCGTTGGCGATACCACTGGTATTGCCAATGTCTATGCGCGTCGGTGACCACTTTCCATCAGGTGGCCCGACTGCTCGTCTGCCTGCGTATGCCATAATAATAAGGAGTATTAATAATTGTGTTTTGAAATTTAGAAACATAAGCATAAAAGTCTGTTCGGAATAAGTTGCTACTCATGCTGTCCAATTTATCTCACCCAAAAATAACGAATTAATTCCCTGCGTGCCAGTAAAAATATTAAATTTTTAAATATTTACTTTCGCAGGAGCTTTGATGATATCATTTTATATTACTAGGTACGCACTAATCTAGTGATAAATACAGTAACTTTAATAAATTGAAAATAACTTTAACTTTAAAAAAAGAAAAAAAAATAAAAACATTAAGTAAAACAATATGTAAAAATACGATAAGTATAAAGTTAAAATCTCAAAAACACGTGTTGTGCGTTAGAAAATGATAAAATTTCTACAAAATTCAAAAGCAAATATGTAACGGCATAAAATGGGCTTGATACCTGTGTAATTTCTTTTTTTATTTTTGTTATATAATTGTATATTTACATACAATTCTGCATTATTGCGTAATACTACGGGTATTGATACATTATATTTTATTACTTTTTTCTTTAGCTAGATGCAGGACCATGTAGCTAGAAACATTTTCTTGACTGCAATGTCGCGTAATTAAGCACAAAAAGAAAAACTCGGCTTATAAAGGATTACCTCGACGGCTACCAATAGTCCAATAAAGCATAAAAGCAAAACGTGGTTATAATTAGTGTTAAACTGAGAAATTTAAAATATTCTAGGTTGTGGAAATTTTCTCACATTTAAAAATAAGTTATAAGGCTAGCTTATACTTTTTTATGTATTTAGAGTACCTTAGACTATATTTATCTTAGCCAGTAAATGGCTAAGATAAATATAATCCTAAATCGTTTATATTAACAAGAACTGAAATCATGGTAATGGATGCGCACAAATATAAATAAAGGCACAGGAGCTTGCTTTTTACTAAACACTAAAATTCCATTAGTACTGTTAGCTAGAGCTCTTCAAGCTATGAGTATATCCTTAAAAACGAATCGAAGCTATTGCCCTCCGGGGCAGCCCAGGCCATTCCGCATGCTCACGGGAGCCACGAAGTGACCCAAGCCAACGTTCCCCTTCTGGGGACCCTTGGTTTATTAAGTCAATTCGTGTGGATACGCGCCTGTTGCAACGCCAGGTCCAGGTACAGGTCCAGATCCAGCAAAAAAAAATCCAGTTGTTTTAAAACTAACGTCGAATAATTAAGTTTTTTTTTCAGAAAATTATGTAATTTTCAAATTCTGTTAATTGTCTAAAATTGGACCTACAACGTTTAAAGATTTTTTTTGACTTTACAGAATCAATGAAATCTTTTTAACATAAAAATGCCGGCGATTTCTTATTTAGTAACCTTTAAATGCACCATTTATTCCAGAAAGAAAAACAAATATTTCTCGTACAAATTAAATTTTTAAAGCATTTTTAAAAGTGAGTGACACATATTGCCGAAAAGTCTTTTCTATAATTGTAATTTATTCGTTATCATATACTTCCTAAAGTTTAAAGGTATCTTAAAATGTTTTTAAAAGCGAGGATATTCGAATTTAATTTTGGAAAGTAACAATTCATACTTTTATAACAACCTTTCGGTTGGATTACGATATCGACAAATTGATAATAAATGAGTTAAATCATTTGATAGTAATTGATCTTGCATACGAAACAATAAAGTATCCCTTTTTTATTGTATATTTTCTTAAATAATTTATTGTTTTTGTGTCATTGTTTTTAAAAAGTTATGTCAACGTTAACAGTATTCTAATCTCATGGAAAATACATTAAAATAAAAAGATAATCTATTGTGACATGTTTTTGAAGTTGGTTTCGGTATTGAATAAAAGAACTTTTTACGGATTTTATCGTGTTTATTTTACATATTTAAATTCCCGACGTGTCGAACACTTTCCAGCGGCCGTGGTCACTTTTTAGTCTAGGATGTCATACTTCTTGTTGCCAGTGCTGAAGCGGGATGTCCAGATCTTAATTGTAATTAAATATTTTTAGTCTGTACTCTGACCTATGGAATTTAAATATGTAAAATAAACGCGTAAATAATCTTTTTATCCAATAATGTGTAGTATTCGCGTAAACAAAAGAATTAATTGGGTTATAATATGTTACGGATTATATGTTACGGATTAATAGATTGTTGCAGATTTAAAAAAAAACATCTATTAATACACGGTTACGTAACTTCTAAAATATACCTAAAAAAGTTTAGAACACAGAAAAGTTTAAATTTATTGTAATGGTATACATAAATTTAAATGAAATTTTTAAAGATTTGTACGTGAAATATGTACTATGAAATATACACACGATCCTTTCTCTCGAATGCAAACGCATTCAAGTGACAATAATATACAGTTACTGCAACACAGAAATCTGCACTGTGTGCTCACATACCGAAATGGGATTTGAACGTGCCTATTGCCTATTAAACTTCCTTGATATTTACTCCGTTTGAAATATTGTACATACATGTCTATATGCATAAAGCGGAAAATTGCTATTGTATTGACGACGAAAAAAAAAATGTATTCGCATTGGTCTAATACCAACTCAACCTTTAAAAGAGTACTATACCGAAAATGCATTTTCGGCAACCTAAGGAACAATAACTATAACGATGTCAAAGTTTTATGTGCTTTAGAAAGGCTTAGTTTCATAGAGTTTATGGTTTCATAGAGTTATTCTAGTATAATTGATTAATTGAAATCCCTAAAAAAGACTCTTTTTGTACACACACCATCAGCCTGTGACAATCCACTACTGGGCATAGGCCACCCCTATTTCACCCCTATCCATGGGGGGGTTTTAAATTTTATAAATTTTAAATTAAATATCTTATAAATAAATTGCTTTTCATTAAAATTTTTAACGATTGTGTATACAATAAATATATATGATATGTACAATAATCGCGTAAATAAAAGAAATAACTAGAAGTAACTTTGACTCTTTGTAATTATTTCCAATTCAAAGCTGTTGGAGCAAAGCAATATATACATTTTATATTAACATATCTTTTAGTCAATAAAGTTACGTATAGCTGCAAGGATTTCATAAATAGGCTCTAGTATTAAAAATATTATCATTAATTAAGCAATTAAATTAAATATAACTTAAGTACGGGTCACGCGAGTCACAAGCAACAATATTTTCAGGTCAAGGTTGAAAGAAACCGCGTCTTTGATTTTGTATTAAAGGTTAGCGGATGAGTAGACATTTCATTAAAATATCCCATATTAATTTCTATCGCTGTTTTTTTTATGTACTTGATTAAATATACGGACTACGGTATAGCTGTAGGCTATCGAAGGCACCGTTAAAATAAATAAAAATTTTATATATTATTTAAAGTTATCGCATATAAATTTCTAGTTTTTAATTAAAGAACAACAAAATTAAGATGATCCACGCGTCGGATAAACATTTAAAAAGTAAGTCCACCAACCCATGTGGGTTTCATTAGATTATATAGCAGTGGGAAAAGGTCCCAAACCCCCCTACTAGAGAGGGCGTGCACTAGGCCTATGTCCAGCAGTGGACTAACATAGGCTACAACATAGTGCGCAGTTAGCCTTCGGATCGACTGAACAAGCCCGTTTGATCCCTCCTGCTACCTGCACCGTCCGCTTGGCCCACCCGTGGCCACGCCCTCCCCCCGACGCCTACAAGAGGCCGAATAGAGAAGACATCGTGTCGCCGTACAGTCGTGTTCGTGCAAGTGTAGTGTCAGTGTGTGCTGGAGCAACAGTGTTGAGCGTAGATAGCAGTGTAGCCTTCCGGTGAGTCCTTTCCGATTTTTTCCCCGTTCACAGGTTTCTGTTGAGATGAAGGGACCCATAAATTTATAGTTATTCTTGCCACGTTACACCGCGAATGTAGTTTATTAACACGCACCACCCACGTGGTGATTGACTATTCCGTTTAACGCTAGTTTGCTGCATTAGGCGAAACTTAGTATACACTAGGCGCTCCTAAAGCGCTAGAGCTCTTTATTAACGTTGAATTTACACCTTCCTGCTCACTGGGGCGGGGAGGGTAGGGCACACATCCCCCGACCTCACCGGGGGTGCTTGCACGTACTTTATAAACTTCACTCGCATAAATTAAATAAATCGCATAATTTATGCAACTTGCTCTCGAAGGAATAGGCCTCAACATGGAGGACTTTAAAGACCAAACACCTGAAGCTGTCTGAAAAGCCATTCTCTCCGCTGCTCACGCCAACGGTGGCACATCGTCATCTAAGCCCAAGAAGGGCAAAAAATCGCGCGCCGCGTCTAAAACAAACAACCCGAAAAGCCCACAGCGTTTCTCCATGTAGAAAAAGCCGAATGTCTGGCCGACAGTCTCGAGGCTCAATGCTCGCCAGCTCACAACCGGTGAGCGCCGCTCATCTCCGCAAGGTAGAGAGCGAGGTTAACCAGTTGACACACCTACCACCACGCGACGAACACACCCGTAACGGAAAGCGAAGTCAAGTCAATTGTCAAAAAACTTAGACCACGGAAAGCCCCGGGCACCGATGGCATATCATACCGCGTCATTAAGATTCTTCCAACTCACCTTATAAACCTAATCTATAACGCAGCTCTTCCCAAGAGTATTTTTCCAAACACTTGGAAGGACGCTGAAGTTATAGGCTTCCTCAAACCGGGTAAACCTCCCAACCAACCACCTTCCTATCGTCCCATTAGCCTCATCAAAGGCTTTGGGAAAATCTATGAAACATTAGTTTTGACCCGTTTATTAGACTTTATGCAGTCTAAAGGGCTTCCCAATCCTGTCTAATTCGGCTTTCGGGCCAAACATTCATGCACAAATCAGGTGCACCGCATCACGGAGCACATTAAATCGCGCGTGTTACGGAGCCAACACACAGGAGCGCTTTTCCTCGACGTGGCGAAGGCGTTCGACAAAGTATGGCACGACGGGCTTATATGTCTTGCACTCATCATATGAGACTTTCTCTGGAAGCGAACGTTTCGATACCGAGTAGATGGATCGAAATCACAACCACACCCGCTACTAGCCGGAGTTCCACAAGGCTCTGTATTAGCTCCTGTCCTATTTACGTTGTACACCAATGATATCCACGTAATGTATAAAGTAAGCACCGCCCTGTTCGCAGACGATGCTGCATTTACACATCAGCATCTGTCCTTTTGTTATCAAAAACGTCTCCAAACCGCAGCCAGGAACTTCTGTAACTGGTTTCGGCGTTGGAGAATCGAAATAAACCCATCCAAAAGCGTTGCAGTTTTGTTTACACACAGAATGCCGACAATTCCTCCCCATGATCCGACTCCTAGACTACCCAATTCATGGGTAGACAAAATCAAATACCTCGGGTAACACTCCGCAAAGCCCTCAGCTTCGGCCCGCACATCACGCAGGTCAAAAACAGAGCGGTCTACGTTCTAGGGTCGCCTGTTCCTGAATTAATCCAAGAGCAAGCTATCTCTACACAACAAAGGTTGTTGCTCTACAAAACAGTAATCCGTCCTGACCTACGCCAGCCCGGTGTTTGTCATGCTTCACCTTAACACATCCACAAACTCAAACCCCGCAAAACAAGTTCATGCGCAGGGCCACGGTGCGTACGCTGGTGCTGCGCTAACCTGACCTTCATGTGGACCTGGAATTGCCCTCAATTCACCAATTTTTAAAACAAGCTTCGATTAGATACTTCGACTCGGCTTCGCAACATCCCAATGAACTGGTACGAAGCGCCGCCGCTTACGTACCACGTAAAATTATTCATCCTAAGCATCGCAAACACTCCTGCTATAGGGGACCGCGCCATATATTAACAGATCCGGAAGACGTTATAACGATCGTGCAAGCGCGTGTTAAATCGTTCAAACACAACACTTTTTGCCCTCGCTGTCGAGGGCAACCTCATACTCCGTTACGTTAGACATCGGCACGTACCAGGCCGATTCTCACCAATTAGATAGAGTGGTTATTTGCTAACGGGTGGAAAAGGATCTAAAAAGCGACTGATCAGTCCCTCCCGAGCACCCTCGATTAGATCGCTGACGGTTTAAACAAGTGGCAGCCCGAGCCGAGGTCTCCCCACTGGGGACCCTCGGAGCTAAGCCAACAAATTAAGAGGTGAAGCCTGTGCACACTTAAAGTTGCGACTCCGCCGGGTTGTAATGGTTAATTCCACCAACGGAAGTCATCATATAAACGATAAACGAAAACATAGGCTGCTCATGATAATGATGAATTCAGTACTAAATCATAACAAATTATTGAAAAAACCTTTTTCTTTTTATATGAAAATCACTGCAAAAAATAAAGAAAATAATAAGAGCTAACATTTTACCGCCATAATTATTAATAAAAGCGCCAGGTATTTAAAGTAATTCAGTACTGATTTGACACGAATTGTGAAACATTATCTTGATTTAATTCACTTAAAATAACATTTGATCAATCAGTCTTCTTTATTAATAAGATATTTGTCATATTTTTCTCTAATAGTTCAGAAATACACGTTACAGGGGTTTTAATAGTTGTTGTTCTAAAGTACCGGTGCTCACTTAATATTTTAATAGTTAAAAATTTAGTAATAACAATCTGAGAATGATTTGAAATAATAACTCTAAAGATTCTGAGAAACATTTATAAATTATAGGTTTAAAAAAATATTTGTAAAAATATTACGGTTTTAAATTATTATTTTTTAATTTATAAAAGAAAGACACTGTTATATGGGATTTCAATATGATATACTCAACTCTATGATAGATTGCCATGAAATGATAAAAAAATTAAACATTAATGTCCCGACGCGTCGAACTCGTCATATATCCTTGTTTCACACTTCTGTGTATAGAACTAATTATGGAGGAAATGAGACCCCCAACCGTTTATCTAAATTTTATTACATGCATATTTAAAAGAATGTAACCCAACTCCTTAACGAACTGAAATAAACTGCAATTATTTTTCTACTGCTATGTTCCTATCCTAGAATTATGTAATTAAGTGGTACCTTTGTTTGGTTTCACTATTATGTATATACCTTACAGTTAATGACGTTAATTATAAATCAAAAAATCGAAAAGGGGTCACGAATATATTTTTTAAACGTACCTACAATTGAATGCATTCCCTGAGAAAAAAAGGCCCGCTGAGTTCCTTTCGCCGGTTCTTCTCAGGTCAAAGGCGTCATATTCCAGGTCCACAGCGTCCTTGACAATTAATAAGCGAGTGTTACACTTCTAGCTACAATATATTTTATATCATTAAAACACAATTATATACGAAAATATAACTAAGATTTTTTACATAAGACTAGTTTAATGATTTATTCCTTACTAACAGTGCATATGGTCTCTAACGTCGGGAATATTGGAAAGTAGTTAAATACTAATTTCATTGCATATATTTATATTTAATTATCAAAGAAAGACATTAAAAAGACATAGTTTAAAGCCATGAAGTGGCATTTGTGGAAATTCCTTTATTCATCTCAATGCAAATTCCACAAACCATAGCACTTCATCCAGCATTGATCCCTCATATGTAATACAAATCACTTATTCAGAGAATGCATTTGTATTATATGCAATTACTATTAGAGTTATATCGTAAAGTCTTATTATACTTAAGTAAACTCTTCTTTGTTACTAAAGGTTTTTTTATATATACAGTATATGATATTTGTTATTAAGTTCAATTTTGAAAAGGTGAACCAGCCCATAATATAAATTTATTTGAATGGTGAAATAAAAATACTAAAATTCAATTATTGGATACATTTTTTAACACCAAACCAAAAATCACAACCTCGTGCGATTAAATTACAAACGCTGCCAAAATCGTAAAAGGTAGACAAAAATAACATTTTACATACAATAATATTTTACTACTTAAATTGTTGAAATATTTTGAGAATAACGGACAATAAGCATTTTAATGTAAACGTTAGTAGAAATGGCAATCTGGCACATTCAAACCTTATTTATATGTTTGATCATACAGTTTAACTTCATATTAAAGAAATTGCATTAAGAAATTCTTTATTCCTAATCCATAAAATGTCATAGACGATATTTTAATTAAATGAATTCCTTAATAGTTATCAAAGATTTAAAATTTGGTGGCAGAAAACGCGACGCTTTTTCGTACGGAGAGCACTAAAAACTAAAATAGTTATGCGATGTTATAAGTCCGTCATATATTTTGTTAAAATTTCACTTGTGTTCTATACACTATTGCGATGTAGCAGAAAAGAAACTGCGGCGGTTCTCTGCCAACTTGTACCTCGTAACAAGATTTCTTACTATCTTCAAAAATAATTAGCTTGAAAGTTGAAAAATTATGCGGTCAAAATTTGATGGCTTGTATTTATGGTTATTACCATTATTATTGATTCACAGTGTGTCGCCAGCAGCGGGCTTATCCACGTGTTCGCCGCAGTCTCCCGAGCTCGCCGCGCCGTATCCATTGTCGTCGAACTGCGCCATCTGTGTTTTTAAGTGCACCTGCGCTCATAAAACGCTTATGTTGCACCGCTGACGTCAGCGCGTTTGCGTTCATTGCGCTACTTCAAACGGTCGGCTTGCGCACGGCTGTACATCTCGTTGCTTAACACAACTGTGTAGTCAATCGCTTGAGAAAGCGATCTTGTTTCCTTAGTTTATCTTGTTTCTTGGGCGAATTAGTTGTTTTGAAACTACTTACTAGGCCTACTGAGCGTTATATTTTTTGTTTCTTGTTACAGAATCAGCTACGACACACCTCCCTACCGAGCCTGGTAGGGCGGGAAACTTTACGTATGTTCCGCAACCGCCGGATATCCGGATTGCGTTGGGTGACGCAACCTATGCATCATCAAATTTAGGCGCGACCTAACCAGTATAATGGTCGACCGGTCAAATTCTTGAAAAGTAAGATGATCCATGCATCGGATGGGCATTCAAAAAGTCGGCCTACCCACTAACCCGCATAGGAAAAGCGTTATGGGATACGGTCCAAAAATTCATTTAAGGGATAGGGGAGGCCTATGTCAAGAAGGGCACTAACACAGGCGGATGATGATGAATATTAGATCTGTTGTGATTTTTTGTCTCATAAGTTTTTTGTAATGGTTGCCACTCGGCTTAGTTAACTGCGATAGTGACTAATGCATATACATTTTCTGAATTTTTAATTTATTTTGATTTATCTTAATGTCTTCATAACTTTTAAATTTATATTTAATAAATGAAAAGCAATAACAGTGGATATCAAGCTCTTACATACAGAAAACTTTTACGGACAGTATTAACTATAAAGTTTTTGTTCGATATACTGTATTCTATTATTCAATGAGGCTGAAGAAAGGACGGATAAGACATAATGGAAACAAAGATGAATTAATGGTAGTACATTCGTAAGTAATTTTTCCGATAACTCTATTATTAGATTTGGTGGTTGATTTCTTTTTGCGTACCATTTGCTAGCACGGAAAAAGGACCAAGAAACAATAAAGTAAAATTGTTTGTTCCCGTAAGCGGAAAATATTTTTACAACATCGTTTTCTTCTGTTGTCTCATTCCCCGTCGTGAGCTTATAGATATAACTAGGAGCTCCACAATAACAAAGAATATTTGGCAATCCTTTAAATATCGTGAGCATAGACATATAACCTAATATAAAATCTGCCTCTGTAGCCTAGTGGTATAGGCGTGTGCTTTAGAAACCGGAGGTCGTGGATTCGAGTCCTGCGACGACTCAACAAATTTTCATTGTTGTTTCCTAGTTGGTTAGGGCAATTTGGGCCGATCACCCTTTTGTCTGAAAAGTATGATGATCCATGCGTCGGATGGGCATGTAAATAGTTGGTCCTCCCACCAACGCGCATTGGACCAGCGTGGTGGGATACGGTCCGAAAACCCCTATTGGTTAGGGGTGTATTAGGGGAGGCATATGTCCAGTAGTGGACTATCAAAGGCTGATGGTGGTGATGGTGAAACTAAACAAATGAAATACGCTACAATAATAATTTAAATATTAAATAAAAAATCAATTGATACACATAATTAAACTGCTATTTATCTTTTATTTTTGCATTTACAAGTCGATAAAAATATAAAAAAATGAATAACATCAGTTTTAAAGGTCACTCATTATCATACATACAAATAAAATAATTTTTGAATACAGATAATAGTAATCATAATGCAACAAATAACACTGGAAAATGTGTATACCATATATGGGTAGACTCAGTTGACAAAAAAGTGCATTTTCTTTACTTCAGTTCTCAGTATTATACAGATATGACATATCTAGATTTGATGTACGTTTCAAAATATATTTTCATAAGCACCTAACAGACCGCAGAATAGATAAAAGCTGTACCGATTGCCAAATGTACGTAACGTGTTGGCACAAAAATGAAGTGGTCCAGATAACACGGATACATTGAAATTCAAGATAAATTGTGTACGTGCCACTAACACTTAAATGTGGCTTTCTCTCTGACGCAAAATAAGTACTGTTTTTCAAATCAGTACACATTTTAAAATTAACGAAATTTTATCTGATCACAAATCAAGTAAAGCAAACCTTTTATTGTAATGAAATTTTAACAAAATAAATTTGACCGATTTGAAAACAGTACATAACCATTTTAGACAATACAAGCGGGTAACAAAGTGAAATTGCCATGTGATTTCTACCGCCGCATTATAAAAGTCTCATATCTTTTAAGTTATTTATATTAACAAAATAGCGTGTATGACATGTTTAATACTAATATAATGTATTTTTTTTAAATGTATTAACTTTTATGTGAACTTAAACTATATTACCTAAAATGATCTTTAAACATTGCCATACCATTATGTTAAACATGCTTTTTGTCTATCTTTTACTGCTTTGGCAGCGAATTAATCACACAAGTTTATGATTTTTAGTGCCGTTTTTTTTTTTTTTTTCAAATATCTATTAAATTTTTATCACAAAACTATTAAAAGAAAATGGGACCAATGGTAAGCTAATATCTATCATTTAAAAAAAAAAGACTACATAGTCGTACCACTAGGATAGGAGCAACGCTCTGAAAAAAAAACATCCGCTCCGAATTCGGTATTGCTCTTTTGGGAGGTCGGTCAAAAAGCAAGGTTATTATTAAAAATTTAAATAACAATATATTTGTCACCATTTTGTTCATTGAACCAGTGTGGTAGGATACGTTCAGAAACCCACTAATGGAAAAAGTGTGCATTAGGGGAGGTATATCCATCAGTGGACTAACACAGGCTGATGATGAAAATGGTATTTGTCATATACAAAATTTAATTTTCTGTGCTACTACTCGTGCTTAAGCTGCTAATATAATTGAGATACATATCAGCATATAATAAATCATAGTTTTGAATTGACATCAGACAGCTAAAAGAAAGCTTTTTAGGAAGTTATTTGACACGTCGATAGATTGCGGCTGATGAATCAATTAAAATTAAATATTTATCTTTGCTCACAAATTGTAATATCAAAAACTTTACTAAGTGTTTTAACTGATACAGTTATCGAAGTAGGAGTAAGCACTCTTGTGAACACGTTTTCTTCAATTTGAAAATAATAATAAACGTGAGAGTGGATAGTTATTGAATTAAATTTCATTTACAACAATTATCCTATTTATTATTGAACCGCTTTCATGGTCTAGCGGTATTGGCCCTTGCTCTTTAAACCATAGGCCATGGGTTCAAATCCCGCTGGTAAACAATCTTAAAATCACCTAATGAAAAGTAAGATTATTAAGCGTCAGATGGACCTGTAAAAGTCGGTCCCGGTTGGCCTTCAAATTTACTGGCAACTAATTCATGCTTAGAATTTGGTTTATCCTTTGGATTGTGGAGGCCAGATACCAATTGTTTTAAGTAAAACTGTTATTCAGGTAAATCTGGATGGATTAAAAGCCGACCGCAGGATAACTTGGAAAAATGTCTGGTGAAAGAAAGATTTGCATATCGAATCTTATTTTAAGATCTGACCTTTCAGCCGTCGTGGCCACGGGACAGACTGTCAATAGTCAAGCTGACCAGACGATTAAACAGATGTAATTTACTATTAATTAAAAACATGAATAAATTATATAATCCAATAAGATCGATAATTTGATATGTTAATGGCTCATATACTTACCGCAATAATTTAAACGTCAGTTTTATTACCTTAATCAGCAAGCAAGTTACAATTAATAATTGTATAATAATATATACAAGTTAAAGTAACTGTAACAATTTTTTTCTAATAATTTAACTTAATTACATTAAACCATTAACGTCACTTAAAAGAAACTTAAACTTCACTTATTTTAATTAACAATATTTTTCATTCTTTAATATTAAATTCAATCCGTATCATATTTCCTTAAAAGGGAAAAAAAGATGGTTTTGATCTTTTTTTATGAACTTTGATAATTTTATTTTATCAAAAGTAAAATTTTCAATAATTAGTATAGGTTTTAAATTAAACAAGTTAATTGGCATATTAATCATATTAATATTTAAAATCTATTTGTACGCTTTAAAATCATTAATGTCGAATAAAAGCTCAATTAATTACAGTTTGTCCTCTAAAATAACATTTGAATACAACAAGTTTTTTGGGAAAATTTTTCTGGTTTTCTGGCTTACCCTGGGGGAAATCCAATTTCCAAAGGACTTTCCTGGAAATGCGATGTAACGAAATAACAGGCATTTTTAATTACTGGGCACAAGTTGGGCCAAAAACAAAAATAATTCATGTGCGGAAAACATTTTTTTTAATTTTTCTTTTCAAATTTTTTTTAATCCTTAAAAAAACAGCCCGTTATTGAAGACTTGAGGGCATATTTTAAAGGCTATCGTTATTGTATGGTTTTATCTTTAAACCCGGTTTAAATATAAATTTCTGTAATGATAGAAACAACAATTTCGCAATTCTATTTTTTTATAATAATTTAATTGATATTAAGCCGTGTTACAGCCATTACATATATAATATATACATAACTTTTATCATTAAATAGAATTGCAGATCAACTAAAACCATCAAAATAAAAAACTTATAATCTAAATTGAAAATAAAGTGTAAAAGAATAAATAACTAAAAACTCCCGATTTTTTATTTTAATTTAATAACATTTTTTTCCCCTCCGTAGCCTAGTGGTATGGCGTGGTTTAAAACCAATGTGGTTCGAATCCTGCGGCTCAAAAATTTTTCTTTTGTTTCCTGGTTGGTTGGGAAATTGGGGATCAAATTTTCTGAAAATGAATCATGCGTCGGGGGGAAAAAAAATGTTGGACCAGCGTGTGGGATGGTCAAAACCTTAAAGATAGGGGGATAGGGAGGATGTCAGCGTGGACTATCACGGCTGATGATGATGATGTTAATTCCTAATACAGTAAAGAATCCACCGGAAAAAATTTTAAAATTACAGATGAGGGTTTAATTTTAAAAATTTTGTAAACTCCCTCCCCTAATGATTTTGAAAAAATTTTAAATTTTTTAAATTAATTATAAATGGTTTCGGCCCGGGTTTAAAATTTATAAAATTTTATTAAAAAAAGGGTCATCGTTTGAAAAATTAAAAATTTAGCAGTAATTGAAAAAGTGAATAAAATATTTATTTTAATTATTGGTTCTTTTCCCTGATGGTTTTCCACTTCTTTTAACTACACAATCTTTGACAAACCCTTATTGCCTCCAAAACACTTCGGATCACCTGATGGGGTGTGACCGACGTTAATGAAAGGCAAAATTTTCATAACCCTGCCTACCGTGGACAAGGATTTACCTTTCTTTAGTAAATACAACGCTGGCCGGGCCCTAAACCCGGAACTGTTTCCATATGTTTGCTAAAAAGGCCGGTGGTTAATCAGCGGTCCCATTAAAAGGACCTTTCCGGTTTTGGCTGGATTTAAGGAAAAATTAAAAAAAAAATGAAATTTTAATTCATTAAAAGCTTTTAAGAATGTTTAATCAGTTATAATGTTATTTGATGTAAAAAGGAAAATAACGTGTGAAATTTTTACTCGTACATAATATATGATGAAATTTATACTTATATATAACATAAGCATAAACATTATACAAACAACGAAAGGAAAGACACATTTTTAAAGCTTGCCGTACTAGATATAGCAAATGAAGCTGTTTTGATTGTACTAATCAACTACATTTATGACCTCACCATTCATATCTAAGAATAAACTAGTAAAAAATCAAAATTAGATTCAACTATGTTAAATGTATTGTAATACTGGCAACAACATCAGTTTTTTCTAAAATTTATCTCGTGCGTTATACTGTTGAATAAATCAGTCAAAGTTTAAACAATGCTATGATTTACTAAACATATTATAAATGTTACAGTGTTATTTAACCAGCTTGTAACATTTTAATTTACAGCAAGTTAAAATTTTCTTTAGACAATAAGAAGGAAAAATAACAACCGAATAATTTAAGTTATCAATTTGTTTATGTATAATCAATAGTTATTTATAAATTGTGTCTGAAAAGTTACAACACAAACCTTACAAATTTAAATCCATTTCATTGTCTCGTTTAAATTAACTTTAAGCTTTCTATAATACATCTTAAAGACAAATCAATTAGAATTAATTAAACGCTTTAATCACTTCACTACCCCGTAGATTCAAGAAGTACCTCTACTCAATAAAGCAATTATTCGCTAATTAAACAAATTATTTAGAATTTCAGTCCATTTATTCTTTCTCTAGCAAATTTTACAGTTAACGAATTCAGCCGTTTTGTTATTAACCACTTCAATTGCTCGCGTAGTTTAATTTTTGCTTCATTAGTGATCTGAATATTTGCAATCAAATTAATTAATTAATTTTGTAATACATGGAATAAAGGTGTATTAAAATATTCATTGTGAAATCATAACAATCTCTTTATAATTATTTCTTTTATTTACACAATTACTACGCATTTAAAAACCACTTTTTTACAGATTTTTCGTATTTTGGTGTATATTTTGTTCTTGACATTTTCACATTTGACATTTTCGGACAAAAATATTTTAAAATAAGAAAATGTACAGAAACGTTATAGGCGTGAAATTTAAATGTGAAATTAAATATTCTATACCAGTTATAAGAAATACATTGGCTACACGAATTTCCCAACCTAGCCTACCCGTGATCATTGATACCGATAAGACTTTGAAACGTCAAGATTAAATATTAAATGAGAAAAACCGTTAAAATGGAATTTGATAAGCATCTCTTTATTTGGTAAATTTTCATATTATTATACAATGTGGTTAAATAGTGTTTTCCTTTTCAAAATTAGATTATTTTAAAAACTGCTCATTTCATTCTAAAAATGTGTTAGATGCCGTCGCGTACTTTAAGGCTATTTATATTTAAATATTTTTATTCAACGTCAAATTACACCACATTAATTACAAATTACCGTAACCTTTCCGAAATGGAAAACCCAGATTTCAGAAGCACTAGCGAAAACCACCTTTAGAAATATTATTTTTTTTAACACCAAATAAATTAAAATAATGTAACGTATTCTCTTTGGTACGCAATAAATAGACTAAAGTTCTACTAGGTCTTTGGTTGTCGTCGTAGGGCAACAACGCCTAAATTTACTGACAAGTAAACAATCCATTGAACGCAGTTTGCTATTTGAGTTGTAAAGGTTAGATGCCAGTCGCTCATCATAATAACTGTAATTTTGATAATTCTTGGTAATTGTAGCCGATATCATGATACATTGGTAAAAAGCAAAAAGGTAATTTAATAATTCAGAACACGCTTTAGTAATTATTATTATTATTTAGGCATATATAGAAATCGAGGGCAAAGAAACGTGGTGAAATAAATTAAGAAAAAGGGAAACCTTTGAAAAGGGTTTGTTTTGTTGAAAAGCAAATAACATTTAAATTTCCTGTACTTAACCAAACAAAAATGCTTTAGAATGAAAAAAACATAAATTTCGATTTTCTTTCCCGGTGGTAGGTCCCCTTTTTCAGGAACCCGGGGTGAATGACCACCATGGCTTATTTTGCCAGAAGCATTGGTGTAAAACACTGATGTGTTCCGGTTTTGAAAGGTGCCTCCCACCATTTACTGGGAAAACAAGAACATAACCCTTGTCTCTTTAGATGGGCGCGAAGGCGATACCACTGGTATTGCCAATGTCTATTGGCGTCGGTGACCACTTCCCATCATATGCCTGCGTATGCCATGAAAAAAAAAATCTTGTTACGACTTAATGACTCATCGAAAGTAATTTATTTCAAATAAAAGTGCTAATAAAAATGTTAAAGTCGCCGTTAAATAAGTCAGCGTTTAATTACTATAATTGATATCTATAATGAGTAAATTTTTGATGAAACAAATTTTTTTTAGTTTTATACAAGGGGACTCAAAAATAAATTTCCGTTTGTTATTAAAATTTCCATTTATTTATTTAACATTTTAATTCTTCATTCAAAAACCCAACTTTAATTTACTCCAGTAATAAAGTTTTACTGATTTTATTCACACGATTACTTTACAATTATTATTAAAATTACCCCCATCGTTTCGGAATTTTCCAGAATATAGCCACGGTGAGATCTAAAATGGGGTTATAATAAGCTTACTACCAAGGGTAATTTAAAGGTTAAGTCCATTTTGGGTCTTTAAATTTAATGTTTTTGAATTTTTAAAATAAATTGATCCCAAGCAAGTGATAGTATCCAATTACCTTCTCAATTTTAATCAAGATTTTTTTCATTTTCATCGAATCACGTGGGACTTGGTGTTCATTTACAAAGACGGGTTGATAAAATTTTATGTTGGGTAAAAGGGGGTTTTTTAATTACAAAATCCAGTCTTCCTTTTTAAAATAAATATCAAAATTTAATATTGAGATAAAAACACAAGCATCAATTTATTTTTTCTGGTAGGGAAGTTTTTGGACCCAAAAGTGGAATATCAATTCAGAGGGTATATTTTTATATTTTACCTCGTTTGCCCGCTCTTGGTGGGATCGATTTTGTTCATTATTTTTTAATGATAATTGATGTAGTATTAAGATATAAACTTCTTGGTCCCCTTTTAAAATAATATTTGTAAGTCTTTTAGACATTTAAAAATTAGAAAAATTACTAAAAATCAAATTTTTACCAATTTCACGCTAACCAAACCCAAAGAGATGAACTTAAATATTTTTAATATGATTTATTATTGAAAAGTTCCTACAATGAAGTCCGTAGAATTAAGGCCTTTATTGGTATTTTCATCATCGCTTTCAGCCTTTGTTGGTCCACTGCTGGCCAGCCCCTAATACCCTTAGGGGTTTGGACCTATCCCACCACCTTGGTCCAATGCGGGTTGGTGGGTGGACGACTTTTACATTCATCACGCATGGATCTCTTTACTTTAACAATTGGGTGATCCGGGCCCTTGTAAAAACTAAAAAAAAATGAAAATTTTTTGGTCCCCGCGATTCGAACCCCGCCTCCGGTTTCTAAAGCACCCCCCAACCACTGGCTACGGGCGTTTTGGGTTTTGTAAACATTTTTTAAAATTTGATATCACACAATTTAAATTAATTTAAATAATAAAAGTTTAATTAAAAGTTATTGATTTAAAATAATCTAAGTTCATCAAACGGGCGTTTCAAAAAGGAATATTTTAAAAAGAAATCAAAATTTAAAAGGGTAAAATTTGGGAAAAATTTTCGTCTTTCACGTTGTTACTCCTAATTTGCGAAAAATAGTTTATACCTGTTTGAAGTCTTATATTTTTTTTAAAATTATTGTTTAATTTATTTTTAATTGTTTTTGTTCCTCAGATTTTCTTTTTAACATTCCACAATTTGGTTCCAGGTCAAAAAGAATCTTCAAATTTTCTAGTGTTAAAATTCCAAAAAACTAAAATTATAATATATGGGCGTCATTCGCGTAACTTTAGTTTAAATCCTCTAAAATTTGGGCCCTTTTTGGTATCAGACATCCGGAAATTTTGCTTTGAAATCGGGTTGGAGGATTTAAGTTTCGTGGTTTTACAGGTTTTGTGGAACCGACAACATTTCATTGTTCCTTGTCGTTTAGGCAATGCCCAGTCATTGCCAGGAAAGGGGTTAATCCATCTGCGGATAGGTGACTTGGATCTGTGCCTGTTTCATCGAACGGTGGTTTATTTTTGTTTATTGGTCAAATTCCGTCCTAGTCATAAAAACCTAAATCACAAATATGTTGCCGCCTGGAACTGGCGTTATGTTTTTTAATTAGAAAAAGAAAAACTTGTTTTCTTTTGTTATGTGAATGTTAAACCAAAACTTTTTTCCCAATCGAGGTTATTTCTTCACATTAAAAAATATCAAGGTTTGAAAATATTGTTCCTTTAGTTATTGACCTATTTTGTAATTAATAAGATAATATCATAAAATCTAGTCGTTAAAAGATTCCATTCTGAAGATCTTTTAGGTGTGCTTTAAAAGCATTCATATTATTAAAACGATCGTTAATTGAACTTAATTCTGGTAAGTTTGTGAATTAATTTGATAGGTTGTTTTCTCTTCCCTAAAAGGTAAAGATAACAAAACGCCGTCATATTCTGATAATTTCTTTTCTCCTGCTCAAAGCTGGAAAGTCCTCGGAACTAAGGTATTGGTAAATTGGTTTTCAAACCTTCTTACTCAATTCTTTAGAAGCCAATCAACATTCCATTCTCTTCGGAACTTTTTGGTGACAAAACTTAATAAAATGGTTTGACCCCCTTCATTAAAAGTTATAATTTCATCAAAATTTCTTGGAGGAAAAAAAAAACTATCCTTGGAATTAAGTGTAATGCTGTTGGATTCATGATTCTTCCTATCCTTGATTACCACGTTCTTGCTATTACCCATATTATTAATTACTCCCTATCGGGTCGTAAAACTTTTGCCCATCCTCTCGGACGAAGAAAAGTTTTAATAATTCAAACCCGGTCGCACCTAGCCATTACCGTCCTATTTCTATCCTACCTTTCTTTTCCAAGGCGCTTAAGTCTTGCGTTCTAAACAAGTCCTCCAACTTCATTGTTTTTAACAATTTGATTAGTCCCCTTCAGTCTGTATTCAGACCAGGCCATAGCTCCACTACTGCTCTCCTTAAAGTGACTGGTGATATTCGAGCAGGCATGGAGAAGTCTGAAGTCACCGTTTTGGTCCTTATTGACTTTTCCGATGCTTTTAATACCGTCAATCACGACATCCTACTGACCATCCTTACCCACTTGATGGTTTCTATAATCGAAGTAGAATTATATCGTCATAAAATCTAATCATCCATTTATAAGAGCGATGTATTATATATTTTTAAGGACATTACAATTTCTTATTTATAAAGGACGTGTCATAATATGTAATTAAAATTTTTAAAATGAAAAAGTGAGATTGTACAAATTTTAAATAATGATATTTTTAGCACAAAACTATTATGACCGAAAGCACTAGGAATTTGGGAGATTTGCACTAGTTTGATTTATAGAAGTGCATAAACTGCAATAATTCTGCTATAAGGACATTTAGCTGAAAGCATATCAAGTGCGGGCACTGCGCCAATGACGACCCTTGCTACCGTTATAACCGTTTAGCTTCATACATTAAGTAACATAGTATAGCTCAATCTAAAATAGTGTTTTATTATATTATAAACTTATAAATATGTCAATAATGTTCTTTAAAAAGAAAAATAACAAAAGAAAGGAAAAATTTTTCTAAAAACACATTACCGATTTAAAAACAAATAAATTTAAAATATAATCTCCTGCATCACAAAAATCAAATATCATTGACGTTTTCAACAAATTTACAAGTATAGTTACTTTAATAGATTTCCGTTCGTTGCTAAACACGCGGTTTAGTAAAAGAACAATAAAATTGGTAAGACGATCTCTTGTAGGTACTGTTACATGTACTCAACACGTCTGAATCGCACTATCTTTAACGTTTTATTGAAGTAAATATGGTTTTAACTTTTTAAAAAGACACAATAACTTTAAAAAATTGGACGCTTTGGGATCATAAGTATTAATTTTATTGAAGCTTTTAACTCATTTCTTGAACACCATAAAAAATACAACCTTTATAGTGATCTGAAATAAATGCAATATTCTTACCCACGCTTTACATTATCAAACAAAATTATAACAAGAATAATAGCACTATAAGAACATTAACCCTTTAACACTTCACTGCTTTCTCAATTTTAATCAAGATTTTTTTCATTTTAATAGCATCGCGAATCCTACGTAGGACTTGGTGTTCATTTACAAGGCTGGGGTTAGTCAAATTTTATGTTGTGGTAAAAGGCGGGTTTAAAATTTAATTACAAAATCCAGTCTTCTTTTTTTAAGATAATATATCGTAAAATTAACATATTGAGATAAACACAAGCATACAGTTTATTCTAGTACGGGGTATGTTTTAACCGACTTTCCAAAAGAATGAGATACTCAATTCAGAGGGTATATTTTTTATATGTTACCTCGTTGCCACGCTCTTGGTGGGTCGATTTTGTTCATTATTTTTTCAATAGATAGTGATGTATTAATAATGATATATAAGCTGTCACTTGGTCCCCTTTTTTAAAATAATATTGTGATAAGTACTTTAATAGACATTTAAGAAATTAGAAAAATTACGGCGTAAAAATCACACTTTTACTATTTCACACGCTAGCTCAAACTTAAGAGATAGACTTAAACTATGTTTAATATAATTGTATTAGTTGAGTTAACCTACAATGAAGTCCGTGAAAGTTAAGAATAACCTTTATTAAGTATTTTAATGTAAAATATTTTTAAAATTCCATATCACACACATTGTAACTTAATTTGAGATAATATAGTTAAAGTTTACATACAAGTTATTGCATTTAGAATAATCTATGTTCATCAAACGGGTCGTTTTGAATAAATGAATACTTTAAAAGAAATCAAAATTTAAAACGCGGTGGCAAAATTTGGGAAGCAATTTCGTACGTGCCTTTCTACGTTGTTACCTGCTTATATTGCGTAAAATAGTTATACGCTGTTTGAAGTCGGTTATATTTTTTGTTAAAATTTCACTTGTTTACTATATTGCTTTGAATCATTTGTTCCTCAGATTTTCTGGTTTGCAACGATGCCCTCACAATTTGGTTCCGGCGTGCAAAAAGAATACTTCAAAAATTTCTATAAGTAGTTAAAATTGCAACAAAGGAACTAAAGGAGTATATAATATATGAGCGTCATATTCGTATATAACTTTTGAGTTTAAATGCCTCTAAAGCCTTGTGGTATACTATTGGTGGTATACACAGACGTATACCGGCAATAGTAGGCTTGTGCTTTGTAAATCGGAGTTGGAGGATTTACGAGTTTCGTGGTTTCACTAGTTTCTGTGGAGACTCGACAACATTTCATTGCTCACTTAGTCGTTTATGGCAATGCGGGCTAGTCATTGCCAGGAAAGTAAGATAATTCATCTGCGGATAGGCATGTACGAAGTTGGATCTGTGCCTGATTTCTCTTCGAACGTGTCGGTTTATTTTTTGTTTATTGGTCAAATCTCCAAGTCCTAGTCATAAGAAATACGGCGTAAATCACAAATACGCTTGCCGCCTTGAGACATGGCATGTTATGTCCCGTTTAATGTTGGAAAAAGAAAAACTTGTGTTTTACTTTTGTTATGTGAAGTTTTAAAACAATACTTTTAAGATCCCAATCGTGGTTATTTCTTCACATTAAAAAAAATATCATAGGTTTGAAAATATTATTCACTGTTAGTTATTGACCTATTTTTGTAATTAATAAGATAATATCAAAGTCTACGTTAAAGATTCCATTCTACAAAAGATCATTATTGTAATGGTGTGCACGTTAAAAGTACATTCATATTATTAAAACGATCGTTAACTGAACTTAATTCTGTTGATAACGTTTAGTGAATTAATTTGATGGGGATCTCGATTTTCTCTGTCCCTAAAAGTAAAGATAACGCAAAAAGATAACTTTTTCATCTCCTTCTCATAGCTGGAAGGTGCTCGGAACTATAGGTATTGGTAAATCGCGTTTATCAAACCTTCTAAGCTCAATTTCTTTAGAAGACCTTAATCAACATTCCATTGCCTCTTTGTTGAACTTTTGTGTGACAAAATCTTAATAAAATGGTTTGACCCGCCCTAACATTAACAAGTTATAATTCTCATTAGTGTCTTCGGAGGAAACCAAAAAAACTATCCTTGGAATTAAGTGTAATGCTGTTGGATTCATGATTCTTCTCATCCTTGATTACCCGTTCCTCATATTACCCATATTATTACATATCCCTATCGGGTCGTAAAACTTTTGTCCGTCCTTTCGGACGGAGAAAACTTTAAAATTCAAACCGGTCGCACCTAGCCATTACGTCCTATTTCTACTACACGCTTAAGCACCACTACTGCTCTCCTTAAAGTGACTGGCGATATTCGAGCAGGCATGGAGAAGTCTGAAGTCACTCGTTTTGGTCCTTATTGACTTTTCCGATGCTTTTAATACCGTCAATCACGACATCCTACTGACAATCAATCGAAGCAGAATTATATCGTCATAAAATCTAATCATCCATTCAGAAGAGCGATGTATTATATATTTTTAAGGACATTACAATTTCTTATTTATAAAGGACGTGTCATAATATGTAATTAAAATTTTTAAAATTAAAAGTGAGATTTTACAAATTTTAAATAATGATATTTTTAGCACAGAACTATTATGACCCCGAAAGCACTAGGAATTTGGGAGATTTGCACTAGTTTGATTTATAGAAGTGCATACACTGCAATAATTCTGCTAGTATAAGGACATTTAGCTGAAAGCATATCAAGTGCGGGCACTGCGCCAATGACGACCCTTGTTACTGTTATAACCGTTTAGCTTCATACATTAAGTAACTTAGTACAGCACAATTTAAAATAGTGTTTTATTATATTATAAACTTATAAATATGTCAATTATGTTCTTTAACAAGAAAAAAAAACAAAAGAACGGAAAAATGTTTCTAAAAACACATTTCCGATTTAAAAACAAATAAATTTAAAATATAATCTCCTGCATCACAAAAATCATATATCATTGACGTTTTCAACAAATTTACAAGTATAGTTACTTTAACAGATTTCCATTCGTTGCTAAACAAGCGACTTGGTAAAAATACAATAAAATTGGTAAGACGATCTCTTGTAGGAACTGTTACATGTACTCAATACATCTGAATCGCACTATCTTTAACGTTTTATTGAAGTAAATATGGTTTTAACTTTTTAAAATGACAAAATAACTTAAAAAAAAGTGGACGCTTTGGGATCATAAGTATTAATTTTATTAAAGCTTTTAACTTATTTCTTGAACACCATAAGAAATACAACCTTTATAGTGATGTGAAATAAATGCAATATCCTTACCCACGCTTTACATTATCAAACAAAATTATAACAAGAATAATAGCGCTACAAGAATATTAACCCTTCAACACTTCACTGCTTTCGCACGGTTTCTAAGGCATTAAAGCAATTATTTACTAATTAAACAAATTAATTAAAACTTCAAATCCATTTGCTCTTTATTTTCAAGGGAATTTAACTGTTGACAAATTCTGCCTTTTCGTTATTAACCGCTTCAACTGTTGATTTACTCAGATTTTGCTTATTTTTATCAATCAAAAAATCCAAATTATTGTAGTGCTTTTGGTAAAATTGTTAAACTACAGTTTGGTGATTACTTTGTTGTAGTATTTATTAAGATTCGTAAAAAAAACATATGCATCAAGGTTTAAAATGATTTAAACAATTGGTCTAATCATCGCTTTGCCTCACAATACCTAACCATTTTTATGTTTCTCATCGCCATGAAAAATTGAAATATATACTTTATAAACAAATTTTACTATGTTTATAACTATCATTCACAGTTGTTTCCATTATATAGATTTCCGGTTGATATAATCACTTTGTAGTGCATCCTTAGATTCAAAAAGCCAAATTTAATGAGGTATGTAATAAAGAGGTAAAGCCTTAATAGTTTTGAAATCAAATTCATGAAATTAAAAAAATTGTCTTTTTCATTGAAGAGTAGCATAGCATGTATATTAATTGTCACGGCGTTGTTCATCAAAATTGAAAAAGGATCAAAATAGAAAAATGTCTCTTGATATATTTTTATTCTGTATTATTTCCGGATTTCATTGCCTATTCCAGACCTAATTAACATAGAATTTACAGTGTTTGTAACTTCTTATTTAAAAATCTAAAAGCATTAAAACTAAATAGTTAAATTGGATCAAATATTTCAAGTGTCGACCATTAAACAATTTTTTTTCTGGCAAAATGACAAGTTTGACAGAAGGCTAGACTTTTTAAAAACTGATAAGACTACAAAAATAAAAATCTTTTCCTTTCTTTAGAGTGACAAAAATTATATTAAAGTCCATTTATAATTTATTGATAAAATTTCTATATATATAGTCTAAAATATATAGTAACCAATTGAAAATAGGCGAGTTATCAGTAGAAAATGTCATGAAAAAATAAGTTATTACGTAAGATGTCTGAAGTAGTTAAATTTCAATCAGAATAGCGTGTTGTGAATTTATTAAAGAGGAATACAATTTCCTTTTTTTTATTCCTCCCAGACGATTTCCGTAGTAATTACGGGGTAGCTTGTTATTCACATAAATTCTGTTAAATAACATTTTCTACGAAATGTGGCTGACATCTGGACTCCACAATCCTTGTATAAACTGCATTCATATTATTGACAAAATGTCAGTTCATTTGAAAGCACACAATCTGTAGCTACGTCCAAAAATAGCCTAGAACCACAATTAAATGGTTTGTAATACAAACATATAGAAAACAAATGTTCGGTTTGTAAATAGATATCAATTCATCCTAATATTATAAGTGTGAAAGTAACTCTGTGTGTCTGTTTGTCTGTCTTTAACGGCTAATTCATTGGTTTGTATTTGGTACATACTCAGAAAACAAGAGAGGACATAGACACACTCCGAGAAAGGACATAGGCTATAAAAAGTTTTGATAAACGTGGTTTTTGTGTCAACCTTTTAAACTACAATATCACATTAACCTTTACCCTTTAGGGTGAAAGTTAATGTGGAAGTCGTCTCTGTTGAACATAAAACGTTTAAATGTTATGTTCAAGCGTCTATATAACGATATGGCAACTACGTAGACTAACTGAATTTTCTAATGTTTTGCTGGTGCCACAAACATAACACTTATATTACGCTTCCAGGATTATTACACATCGTATAAGCAGAGACAGGTAAGTATTATTTTTTTACGGGTAATAACTACAACTCTTATAATATAATTAAAATATAGAACCACACATCAATTTGGTTCTGGTACAATTTAGTATTGGTATAGAATTTGCAAAGTCCAATTTCTGCCAAAGATTAACGGTACAATGGATTGAGATAAATTTTATACAAGCAAAGCAAAATTTCAGTACTCAAATAGGGACACAGCAAACACATTGAGATCTGTACATGAGCGAAGTGTGTTGGTTTTAGCAAATTTCGAAAAGAAAGTATTTTGCGTTAGGTAGACTACGATAACACTCTACAGCTGGTCAGAATAAGCTGAATAGAATAAAATTCTATCCACCACATAAAAAATGCGTTTCGAAGTCTGATTATCAACCTATGTTAGTCTAAAAGTTCTAGAACCTATTCCACTACTACTACTTCAGATTAAAATCTATTATAACTACCGCTTATGCTGCCATAGCTATGAAGCCAGCTTGATTAGTCCTTTTAAAAAGTAATACTAGAATACTAATGTGCATGGACGAATGTGGACGGAACAATCATCTAGTCCTAAACTAAGCAAAGCATGGACACTAGATGACTGATAGATATGTACACTGTTTTTTTTAAATACTCTTTTAAATACTCAGACACGCGAAAAAAATCATGTTTGTTTTAAGAATAACCCATAATAACAATTATAAAGTAAACATTTTTTTAAAAATTGCAATTGTTCAAGGCTCATTTAAGATATTAAGTGTAAGTTCACATAAAATGGAATTATTAAAAAAAAAATCATTCTATGGGGATAAAACGTGTCATATACTACATTTTGTTATAATGAATATCTTAGAAGACGTCAGACATTTAAAAGGCAGTCGCAGACAAAACAATTATCATTTAATATTTATACAAACTTCTACTTATATATATATATATTATATTTGAGATTAGACCAACGCAATTTGCCTTCGCCTGTAGGTTAACAAAATGTAAGGAAGGCTAATTAAGCATTAAGCTAATTAAAGCTCAATTTTGTCATAAAAATATAATACGGTGATAAGTTAATACTTTATACAAAGATTACATAGTTCAAAGCTATCTTATATTTAAAACAGAAAATATTTAAGTAAATTTAAAAGAAATAAATTATTCGCAACTTTTCAAACTTCCAGTCTTTGAATAAATTTGTCGCAAATTGTCAAAAATCAGTTTAATCACTTCTCTTTGGTGACATTAAAACTTTGGGATTACTTTTTGTCTCATTTACTTCTAGTATGAATATTATTTGGCAGGGTCGGAGAAAAGAAACAAAATTAAAATGTGTTCTATAAAATAAGTTTAGTTCACAAAATTTGGTTTCCCATCAACTTTTTCTTTACATAAAGATTTTCATTGAGAAATAAAACATGTTTTAATTCTCCGCAACAAACTTATTTTTTTGATTTAAGAAAATAAAAAAAATAAATATCATCATGATTATTTAAAATTAATATTTAATTTTGATTTACCTATAAACATTTATATTAATATGTTTTAAGTTGATTTAATTTGTAGCAGTTTCGTATGTAGCAAATATTTACTGTCAATTTATATTGTTAATAGTTTCAGCTATTTCCAAATTCAAGTTTAACTATTGTCGGTTGAATCATAAGTCACAAAATGTAAATTGAGAGTTTTAATCGTCACATTTTTAATTAATTTTATAAAACCGCTTTTGAGTTCAATATCCATTGTTACAGTTAATTCTTATTTTTTCACCTTATCTCTAGTCTGCAGCATATCTGTCGCTCCCAATGAGCTAACGAAGAACAATTGTTGATTTTATTTTCAAATTCTTTTATGACCATAATTTAATTGAAATTTATTATTTTATGTGATGCAAGTTTTTAATTTTTTATGTTTTGAGAAATACAACATTTACAACACTGTTGAAGAAAACAATTATATTATTTATAAGCGGACCATGTAATCCCCGAATTAAAATGGTATTCGCAGTGGAACATTTTTAATATTACTATAAATATTATCAAAAGGAGCAGGTGATTTTTATAATGTAATAATAGATGTTTAAGGTAACGAAGTAATTTGTAACGGCGGTTAGAACGAATATGTTATTTTATATAACTTGAATTTATTTAGAGTTTGCCTTAAACTGAATGTTTCGGTACAAGATATTAGTTAAATTTTTTAATTTTTTATTTTAATAATTGGGAAACCAATTTTGTGAAAATAAAATGATCCCCGTCATGGAATTGAAAATTTAATCCACAAAAGATAGGTTAATCGGTCTAAAATAAAATGGGTTTTCAGTAGGAAAACCCTTGTTCAGATGGCTAAGACAAGGAAAACACCTTGTTTTAAATTTTCTAATTTAAGTTTTTATTATTTATTAAACCAATTTTTTTTTGAAAAAAAAAAAACAACATTGTTGAAAAAAAATTTAACATGACAAATATTTTCGAAATTTTAATATAATAAAAAGGGGGTTTTTTTTTAAATAATCCTTAAACTTATTTTAATTGTATGTTTTTTATTTTGTTATTTTTAGTGTATTCCTTATTTTTCCATTTAAGGAAAAAAGCATTTTCCTGCAACAAACCTGTATTTAATTTCCCCTTAAAGTTGAAGGTTTTTTAAATAACGGATTAATTAAATTTAGTAGTAAAAAATTAGTAAAATTTTTATACGCTACTGGTCTCTCAAACCTTTAAAAAAAACTGTTTACACCCCTTGATTTTGTAGGGAAAAATAGGGATTAAATGGAAGAAATTATTAAAGTTACCTTTAAATAGGAAACCTACCATTATAATACTTTTTAAAAGAGTTCATAATCTTGTGTTTGGTTGAAACAAAAATACTTTTTTATGGCTTTCATCACTTTTCAAAATTATTTGCTGCCCCCATAAAAAAATGACATTCTTTAGCCCGTGGGTTCAACTACTGTTTTCCCTTATATTTTGGGCTTTTGGGCCGAAACCGGGACTTTGAATTCGGGGACAAACAAAATTTTTTTGTTTCTGTTATTTGAAACTTTTGGAGCCCTGAAAAGTTATCATGCCCATGGGGTTTTTGACCCCCCCAACCGCATTACCGCGTGGTGGAATACGGTCAAACCCCTAATGGAAAAAGGTTATTGGGACCCTTACCAGCAGGAACAAAAGGGCTGTGTGTGTGTTGTGTTTGGTTTCTAAAACACGCCCTTACCACAGGCCAGGGTATAAATTTTTTAATGATTAACATTACAATTTTTCTATATTTGGTAAATTAATAAAAAAATCTATAGTTCTTAACTAAAATTAATATAAAAAAAAAAACATTTTGAACCCAATATAATATGACGTCTTTGGTACCCTTTTTCTTTAGATATATATAGATATTGTTTTATATTCTATTTGCCTTTGGCAGGATAATAAAACATGTAAGCATCCCTCGTGTGATATTGTTTGGGTCAATACATACCCAAAAGAAACCCTCCAAGCGCCCAATGAATCTTTAACGAACGTTTTGATAATACAAAGTCTTTCTTTCGATGGCATGTCATATTACCTTTTAAAAAGTTAAAAAGTTTTATACAAAATACAGTTTTTAAAATAGTTAAGTCGTAAAAAACAAAAGAAATTTCACATTTTAACAAAAAAGAGGTAAAAGAATTAAAAATTAAGCTGTGTATTATTAGTATTTTTAACGTCCTCAGCGGCGCAAACACTGTCTATCAATTTAGTACTAGTTACCTTAATAGAAATTTTGATTCCTTTAATTTTAAACTTTTTTTAGACATGTTTGATCCATTAAAAAACCAAAAAACCCCATCAATACACTCATGTTTATTTTTTTATAAAAATTTTAAATCTTTAAAACCCTTGTCTTGGTATTTGGGGCATTTGTTTAATAATAAATGCTTTCTAGTAACTCCGACCCGGGGTCGATCTAAAAGAATCCGCCAATTAAAGACATTTATGGCAAAGGTGAAAGGCAAAACGGTTCCCTATTCCTTCTCTGCCAGTTCACACGAGGAAAGACATCACAGGAACAACGCTTTACACGCCCATCTGTGGCTTAAATCATCCTACTTCACAATTAATCCGGTGATTAGCCTGTATTGCTTAAATGAACTAGGAAACAACAATGAACAAACCAGGTTAAGCCCCAAAATTGAACGAAGCGTTATCCTAGAAGGAGGAATTTGTTAACATGGTTATTTTGAATTTCAATTACTTAATATTTGTATAGCGTTGGGAAACACGTAACAAAACTTTAATATTGATAGAACCGCTATGGGGTTTCATTTCCCGTTCTTTCCTTTGAATGTCAGAAAATGGGCAAATCTGGGCGTCTAGGTTTATAAATTATCAAACTGATTTTGACCCTTTTTGAATAAATTTTGTAATAAATCAACAAAAAAGAAATAATGGAAATATATCCCTTACAATTGGATTAACAAAAGAAACATCAGTTATTTTATGATTCTTTAAGGTGTTACGAAGATTACTACCGTCATCGTAGTAAATTTTTTTTCAATTTCTCTCCCTAGACATATATACTAAACTTTAATTAAGTGATTCCTGGCAATTATTTTCCAATTGGCTGGCAACAACCCAATCCATAGTAATTTTCTTTTGTATAAAGAATAACATAGGATAGTATATGATAAATATTGACTATGTTTGCTTGGTTTCACCACTCTTCAAATACAAGTGTCGTGAGACCAAATTAATAGGTATACTTTTGGTTTATTATCTTTATACAATGATAGTTCAGTAGTTATCTAATAGATTACCTTAGCAATAATGCCATTCCAGCCGTGTAAGGGTGCTTTAGAAACCTGGGTCAGGTTTCCGAATCTTGGGGGACTCAACAAATTTTTCAGTGGTTTCCTAGTTGGTTTGGGGATCCCCGATTGTCTGAAAGTAAGATGATCCGCGTGGGTTGGAATTTTAAAAGTTGGTCCTCCCCTCCCCGGTTGGCTCCCTTTAATGGGAATTTAAAGGGGGT
Source organism: Lamproptera curius (assembly GCA_029286875.1). Lineage (NCBI taxonomy): Eukaryota > Metazoa > Arthropoda > Insecta > Lepidoptera > Papilionidae > Lamproptera > Lamproptera curius. The sequence continues at coordinate 969,127 of JAGSMT010000050.1, read as the reverse complement.
TGTATTACCAGGCGATGATGATACTTTAAATTTTTAACCCAAAAAAATACCGACGTCAAAAGCTACAATTATTTTGAGCAATATAAGCGGTGACAACGCGACAACTTCAAAAATTGAGATTTAAATGCAATTGCATTTAAATCTCTAATATCTCCTAAGATATTCATTTAATCAAAATGACATGTATAATGAGTTTCATGCACATAAAATCATTATTTTTTATAACATTACCTTCTATGTAAACTTACATTATATTACCTTTAATGAGCTTTGAATATTCCTCATTGCAATTTTTAACAAGTTTACAATAAAATGTTTTCTGTGCATAGATATATACCATTGCAGTTTTAATTGTAGACCAATCCAAGCAGTACAATTATGTAATACATACTTTATGTCTATTTTATACGGTTTTGGCACGTTTGTAATTAAAAATGGGTTGATTTTGGTGCATTTGGATCACAAAGTTATTTTTAAAAATGGGATGGGAAGTAAATCTTGAAAAAAAAAAAATAAAACAAGAAACACGGGAAAGGAGCAACAAGGTAACATATATAAAAAAAGAACAAACGCTCCGAATTGGATTTTTTTTAAACCGGTCAAAAAAGAAAATATATCTTTTCTAAAAAACCCTCAACTAACTTTTTGTTTAAAACCTTAAGAAAAATTAACGAATATAAATGTTGGTTAAAATAAAATTTTTAAATAAATTTTGAAGTTTAATAATAAAAAGTTTGTTGAAATGTCAATTATAAAAACTTTAAATTAAAATATTAATTTCAAAGTAATTTTATACACGACCCGTAGTAACTACAGCAACTGAATATTTGCTTTAAATTATTTTACTTTAGAAGAGAGGAATTGGTTGGAAAATTGGAGAAATGGTTGTGTTATTTGAAATGCGAATTTTTAATTTGGACAGCAATTAAAAATGGTAAAGTCTTAAATGCATTTTCTACTTTATAATTTTTTTTAAACATTTCAATAACAATCGATTAAATCAATGAAAAACAAACATTAATTTAATAAAATAATTCATGTTTACAACAAATGGTTTAAGATAAAATGGTAACATGGTTTCATTTTCTAATTTTATTGGCCTTAGCGCTGCTATTGTCCTCTTATTCAAAAAGGATAATCTCTAATAACTAAACTTTTACCAAATTGGTGGAATTAATATAACAAAAGTTATATCAATTATAAAAAAAAATTAACAAGCAAAATTATCAAAACTTTTTAAGAGCAAACATATACGACATTTTTTTTTTAGGAGATCAAAAACCCAGGGCTTTCCCTGATGATAATGGATAACCTCCGTAAGACAGAGCATAAAACAAAAAATCCGGTCCCACCCTGAGAATAAGTTAGAGAAAAGTTGAGAAAACAGGGTGGTATTAAAGATATTTTCTTAAAGAGACCTAGTTTTAAAAAGTATAACACACACTAACTAACAAAGTCTTCATAAGGAAAATTTTTTCGTTTTAAAAACAAATCACTTTTAAAAAGCGTAATACGTTCTCCTTCGTCTACGATCAATTTGGGAAATGCTACAATTGAGTAACATAAAAGCTTTTTAAAATTTACTGAACAGTCATTAATTTTAATAGTTCTTTCATCACTCGTAATCGTAAAACACAGAAAGGGCCAGAATTTAAACAAGATACTGCCCATTTTTATATCAATATTATCAAAAAAGCTTTATTGATGGAACTCAAAATGGCGGATCCATGTTTTTCCATTCAGTATCTGTCAAATCTTAGCATTGGACTAATCAATTCAGAACAATATCTTGTTGCACACTCTTAATACAAGACCTTGTCTTACTAATGGTGTTTTACAAGACTTAATTCACGGTTTTAACGGAACAAATTCTATTTTTTAAAGATTAGTTTCCCATTTTATTGTTTTTAATTTGAATATATATAATAAACCGTTGATATCAAACAAATATCCTACCCTTCCTTTATATTAAACTTTTTGGGTTAAAAAACCTACTTGTAAATGATCATTCTTAATCAAATAACCTTTTATATATGGTATATCTTAGACACGTAAAACATTTGAACTAGTGGCTACGTCCGAAAAATCTAAAGCGTGAAGAAAAATATATTAATTAAACCTGGTCTAAAATTTAACATTTACATGGGTTTAGGGTGCCACTGTTTGAATGTAATGTTTTTTAATTATAGTTAGTATAAATTATTTGAACTTTCCCATTAAACAAACATTTGCTTTAACGACCGGTTGATTGTAGTAATTTAAATATAACCTTAATTTGTAATTATGATGTGCGTGTTAATTTTATAATATTATAAAACAAATAATTTTGAGTACTTTTAGGTATTTTAACAACAGAAAATTTTCCTAAATTTTAGTACAAAAATTAAAAAGATTGTCCCTTGAGCTTATCTTAACCCTTTACGTGTATTTAAAAAACAAGAATGGTTAAGGGAAAATTTATATATATAAAAGTTTAATTGTAAATAAAATGTAAAGGTATGAATAAAAGACAAAAAAAAAAATTAAACAATACAAGTTTGTAAAAAAAATAATTGTTTATTCAACATGAACTAAAATCCCGGTTTTAAATAGATTGGAACCCTCTAATTGAATTCTCGAAGTCAAGGACTGATCACGAAATGCCTTTAAGTCCGGGTTGAATCGCCCATTGGTCTCTAGTTTAAATTTATTCCCTTAATATTTAAACAATGTACAAAAATTAACATTATTCTTCGTAATCTTAAAGAAATTATTCTGTTCTTTGACCATGGACTCTAGAAACGGTTTAAAACTCCAAAAAAAATAAAATAATGCTATGAAATCCGTAACATTGAATTATTTATCGAGTATCATCATCATCATCAGCCTGTGAAAGTCCACTGCTGAATAGCTTAGTGTATGTAATTAATTATATTTTTTTTTCTCAAAGTCATCCAAAATACATCATGGTAGGTACAAACTGTTCGGTGTAACAGTCTTTTGTTATTGTATTAAAACAATTGACAACTGAATGGTTGTTAGCACAGGCTATGCCTACTTAAATACCAGCTGATACTATTGTCGAAATGAAAAACCGCTGTATGTCTGACCGATTCTTTTGTAAAACTCATTTATTTTGTACTAATAAAGCATTTTATTATTATTACTATAGATTAGTTAACTAAGAAAAAATATTTGGCCCTTATTAAATGTACATATTATAAGCAGAAATCTATCTAATGTCTATAGCTTATTTATTTAAAGATCATATGATATGCCGAATATTGGAGACGATAAGTATTCCTTAGTCGCCAGGACAACTTTGGCTGATCATTAATAATAATATTGACCCGCTTCCCTAAAGACAGATGATTTTGAGCGTGTTTTTTTTTAAATTTGTGTCGATGTTGCTCCGCTTCTAAAGCTCCGATTTTGTTCATTCTTGTTTTAAATAGTATGTTGTGGCTGTCATATGTTCCATTTTTAAGTAATTGTGTGATAAGGAGTGGTCCATATTGATATGAAAAAAAATTATAAAATAAAACTAATTACTTAATTAAATTTTATTTACAAAAACTTAAAATAGAATATTTTTAAAACAAAATTACTTGTAATCGTTGCGATACGCATTCTGCAAACGTCTAAATTATCATACGGACGTCACTGCTGAAATGCTTTCATTTATCTGCGGAATTTTTTAGGCCTCAATTGACGGGTTTTATCTACTACTTTGCCTATAGTAATTTAAACAGTCATTGTCAACTTTCCTTGAAGGGAATTCCTTTCAGAGATCTTTGCCAGGAAAAAGTTGACGGGTAACGGGCAATTGTTGGATGTAAAATTCATTCTGTGAAACCACGTCCTGATAAACTGAAAAGTTTTGCAATCCTGGATGAAAAGCTCTTGATCATACCCATTTCTGACGTAACAGTAACTGCGCCTCACCATCCTCAAAGAAGGCCTTGGATACATGGGCTGACGCAGCGGCCTGTTGAGGCGCTTTCACTTTGAATATCCTAGTTTTGATTGATGGGGCTCCAATGCGGCAATTTTTTACTAATAATCGTTAAGATGAAATTGACCTCATCAAAGAACATTATGTTATTGAAGTAAACCGATTCAACATTTCATTGCATAATTTGTCTTTGAATACCGTCAGTTTCCTTTAATTCTTGAACCAACTGAATTTTATGAGGTCCATGTAAATTTTCTTAAAATCCGTTGTAACGATGTCCTGGATACGTTTAATGCTCTGGCGCGCTTACGAGTTGACTGTGTCGGATTTTTCGCGAATAGACGTGTCATCTGCGTCTATGTTTTTGTTCCGTACGTGACGTCCTTGGGCGACCCAACGCGGTTTATCTAACGTCGAACCAGTCTCCTCGAACTTAGCAACCCAGTTCCTAATCGTTTAGAAGAGTTGGAGTGTCATCAAAGTTGTTAAACCTTTGTGTTCTCGAAATTTACGCCCGCAACGGCTGCCGAATTGACGTTTTTATAAAACTCGCGCTACAAAACGCACGGTTCGCTTTTGGTAAAACGTTCCATCGCGACTAAATTCCCAGAAACCGAAGTTACTCCCCGCTTCCCCTGCACTGCCACCGCATCCTGTTCGTTTTATTCAAATTTTACTTTTCAAAGGACTTATGGGCCACCCTGTATTATAATAGATATTGTAGAAATAAAAATAATAACGTGATAAAAATCATAGCCTCGTGCGATTAAATTGCAAAGGCTACCGTAATCATGTTAAAATTTTGACTTAAGCCATGGCTTATATAATTGTACTTTTTTAAATAGTCCGCGAGCATACCCATGCTACAGTTTGATAAAATCAATACCTTAAAAAAAATAACAGTTTTAAAATGTGGCGGCAGATATCGTGAGGCAGTTACCCGCAGAGAGCAAATTGTTGTGCCTAATATTGAGCAAAATAGTTATATGCTGTTTAAAATCGGTAAAATTTTTACTTGTAACAATATTAACCTTTTCAAAATTATGTTTTGCACAAGTAAATTTTGTATCGAAATAGTAACAATAAGATTCATTTAGCAAACTCAATGACTCATAACGAATTAATACGAGTACAACAGTGTGTAAGGAGAACAATAGCAATGTAGTCTTACATTTCCCATTTTCGTATTAAGGTCATTTTCGAAGCTGTCATTGTCCCATTATTCAAATTTGAGTCTAATCTTTAAAAACTAAGCTCAGTTGTGTATGAAATGTGGGATTTAACATTTGCAGAGAAATCTCAGTTAAAACATATTTATTAATCAATCTTAACTAAATAATTTTAGTAGTAAATACTAACGATACCACTGGCTCACAAAATTAAGCAAAAATCTTTCAAAAGTAAAATTTTCATGTGTTATTATAGAAACAGAACAATAATTCAGCAATATATCAATCAAAGCGAAGAAAATTGAAATATTGGCTGGAACATTGAAACCACCTTTGTCTGAAAGTCATGAATTGACTGTGTTAATCAGAAAGTTACTGATGCAATATGGTGTGTACCGTCTCAAAAACTTCTTTTCTTGCAATATATCTTCGTAAATTTTACAACGTATTAGCCTATCGTATTTATTCACAGTTGCTATCTACACGCCGAAGACTCTCTTTACAAACGCTTTACTACGCACTACTCTTTTCTAGAAGAATTCTTTTACTCCGTCTTACATATGCTCACATCTTCGTTTTATTACCGAGAATAATAGGGAGATTGTTAGTTTACTATTGAATTTAATAGATATTTACGTTTGAGTATAGGTAATAGCACCATGATATTTAAGGAAACAATAGTTAATTTCATCATATGATTCTATTTCATCACGTCGTAATCGTAAAACAGAGAATTGTAGGCGCCGGAGTTATTACAAGATACTGCCCATTTATTATATCACAGTGCCCCCGTTATCATAAAGAGCTTTATGTAATGGAATATGCAAAATAAAAGCGTGATCTCATGTTAACTGATGAGTATCGGTATCTGAACATATCTAGGCATAAAGTGACAAAATAACAATCGACATGCAAAGACGTCGATTGCTATTTTTGTTTTAAATTTTTTTAATATATCTTCAGAACAAACGCGATGCTCATTTATTTGCGATAAAAGCATACTTCAAAGGAATAGCAATATATGCATTTATTGCTAACTATTTGTCTCTGCTATAGTTTAACCTTATTTGGTATTATTTTCTATTGCTTACGCGAATACGATAAATAATAAAATTTGTACGGATTTTATCACATTTAATTTCTTTACAATTATTAAAAATTATGGATTCGTAAAAACTTTTACCCGTAACCCTAGAAAGATTTGAAACGTCAAATATAATTTGAAATAATTGAACGCGACAAAATCCTTAAAAATTGAATTATTTATCGTAACTTTATTTGTTGTGGAATATAATTGAAATTAGAAAAATTTATTATTATTTATGTTCTTTTTGAGCATCCGTATGTATTTTGTTAATTCTGTAACTTATTTTATCGGTTTAAAACAGCCTCGGTAGTCTTGTGGTAACGGCGTGTGCTTTATAATCCGGAGGTCGTGGGTTCAAATCCTGCGGGGACTCAACAAATTTTCATTGTGGTTTCCTAGTTGGTTAGGGCAACTTGGGCCGATTACCTAATTGTCTAAACACCAAAATAATCAATGCGTTGGATGGGCATGTAAAAAGTCGTTCCACACACCAACCCGCATTGGACCAGCGTGGTGGGATACGGCCCAAATAATCCCCTAATGGAGAAAGCGTGCATTAGGAGAGGCCTATGTCCAGAAGTGGGTTAGCACAGGCTGATGATGACGATGATGATGTACATTTGGGCCGCAAAGGCAGCAAGCATTAAAGCTCATTTAAAGCATAAGCAATGCTGCCAAAGAAAATATAACCTATTAAGTATCAAGGTTATACGGGTCATACAATATTGTCAGACATTTATAAGGCTCCCCTATAGGGCGCCACTGTTAGCAATAGTTTTATATCGATTTGTAAGTATTGTTTTTATTATACCGATATTGTTCTCAATATGTAAGTGTTTTTATTTACATTCGATATAACGTTTGGCTTGGCTACTAAAAGATTAACTGTATTACGTAGTGAAAAATTTTATATATATTTTGTATCGTAAAACTTAGTAGTTAAAACAAATGCTAATTAATATAATCAAGAAATATTTTGAATGTTACCAGATTTTGAGTATTTAATTAAGTATATTGAATACTTTTCCGTAAATTTAATTCGGAAGATATTTAAATACTAATGAATATATTAACATTAAACCTTGCCGTTATCTTTATAATTATTTACATATTAAAAGTTTTCTACGATTTAATGTGATAATTAATATGTTTTGCATGTACCACATAATTCCGCTGCGATATTGTTTAAGCGATAACACATAAAGATAAAATTTAAAATTTTATCTTAAAAAAATACAAGCTTTGTTACAGTTGTGATTATTCAACGCATAATAATTGTCAACTTCCAAGGAAATAAAATATGATCCGTGTTTTACTAAAATAGAACCCTCTCTCTGATTGTAATAACTTGGAGTCGAGGAGCCTGACCTTGGCAGAAATGACAATTAAGAAAAGGGTTTAAACACCCTTAATTAGCCTTATGGTTTGCTTAAAATTTTGTTTAAACTTATAATGACACAATTAATTTCGGTTGTGTTATATTTTAAATATCGTATGTTTATATTTATTTTAAGATTAAAGTATATATATAATATTATACCTTACATATAATATATATTATATTTGTTACTGAAGAATACATTACCGTATATAAATATGTAAAAATTCCACAAAAAAATTATGTACTTAAAAATAATACCTGTATTTCAACTGTTTTCACGTTCTCGGCAACGTCTAAGCGCTTTTAGTTATATCCTAATATAATATAATAAGGTATTCACAGTATTTATAAGCTGTAAATTGTTGTCTTCTATTTTACCACGACTTTATCATCGATCAGCCTGTGTTAATTCACTGCTGGCAATAGGTCTCCCGTAATACACGCCTTCTCTATTAGGGTTTTAGACCGTATCCCACCACGCTTGTCCAATGCGGGTTGGTAGGTGTACTTAAGTGGGGCCCTTTGTAAGCGAATCATTACGTGGGTTTGCAAGAATTTTTCCACGTTCCTCTTTAAAATTTCTGATAGCATCTAAGAAATTTATTTACACAAAATTCCTTTAGATCACTGTTTAAAAGCATGAATACATTTATATGCTCCATGAAATGGCTTTTTTAATGACACTGTGTTTTTAAAATAGGGGCTTATTTATTTTAATACGACTTAATCTAAAATAGATAAAAACATAATGTCAGATACTTAATTAACAATACGATAATCATCAATCCACGACAATCAATCGCTAGTATAAAAACAAGATTATCAATGTTTAATTTAATATTTACAAACATTCATGTCACATTTCCATCGTATGTTAATATCATAAGCACTTCGCATAAAGATAAAACCCTAACAGTAGTGGCGACTATAAATCAATTGGTAACGTTGGAAGTGTTAATCATGGCCCCCAAGGGGGAAACTAACAATAGCAAAGAGAAATTGATTAATGATATTATTTCCTTTGTGCTTATCCTGATATTTTTTTATTGACTGTTTCGCAAAAGTATTATAAGCTCCATCATTCCTTCAAAAGTCTTCTTTGGTGGTTTTTTGACACAAAAAAAGGATATCCCATTCGGCAGGCTTCAAGACTTAAAAAGTCTTAAGTAAAAACAAAGAATTAAAATATTATGTAACACAAAAACTTACAAATGTTATGTTACATAAAATGTTAAAAAACAAGAATATTAATTCAACAGCTGATGCCGGGATTTAAACTTTTTTTGGAAAAAAGGTTTATTCTCCCATTACATCACAATACCAATAAAGAAGATAAAGACATAAAGCAATTTTCTGATCTGTTATATATCACAACGTAATCATTTGGTTGATTTGATATTTTATTAACTTAATTTCGGTTGTTATAATTTTACAAATACATACTCCTATTTCATTTATTTGTATAAACTTACAACAATACATAAACTGTAAATAGAATAAACAAGCGGAATATCCCGTTCGTATGCGTATTTTTTGCACTCCTTTCTAAGAATTATAAGTAAAAATATGGAGGAGGAGTATAATATGTAAAAATACGGTGCCATAAACACCGGAAACATTGGGCGGCTGACGTCGCGTGTGTCGTTCTCGGCGAAATTTATGTCGTTTTATCAAAACACATCGTAACTAAATGTCAGATATGGAAGTCATAAAATATTCACATTCAAATAATATATTTTAAATAATGGTTCTTCAGGATATTCTTTTTTTTAATCATTATTGATTGTTGGGGTGAACAAACTTAAAAATTAAGTACATTTAAAATTTAATAAACATGACTTTTATAATATAAAAATCAATATAATAATCATAGTAAAACAGGGTTACATTCATAGCGTAATGGTAACACTTAAAAAACCTTAGGTGCAGGGTTCGAATCCTGATGAGTATTTATAACATTTTTGTTGTTTCTTATTTAATTCGGGCAATCTATAATCTACTGATCACTTGATCTGATACCCTCCAAGTAGGTTCCGTTTATGATTATAATTTTGCAATTTGGGGGCCCTTTTTCTTGAGGGGAGGTTTTACAGGGACCGTCGGGGGTAACACGCTATCTTTTTTCTACCCAAAGGGGGTCACGTCGTGTTCTGGTTCGAGGGACCTTGCCTCAAAGGATTATCACCACGCTTTGCCTGCTAGGTGACCCAATGGATTACCGATGACAATGGTCGTTGGTGACCACTTTTCATCAGGTGGTCCGACTGCTAGCCTTCGTATGCAAATAAAAAAAATACAAAATATTCATGCCTAAAATAAATTATTTTTCTAAATGAAGCATTGTCACGTGTTGATGAGGTTTTTATCATTATGGATATGTTTATATAGACTAAACTGCTGACGTATGTAACTGACAAAAATTTTACAGCTTTTGTACGTTATACGTTCAAGCACGTGTGAAATCCAGGGAGATTTTCTTCCCCGGAAGTCTTTCAATAGAAACTAAAGTTTCTTTTTATGTCCATGAGTATGTCTGATACATCTGTACAAAATGTATTTTATTATGCTATTAATCGCATTCTTTTTTCAAGGAGAATCTCACACGATCTACATTGTGATAGTTTCCGCAATGACTTTCATGTATGGAAATAGCGTTTTGTTGGTTACAAAGCATTGAACACTCGTAACATCTATTCTGTCTATTTTATCGTATACAGAATATTGTGATAAATCATTTCGTCACGTCGCAAATGCTAACGCTGGCGCCTTAGAGGGGAGACATACAATAACAAAAACCGAGTTGATTAATGATTCCCCTTCCATTACGAGTGTTTGTATTGGCGATAATTTAGATATGTACTATCTCATGTTAATCTATAACTTATTGAGAATTTGCTTGTGTATGAAAATGTTTCTTTAACTTATAATAACATGTCAAAGAAAAGTGGTGTCAATAACTATAATTTTTGAATTACAATTAATGTACACAACTGCCTCCGTAGCCTAGTGTAAAAGGCGCTTTAGAAACCGGAGGTCGTGGGTTTGAATCCTGCGGGGCCTCAACAAATTTTTTGTTTTTCGTTTGGTTTAAAATTTGGGCCAGTATTGAATTCCCCAAAAAACACCCTAAGGGGAATGTCGATTAGGAAAGGTCTTTGTCCAGCAGTGAACTCAGGCTGTCATTATCACTTAATGACTGGGATCTCAATGGCAATTCTCCAATAAAAACGGGACTCATGACGTCTCTTTGTTGCCCTGGGTTACTTGGTTTACCTCTTTTGCGATTTCTGATTGGTTATATTATTGGTTAGCGGAGTATACCAAAACAATAAATTGGAACCAAGTAGTTAACGAAGTTTTAACGGACAATTCATTTTTAATTAATATTTATCAAAGCGCTTTTAATGGAAACTAACTTACAGAACTACAATATAAGTCTTTTATAATATTATATAGTTTGTTTATGAAGAAGAAGTCTTTAGCTTTTAACGATGCAACAATTACATATCGTCAAATGTAACGTGGTCGAAGACAAAACTATGATCATTTTAATTTCGATAGTTTGGCCTTTTATGATAAAAAGTAACAAAGGACCGGGCAACGTAGTACACCCTCCGGATCTTATTAATAAATTGTCCCGATATGTCAATCTTGGGGTTAACTAAAATAACCTTAAATGATTGTTAGCCTTTGCGTTGCTATTAGTTACGTTGGTTACATGTATTCCATGTGTAATTCAGCTAAACAATACTATACAACGTAAGACATTTGTACTAAAAGCTAGTAGAATAACACAGATAAGAAATCTAAGTAGCGTAAAGGGGTGCACCGAAGCGGATAACTGTCACATCTGGGTCCATCCGGACTTCGTGAACACCGTCTGCATAGCAAGGAATCCATTTCAATACCTAGAAACTTCGCGATACATTAAACTGGCTAATGTCACTTTTATTATGCTGTTTGAATGAATTTATTTCTCGAGATATGTAGTATTTTATTAAATATCTTTGTACATTTTAGTGCTTGAAATAAAAATACCTATATATATCATTCAGTTCTGCATTTATTATACGTATATTAATAATAAATTTATATTGTAATTTAGTCCTTTATAAATATCTTTTCAGTCATTAATACAATTTCAGTTACAATTACGATTACATATACTTATTGACCTCCTTATCTCATAAATTTCAGGATAAAATAGTGCTTTTTATCGAAGTATCTTTAACGTAAGAGTTTCGAGGTAATGTTTATCTTTCAATAGCTTACGCATTTGGGATGTTCATTCATATTATTACTAATTATTTATAAAACTTTCTTGTAACTTATGTTTTCATTTAATTTTATATGATTGCATTTATATGCACCTCATCATTCAATGATTTCTTTAAAGGAGATCTTATATGTGCATCATATATATTGCGTATATCGATCCTTTATTAATTAAAAAGCAAAAAAAAACACAATCGTTATGTTGTGCTTTGATAATATTTTGGATCGTTTTTTTTAAACTTTATCAAAACGTTAATTAACTAAAAATGTATAGATTAAATTTTCTACATGAATAAATTGCAAGAAAAACCAATATTTACAGTTAATTAGGCAACTCAATTGATCATATTTTGCTCTCAATTTTATCTGAAGCCATTTCATTTATTCATCCAATTAAACTTTCACGCTTTCTTCATTGAAATGAATCCTAAAACACTACAGATGGAAAGAGTTCCACTGAATGTTTTTTTATTTTAATTCTATAGAATTTTGTTTTAAAACAAAGTAACATTCAAAGAACTTAAGACTTAAAGTTAAAATGAATGCGTAAGTTATTTAAAGAGACATAAATAATTTATTTTAAATAAAAATATGCTTTGGAGTAGAAAATATCTAATAAATTTAATTATATATAACCCGTTCATACATAAAAAAACATCTACATAATTTTAGGGATCTTGCCTGTTTAGAATTGCGTATTTTCTTTTAACGTTATAAGTTAGATTTTACGAGTGGTTAAAATTTCTAAACAATCATCATAGTGACAAGGCATATCAATTGCATTGTTATATACATAATGCTCATTATCTACGTACGGTCAATCATAATTCTTTTTTAATTAATTATAATAAAAAAAGTAACTGTAACGTAACGTATACAGTTATTATTACTTTAAAGAACATTTATACATATGCTTAAATTAAAAGCGGACAAAAAGACGAGTTTCATTTTATTATCACAATAAGTTTTACCAATAATTAGCGATCGAATCCTTCGAACGGAACGCGAGTAACTTTAAAAAACCGCCACACTTAATTGAAGAACAACCCCCCATTCGAAAGCGGAACGAGAGAAGACAAGAATGAGAAATTAAATTGGACGTGGCTAATAGTGCTTGTTCGACGATTGTAATTACGTGGGTACGAGGGAATTGGTCTTCGTCGGATTACCATTTAGATTTCCTTTTCTATGCGCTAACACTTGTGTGGTTCACAAAGGATCGCATTTTATTTCCAACTTTACATTAAGCGCAGAGTTCGCTTGTTCGAATAAATATGTATAACTCTATTTATTTCATTAATAGGTTAGTACACGTTATTGTCATAATTGTCAATTGTTTTTATTGTCCGCTTTTACATATTATTAATGTATTTTTATTGTTATAAAGTCAACATGTTAAGGTTGGCGTAGGTATTTTTTCAAGCTTTATCATTTGTTTTGAAAAATTAGCAGCTTAAAGCTTAGGTACCGAAATATAGACATTGTAGAAGAAAAAATATTTTAATGTATTCAAAATTAAGTTATCTCAAAAATCTATTATGTTCTAAAATACAAATTTAATGAACAAAATAAATGTGAACCTATGTTTTTAAAACGTTTTTAAAATTGGTTTATTTTGATTCATTTTATGAAAAGATTTAATGAACTAAACTTGTATAATTTAAAGCTAATTAGAAAATCCGAACATACTTCATGAGCTGCAGCAGAGCTAACTTTAACTAAACTAGATTTTAATTAAGACCTCCAAGTTCTGATAAAACCTAGGTAACACGAAGTCGGGAGGTTTCTGAAAATTGGAATAAAGTTCATGTTCACCAACAAACATACCTCACCTGATTCGTAATAAAGTTTACACCGTAATAAACTAATATCAAAGTAGTTATTTAAACATCAATCGAAAGAAATATTGAACATCATGTTATTTATATTAATATTACCATAAAAGAGAGAGGCATAATAATAAGCTCAAGATCGGAATATTAAGTTCGGTGACTTGTTACTACTTATTTTGTTTATTTTACTAATTCAATCATTGTGTATTATTGGCATTTAGTTTATTAGATCGATACTAAAATATTTTAATTTGTTAATCAATACTTTACTTTAACTAGAAATTTTATGGAAATTTTGAAAAACTTGCAGTAGAAAATTAATAGATGATAAAATACTAATGAGCTCTGTTTACTTAAATCGGCCAAATATTCTTGATAAATAATTGACAGTTGACGGGAAAATCTTTGTCTTCAAGAAAAACTACACCTGAGCCTGTCCCGTAATTCTGGGTTCTGCAAAGATCTGAAACATCGGAACTATTATTCACTAAATTAAATAAAAAAAAAAAATTTTATCGTTCACTTTCCTGCTCGTTTTTCTTTCATAGAATGAATACCTTTGGTTTTTGTTCAAATATATTATTTAATCGGCCAGAAGTTTTACGGAAAAGAACAACATAACAAACTAGAGTGGATTTATCTTATGATCCCTAAAAACCAACGTAAATATTTACATTGGGATCATCAAACAGTTTCATTATTCTTTGTATGGTGAATGCGTCGTTCGCTAAGTTTATTATTGACTACTGCCGCTATAAAGATAAATTTTATATCTCCGTGTACTTTACTAGGACTTAAGATTTTATTATACGAAGATACCAGATTTATTAAAATGCTTCACAAAAAATCTTTATGTATACAATCTAAATGATGACACTGACTTCGAATCCTACTCTTAAATTTTGTTGTTATTTTAGACAAACAAAATAACCAAATTTTTAATAGTTTTACAATAAAAATTTAAAGTTTATTTCATAATTTTTCAGTTTTTAAACAATAAACAAGATAAAAAAAAAACTGCGATAAGAACAATAAAACAACTAAAAAGTGCACGACCGAGGGATGGGGCACTTTGGAGTTAAATTGCAATTCTAAGTATATTAAACAAAAAAAAAATCGCAGATGTCAATCAAGATCAATCTGATGTGAAATTGTGCTCACTGTATCTACAGCACTTACCAAAATAAATATACACTATATTCTGTGTCAAAATAAAGGATGTTTTAACGTATGTTCCGGAAATTTTTACGATATGTTCAAAACATTGGGAAACTTGTTTAAAACAAAAAAATTGCGTACGTCGCATGTCAATAGCATGTATAAATGGGGTTTCCAAGGGAAAGTTAAAAATGCCGATCCTCGAAAATGTTCCTCTGCTCGTTTTCATTACGCGCAAGTGGCGTTCACGGAGTCGGAGACGAAACAACTGCTAATATTCAGCTATTTCACGAGGAGAAAAGCAATAAAATGTTACTCCAAACTTGTCTTTTTTTTCCCAACTTGCTCCCTCGAATCGGCACCGCAAAGGAAACTGAAGTATCATTCGTTGCTTGTTGCGTTTTTTTTACTTTTGTTGCTTATACGTTAAGTATCGTGATAAATTTACGAGTGGAAAATGCAGACAAGTTCAGATCGATATTTCATAGTTGTTGTTGATAAGATTTTATAATTTCCCTTTTTTAAATTTATATGATTTTATTGATTTGAATTGGCGTTTGGCTATAAGAATAACACTTATAGCCAAATCTATTTTTACTTAAATTATTGAGTTATTTTTACTTATATTTTTGTAAATATTGCTACCTATATTAGTCCACTGCTGGAAATAGGCTCCCCTAATACAAGCGTTCTCCATTAGGATGTTTTGGACCGTATCCCACCACGCTGTTCGAATGCGGGTTGGTGACTTTTTGCATATTGGACATATGCATATAGGACATTCAACCAGTAATTTTCAGATAATTGGGTGATCGCCCAATTTGTCCTAAAACTAAAACAACAATAAACAAAATTTTTTTGCGGTTAACCGATCCGGTTTAAAAAAACAAAGGCCAAACCCGCTAGAATTGCGTCAGTTTAACTTTAATTTTTTCCTACTAGTTTTAAAATATTTTATCTTCTTTTAAATAATATGTATGATAAAATAGGAAGAGCTAAAAGATTATTTAGTTAATTTCTAATAAACAATTCAGTTGACACCAAAGCCAAAACTTATTTAACCGAATGATAAATGTTTATGTCTAAAAGATTGTGTTGTGCATTTGTTCATATTTTATGTTATATAAAAGATAGAATGGTTTTAAATATTCCATAACCTATTGATTAAAGACCATCAGGTATCTTATCTTAAGTCGGTAATACGCTTTGAATTCAATGTTTTATATTCAAAATATAAATTTTTTAAAAAACGTTTATAAAGGCAATTAACCATATTAAGATAATACTGCAGGTAATCTTAAATATAAATTATTATAAGAAAGTGTTCTTAATATTTTTTTCTCCTACTTAAATATTTTTGCTGATTATTTATATGATGATTGTTACAAAAATAACTAATTTAAAAATTTTTAGAAAAAATGTTAATGGGCTATTCCCCAAATTTTTGCAAAGCCAAACCATTTAAATAATAATAATTTTTCAACTTTCATAAAAAAATAAGACGTGACCAAAAACTTTACAAAATTTTTATTAATGACAAAATTCAAAGATATTTTAAAATCGTCAAGAATACACCACAACCACGTAACTTAACGTCAAGTACGTATTTGATATATTATCGAATATTCGAGTAATTTGAGCACCTTATGTTGTGCTGTTATAAATGAACGGAATCAGATCAATTTTATGTTGGTTGTAATATTTGATAAATTACTCTATGCCTTTGATAACCTCCTCGTATCTACGACGGTTTAAGATTTGAGGTGTGATTTGGACGCCCCAGCTAAATTGATAGAGAAGACTTTCCTCGGAAATTGTGAGTAATCGGTTTGTTGTTACTTTAAAATAACTTTGTAATATTTTACAACCATTATATTTTTGTTTTTTAGTACATTTTAACATATATACAAGATTTAATTGGTACCATAACGTTGGTTAATATTTTGTTATCGCGTAGGTACTAGTAGTGTAATTACCATTTAATTATTAACGATTCTATAAATACAATATGCGGATAAACAAGTTACGAACGCGTATTTGACCTTAAACTTTGTATCCAGTGGTAAGCGTCAGTCGCAAAACAGTATGTCTGTACGGTAGTTTTTGGTACTTGTCGTTTGTTATGGTTAAAAGATACGAAAAAGATGTGTTTTGGGTCCAATTGGGTTTTCCCGGCTTTCTTTGGTCTTAGTGTTTTGATTACATCGTTTAGGCAAGTTTCTTTCACTATAACTTAAATTGAGAAAAGTTTACACTTTTTGTGTAGAGACATATATAGGCCCTTGTATTTTATGTTCTTGTTTTTGGTTGATTGTTTGTCAAAACTTCTTTGAACCTTTAAACAAGATTCTTATGAATGGTTGGGAGATCGGTGATGTTTACTATTAAGAACATGTTATTAATGATGACTTTAATAATATCTTATTTTTTAATATTTATCTGGCATTAATGTTTTAGATAATATCTTATACTATTTCTTATTTTTTGAGCATAGATTTAAAGTCAGTGCTAAATATACCGAACTTATAAAATATAACGAATCATTAGTGATGCATTTTTATCGTCGTTCCTCCCAATTTACTGTTATTCACTTTAATTGAAAAAATTAAACTATATTCCCAATAAAAAGAGATATAACAAAAGTAAACGAGCGTAAATTAAAATAACTTCTCATTTTAAAACAAATTTTTCTTTTCTAATTAAAAAATTCCTAAAAATTTTAAAAAATATTATATTAATAATAAATAAAAAAAGAGAAATTTCATCCTTATTTCTACATAGGAATTTAATTTTCCCTTTACTTAAAAAAAATTGTAATTTTTAATATTTTTTTAAATTTAATTTTAATTTTTAATGGAACTATTTAAAATAAAAAAAAAATTTTTAATACCCTTTTTACATTAACAATAAAATTTTAATAACAACAAAAATTACTTTGGGAAAAGTGCTAATAAATTTTTCTTAAATTTAAAATTTTAAAATAAATTGAACTTTTTAAACCAATAATAAAAGCAATTTTTAAAAAATATTTTTAAAATTAATTAAAATATTTTTAATAATTAAAACACACAATCCTAACAAACGTCTTACACTATAACCTTTGGCCCCTTACATATTCTTAAAAACCCTTTTGAGCTCAAGAATTTCTGTAGTAAATGAAATAAAAGCAATTTCAAAAATTTCTTTTAAAAAATTTTATATTATTTCTTGGGCCCATTGCGAATCAAAGCCAAATGTCAAAGTTTACCTTTACCCTATCTAAATAGCCTTGATAGTCCACTGCTGGTAGTTTAATACAATTTATTTGGGGTTTTTCTCTCCTATTTTTTTTACTTTCATTTTTTTCTAGGTAAAAATTACCCTTTTCTCTGAATGCCGGTTTAATCATTGGGTTGAATTAATTTGACGCTTTCTTGACCTGTCAAATATTTTTCTTGGCAAATTGTTGTTTCGGATTTTACAAAAATTTTTTAATTACTCAATTTTAATTTTGGTGAAGGTAAAAAATTTAAGCTCTTCAGTTCATTTTTACGTTGTGCATTGTTAAACCCCATTAATAAAATTATTTCCTCTTAAATTTCCCTACGGAGGTTTTAGCGTATGAAGCAACGAAATTTTAATTTTAATAAAAATTTGTTTGGAACTAGAATATATATTTTTTAAGCCCAAGAGTTCGCTTCCCTGGATTTAAAACAAAAAAAATTATACATTTATTAATTTTCAATATTGTGTAAACCATGAAATTCTTTTGCTTTTTAAAGGAAACCAAACCCTTTCTAACCCATCCTTTACTGGATCATTTCTTTAAGGATGGGTGATCAATTCCATTTCCCAAAATAAAAAATTGGAAGGTTGAGGAGTCAAAGAAATTCCAGACTAAACTACTAAAGGCATCATTATGTACAGTATTGGTAAGAAAGGGGTAATTATAAGTAATAAAATGTTTTTTTCGGAACTTACTTTTCATATTTATTGTTTTAAATTTGGCCTCATGAAAAATTAGCAACAGAAATCCCAGGCATTGGGTTAAAAAAGGAAAAAATTGGATTAATAGAGTTAAAAATTTTTAAAAAATTTTTGTACCCTATATAATTTACTATGAATACTTTTTGGAAAATTTTTTGGATGAAAATTTTTCTTAACATTCTTTTATTTTTGGAACAATACAAATCCCTTTTTAATTAAATTTTTGGTCTCAATAACAATAAAAATCTTTTAAATTTAACTTAATAACTAATTTTTTTTTATCGAAAGTTAAAAAGTAAAAACCAAATTTTCATTCGGAATATTTTCTTCTTTTTTATTTTTTGTTACGGTGACTTTAAAGGAAAAAAGGGGAATTAAATGTGTAATAACAAAAGTTTTTTTCAGAAATTTCCTTTTTAGAAGGTAGGGTAATAATTTTGGGTTTTACATCAATATTGTAATTTTTCCTTTTGGATGAGAACCGCATTTAAAATTTTGATTAATATTTTAATGGGGTTTTAAATTTAATCATGGCGATAAGGAAAACGATAAACCCGGGGAAAACGGAAAAAAATTTATAAAAAGTTTAATTTTTAAAATTTATAAAATATTTACAAGATATAAAATTTCATTTTAAATTTTTTTTTTTTTCTCAAAATTTTATAAAATATTTTAATAAATTTTCATTTTGAAAGGTATTTTGTAGAGGACGTCGAAAAGCAATAACGCATTGAATATGATACCGTGAAACGGACTCCGTGTATCGAGAATTGGGTAAATTATACTCTGGCAGTTTTCACGTTTCAGTAATGTCCAAGTGAATTGCATGAAAATTGCAAAGTAGCAGGAAATTGTAACTGCATCACTTTGCCGATATTGATGTCGGGTTGTAACGAATAGTCCGAATGAAATATGATGCGTAGTAAAATGTAATAGAATTTATTGTCATTTATAAAAAACGACTGCTTTTCAAGGAAGGTATTGCGTAAAATAATTTCACATTAATATAATTTGCTACTAAATATACACATAGTTTTTACAATCCTACATACATTTTATAACTATTTGCTATTTAATTAAAATTGCAAATCGTAAGCTACTAATAAATAAATATACCTAATTGTAATTTCGACTAATGTTTGAACCTGGAACTTGTTCTAACACAAAGGATTGAAATATGCGACTTGATACCGGGCTATCGTATGTTAATATACGAATAAACAAAAAGAGGCAATAAGAAAATCAATTAGTAAAAAAAATAAAAGATAGTAACATATTTCGCACCCAAAACTTCTTATCATTGAATACTACTTTACTGTGTTTACGCGAATACCACACATGATTTAATAAAAGACTTTACGGATTTTATGACGTCTGCCTGTGACCATTGATCCTGTAAAGTGTCTGAAACGTCGGGAAAATTGAAAACCAAATTAAACGCGATAAAATCTGTAAAGTCTTTTATTAAATCAAAATTTAATACGCTTTTTTTCTACAATCTATTTATGTTAAATATAATTATTAATAACACTGGGACATTTAGTTGAAATAAATAGCTTTTAGACCAAATATATAAGATGTTATTATAAAATACCAAAATATCAGAGCTCTTATGATCAAGACAAATTGTGAGAAAGGCAGTGAAATGGAACAATCTTAAGAGCGGAAACTATTTTCTCTCACAAACTACTATACTACTACACCTTCAAGTGACACATAAATATTGGAAACAAATAAACTGCATAGCTCTTAAGTTCTTTGCGGTTTTACTGCACAATGTAAGTGTATTCTTTCCTACAAGAAAATTAGGTGTCATAAAACAAGAATCAGTATTCATAAGTGTAGTTTGATTCACATTTACTTATAAAACATGCTTGTTTAGTTTTTTTAATGTGTGTAATAGCTAAAAACATATTTAATATTATGTTTTAGGCAGGGTTAAGTATGTTTGAGACAGTTTTGTATCCATCGCGAAGTATGATATGAACCTATTATCTATGCACAAATAATTTTTTACTTCACTGAATTAAATGTTGACTCTAAAATTAATCTCAACATAAAAGAAACTGTAACAATAATATATATATACATTTTTTTATTTCCCATGCAGGCAGACAAGATCAGGCCATCTGATGGAAAGTGGTCACCGACGCCCACAGACATTGGCAATACCAGTGGTAACACACAAAGGTATTAAGTCTCTGCTTACCCATTAAATACGCTGGCACGGCAAACCGGAACACGGCAGTGTTTTCACATCACTGCTTTGCGGCAGGCACCGGGCGGAAAGGCACTGGGTGGTACCCACCAGATGAGCCCTGTAAAAAGGGACCTACCAGAGTAATAAAAGGACTTACCACCAGTAAAAAGGGACCTACCACCAGTATAGTTTACTACATCAAGTTCTTAAATAAAATTAACCAGTTTTAATGACATGAATTCATGACGCATCAATTCATCGACGGGAACATCAGATCAGAAATGACGCTTCCTAAATATGTATAGCTTATATATCTATAAATAAATCAACGGAAGAAATAGAACGTCAAAATTTCTTGATCGTAACTTTTATTTTATTATAAATAAAGTTATGATCAAAAGTTTAGGTTCTGAATGTTTTTGCTGTAAACTATTTAATTTTGTCTAAAACGACGTTTGTTCTCGAAATGAAAAATGTCTAGAGCTCAGAAACAACTGGTCTATGACTATTTAAAGAACTCTTATATAGACGATATTTTATCGACATAAGAACTTTTTTCCGTTTACATTTTTTTCACTTATTACTGATGTAAGCAGTAAGAAGCTTTATTCGGTAAAAAGTTGAAGCGCCTGACATTATTGCCGTTGCCGTGCTGGCGTTGAAATTTTGACGAACTCCAGCGACCGCAAGAATATGAGCGCCTTACTAATTGCACAATGTACTGTTCAACAAAAACGCCGGGTTTTATACAACAAAATACTATATTTATATGAAACCACATTCAAGTTATGAGTAATTGACTTGACTAATTGAAAGAATTGAGTAATTAACCCAGTAAACATTTGATTTGTATTATTATTATGATATTTTTATGACATGAAGAATCCTTCATTATTAAACTTTTTAGTGTTACATGTCATCAATCAATAACGAGTAGGCAACTTTGAAAATAAGAATAATATCTAAAGCTGCAATATAAAAAGTATTCAAAAATGTTTATAATATTATGGTATTAAATCATTTATAGGATCAATAATTTAAATCGATTTTAACTTCCAACGAATTATCAATAAAAGTAATTAGATAAGTAAAATTACATAAACCTAACATAGGGCTAAATTTATAAAATTTGCCTATGAATTTTTTAACTAATAGTGCGCACATATTTTTAGGTATTGCTTAATACCCTAGCAGGTTTGAAAATAAATAGAAAACAACGGCAAGCAACGTTTTGTATATTTTAAGGTGTCTAAATGGATGCCTTCTTTAGGTAAAATTACAATACTGAAAGAAGTGTGCTTTTATGATTAAATCATAAACGTTAGTTTATATTTAAAAAGGTAAGAAATATTTTTAAAACGCAATTTTTATCCTTAATATAAAACAAACTGCTGTAATGAATAAACATTAAAGTTTTTACCTTAAATATAACTCTTGATTTAATCTAGTGTCCAGTGGCAAACGCCTCCTGTAGCCTAGTGGTATGGGCGTGTGCTTAGAAACCGAGGTCGTGGGTTCGAATCCTGCGGGACGCAACAATTCATTGTTGTTTCCTAGTTGGTTAGGCATTTGGGCTGATCACCCAATTGTCTGAAAAGTAAGATGATCCATGCGTCGATGGGCATGTAAAGTCGGTCCACCCACCAACCCGCACTGGACCAGCGTGGTGGTGACGGTCCAAACCCCTAATGGATAGGGTGTATTAGGAGCCTATGTCCAGCAGTGGACTAACAAAGGCTGATGATGTGTGATGTGTGTGATGTCAAGTGGCATTACATTATGCAAAAAACAACGATGATTGAATACAGAGTTGAGAAACTGTTTTCGGGCTTAGTTTGAAAATTTCGACGTCAAATAATTGAAACGATGGAACATTTGAAATTGTGGAAGCTCGAAAGAGCCTGAACAAAACAAAGAATTTTGAATCTGACTTTGAAGACACTTGAACCGCTATGCTAGAGGTATTTTCAAATTCATTGATGTCATGCAAAATCTGTGCATTGCCTTTCTACATTTCGTCGCGTTTTGGAGTCTTGTTCTTCACAACTAACATGTAATAAAATTTAAAAATGTTATGAAAACAAGCACTGATTGTTTTATTTCCGTTAACATCTTCTGCAATAGACCT
This sequence comes from Lamproptera curius, assembly GCA_029286875.1. Classification (NCBI taxonomy): domain Eukaryota; kingdom Metazoa; phylum Arthropoda; class Insecta; order Lepidoptera; family Papilionidae; genus Lamproptera; species Lamproptera curius. Next base: position 945,997 of record JAGSMT010000050.1, on the reverse strand, counting down.
TGGATTTACATTGCTTGTACCGTTACTTCAAAGGATAACCTGAATCGATGGAAGATATCTACTACCCACAATACCGCTCCTAGAATGTTACAAGTCATCAGAACGCAATAATAACTAAAACCTACAAAAGAATAGTCTCAATTTAATTTAATACTAAACCATTAGTTTAAAGAGTCTTATTATAATTTACGCTGCTCGGATTTTAATAACACAGAATTGATATCATTAAACAATAAAATCTACAACGTGGTGTCATTAAGTATTTAAATTTCAGGAAGGAACTTAATATATTTAGTATGTTAAAGATAAAAATTTTATCAAAGAACTCTTTTAGTTATTTACATTTATATGGAATGGACAACTTTAAAATACATTAACTTGCATAAGGGTTAACATGTTATTGTTTGAAATTAGTTTTGAAAATGCCTCAAATTTTTTTACTATGAGGTACAGTCGCCAAATCCCGTTCCCGAGCCTAATTTTGTCCCCTATGGTTATATTGTTTTAATTAACAGTAAGTTACGTCAGTCGGCAATTGTAAAGTTTGATGGTGAAACGTATTTAAATAATACATATTTTGAGTGGTATTTACTAAGGCCACTGCATTATTTCGAGATGTGACACTATTATATAAAATAATCTACAAGAATTGATAGACACCTCTCATAAACGAAGTATCATTTGAAATAACTACATTGTTTTACAAAAAATAGGTAAAACTTGAATATATTAAGATTAGATATTACTGTTTATAATAAAAAATAGAGTCGGCAGTATTTGTACAATCAAAATTAAAACGTTTTTCTAAATAAATTATTTTGTGACTGTAATTTTGTTTTTCGTATTAAGACTTTATTTGAAAAACTATCTGTCGTATTGTTGTACTTGACACAGTATTTTAGAAAAAAAGCAACTCGAAAACGCATTTTTTTTTAATGTCAGATACCTACCTAACTAATCGTAGGAGCTTACAATTGACTTTTATAAGTAAGTAATCTAGGTTAGGTAGTTACTAGTTAGCTACATTCTAGGTAGCTATATTCTAGTTACCTACCTAACCTTTACTTGATTTTTTAATTTTAGTGGCGAACGACGTAGTCTACTGAAGTCTTTTATTAAATCAAAATTTAATACGCTTTTTTTCTACAATCTAATTTTATGTTAAATATAATTATTAATAACACTGGGACATTTAGTTGAAATAAATAGCTTTTAGACCAAATATATAACATGTTATTATAAAAATGCCAAAATATCAGAGCTCTTATGTTCAAGTACAAATTGTGAGAAAGGCAGTGAAATGGAACAATCTTAAGAGCGGATACTATTTTCTCTCTCTACAAACTACTATACTACTACACTCCTGCTAAGTGACACATAAATATTGGAAACAAATAAACTGCATAGCTCTTAAGATCATTGCGGTTTCTGCACATTGTAAGTTTATTCTTTTCCTAAAAGAAAATTGTGGTGTCATAAAAACAAGAATCAGTATTCATTAGTGTAGTTGGATTCACAATTTACTTATAAAACATGCTTGTTTAGTTTTTTTTAAATGTAGGTGTAATAGCTAAAAACATATTTAATATTATGTTTTAGGCAGGGTTAAGTATGTTTGAGACAGTTTTGTATCCATCGCGAAGTACGATATGAACTCTATTATCTATGCACAAATAATTTTTTTACTTCACTGAATTAAATGCGTTAACTCTAAAATTAATCTCAACATAAAAGAAACTGTAACAATAATTATATATATACATTTTTTTTATTCCCCCATGCAGGCAGACAAGCAGTCAGGCCATCTGATGGAAAGTGGTCACCGACGCCCACAGACATTGGCAATACCAGTGGTAACACACAAAGGGTAAGTCTCGTTTACCCATTAAATACGCTGGCTACGGCAAACCGAAAAACGGCAGTGTTTTCACACTACTGCTTTGCGGCAGGCACGGGGCGGGAAGCGCACCGGGTGGTACCTACCCAGATGAGCCCCTGTAAAAAAGGGACCTACCACCAGTATAGTTTACTACATCAAGTTCTTAAATAAAATTAACCAGCTTTTTAATGACATGAATTCATGACGCATCAATTCATCGACGGGAACATCAGATCAGAATGACGCTTCCTAAATATGTATAGCTTATATATCTATAAATAAATCAAAGGAAGAAAACAGGAACGTCAAAAAAAAATTTTTGATCGTAACTTTTATTTTATTATAAATAAAGTTATGATCAAAACTTTAGTTTCTGAATGTTTTTTGCCTCTGGTGAACTATTTAATTTTTGTCTAAAACGAAGTTTCTGTTCTCGAAAAATGTCTAGAGCTCAGAAACAACTGGGCTATGACTATTTAAAGAACTGTTATGTAGACGATATTTTTATCGACATAAGAAATTTTTTCTGTTTTCAATTTTTTTTACTTAATACTGATGTAAGCAGTAAAAAGCTTTTATTCGGTAAAAAGTTGAAGCGCCTTGACATTATTGCCGTTGCCGTGCCGGCGTTGAAATTTCGACGAACTCAGCGACCGCAAGAATACGAGCGCCTTACTAATTGCACAATGTACTCGTTCAACGAAAACGCCTGGGGTTTTATACAACAAAAATATTTATACTATATTTATATAAAACCACACTCAAGTTATGAGTAATTAAAACAGAAAGAATTGAGTAAATAACCCAGTAAACATTTGATTTGTATTATTATTATGATATTTTATGACATGAAGAATCCTCTGTTATTAAACTTCTTTTAGTGTTACAAGTAGGCAACTTTTGAAAATAAGAATAATAATATTATGAAATTATATCATTATTAGGATCAATAATTTAAATCGATTTTAACTTCCAACGAATTATCAATAAAAGTGATTAGGATAAGTAAAATTACATAAACTTAACATGGGCTAAATTTATAAAATTTGCCTGTGCGAATTTTTTAACTAACAGTGCGCACATATTTTTAGCCTATTGCTTAATACCCTAGCAGGTTTGAGAATAAATAGAAAACAACGGCAAGGAACGTTTTGTATATTTTAAGGTGTCTAAATGGATGCCTTCTTTTAGGTAAAATTACAATACTGAAAGAAGTGTCGCTTTTATGATTAAATCATAAACGTTAGTTTATATTTACAAAAGTTAAAAAATAATTTTTAAAAAACGCAATTTTTTTATCCTTAGTATAAAATAAACTGCTCTAAAGAATAACACATTAAAGTTTTTACCTTAAATATAACTCTTGATTTAATCTGGTGTCCAGTAGTATTATATTATGCAATAAAAACAAAGATGATTGAATACAGAGTTAAGAAACTTTTTTGGGCTTAGTTTGAAAATTTCGACGTCAAATAATCGAAACGATGGAACATTTAATATTCGTGGAAGCTCGAAAGAGCCTGAACTAAACAAAAGAATTTTGAGTCTGACTTCGAAGACACTTCTGAACCGCTATGCTAGAGGTATTTTCAAATTCATTGATGTCATGCCAAAACGTGTGCATTGCCTTGTTCTACATTTCGTCGCGTTTTGGAGTCTTGTTCTTACAACTAACATGTAATAAAATTTAAAAAATGTTTTGAAAACAAGCACTGATTGTTTTATTTCCGTTAACATCTTTCTGCAATAGACCTTGGATTTACATTGCTTATACCGTTACTTCAAAGGATAACATCCGAATCGATGAAAGATATCTACTACCCACAATACCGCTCCGTACACTGGTACAAGTCATCAGAACGCAATAATAACTAAAACCTACAAAAAGAATAGTCTCAGTTTAATTCAACACTAAGCTATTAGTTTAAAGAGTCTTATTATAATTTACGCTGCATAGATTTTAATAACACAGAATTGATATCATTAAACAATAAAATCTACAACGTGGTGTCATTAACGTGTATTTAAATACCCAGGAAGATACTTTATATATTTAGTATGTTAAAGATAAAAATTTAATCAAAGAACTTCTTTTAGTTATTTATATTTATATGGAATGGACAACTTTAAAATACATTAACTTGCATAAGGGTTAACATGTTACTGTTTGAAATTAGTTTTGAAAATGCCTCAAATTTTTTTACTATGAGGTACAGTCGCCAAATTCCGTTCCCGAGCCTAATTTTGTCCCCATGGTTATATTGTTTTCTAATTAACACATTCTAATTAACAGTAAGTTACGTCAGTCGGCCATTGTAAAGTTTGATGATGAAACGTATTTAAATAATACATATTTTGAGTGCGTATTTATTAAGACCACTGCATTATTTCGAGATGTGACACTATTATATAAAATAATCTACAGAATTGATAGACACCGCTCATAAACGAAGTATCATTTGAAATAACTACATTGTTCTACAAAAAATAGGTAAAACTTGAATATATTGAAATTAGATATTACTGTTTATAATAAAAATAGAGTCTGGCAGTATTTGTACAATCAAAATTAAAACGTTTTTCTAAATAAATTATTTTGTGTATTTGTATTAAGACTTTATTTGAAAACAATCTGTCGTGATTGTTGTACTTGACAAAGTATTTTAGAAAAAAGAAACTCGAAAACGCATTAATTTTTTTTAATGTCAGATACCTACCTAACTAATCGTAGGGAGCTTACAATTGACTTTTTATAAGTAAGTAATCTAGGTTAGGTAGTTACTAGTTAGCTACATTCTAGGTAGCTATATTCTAGGTACCTACCTTACCTTTACTTGATTTTTTTTTATTTTCGTGGCGAACCGACGTACTCTATTGATGGTGTGAACATCAATGCCCCGTTGAATATCAAGGGAACAAAACATGTGTTACGTACTTTTACATGAAGTGTAGGTAGTTGGATTTTTTAATTTTATAATAATGCGTAATGTTAAATTGGGAATAACTATAAAGAAGATTTTTTTTAAACTTTTTTGATTTATGCTTTATTGGCTAACTGCCTCCGTAGCCTAGTAGTATGGGTGTGTGCTTTAGACACCGGAAGTCTGAAGTCTTAGAAATTCGAAACCTGCGGGACTCATAAAAACTTCATTGTTGTTTTCTAGTTGGTTAGGGCAATTTGGGCTGATCACCCAATTGTCTGAAAAGTAAAACGATTCATGCGTTGGGTGGGCATGTAAAAATTCAGTCCGTCAGTCAGTCCACCCATCAAACTGCATTGGACCAGCGTGGTAGGATACGGTCCAAGACCCCCTTATGAATAGGGGTGTATTAGGGGAGGCCAGCAGTGGACTATCACAGGCTGTTGATGGTGATGATGATGATGATGCTTTATTGGCTAAGCTGATTGAAAATCAATCAGATGACAGAATAAGTCAAAGGGCATGCGTGATAATATCTCCTTTACCGTGTGAAAACAACAAGCTTCTAGATGCAGAAGATTTGCTTAATCAGCAAGTACAGCGTTAAGGACCCGAGTTACGTAAATACTTATGACTATTATTCTAATTCTGATCATTGTTAGTTAAATAATAAGAAACGCGCAAAGCAATTTAAAAGAAATACATTTGCTAAAAACATCGATGTCATGATTGCAGTTGCAAATAAAAATTAATTGTAATTAGTACGCGAAATTCAACCAAAAAATGATTATTCAAATCAGCCCAAACTAGGTCCTTCAAAAATATTGTTTATACCACCGAGTAGTTCATCTAGTTCACGTTCTTCCTCGGACATCGTCAGTTAGTTCATCATCGTCAAGTTATTGTTCAGACACAGAAGAGGATACAGAACAAGTTGAAAAACAAGGTTACAGAACAGATGCAGGAGAAAACAGTTAGATTCTATCCAAAAAGTTGATAGTCATTACTGCAGAGCAAACATCAAACGAACATACACTGAAAGCAGCAGGACTGTAGCCGATTAGCATAGAGACTATGTTGCTGATTGCTAAAATATATAATTATTGGTAATTATTTAGCATATTACAATATATTTACAACATATGTTCCGAATACAATACAACATTCTTTAAACCTAAAAAAGACCAATTTGAAAAACGTACAAATTAAACTAATGTGACTGTAGAGGACAAACAAATTTTGAAACATGATTATGAACTTCACCTTAAGGAAAAACAACTAGCAAGGGATCAAAAATATGAAGACAAAAACTATACTCCAGACAATTGTATAGTATCAGTTTATGATGCAATGCCTTGTCCTGAAGGTGATACATCGATATTTAAATACCTATCTAAGTTCAGCTGCTATAATTTTACTATTTATGATATTAAGGCATGAAGGCGAAACTAAACGTGGAGCTATTGAAATTGGTACCTTTGTACTAAAATACATTGAAAGCCTGGAAGAGACAGCCAAAAAACATGATTCAAAATTGGATTTGATATTTTACTCAGTTAATTACTGCAGGCAGAAGAAAAATCATTATTTGATCGCAGTATACATTTTTGCTGTGCATAATTATGATTTTATAAATTCAATTAGTCATAAATTCCTTATAAAGAATCATACAGAACATGATGGTAACAGTGTTCACTCTGTTATAGAGCGTCAAATCGAAAAAGTCTCAAATCTTGTACTATCTACACACCTGATCAATACACACTGATAATACGAAGTGCGAAGAAGACTGGTATCCCCTATTAAGTAGCCCATGCTGATTTTTATGTGAAAAATTTAACAACTGCTATAGGTAAGAAATTTTCTAAAATGCAAACAATTATACGAAATGGAACATTTTATTAGGTTATTGTTCATAAGATAGGGAAAACAATACACAAAAAATAATAATATAGTTTTGACAGAAGCATACCAAAACAAGATGGAAGTGTGTCAAAAGAAAAAACGAAGTTTACTAAAAAAAATACAATTCCAAAATTTTACTAATTTTATTTTTTAAATAATGCTAAGATGTATCAGTATCACTGGTAACAACATAATAAATATTTTTTATTTTTTCCAAAAACACCTCTGTAGTTAAAAATAATCTTTTTTTCCAGTATTTTTTGTAATAAACCAGTAATCTTCATAAGTTTGCCTATGATATTTTGTTACAAGTCTGAGACCATTAGTCATTTTTAATTTTTTAGTAATTAATAGGTACGTATTATTTTTTTAAAAACATTTAATTAATATAAGCTCCAATATATATTTCGTGTTTTTATTTAAGCGTCATCAATATTTGCGCAAAATAAAAAATACTGCATTTTAAGATTTGAAAAAACTTTAAATTGCTCTACTGAAAAATTCACTCAATTTAAGTTACGACAGTATTGTTCCGAAGCATCGATGTGTGTTGTTTAAGTAAAAATGGAAGTTAAAACACGTGATTTTGTTTAATCTATACTGCCCACGAACTTTACGAATTCTTAATATCGTCCCCTCACATTGTCTAATATCGGCCCCTAGACGGTATTAAGATCACTTAATCTTTTAGTACTATAGGCAGATATCTAAGAAATATTAGACGCAGCAGAAGAATAAAAATAAGGAAATAGGTTAAGAAATTCAAAGAAAAATATGACAGGCAGTAACAAAAAGAAAATTAAAGGGCAACCTAAATTTTTAGTTAAGACACATCTGTTGAGGAATCAAATCTAGCTTTTGTTGAATAAAAATATATTCAGAACGATGACGTTAAATGGCCAGCATTTTAGGAATGGTTTTCTTAAGATTGAAAGGGAGAGAAATGAATTGATGTACAAAATGTTTCCAATGGATGTATGAACATTATATTGGAAGAATAAAAGCTACTTAATACGAATTATGAAAAGAGTGATTAATAGAAAAATTATAATTACTTTTAGAAATTAAATTTAAGTTTACCTACTGAACATTCTGATCTCAATATCGTCTTCGGGACGTAATTAGGAATATTTATCGATTTTCTTTTTTTTTGCTTAAGCTTTTTGTTGAAAAAATAAAAGCGTTAAGTAGTTTTTGACTGTTCAAAATAGTAATGTTTGAACCTAAATCTGATGTTTTATTCAGTACTTCAAGGGCGTATATTTTTTCAATTTGTTTTTTACAAAAAGATACTTTATTTGGAGATTTTATATTAATATGGTTTCAACGGGATATTCTTACCATATGTGCTCTTTTAATTTTTCAGTTCATTCTTAAGTAAATTGTTTTTGTCCATTTGTTTGGTTAAATTTATAATTAATTGAATAATGTTTTCATATTCCTTGACAGATTTTTATTTCTTAAATATTATTAGAGTACATTTACAGAATATTAAAAAGAGGACCGCATGACAAACATATCGTTTATGAGAAGAAATTCAACATAATTAAAAAGGTATAACTAATATTTTTTTGGAAGTGGATAATAATATTTTTTTTTTATAACATTTTAAAAAGTTTATTTTTAACCACACAAAACGTTAAAACTTTATATGTTAACTTTTTACAATAACTTAAATTAATATAAATTAAAAAAGAACTAGCGGTTAGACAGAAACAATGGAAGATAATCAAAACGAACTCGAACCCTACATTTTTCTTTACGTGCTAGTCTCAAAATATCAAAGAGGTGTCAATCATACAATTATGGTACAGAAAACACATGTCCCTTTCTCATAATTTTTTTTAATTTTTCAATTTTGTTAAATATTTTCCATGACAAATACACTCGTGAATATAAATCATGTTAAACACTTAAATTAATAAAATAATTTGGATACCTTATCAAGCCATAAGTTATATCATATGCTTGTGTATAAATTTTTGATTTTTCTGGGTGATAATAGCCGAAAACTTGAAGCAGTGCCGTGCATTAGGAAGGCCTATGCCTACCAGTGGACTGACATAGGCTGATAATGACGATGATGATGATTGTGATAATGATGATATAATGTTTTAGGATATTATGATAGCTCACGCCAAAACGTACATTTATGGTTTAATTTTCAAGTTTGAATTATATTTGTTTTTGGACACATTTTTGTCTGTGATAGTACCGTTTTTGATTTAAAAGTAAGGAACAACTTATTCTTCTATTTTCGTAATTGCCTAAAGGAGTCAGCATGGAGAAATCATTCCAAACATTTCATAGAGTTCTATCTTTGGCTGGAATTTCTTTTTTCTCAAATCGGGGGAAAGTCTCTAAACAATGGCTGTTATTACAGATTTTCAATGTCTTTCTTGCTTTTTTGACATTTACGTTTACCACCGGATTCGTTATTGTTCATTTTAGCGACCTCCTTCTGTTCATTCAAGGTGCTTGTATTTGGACAACCGGTGTCATCATGTTTATATCATTGGGCGTGTGCTTGGTTTTCAGAGAGAAGTTTCAGATATTTCTGAGCGAGATGGCATTTAAAGATCGAATGAGGGACATGCCACTTATCGAATACATATTGAAGCACGGGCATGTTGGAAAGATGAAAGAGTTAAAAATTATCGTGATTAAGTCTCAGGAGAGGCTGTTGCAGTCGACCACGTTTCTGTTAAAAATTTATGTAGCCAGTGTATGGTTGTGTGCAACTCTATATTTATGCACTCCAATTTATCAAATGATCATATCCAACGAAGAATCTTTACGTTTATTGGGTAAGTACTTAACTGAAGTTTGGTTTCCTTTTAAACATTTCATTTCACTAAAACCACTTTTAGTTGTATATCCTTGTAATGAATTTCATAATTCGTATAATGTAGAATATTTATAAAAACGTAAGTTAATATTATTTCTAGCTTTTGATATGGTTTCCCTGGAGCTTAGAAAACTTCTATGTTTACGCGGCTTCATTCGTTTTTCACGCCTACGTTGGTTATTTATGTTGTATTGGTGAGTTATAAAACCTGTTTTTTATTATATAATACATACTATAACGGTTTATTAATCTTAAACTATTTTTAGCTTACCCAGGTCTTCAATCTACCATAATCCTATTAGTTGGACAAACTATTCGTCAATTGCGTATAATTACTTTTATAATGCAAAATTTAAATGGGCTTTCGACAGAGTTGATAGGAGAAAATTGTAATATGTGGCAACCGTGTTGTTCAGAAATATTTTCTCAATGTGTGAAACACTATATAAAAATTAAGAGGTAAAGTCTAGGAGTAAGTCTTATTATTTAAGTCGGAATATTTCAGAGTAGAACAAAAATTGTTCACTTGTTGTCAGTACTAAGATCGATAGCAAAAACTTTATACTAAGTACTTCCTCCGCCGCTTTTTGAAGTCGCAAAGCCGTTATAATCGAAATAAAAGTTTTTGCAACGGTAACTATTGTTTTATATCTTAATTCGATTACTAAATGTCTTATAATTTTCGAGAAGCGGTATTGTTTAAACAAACAAACACTGTATATTTAATGAGAAACGTTATATTTTACACATTAACACATATTATTTCTGGATGTACTCTGAATTACTTCAATAAATGTAAGAATAATTAAGAACCTACTAAAATTGGTTTATTGTATATATCTTGGTATATTTTATTTAATTACCAATCCAGATATAACCAAACCAATATAACCAAAAATTTTTGCAACGTTAAGAATCTACAATGCAAAAGTAAAACTTATCGTTTGTGATTTTGTATCAATGTATTTTTTAGGTTTACTAATCGTCTGAATGTCATTTGTCAGCCATTTTATTTAGCGCTGATTCTGGTTGCAATAATGCTTGTTTGTATGTGCTCAGTGAAGATTGCAGTGTCGGTAAGTTAAATATATATGTAAGAAAAATTAAAACTACACCTAAAACATTTAGATATAGTAATATTTCTGAGTTATATGAATCTGAACTAAATTTAAGCACATTAGTTTAAGCATTAGTTTTTTAAAGAATTTTCAATTGCGGAATAAAACTTAATATTTTCATTTGAAGGGCCACTTTTCACCGGACTTGATGAAATATTTTGTTCACGAGCTGTGTTTCATTTTGGTTGTTTTTATGTTTTGTCTACTTGGCCAACAAGTTGAAAACAAAGTGAGTACTCTTGTCTGGTGACTTAAAAATAGCGTGTGCTAAAGAATAAAATGAAGCTTAAAGATGTTTCTTTTTCAGTGTGAAAAACTAGAAGCAGCAATCACGGAGAATTGGTATCTTTACGACGGAAAACATAAAAGAAATATTATAATCTTTAAACAAGCAGTGAATCAGAGGATGCCAATATACATATTTGGGTCAATTACTTTATCTTTACCCACGTTTACATGGGTAAGTAATAATGTTGTGTTTAGCGTACTACCTTTGCAACTACAGATGTAATGAGAAATTATATTCCTACGAGAAAACTCGGATCTTTATCTGAATACGATGATACCCAAACTTTCATTAAACTAGTCATATTTTCATATCTATTAATATGGACCTTTATTGTAGAGTGTTAAATAAATAGGAAGGAATTTTTTTTCTCTCTATATCTGTATATCCTTTTAATAAATGAAGAACTTTTATTTTTTTATAATCTGTAATGGTTTTGTGTAATTAGTTGTACCAAAGTAAACATTGTATTTAAAATTTTCAATACCTTCAATATTAATATTTTAGAAAGATGTAATACAAACGCTACAAAGTATATCTTAATAACATGACATTTAAAACATTATAAGAACTAGATAAACCGGCAAATTTTTTTTTTTTTATTGCCTTCGCAGGCAGACGAGCAGTCGGGCCACCTGATGGAAAATGGTTACCGACGCCCATACATTTTGGCAATAATGATATTACCAACGCGCTGCCTACCGTGACACAAAAGATGTTAAGTCTAGTTTACCCAGTAAATACAGCTGGCTACATGGTGCCTTCAAACCGGAACACAGTAGTGTTTTCACACCTACTGCTTCGCGTAGAAATAGGCACCGTGGTGGTACCACCAGACAGTCCCATGTAAAAGGGACCTACCACCGGTAAAATTTATAAGTTAATACTTATAAGTTGCTTTAAGTACTTATAATCAGTTGTGGTCATTGGTACATTAATTTACCGGGACCCAGAACGTCGAATTCTGTAAGCTGACATTGCTATAGGCCTTCTTTTCTTTTCAGTTTATCAAAACTGGAACATCATTCTTCACGTTGGTCATGTCCGTGGTGGAAGGTTAAAAATAATATAAATGTTAATGAAAGTATAAAAAAGAATTTTAGTAAACAATTCAAAGCAAGAAAAAAATGAGCGGCAATTATAACACAAAAATATTATAACATATAGTTTTTACCACAATTTTTTATGTAGTAATTCTTTCATTAAAGACGATTTTACGTCTGTTCATAGCTATATTAAACACAGTAAGGAATAAAAATCTTTAAAATATCTTTGAAAAGATAATTCCTAATACTTCTTCTTGGTAGCATTCACTCTTATGACTTAAGGTACTAGTCCTTTAAAGAAGTTCTTTCCATTAAAACAATATTTCGTAAATTAAACAGTATATTGTCGTTAATAATTTAAGATGGCAACAATGCAAACATTTAAATTTTATTTGTAATTATTGTATTCTGTGTTTATGTTATTTTTATGCCCTGACATGGGTCTGAAGGTTTATCACTATTATTATAATTGCAGGAAATCTCTGATGTGTTTCTTATTTCCTCACCCCCTTTTTTGCAATATTTCCTTATATTAATAAATACGATTTACGCTCCAGGTGCCTGGAGATTACAGATTCAGAATGTAAATTTATTGCAACATAAAATTTTATACTTTATCAGTCAAGGCCTATTTATGTTTTTTACCTTCTCACCACAAGTTGGCTTTTTACTCGTGTAGCACCTTATAAATAAAGCAACACAATTTGTTCTGAACAGTTTACGCATGTTAACATCCACAAAGTATAGTTCTTCTTGCCACGAGCACAGCGAAAACATTTTAGGTTTAGTCGAATCAAATGTATTAAATTTTTATTAATAATTTTTTATAGCCTTTTCAGACCTCTTACTCAATTATTGTTTTCATAATACTTTAAAAACCGACGTAGTTCATCAGCACATGAGAAGTACCTGCAAGTGAATATCATCGCAGAGTGTGTTGTGCTCACCGTGTCATCATCAAATTACTATTTCCCGGTTAAGGGAACAACGTAGCTATCGTATATTTCAATTAACAAGAGGTAACTTAATGTCTTCAGTTTGAAAGTTTATGCATCATCATCTCGTTATAATTAAATTACTTTCTTTCCTAATCTGTGATAAAATAACAATCGGTAAAATAACCTTAGCAAATTATAACAAAATAAACCGACTTTTCGTTTAAAAAATTGGATTTACTATTTGTGTAAATATTTAAATATGAGACTTTAATAATTTTATATTATTTAATAATGTTTTTATGGGGGATTTCAATGACAAAGTGGGTGTACGAACTGGCATCGAATCGTGCTTAGGACCTTACGGTGTCGGTAGTCGGAATCGTAGGGGACAAATGCTAGTCAATTTCTTCGAAAAAGAAGGGCTCTTCTTAATGAACTCATACTTTAAGAAGAAACCCCACAGGAAGTGGACATGGCAAAGTCCCGATACTGTGACAAGAAACATGATAGATTTCATCATGACGGACCGAAACACATATTCAGGGATGTCTCTGTGATCAATAGGTTTAAAACCGGTAGTGATCACCGATTGTTGAGAGGCACCGTAAGTATTGGTTTCCAGCGAGAACGGCAGCCAGCCTGATGAAGTCTACTCTCCGACCTAACTTTCTGCAAACCGTAATGGGATCTGAAAAATTCCAAATGGAATTGAAAAACAGATTCGATACCCTTAACACGTCGGAAACCACAATGGCAGTTGACAAGGCACTCGATGCCGTAGTGGACTGCATACGTAACGTGGGTAAAGTTTGCAGGAGTAAGCGAACTGGCAAGAAGTCCAAACTCTCCGATGAGACGCTTGGTCTTATGGAGGAACGCCGAAATCATGAGGACACCACGTCGACAGATGTAAAACTTCTTTCGAAGCGCATTCGCAAATTGTTACGCCGAGACCTTCGCTTCTTAAATACGCAACAAATAACTGAAGGGATTGAACAGAATAGAAGGTTGTGGAGAAGCTCGGAAAAAGCCATCTGTCGAAGCTCAGGAACAGTTCTGGCACTATTGTTTCTTCTAAATCTGAGATCTCATCTGAGATCGAGGATTTTTATGGCAAATCGTAAGCGTCACAGGCTCCTCAACCTGATTACCGGGTTACGGATACATGTGCCAGTCTGACTCGACATCTTTCTGGTGAACTTTCTAACGTTAGCTTTGATGAGGTTAGTCTAGCTCTTCAGCAGCTCAAGGGGGGAAGAGCTCCTGGAAAGGATGGAATTACTATCGAGCTGCTTAGGGAAGAGAGCGACCCTGTCTTAAGTGAGTTACGGAAGTTATTTGACTCCGTCCTTTGACAGGGTATTTCTCCTAATGCGTGGCTTGAAAGTGAGGTCTTTCTGTTTTTTAAGAAGAGTGACAATACCCAGCTTAAGATGTACTGACCGATCTCAATTTTGAGCCACATGTACAAACTGTTCTCGAGAGTCATGACGAATCACCTCACCAACAAGCTTGATGGATCCCAGCCACCGGAGCAGGCTAGGTTTTGCAGAGGATTTAGCACAATAGACCACCATCACAGAAAAAGGCCTATGTCCAGCAGTAGACTGATAGAGGCTGCTTATGATGATGATGCTGATGAAGGCATAGCAGGGATTAAAGGACGTGCATTTTTCCTCCATGTTATTTCTCCTCATTTTATTTTTTCTGACATGCATACGGTTTGTTAAATATGCACACTACCTACCACATTGACAACAAACACATTTCACACAATACGCTCAAGAAAATTGCCTTTTTTCCCTATTTTTAAAGGCCTAGTTTACTTTCTTTGTTGTCTCATAAAAACAAAACACTGGCGTGTTTTGCACGCTTCCTTCGTGTCTTAGGTTAAGTGTTGCAGAAGTTATGTCTTCGCAGGGAAATTTTCTTTATGTGTAATATAAGCACCGCTGTAATATCATTGTCTAATATGAAGAGGTAAACGCAAATAATAAATGTTTATGACAGTCTGTTAAGTTGCTTACAGAAACTAGTTTTAAACTTTAAAGAAAGTGGAAGCCAGGGTACGTTTTCTGGCATTTAACATTTAGAGCGGGAAGGGTTCTTAACTATTTTATAAAATTTCATTTGTTTTATAATTAGGTTAGGGTATGAGTATATTAAAAGAAAAGAGAATGTCTTCAAAAGTATTTCTTGAGAGGAACTTAGATGGAGATAAATTTAGTGCTGCCATAAATTAACGTTTTTGTAGGCATGGCATGCCGAGCACGTATAGCAATTTGTTTTTATTATAAACTAGCTTTTGCCCGTCAGTTCGTCTGCCTGGTAATAAAATAAAAAATGTGTTAGTTTTTTTAAGCAGCTTAAGATACTCCGAGCGATATAAGCTATATTCTAGTGAAACTCCCGTCGAAATCGAGCAGACATTCCAGAGACAGACAGACAAAAATTAAAAAAAATATATCATTTAAACGATTATAGTGATGTTACAAATAAACTTCAGTTTTTTTTATTTATGTAGGTGACGACTAAATTTAGGAGGGTATTTTAAAATATAACTTTATTCTAATTTAGTACTTATATAATGAATGCGATAGTATTCGACGATTTATAATCTGTCTTACATGGACAAAATATCTCTACACTAAAAACGGGGGTAGGCAATATAAAAGTCCAGCCAATTTTCTTGCTTCATTTATTGTACTTGCGATATAAAAATGTTAGGTAGGTTTTTCTTTACAATAGCAATCACTTTGAATAATGCCAATAATGGTAAAAGCAACAATTATTAAAGTAATATAACCAAAAATTATTTTGCACTGTTAAATATACATAGTTTCTCTAAGTTAAATAGTTTATACGTTAAAGTTTATAATTTAAGTGTAACTTTGCTGACTAAATTATTTGGTCTACAGATTCAAAGAGTGTAAAGTTCAATAGGACCCTCGATACGGATATATTAAGTAAGTTACTCACTAATGGTTCCAATCACGTCGCACTCAATCGAACAACTCAAATGATACGGTTAACTTTAGGTATTACACTTAGTGTAAAAAAACGGAAAACACTTTTTTGATTTTTGCTCTGCATTATATTAAACTGTTCCGTCTTAAAAATCATGGGGCATAAAGGAACTAGGGAAGCACCTGCTGCATTTTTTAACTAAAAGCCGTGATATAAAATTGCTACTATCTTCCGGTTTGAAGGGCATCATAGCTAATGTTAGGTAAACCGGAGGTATTATTTTATATTTCTAAGTGGGTTACGTATTTTTCGTGTATTGTATTGTATTGCTCATTTTCCGTCTTACTTAAGATTAAATTCGTAGTTTATTGGGGAAAAAGAAGTGAAATAAGTGGCTTCAAGTGAAATACTCGAAAAATTAATTGCTTCTTTGGTGCTCTACAAAATGATCTTTTTATGTACACGTATAGTTTAATATCTTCGTTTAAAAGGTAAGTTATATCCATGCGTCTTTCATCTTTATGAAAATGGTCTATTTTTGATTTTTTATTATAAATTTTGATAAAAATATCTATTTAAGGTTCCAAACGCAAGATTTTCAATTCCTTGATTGAGATATATTATCGTTAAGAACAGGTAGTTACCTAGTAGTTACCTAACTTACAGTATATTTCTTAAACTTAAATAAGTCTGCTGTGTCTTTTAACTATTCCTTATTATTTGTTTGATGCTGCAAGATTTTATTTGAATTTATAGTACATGGGTATATTTAACATAGTGTTTCCACTTTCATCTACTTATATAGACGTATAAAGTGCCAGTACTGCGCTGCTATTTCTGCTGCTAACTGGTGGAATATATACACTCATGCAGTCTGGTTAAAAGGGCACCATTAAAAGTGTAGGTACGTTAGGCGTGACATTCTCTAGTAGTAGTCGTAAACTGGCTCTCTCACGTTGCAACTCGCAATGGACAGAGCTAATCGCTCACGCTCAAGTAAACGTCAATAATTTTTTTTGTGACGTTTATATAAGTTGATAATTAGGACATATTATTATCCTTTCGTGAAGTAATTTGTTAGATAAAATATAAGAAAAACTAGCACTAAATCAGAAAAATTCTTATAAAAACGATCAAAAAAGTAAAATAAATGTCGTTAACATTCTATTATATATTTTTAATTAGGTTAATAGGTTTCGTATAGTTAATAGGTCTTGAGCCAATTTATGTTAACATTAAAATTTATAAGTTTCAATTTCGATATCATCATATCAGCCTTGAAAGTCTACTGCTGGACATAGGCCTCCCCCATGAGACGCCAAGAAGTATGATCCTGCGCTACCTGCATCCAACTACTTACCGCACACTTGCACAGGTCGTCACTCCATCTCGTGGGGTCGTCCCACACTGCGATGGCCAGAAAGCTGCCACTCGAGAACCTTTTTCCGCTTCGGTTATCGGCTCTAAGAGCTAAACGGCCGGTCCATTGCCACTTTAGCTTGCTAACTTTGCGAGCTAAGTCGGTCATTATCGTTCTGCTGCAGATATCTGTATTACACACTCTATCACGCAGAGAAATACCGAGCATAGCCCGCTCCATAGCTAGCTGAGTGACTTGGAGCTTTCTCATACGGCCAGCAGTGAAGGACCACGTCTCAGTGCCATAGGTCATCACTGGCAATACGTATTGGTTGAAGACCTTAGTTTTCAGTTATTGAGGCATAACGGACCAGAGAATACGTCTAAGCTTTCTGAAAGCTGCCCATCCAAGTTGGATTCGTCGACCTCTACGTTGAAGTTAGACTTACCTAACTGGACCACTTGTCCCAGGTAAATATATTGGTCAACAACTTCGAGTACAGCGTCCCCAACAACCACCGGCGTAGGCATCACATGAGCTTTAGAATGACTTTCGTCTCTCCGTGTTCAGACTAAGGTCCACGGTTGGGAAACACTGTTGAGGTCATTGAGCATAGCGTTGAGGTCCTCCAGCTATTCCGCCATTACGACTATGTCGTCGGCAAATCTAAGGTGAATAATGCTCTGGCCACGATGTTTATACCTCGTCCTTTCCAATCCAAGAGTTTGAATGCGTCTTCCAATGCAGCGGTAGAGAATTTCGGAGATATAACATCACCCTGTCTTACACCTTCTGCAATTGAATAGGCTTCGTACTACTGGATTGTAGTCAGAAGGACATCCTTGCTTTACTATACAAATACCTCAGCACTCGATATACCGACTGTCAATTTGGCAACGCAGAAGGCCTGCAGCACAGCCCATATTTCGACAGAATCAAAGGCTTTCTCATAGTCCACAAACGCCAAGCATAAAGGCTGATTATACTCCTCAGTTTTCTGTATAATGTGTCGCGGCGTAAATATGTGGTCTATTGTATTATAGCCTTCTTGTAATCCAGCTTGTTCGGGTGGCTGAAGTCGTCTAGTCTGGAAGCGAGACGATTCAAGATGACTCTCGAGAACAGAACATAAGCAGGTCTATAGTTTTCAAGAGGCTCTTATCGCCTTTCTTGAAAAACAGCACCACTAAGCTTCTGCTCCACGCTTCTGGCGTAATACCAGCCTATAAGACGAAATTAAAAGCCTCTGAAGGACTACAAGTACCGGTTCTCCACCCGCTTTTAGAAGCTATGCTGTAATTCCGTCCTCACCGGCGCTTTGCCGTTCTTAAGTTGGTCGAGAGCCATTCGTATTTCGCTCAGACTGACGTCCGGGATATCTCGGAAGCTGTGCCGGGTGAACTTTGCTCTTCGGTCGTCACTCGCTTCGTAAGCGGCTCCGACGACGATGTGTACAACTGTCCACAGAACCTCGCAATCTCACTCAAAACCTCCGGCCTACTGGAGATGACGGCTCCATTGTCAGTCTTCAACTTAGTCAACTGACTTTTCTTGATAGACAGATCTCTGGCGAGGACTTAAAAACCTTGGTTCCGTTCTATTGCTTCTTTAATACGAGATGTATTAAAGTAACGCAAGTCCCGCGCATATACTTGGAGATCTGTCTATTAAGCTGCCTATAATCTGACTTATCAGAAGAAGACTGTAGCCGCATCTTCCGTCTTGTATCTAGAAGGTTAAGAGTGGCATCAGAGAGTTTTTGGGTTCCAGTTTTGCGGTGTGTTTTATAAAACCTAGAACCCACACCATGAACAGTCTCCACGAGCTCAGTGTTAATATCGTCCACAGTGTTGCACTTGTCTAGGGTTTGGAAGCGGTTGCTAAGTTCGAGCTGAAAGCCATGGGCATTTTAAATATGGGCACGAGACGGACGAAGCGTGGACTTTATCAGACGAGATCTTTCCAGCCAACGTTAGATTCGATGTGCACCTTATCAGTCGGTGATCGCTGCCGGTTTTAAACCTTGCAATTTCGATAAAATGCTTGTTATCAAGTAAAATACTCAACTGGCTGTTTCGATTCGGGTAACAATTGATGTACGAGAACATTTTGCGGGAATATTTCAGAGAGAGGGGAGCTCATCGAAGGCGAATTCTGTTTCATTTAGATTTATTGGCTAATGTCAGTTTTATTAGGTGTTTGGTTAAAATATAAATTATTTGAGATAAATGCTACGCAACAGATTAGTTCTTACATAATATTATACGGACTTTTTCTATTCGTTTCTTTCACTATAACATAATTAGTACCTTCCTATTTGTACAGTTTATTTCTTAAGATAAGATTTTTTTGAGATACTTTGAATCAACTAACAAAAATTATCAGGTATTGAATTCAGAGAGTTGACGTGAATGGTAAAAGATCTCCCGGGGCTCGATAAATATGGGTATCCACAAGGATCCATTCTTGGGCTTTTTCTCTTTCTTGTCTATATTAACGACTTATTATGTGTAATAAAAAAATAAAAAATAGATAGTATTTTTTTAAGATGATAACTCCTTGTCTTTTAAAGATAAACGACATGCTTTAGTACGCGACGATATAAATAATACTCTCTCATAAAACGCTAGTAAATCAAAGGAAAAGAAAAAGTACTCGATTAATGACTCCAAACGAAAACATGTTTAATTTGAAGGGGCTATGGATAGCGCTAGACGTAGTTGAAACAACTGTATTTCTAGCAATAACTATAGATTTAAATTTGCAATAGAGCCCTCATAATAATAAGCTAGCAAATAACCCAAGATCTACAGCGAACGTAGTGAAGAAAATTATATTTTTAACTGATGTGGAGACAGATAATTTAACATTTTTAGGTATTTTCATAGTATTATGTCTTATGGCATTTAACTGTCGATAAATGCGGTAGATACTAATACGATCTTTGTTTTCCAAAAACTTGCATTTTTTGCATTCTATAACCCGGGCCCTAAGTATCACTTAGAATTAAGATAAAGAAAATTAAGTTGACAAAATTAAGATACACCTGATATAGATACTAGAAAGAAACATATTTTAATTGTTCCAGCAAGTAGGCTGCGAAAAATAAATAAGTCTTTTATAAGATAATATATACGTATTTACAACAAAGTCCTAGAAGACATTCAGCATTTAACTATTAATAAATTTAAAAAGGTAATCAAGGAACGTTTATATGTTAAAGATTATTATAAAAATATGATTTTTTGAATGATAACACAGCCTGGTAATCACTCGAGTCTTGTTTCAATATTGCAAAATGTGTTACGCCTTCAAAATGTTTGCTATTTATTTCAAAAGATGATATAAAAAATAGCCCAAGGAGTTTCTTTCGCCAACTTTTTTCAGGTCTAGGGCGTCCTTTTTCGAACCGGTGGTAGAGAGTTGAAAAATCAATTAGCAAGAGTAAACTTTTGTATTCAATAAAGATATTTGTATTATTTTTTTTTCTTTAATTGCAGCATAAGCCTAAGTTTTTGTTTCTGATGGATATATTTTTCTAGTCTTTTACGTCATATAAGCCGTTTTAAAATGTTTTTTCTTAAATAAATATATAGCTTAAATAACATATGTGTAAATTTCATACGTTAAACACATTATAATCAATTAATAAAGTAGTTAGTTTGTACTTGGTAACTTACTTGGAAAGTTTCTCCACCACTGTGCTTCTGAGTTAGGAAGCAGTTTAAATTTTAACGGTTGCTATTCTCGCTTAGTTAAGATAACTGACCTGTTTAGAAAGATTATAATAAAATAAAACAATAAAACAAATAAAAAGAATTTGTTATTAAAAAAGTGTCGCCGAAAAAAATTCCTAGTTGATATGAACAACAGATGTCAGAGCTTATGTTACATAATGCTGTCAACATATTTATATTATATATTGGTGTTAAATAATTTAATAAAAATTTAATTAATTCGGTCGTTTCATGCAAATCCTGCAATTTGTTGTTGTATAGATGGATAAAAAAGCAACACCATTGTAGCTAAGGATAACAGGAAAAGTGAAAATTAGTTTGAAAGAATTTAAACATAAAGTGTTTTAATAGACTTTTTGACGCAATCCATAAAATGTGTGCTCTATGTACTGTTGCGAGAAATCACTTATTAAATTGTCCGTAAAGCTGAACCAACACCTGTGCATCTTGATTTCCCAGTAGATTAACTTTAAAACTCTTAATAAAATTGTATTTTCCGCGGCCTTTCGTAAAATTTACTATATGTTGTTTTGAGGAGTTTCTCTTCCTGTAAAGTGCAAAAGTGTATAATAAGAAGCAAGTAAATCCAAATAACAAAATTAATTAAAATTACATATTTCAGTTATACAAAATAATTAAGTTATATTGATAAATTTAGTGTTATAATAAAGTAACATATTTTATATATTGTATACTTAGTATACATAGATATTTTTTTAAATATTTAAGGGAGGATTAACTCCTAACGGTTAAAAGTTAGTTAAAAGACATTTTAAAATGAAATATTTTTAGATTGATTGAAACAACTTTTAGATACATTTAATTTTTTGCAGCTTTAACATTATGATCTTAAAAGGACTATAAATATTTACTTTGTGACAGAATCTAGCACGGGTGTATAGTAAGAAATTATAATGACTGAGTCTCGTTGCGGAGGCAGTAGTAGTTCATTTATTTGGGGTTTTATTTATCTAGCACTGGACGATAAGTAACACAAAATGCTATAAAAACATTTGGTTTCATTAAATAAATTACTGCTAACTGTAAATCGGATGTTAGGTTCACTGGTTAGGTGAGTTTAACCTCTAACTTACCGAGACGAATTAGGTATTAAAACGTGCCTGAAAACATAAGCTTAGTATATAGTTCTGTCATAACAATTTTAAATGTTTCTCGATCATATTTAATGTAATAATAACAAAGCAGCGAGAGGACGAGGAAGAGCCGAGAGATACACCACAAAGATAATGATTATTAATGTATCAATCGTAATGCAAAAAAATATTGTTGCATAAATTTTGTTTAGGTTAAACTGCTAAATACGAAACAAATCTCTTTTTCAGAAGTAAAAAAAGATAAGATAATGACAAAGGTATGCTAAAAGAACAAGCATTTCAAATTGTCTGACAGACTGTCAAAGTTTTATTTGGCCACTGTCAGTTCTAGATTAGAATTGTTGATCCGATTAACGCATCACCAAATTATGAATTAATTCTGTTAAAATGGATCCCAAGCAGCTGGTTACCAAGATTGACTGGGAGATAATACCAATGGTTCTTAGCCCTATATTTATAATAACTTGTGCAAGATGAGTAAATAAAATAAATAAATAACAGCCAACCACATTCTGTATTCAAATTCAGACTTTTTTTTTAACATCGCCATTTGTCCTAATTGAATATAACTAAAAAGAACTATATTGACTATATGTAAAGAAAGCTTCAATAAAAATATTTCTCAAGCCACCGAAGACGACAGAAGTAACACAACTCAGTTTCTATGACTTAGAGGTTTTAAGCTATGCTAAGTACTCACGTAAAATGAAAAATTTTACCTATGTGTATTTTTATATTAATATATTTATTTGATTTAAATAAAATTCATTCCTGCCATACTCCTATATAGAAATATAAGTCGGAATCCATAAAACACTTTACGAAGCTTCTGGAAGTGTTTTATAGTTTTATAGATCTCAGTTAATTTGTATTTTAATTAATCAAAAGCAAAAAGGAAATAGAATGCCTAAAGAAGTTATCGCTCCTGACAGCATAATAGGGTAAATTTAGTGCTGCAATAAAATTAGTTTCTGTTCTATGGCACGCCGAGCGTCTAGAGTAATTTGTTTTTATTAGAAAAGATGGCAAAAACTTAACTGGAAGTTTCACAATATAACTTCTTGCTTATAGTAAGTTTATACAGTTCAACAAATTTTATTAATGTGAAAGTGTGTAAGGAATCAATTGCATTCATTTCTTTATATGCCTCGGAATATGGATGGATAAAACTTATATGTATTACACGCGGGCACATGACGCGTATGATTTAAAACTTCCGTAAATTTTCGTTCACTTTTTGGCGGTACCCATTTTAATACTGTTTGTTGCATTAAGAAGTAAATGATTCCAACTTTCTTCAAATTCAATACTCGCTTTAGTTTAGAAGTTTATGTTGACAATTTTTTTATTAATTTTGAGCTCGCTCTCAATTTATTTGGTCTGAAGATTCAAAGTACAACATATCTTAGAAGAGCATTAATCTTTTCTCTAGTGTAAAGTTCTAGAGGACCCTCGATACGGATATATAAAGAAAGTTCCGTACTAATGGGTCCAATCACGTTACACTCAATTGAACAGCTACCGTAGATCTCACGTGATATACGTGTACGGTACGTTGACGTTGAAATCTAATCTAAAGGTATAATAATATCTTATTGTAATATTTAGGATATAAACTTCTGTTACTAACTGTTATATTGAGTGAAATCTGTTACAATGAATGTTTTTTTTATATTTTTGATAATATACAGGACAACGGGACAGCATCACGTGTCCCCTAATATTTATTATGCAATTTAAAGCTCTGCTGTGTTAAAATATGTTTATACACTTTTTTTTTGATTGGTTAAATAGGTAGGACAAGCCAGACATTTACCTGGTGGTAAGTGATACACGGTAATTCCGCTGGCTACGGTG
Organism: Lamproptera curius; assembly: GCA_029286875.1. Classification (NCBI taxonomy): domain Eukaryota; kingdom Metazoa; phylum Arthropoda; class Insecta; order Lepidoptera; family Papilionidae; genus Lamproptera; species Lamproptera curius. Next base: position 922,020 of record JAGSMT010000050.1, on the reverse strand, counting down.
TCAACAGTAGAGTTTAAACAAAATTTTAAAATACGATTTGTGACAGAAAAGGGCATTACAGTCGTACACTACACCACACGGTTCTTTTGAAGCGGGAGTTCTACTGCCTTTGATAAATTAGAATCGTTAAACATACCTAGTTATATCGGTCCGATTAAATGAATCATTTACTACTTAATTACTAAGATTTAATAATCACTTATTCCTTCGTAAGATTTTTTGTCTACTGTAAGTTTTATTACATACTTTTCCGAGGAAATAAAAGGGTAAGTGACGTTAGTTGGGTCGAGTGTATCACTCGAAAAGTAAATTGCTTCTTTGACGCGCTACAAAAAGACGAATTGATCTTTTTGTATACACGCATTGTTGAACTTCTCCTCCTCTTTATATAGTGATACATATCAATACGTTTTACATTTAAAAGAAGTTGCCATTTTAATGATCATTTTTTTTTACAAAATTAATGTGAAAACTTTAACCAAATATTTTCAGTTCAAGACCTCAATATCGTTTAGCTTAATTGCGATATTTTTAAAATTATTTTTTAAAATTTATGTTACTCTTAATTTGGTTTACATGAGGGTGTAATTTATATTATTACATACAAATACAGTTTGGTTTTGGTTGCCAGATAATGTTACAAAATTTCCGAGACTTTAAATTCACTGTAGACGTTTCAACCATTTTTTTCGTAACCGATATCTATTGCGGGGCTTTTTACGGATCAAAAAAGTACAGCAAAATTATTCTAATTATTTAAATTCAAAAGACTAGTGTACTTTATTGATATGTACCATCCTATATCTCAGAATGATGACCTAAGCTTGATGAGTAGTACATCGCATATTTATAAGAGGGGCATAATAAGTGTATGTGACTAAAGTAAAAACTTATGTTATATATAAAAATTATAAAATAATCCGTGAAGCAGCAATGCATCCTGATCATTCAGTTCCCTTATTTAATTTGTTACACTCATAAAACTAAACGAGTAATATAATTAAATTCGTGACACCATCGAAATTTAGTATCCTGTAAAAGTAGGTGGCGACTATAGTGCTCATTCTAAAAAAAATGGATTCTAGGAAAAATGGTTCTACAGTAAGATCAGTTGTTGAAATTTTCTGTCTCGTCTATACAAAAAGACGGGCTTTTAAATTTATTTCTTATGAAATAAGTAATCAAAAATATTATAATAAAATTAGTTTAACTTAGAAATGTTATAATTTGCCCTAAACAGAATATTCCATGAAAGTAAAAATTGTATTTTTTTCTCAACATTTCGAAATTTTGCTGAAAAATAAAGGTGTTCGTTGTAATATTACTTTTTCCGATAACGTGTCGGCTCAATACGATACTCAACTGGCTGTTTCAATTTGTGTAACGATTGATGTTCGAGAACACTCTGTGGGAATATTTGGGGGAGCTCATAGAAAGAGAATTCGGTTTAATTTAGATAGATTGGTTTTTGTCGCTTGTTTGTTAGGAGCTATGTAAAAATAATCATCTTAAGTAAGGTACCTTTTAAAGTTAGGTGAAAATTTATTTATATTAGTAAAGAACTAAAATGAAAAGAGGATATTTAATGTTTTACTTTCTTTTCTTTTCTTAAATCCATTTGATGGAAAGGCCTTTTTGTTGAGTTTTTTGTGAGTTTTAATGATTTTAAGAAAAAAGTTTATTTAGAATCATAAATTGAGTTTAAATGTCTTGAATTTTTGGTAAAATGTATAGATTATAATATTTATTAGTTAACATTTTATAACGTGTTTAAAACATGAATTCGTTCACATTTAGCTAAAATCTTTAAATAGATTTCCCTCATTTAATACAAATGGTCACTCTGCATGTAAAGTAGTATTTCACCTAAAACAAAATATTGTTAATGTATTTAAAATCACGTATATAATGAATTTTTTTTATTGCCTAAAGAGAAAAGCAGCCATTGATGAAAGTGGTCGACGCCCTAGACTCCAATATGGTATTACCCGCGCCCTCCGGAGAATTGGATGTTGTCTCGTTTACCTTAAAAAAGCGGCAGGGCCCTTCAAACTGGAACACAGTAGTGTTTTCACCTACTTTTGCAAAAATGGCACCACGGTGGACTCACCCAGGGATCCTACCTTCCATTTTTTATCTACCAATTGTAAATTCTTTAAAAATAATTTTCTAATTCATAAATAAAACTTTTACCTTCAATAACGTATTTATTAAACATTTAAAATTTAATGACAAAAAACAATTTTTCCTTTCTTACCTTGTGGAAAGGTGAAGATAATACTGAAAGAAATTTCTTTTTTTTTTTAACTACGCCCTCAGATTTTTTTTTCAAAACAAAAAAATTCTTTAATAACCTCTTAAAGAGTTTTGTGTTACAAAATTTCGTTGAAATTTTTAATATTTTAAGGAAAAATAAATTTATTGGGAACAAATTTAGATTTTAAAAATATTTTTTGATGATTTTATAAAACTTCCATCTGATCCGTTAGCTTGGATTTGTATAATCCAATTGGTTTACCAAATTTTTTTATCTTATAGAATAACGACACAATAATTAACGATAATTTTTTGTTTCATAATAAGAAGATATTTTGGTACTTTAACGGGAGTCCCGGGGAAGGATTTCGATAATTTCCGCCCTGAGGCTCCAACTAACGTGGGGTCCGAAGAGGCAAAGGTCCCTGAACCCCAAAAAGGCGTCGGGAAAAAACAAAAGGCCGTTTAGCCGTCGGTCCAAAACCCGCCTTTGTCCCTGCCAGGACGGATATGCGTAGGGTTTCCCACGTAAAAGAGAAACAAATGAGGTGGGCTAATCATAAACATATCACTGACATACCTGAAAGTATAATCCACGCCTGGTTTCTCCTGGTTAGTGTCGGTTGCCCATCCAATGGGGCTATATAAGAATACAGGAAGCACGAGTGCACCTTAGTTAGTGCAACATCGTTGTGCGTTTATGTTTCCTTAAAGAGCTGATCTTTAATCTTAATTTGGAACTATTTGATATCCTAGTTATTACAAGATACAAGGCATTCAAGAAATAGGTCCAATGTATTTATTATGTAAAATTTAAAATAAAACACAAATACTTATTCTATTTCATTGGTGTTATAAACACATTTTTAAATTGTTATGATATTAGTTTATAAATAACTTGTACTGCTTAATATATTTAATTATTAAACCTCAAGCAGTTGGTTAAACTAACCCATATTAAATATTGGTTTGTAAAAAACCCAATCCCTTCAAAAATTTTAAAAGTCTATTTTTTGGCCGGAAAGGGAAAAAAAGGTTTCCTAATTTAAATTTAAAAATGTTAAAATCAAAAGTTTTACTGATAACTTGGGTTATCCCAAAATTGTTCTCCAAAATTAGCAGTTTAACTTTTTTGGGGTTTTAAACACGCCAATTAAAAAGACCTGTTAAATAATAAGAAAACAAAGAACCTTTTTGAAAACCCCGACTTAACAAACAGGGATATTAATTTTGTAACACCGCAACCTTTATGTCAATAATTACCAAGAGAAGATACAAGGCTTTTGAAAATTTTTTATTTCCAAGTCATCTCTAAAGCGTTATAAGGTATTAAAACGATAGAAACCAACGTAAAAGAAAGATAGTTTTCATATTAATTTTTTGTTTTTTATTTTACATTAATTCCAAAATGAAATATTAAATGTTTTTCATTTTAAATTATTAGCCCTTGATAGGGGGTTTTGTTTAAATTCGGTTGGTGCGTTGACCAATTTTTACCTATCCAAGAGGATATTTAAAATTTTTGACAATTGGGTGACCAAATCCCTAACCAACTACAAACAATAATGAAAAATTTGTTGGTCTCCCTTCGAATCCGACCCTGAAAGCCCCTACACCAGGCTACAGGCGGGAATCATTTTAAACTTAAACCTTATCGGAAGTATAAAGATTTTTTCAGTGCCTACTTTAGGTTTTGAAATAAAAAATGGTATATATTGAAATTTATATTAATAAGTAATATATCAAAACAAGATTAAAAATATTTAGTCTTTACGGTGTTTTTTTTTAATGTAATCTTTAATTAAAAATTAGATTTTTTTTCTTCACTTTAACACATTTAATTCAAAGCGTTCACTTTTGATGGGGGGAAACCTTAAGTTCATTTATGTGGTTGAAATTCTTGTTTGCTTTCTATATAAATTTAAACAACAAAAAGGAAAAGGAAAACCAAGGGTTAAATCCATTAAGAAATTACTGCTAATTTAGGGACGTCAAGTTGATTAAGAATATTGCTTCTTCTTGGGAGACCAATTAGGAAAAAATGTCAAAAAAAAAATAAGGGATTTTTGGTTTAATATTATTTCATGAAATTTTACATAATAAAGATGTTAGGTAAATTTAAATACAGGAAACAGCAAATACATATCCTTGTTTGAGGCCCGGTTCAGAAGATCAGGAATAGGAATAAATTCAACTGATTTTTAAATAATTTTAAATTGGTAGAAATAACTAAGTTAATAATTTTATGATAGAGCGTAAAACCATTTATGTTCCTTAAAAATAATTTACCGTTTAAAACAATATTTTGAAAATTTCCTTTTGAAATATGTTTTGGTAAATTTAATTAATTGTTATATTATCAACTGCCTTATTGGAGCGTTAAAATTTAAAGTACCGTGTTTGGCTACCTTTCATTTGTAATATTCTGGTTTAATCTAAAAGATTGGCCATATGTAATTATTAGAACGACATTATTAAATTAAATTTTAGTCAACTGTTATAAAGGAAGCTTTTTTAATTTGTCGTGCTTAAATACTTTTTTGCAATGTTATGGTTTTTAAACTGTTGGATTTTTTTTATTTTGCCTAAAATTTTAATCTGTAATATTTTAAAAAACATTTTTGAAACTTTTTTCCGCGGATTGGATCAAAAAATTTATAAAACTATATTAGATCATTATTTTTAACCATATGTACTTTAAGAAAGAACATATTAAATGAATTAAAATTTTTTAAAATTTTATTAAGATATTTCTACAGGTAATTTTGTTTTTTGTTTTGGTTTTCCAAATAGGGACAATTCACAAGAACCAACGATTTTTTAATTTCGGAATGTTAAAACCTAACTAAGTCCGCCCTACTTAGCACCAAAGTTCTACCCTTTTTTTAAAACTATTCCTTTGCTTTTAGCTTATTATATTATGTTTATTTAACTTTAAATTCGACAGCTTTAATAATAAAAATATAAAACTTATTGTACAAGGAAAAAGATTGAAAGGAATTAAAGGGTTGGGTCTTGGGGTTAACAAAAAGGCCTTTTATCCGGCGTGGACTGTTGGGGCCATGAGGTTTAAAAATTATTCACATAAACTATTAGTTGAAAAACCGTCTTTAAACAGTTTTAAACCCTTTTGAACAATAAAACCGGGACAACGTCCCTGCAAAAAGGCCAAGGTTTCAGCCACAACATTTTTATCTTTTTTTATGGGCAAGGGTGGCCATGAGGGAAGTGGTCACCACACCATGCGTTAAAAACCAGTAGTACGCCGACGCGCTCCACCGTAAAATTTAAAGGTGTTAAGTCTTGTTTCCCAAAATCCTGCCTACGGTGCCCTTTAACCAGAACGCGGTGTTTTCCCCTGCCGGCGAAATGGACCCGGGTGGACCCACACGGTCGCCTGTAAAATACCTACCCGTACACCCGCGGGGTACAACCCAATCTTTTAAGTTATTCAATTAATCAAAAATACTGTGTTTATAAACTTTTTAAAATAAATCAAATTTTTTTTTAAATTACTTTATTTAGCTTTCACTATTTCCCTTAAAAGAGGCTAAATTTTTTGTTGCCCTATTTTTTTTTAAAGTGGTTTAAAAAAAAGGTAATAAACGTTTCATTTGTTAAAAATACCAATGCTTTGGTTTGGTACGGTCCTAATAAAGTTTCTTGTTTTGCCAACTCAAACAACTGTTATTTAAAAGTACTCTTAAAAAGGTTATTATTTTATTGGACAAAATAACCTTATTGATTATTTCGATTAAAAAAACGCGTCTATGAACTTTGATCCGGGCGTAAAATTTTTTCACGGAAAATTTAATAAATTTTTTAATCAATTAAGTTTAATTCTTTGATTAATCACCAAAAGTGGTGATTTGCGGGAAATTAATCTAAAACTCTTAATATTTTTTTGTCAGAATGTTAATAAGAAAAAAGAAAAGGTTTTAATACCTTTAAATTAAACAAAAAACAATATAATCTAATGAAAATATCATTATGATGAAAGGAAAAATGATTTTCCCACCAAATATCAAAAAAGGAAATTTAGGCTTAACTGTTTTTTCAAAAACGGAAAAGACAATTTTTTAACTTTCGTTCAAAACCAGAAATTAAAAGCAGTTTATTTTCTGTTTGTCCTAAAAGGGTCTTTCTTTTAAAATAACTATTTAAATGTTATTATTGTACATTTAACCATTGAGAATTACAAAAAAAAAACTTTCACCCTGCTTTGGTTAAAATTCACTTTTCCAGGGTTAAAACGAAGGATAAAAATAGGCGATTCTCCCAAAAGAAGCGTTCGGTTTTGTCCTTTAATGTTGAAATTATATTTCATCAAGGTTTCGTCATCATCCCCCTTTCATCAATAGGTTCATGTGGACATGGGCCTCCTCAAACCCCCTATCCATTAGGGGTTTTTGGACCGTCCCACCCCTTTCCAAGGGGTTGGTGGGTGGACCCTTTTTTACATGCCATACGCATGGATCATCTACTTTTCGACAATTGGTGTCAGCCCCAATACCCAAGAACTAGGAAACAACAATGAAAATTTTTTGATCCCGAAGATTGAACCCATTAACTACCCACCCAAAAATGAGCCTTTTTTGTTTAATTTAATTTGAGTTAAAATTATATCCGTTAAAGTTTTAAATATCCTTAAATTTCTCCTTTTCCCTTGTTCAAATTATGTTTAAATTTTGAATAAATTTAATTGATAACAGACCAATTACTACTTTATTTGATACCCAGGGCAATTTAAAGATTTGATTCGATGCTGAAGGCGATTATTGTTGAAACAATGTTGGGTATTTAAAACAACCTCTGCCATTTTCAAAATAGAATAAAGATCAAGAAAGACAAAAATAACCATGAGCATATTATCCTTATTACTTTTAAATTTTGGTGCAGTTTACGACCAAAAATGGTCTATAAAAAGGAAATGTTATGACAGAAAAGTGGCATGAAAGTTGAAAAATCAGGATTGCTTACTATTATTCTACTATGATGGAACTATCAGCTACTTAAAAGATAAAATAGAAATAACTAATTATTTCTTTTATTTACGCGATTATACATATCAAATCCACTTATTTACGGCTTTTCACGTTATTAAATATATTTATTCCCGACGTTTCGATTCTTTTCAGCATCCATGAGCATGGGCGACTAAGTTGTTGCATAGTCGTATCTCTATGTTTTTCGAATAACGTCAGTTTTTATTTAAAAGGAAAATGGACATATTTCGATTTCTTAATTTTTAATGTTGGTTTGACAAAATATATTTATGTTGTTCTTCGGTTTTGTAGTTTTTATACTCTGCGTTTAATTTTTGAAATTATTGGATCCCAGGAAGGTGTGCAAGACCAACCATCTTCTCTATTAAAATTTGGATATTTTAAATTTCATTGCTTCCCGAATCATCCTTGGAATAAATCGATGTTCATTAGCCAGTATTTTTGGTTCATCAAATCTAATATAATGATTGGGCTTGTCTAGAACATGGTTTGCAAATTGCAGATTTCTTATAGCGTCGGTGCTTAACATCAGCTATATGTTCTTTTCTCTGGTTTTTACTGTCTCTTTGTCTGTCCAATGTAAGAGGACCACAATCAAATCTAGATTTGTACACCGACCTGGAGAATTTTACATTGGACCGATGTTAGTAATTAGCTAATCTTCTTCGGCGACTTATAATATGTTTTAATAGAAGCTCGCTTTGAAAATATAACCGATTTTGTCGGTGACTCTCTGATGTAAGGTAAGACGCAGGCACTCTTTCGACTGTGGCTGGCTTCACACGTGACTGCGACGTAGACGTGGAACTTGGAGTTTGTTGTCACGCAGCACCTGCTTGACATTCTCAGCTCAGCCGTCAAATGTTCCTTGTTGCAGATCCGCTGTGCTCTCTGAAGCAAACATTTACCGACGAGTAGCTAACTCGAGGGATGGTGGTAGGATCACCATTTAAATATTTATTCGTGTGGAGTTGCTTTTCAAAACTTTATGGCTCAAGCATTGTTAGAGTTTCTAATGATTAAAATATCAATGAGGCAAACAACTCTTACTCCTTTGCCTTCTTACGACGACAAAATCGAGTTATATTTAAAAGCGAGCTCTATTAAAACATATTATAAGCTCCCAGAAGGTTAGAATTGTACCATCGGTCCAATGTAAAATTCTACAGGTACTGGGTGTACACAATAGACTGTGATGGGTCCTTCACATTGGACAGAAGAGATCAGTAAAAATACCAGAGTAAAAGAACATATAGCTTGATTTAACGACTACTAAGAAATCTGGTATATTTTAAGCGACCTGTTCAATACAAGCCAATCAGTTATATTAGATTTGATGAACCAAAATATCTGGCTAATGAACAGTCGATCTCTATGGACAAGGATGATTCAGGGAAGCAATAGAAGATGCTAAAATATCCAATGTTCTAATAGAGAAGATGTAGTTGGTCTTTGACACTCCTGGGATCCAATAATTTCAAAATTAAACGCAGAGTGATAAAACTACAAGAACCGAAGAACAACATGTATACATTTTGTCGAAAACCACATTAAAATTAAGAAATCGAAGTGATATGTCCATTTTCTTCTAGAATAAAACGACGGTTATCTGAAACAATACAGAGATCGAAAGCTCTGATACCAACTTAGTCTGCCCGTGATCATGGATGCTGAAAGAAGACTCGAAACGTCGGGAATAAATATATTTAAATAATGTGAAATCCGCAAATAAGTGGATTTGATAGAAATAACTGTTAAATATAAGCAGATTATTAACAAAACACTATTTGTAACCGACACAAAGCTTTTACATACACATCTGATACATGGATGGTTTTATTTTCTGGACATTTAGGTTAAACACAAAGTTGTTTTCACACAGATTTAATTGACCACTTTACAATCACTTTACATCAATCTTTGAACATATTACATTTTAATCATAAATATTAAAATTTTTTACGGATTTTATCGCGTTTAATTACTTTTCAATTACTTAAAATTATATCCGACGTTTCAGACTCCTCCCAGGGTCCATGGTCACAGGACTAAGATGTTAGGCAGCCAAATGTCAGTGTTAATTCGACAATAGTCCATTTTAAATAAAAAATTATGTGATCCAATTTAGGCATTCTGAGCTGTCTGTATCATGAAATTATTAGCTCCCAATAACCGTACTGTCCCACTGCTGCCCTACTGCTGTCACACTCAGCTGTACCTCTAAGTGGTAGTATTTAACCATTGTTACTATAAAAATTAGGATTTAATTTAATTTTTATAGCCTAGCGAATCATCCTTGGTAAAAATCGGTGTCCTTTGGTGAGAAGATTTGTGGTTTATCAAATATATTATTATGGTTTTGTGGGTCTAAAATAAGATCTTCAAAAACTTATAAAAACTTCATCAATCGATCAGATAAGTTTCTATTTTAAATATTTACATTAAATATCGTTTATTCATTTAATGATATTAATGTCATTTCAAATAAAGCGCCTATATTTTTATATTTACTGTGTCAAAACGTATTTTTAATTTCATTTTGAAAGGTATTTTGTAGAGGACATCGAAAAGCAATAACGCATTGAATATGATATGTGAACCGGACTCCGTGTATCGAGAATTGGGTAAATTATACTCTGGCAGTTTTCACGTTTCAGTAATGTCCAATTGAGTTGCATGAAAATTTGCCGGAAATTGTAACTGCATCACTTTGCAGATATTTATATCGGATTGTAACGAATAGTCGGCAATAAATAAAATATGATATGCAGTAAAAATGTAATAGAATTTACTGTCATTTAGAAAAAGCGACTGCTTTTCAAGGAATATATGGCATAAAATACCTAGTTATTACTACAACTACTATTTTAACCAGAATGTAACTTATCTGTACAATCCTCAATACAATTTATAACTATTTGTTATTTAATGAAAATACAAACCGTAAGCTTCTAATAAATAAATACACCTAATTGTAATTTCGACTAATGTATGAAACTGGAACTTGTTCTAACACAAAGGCGTTTTCCTGTGACCATCGATCCTGTAAAGTGTCTGAAACGTCTGTAAAGTTGTAAACCAAATTAAACGCGGTAAAATCCGTAAAGTCTTTTATTAAATCATAATTTAATACGCTTTTTTTCTACAATCTAATCTTATGTTAAATATAATTATTAATAACATTTAATTGAAATATATAGCTTTTAGACCAAATATATAAGACGTTATTATAAAAATGCCAAAATATCAGAGCTCTTATGATTTAGTTCAAGTACAAATTGTGAGAAAGGCAGTGAAATGGAACAATCTTAAGAGCGGAAACTATTTTCTCTCTTTACAAACTACTATACTACTACACTCTTGCTAAGTGACACATAAATATTGGAAACAAATAAACTGCACAGCTCTTAAGATCTTTGCGGTTTGCTGCACATTGTAAGTTTATTCTTTTCCTACAAGAAAATTGTGGTGTCATAAAAACGAGAATTAGTATTCATAATTGTAGCTCGATTCACATTTTACTTATTTATCAAACATGCTTGTTTCATATCATATTTTAGGCAGGGTTAAGTATAGCAATATCATGGTTTTGTAGCCACCGCGAAGTACTAAATGAACTCTATCTTCTTACATATTTTTTTTTCTTTACTGAGTTACATGCGTTGACAGAAAAATAAGTCTCAACATCATTTAGAATTTAACAATAAGTATATTTTACTACATTAAAGTTCTTAAATATAAGAATTCACCATTTTATAGATCAATAATTCGTCGACGCTTTCTAAATATAAATAGCTTATGAATCTATAAATATATTTCCGGATTAAAACGGAAATGTTGAAAGAAATACAATTTGAATCATAACTTTAATTTCATTATATTATAAATCGAAAATAAATTGAAAATAAACTTTCATTATAAATAAAGTTTGGAACAATAATTTATTTTATGAGTTGTTTTTCGGCTGTGGTGAACAATTTACTTTTTGTTAGTTACGAACTTTATCTATCTTTTTTCTCTTTCCTATCTTTCGTTAATATTTAAAACATCTAGCGCTCCAAAATGACTGGTTTATAAGAGCATTTAAACAATTCTCAAATAGACAATATTTTTATCGATATAAAAAGATTGTTTTTTTCCCTATTTTTAATTATTACTGACGTGAGCAGTAAGAAGCTTTTATTCGGTAAAAGTTGAAGCGCCTTGACATTATTGCCGTTGCCGTGCTGGCGTTGAAATTTCGACGAACTCAGCGACCGCAAGAATACGAGCGCCTTACTAATTGCACAATGTACTCGTTCAACGAAAACGCCTGCGGTTTCGTACAACAAAAAGTATTAAAACCAAACTATATTTACACGAAACCACACTCAAGTTATAAGCAATTAAAACAGTTAAGTGATAAATATTTACTCAGTAAACATTTGATATGTATTCATATTATGATATTTTATGACATGAGGAATCCTCTATTATTAAAATTCTCCTACTTTCGAAAATAAAAACTCTCTGTTGTATAATATCTAAAGCTGCAACAAAAAAGTATTTATAAATGTTTCGACAATAATTTATTTTAATAGAAAAAATTAAATAAATAAACCTCTATACTGTATATTTTTATAGGAGATACTTCAAACGAAGTATCAATCTAATCGTTATAAGTAAACATATAATTGATATGTGCTAAATTTATAAGCGTTAGTTATAAAAATAGGCTGTGCGAATTTCGTAACTAACAGTGCGCACATATTTTTAGTGTGTTACTTAATATCCTAGCAGTTTTGAGAATAAATAGAAAACAATGGCAAGCGTCGTTTTGTATATTTTAAGGCGACTAAATGGATGCGGAGTGCCTACTTTTAGGTAAAATTACAATACTGAAAGAAGTGTCACTTTTATGATTAAATCATAGAAATAAGTTTACTTTAATGTAATAGAACTATTTTGAAACATAAACGTTCATTCATATTAAAGAAAACGTGTGAAGTATTTTGTAACTAAAGCTAATTGTTATCCTTTATATGTAATAACACATTAAAGCAGTTTTTAACCCTTCAACTTAATGTTTTTACCATAAATATAATTCTTGATTATACATATTGCCCAGTGGCATTAGATTATGCATTTAAAACAAAGATGGTTGAAAACAGAGTTCAATTCAGAGATTATTGTCGTATTTTTGGGCTTAGTTTGAAAATTTCAACTTTAAGATTTTTGAAATGATGGAACATTTGATGTTCGTAAAAGCACGAAAGAGCCTTACTGAACCAAAGATTTTTGAGTCTGACTTCGAAGACACTTCTATACCACTATGCTAGCGGCATAATCAAATTTATTGATGTCATTTCAAAATTGTGTATGTACACGATTTTGCAATTTTACAATATTTTTTTGTTCTTTGGAGTCTCGCTCCTAAAACTAACTTGTAATAAAATTTAAAAAATGTATTGAAAACAAGCATTCATTGTTTTATTTCAGGTAACATCTTTCTGGAATAGACCTTGGCTTCATATTGCTTGAACCGTTATATTAAAGGATAACCTTTGAATGGATGGAGGATTTCTACTATCCACGTTACCGCACCGTAGAATAGTACAAGACATTTAACTGAAATAAAAACTAAAACCAACAAAAAGAGCAGTCTCAATGCATTAACTTACTGGTTGGTTTTCTAAACTGCATAAGCTGCAAAAATAATCTTACTTCCCAGCCAGGCACTGGACAGAAGGTCTACCCCACGACTTGACTGAGAATAGGTAACAAGAAAGCACTTCATCATTTGTTACTACCAGCTAACAACTATTGTGTGGAACATTGAAAAATCATAAAAAATCTTTTATTTAATTATTTTATGGATGGTATAACTACACATTATCAAATCAAATGACATATAAGGGATTTTATCGCCTTTATTGACATAGTTACTTATACACGTTTCAAATGTTTTAGGTCCACCTTTATTTCGTATCATATTTTTCCACAATCCTATAAATGGTAATTTTTTACAAAAACTTATGTTAATATAGTTTGAAAAAGAACTGGCAGTTACGAAGCAGGAACGTACAACGGAAGATAATACAAACGTACTTGAACCCTACTTTTTCTACACGTGCTAGTCTCGAAATATCAAAGAGGTGTCAATCATACAATTATGGTACAGAAAACACATGTCTCTTTCTCATATTTTTTTTTATTTTACAAAATCACCAAGTATTTTCCGTTACAAATACACTCGTGAATATAAATCACGTTGGACACTTAAATATATAAAATCATTTGGATACCTTATCAAGCTATAAGTTTCATCATATACTTGTGCATAATTTTTTTTTCTGAATAATAATAGGCGAAAATTTGAAGCAGTGCCGTGCATTAGGGAAGGCCTTATTAGGGAAGACATTATTCCACCAGTGGAATATGTAATGTTTAAGGATATTAGGATAACCATGCATGCATTTATGGTTGAATTTTCATGTTTGAATTATATATGTATATTTATATATTTTGAACATTTTTTTCTGAGAATTGTCACAATTCTTCTTTTTGTAATTGCCTAAAGGAGTCAGCATGGAGAAAGAAGAAGGAGAATTCAAACATTTCATAGAGTTCTATCTTTGGCTGGAATTTTTTTTTCGCCAATCAGGGCAAAGTCTCTAAACAATGGCTGTGATTGCAGATTTTCAATGTATTTCTCTCTTTCTTAACATTTATGTTCACCACTGGATTTGTTATTGTTCACTTTAGCGATCTTCTTCTGTTCATTCAAGGTGCTTGTATTTGGACAACCGGTGTGATCATGTTAATATCATTGGGCGTGTGCTTAGTTTTCAGAGAGAAGTTTCAGATATTTCTGGGCGAGATGGCATTTGAAGATAGAATGAGGGACATGTCATTTATCGAATACATACTGAAGCACAGCCATGTTGGAAAATTGAAAGAGTTAAAAATTAATTTGATATAGTCTCAGGAGAGGCTCTTGCAGTCGATCCCGTTGCTGCATAAAATTTATGTAGCCGGTAGTGGGTTGTGTGCAACTCTATATTTATACTCAATTTATCAAATGATCATATCCAACGAAGAATCTTTACGTTTATTGGAAGTACTTAACTGAAGTTTGGTTTCTTATTAAACTTTTATTTCACTGAAACAACTTTTAGTTGTATATCCTTGAATGAATTCATAATTCGTATAATGTAGAATATTTATCAAAACGTAAGTTAATATATTTCTAGCTTTTGATATGTGGTTTCTGGAGCTTAGAAACTTCTATGTTTGAGGCGGTTCATTCGTTTTCACGCCTACGTTGGTTATTTATGTTGTATGGTGAGTTATAAACCTATTGTTATTATATAAAATAAATTATAATAGCTTATTATTCTTAAACTAATTTTAGCTTACCCAGGTCTTCAACCACCATCATATCCTATTAGTTGGACAAACTATTTCGTCAATTGCGTATAATTACTTATATAATGCAAAATTTAAATGGGCTTTGTGTTGCTCAGAATTATTTTCTCAATGTGTAAAGCACTATATAAAAATTAAGAGGTAAAGTCTAGGAATAAGTCTTGTCATTTAAGTCGGCATATTTTAGGGTAGAACAAAAAATATTTACTGGTTGTCAGTACTAACATTGATAGCAAAAACTTTATAATAAATAGTTTCTTTTGCCGCCTTGTAAAGTCGCAAAGCCGTTATAATAGAAATGAAAGTTTTTGCAACGGTATCTATTGTTATATTTTAATTCGATAACAAAATGTCTTATAACTTCCTGCGTGATGGGAAGCGGTATTGTATAAAGGAATAACCACAGTATCTTTTATAAAAAACGTTATATATTACATATTAACACATATTATTTCTGGATTTCCTCTTAACTACTCTAATGTAAGCATAATTATTTACCTACTAAAACTCGTAATATCAGCTTACTTCTTGGTAGAATTTTTAATTTAACTATTCAGATATAACCGAACAATATAACCAAAACATTTGCAATGTTAAGAATCTACAATGAAGTTTACACTTCTCGTTTGAGGTTTAGTAACGCTGTATTTTTTAGGTTTACTATTTGTCTAAACGTCATTTGTCAGCGCTAAGCGCTGATTCTGGTTGCAATAATGCTAGCTTGTATGTGCTCTTTAACATTTAGATATGAGAGTTATAAAACCCTAAACACCTAATTTAAAGTCATTAATATGAGGATTATTTTTTTTTTTAAATTTTCAATTGCGGCTTAAGACTAATATTTTATTTTAGAGACCACTTTTCACCGGACTTGATGAAATATTTTGTTCACGAGCAGCGTTTCATTTTGGTTGTTTTCATGTTTTGTCTACTTGGCCAACAAGTAGAAAACGAAGTGAGTACTCATTCTTATCTGGTGACTTAAAAGTAGCATGTGCTAAAAAATAAAATGAAGCTTAAAGATGTTTTTATTCAGTGTAAAAGCTGGAAGCAGTAATCACGGAGAATTGGTATCTTTACGACGGAAAACATAAAACAATATTATAATTTTTAAACAAGCAGTGAATCAGAGGATGCCAATATACATATCTGGGTTAATAACTTTATCTTTACTCACATTTACATGGGTAAGTTAATGTTGTGTTTAGCGTTCTACCTTTGCAACTACAGATGTAATGAGAAATTATATCCCTTCCAGAACTCTTTATCAGAATACGACGATACCCGAACTGTCATTAAACTAGTAATTTTTTCATATCTAATAATATGGACCGTTATTGTTGAGTGTTAAATAAATACAAAGGAAATTTTTCTCTCTCTATCTTTCTATCTATATATCCTTTTAATCAATGAAAACTTTTATTTTTTGATTATCTATAATGATTTTGTGTAATAAGTTGTACCAAAGTACACATTGTATTTAAAATTCGATACCTTCAATATTAATATTTTAGAAATATGTAAAACAGACGCTGTGTAAATATATTTTAATAACATGACCTTTATCAACTAACATTATAAAAACTATATAAATAGGCAAATTTATAAGTTGCTTTAAGTACTTATAATTAGTGATGGTCATTGGTACATTAATTCACCAAGACCCAGAACGTCGAATTGTGTAAGCTGATATTGCTATAGGCCTTCTTTTCTTTTTCAGTTTATGAAAACTGGAACATCATTCTTCACGTTGGTCATGTCCGTGGTGGAAGGTTAAAAAAAAGATAAACGTATAAAATAGAATTTTGGTAAACAATTCAAAGCCAGAAAATAATGAGAGGCAATTATAACAAAAAAAATATTATAATATATAGTTTTTACCACAATTTTTATGTAGTAATTCTTTTATTAAAGACGATTTTATGTCTGTTCATAGCTATATTAAAAACAGTAGGGAATAAAAATCTTTAAAATATCCTTGAAAAGATAATTTCCAATACTTTTTCTTGGTAGCTTTCACTCTTATGACTTAATGTACTAGTCCTTTAAAGAAGTTCTTTCCATTAAAACAATATATCGTAAATTAAACAGTATATTGTCGTTAATAATTGAAGATGGCAAAAATACAATCATTTAAATTTTATCTGAATTGATTGTATTACATTTAATGCTATTTTATGCCCAGACATGGGTCTGAAGGTTTTCACTATTATTATACCTGCAGGAAATTGCTGACGTGTTTTTTATTACTTCGCCCCCTCTTTTTTGGTGTATTTTCGCATATTAAGAAATACAATACACCCTCCACCTGCCTTAAGATTACAGATTAAGAATGTAAATTTATTGCAACATAAAATTTTATCCTTTAGTAGTCAAGGCCTATTTATATTTTCCTACTTTCTCACCACAAGTTGGCTTTTTACTCCAACATAAAAATAAAAAAATGCAATTCATAAATCAAAAATAAAATAAGTATGCACTTTGACCTCATGTAGCACCTTATAAATAAAGGAACACTATTTCGTCCGAACAGTTTACGCATGTTAACATACATAAACACTTAGTTCCCCTTGGTACGGGCATAGCGAATTAAATTTTTATTAAAAGCGTTTTATAGCGTTTTCATTGCCTCTTATTCAATTATTCTTTTTAAAATACTACATAAAACGACGTAATTCATCAGCACATGAGAAGTACCTGCAGTGAATATCATCGCAGAGTGTGTTGTCCTCACCGTGTCATCATCAAATTACTATTTCCCGGTTAAGGGAACAACGTAGCTGTCGTATTTTAAATTAACAAGAAGTAACATAATGTCTTTAGTTCAAAAGTTTATGCATCATCACCTTGTTATAATAAAATTACTTCCTTTCCTAATCTTTGATAAAATAACAAACGATATGATAATTTAAAGAAATAAACTGCCTTATCGTTAAAAAAAATAAGGTTTCACTATTTGTGTAAATACTTGAATATGAGACTAAAATCATTTTAAATGAATCAACGACGATATTTCAAAAAAAGCTTAAAGTTTGAGGATCTTAGCATTTTAAATTGTTGTTAATATAAGTTGTTTCTCCAGTTTAATCCCGTCTAAAACATAGCAGGGATTAAAGGACGTGCATTATTCCTCCATGTTATTTCTCCTCATTTTTATTTCTACTAACTGGTTTGTTAAATATACACACTAACTACTACGTTGACAACAAACACTGTTTACAAAACACGCTCGAGAAAATCGCTTTATTTTTCACCATTTTTAAAGGCCTAATTTACTTTCTTTGTTATCTCATAAAAACAAAACACAGGCTTGTTTTGCACGCTTCCCTCGTGTCTTAGGTTAAGTGTTGCAGAAGTTATGTCTTCGCAGGGAAATTTTCTTGATGTGTAATATAAGCACCGCTGTTATATCATTGTGTAATATGGAGTGGTAGACGCAAATAATAAATGTTTATGGCAGTCTGTTAAGTTGCGTACAAATATTAGTTCTAAATTGTAAAGAAAGTGGAAGCCAGGATTCGTTTTCTGGCATTTAACATTTAGAGCGGGAAGGGTTCTTCACTATTATATATAACTTCATTTGTTTTATAATTAGGTTAGAGTAAAAAGGAAAGAGAATGTTTTAAAAAGTATCTCTGTAGATGAACTTAGATGGGGACAAATTTAATGCTGCAATAAATTAGCGATTTTGTACGCATGGCCTGCCGAGCACGTATAGTAATTTGTTTTTATTATAAACTAGCTGTTGCCTGTAATTTCGTCTGCTTGGTAGTATAAATAAAAAAATGTGTTAGTTTTTTTTAACACCGTTATTCCGAGCGATATAAGCTATATTGTAATAAGGTTCCGTCAAAATCAAACCAGCCATTCCAGAGACAGACCGACAAAAATAAAAAAAAATATTGTTATATAAACGTTTGTTTTTAATGTTACAAACAGACACTCAAATTTTATTTATTTATATAGGTGACGGCTAAAATTAGGAGGGTATTTTAAAATATAACCTTTTTAATGTAAGTTTCCAATGTACTATCTACATAATAATTGCGGTAGTATTCGACGATGCATAATCTAAGCTGACTCAGCCGTCTTACATGGATGAAATTTCTTTACACTTCAAACGGGGTAGGTAATAATATAAAAGTCATAATAACTTTTATGCTTTATGTATTGTATTTACGAGGTAGGAACGCTAAGGTAGGCTTTTCTTTACCATTGTAATCACTTTGAATAGTTCTATAATTTTGTACTTTTAAAGAAGTAGTAACTCTGAGTAAAAGTTTAACATTTTAGTGTAAGTTCGCTGATCAATTATATGGTCTAACGTATGTTCGAATTCTAAGTTTATTGAGAAGAAAAGGGTAAGTGAAATAAGTGGCGTCAAATGTATTGTTCTCGCGCATTTCTGTGTCACCTAACACAGCCACAAATTGGTTATGCAATAATCTTCCTTCCCTTTTTTACTATACCGTTCCTTTCGCCTGCCCTCCTTTTCCTTTAATTTTTTCTTATCTCGCGAATAAAGGAGGGTAAAAGGAGAATACTTCGTGACGCGGTCGGCGGCCAGAGCCGCCGCTGTCGACAACTTGCTTACGGGAGTTCCTACACAACGCATCATATTTTAAACGCGAATGCCCAACGCTCCATTCTAATAGTTTTAAGTTTACCGCGAACCCCAGCCGCATCAACGAAGACGCGTGCAGCTGTGCCGCCATCATACGAGGTATTTATCCTTCCTTTTATCGCATTGCCAATCCAGCTTCATAACCACGTTGTCCGAGCCGGATTACGCACATGGTCCTTCGAACCGCATCCTCGCTTCTGGTCCTTAAATATGATCTACCATATCGCCATCACTCGAGCTAGTTGGTCCAATCTGGCTGACGAAACTTGAGTGACCACGCGCCGCGCAACCACGAATCACTCGAAAAAAATAAATTGCTTCTTGGGTAATCTACATAAAGACAGGTTGATCTTTTTATATACACGCATAGTTTAATATATCCTCTTTACATGATCAATATCAGGTGATATAAATCAATGGGTTACATCTTTATGAAAATGATCTATTTTTGCTTTGTTTATTGTATTACATTACTAAAAATACCTATTTAAGGTTTCCAATTCAGATTATATTTCTTAAGTAAGATATATTATCGTTAAGCGCAGGTTAACTAAGTAACTCACGGAGGATTTCTTAAACTTGCTGCTGTTTCTTTATAACTATTCCTTATTATTAATCTGATGCTGCAAGATTTCATTTGAATTAAAATAACATGGGCATACATAACATAGTGTTTCCACTTTCATCTTCGAGTAAACTTGAATAAAGTAAAATTATTTTTGACCTCTTTGTGAGTTTATAAATTAGGTCATATTAGAACTATTTCGTGGAGGTATTTGTTAGATAAACTATAAGGAAATTAGTACAAAATCGGCAAAATTATTGAAAAAACGATTAAAGAAGTAAAATATATGTAGTTAACGTTATATTATATATTTTCAATTAAAGTCAATAGGTTCTGTATAGTTAAAAGATTTTGAAAAAAAAATAAAATTTAAATTTTATGAGTTTTTAATTCGAAAAAATGCTGGTTAAAAAGTAAATACGTACGTGAATACCTTTTGTATTTTCAGTTGAGAATTTCAAAATTTCAAATGGAATTAAGGTGTCTGTTGTAATATTACTTTTTCCAATAACGTGACGGCTCAATACGATACTCAACTGGCTGTTTCGATTCGGGTTACAATTGATGTACGAGGACATTTTGCGGGAATATTTGAGAGAGAGGGGAAGCTCATCGAAGGCGAATTCTGTTTCATTTAGATTGATTGGTTTCTGTCAGTTCTTTTTAGGTGTTTCGTAAAAATATAAATTATTTGAAATAAACTGGTAAAGGTACAATATTATACGGACCTTTGTTATTAGTATCAAATTAAGAATTAATACCTTCCTATTAGTACAGCTGATTTTTTAAGATAAGGTTTTTTTAAGATACTTTGAATTAACTTACAAAAATTGTTGTTTTAACCAATTGCCTTAACCATTCTATGGTATTTATTGTATAAACAAAAAGTAGTATGGATTTTATAGGCGTCGCTCGACAATTGACGCAGGCATCCGGCTTGTTAAGCATTTTTAAGGCTTAGGAAGTAGGATGCCCTAGGCATTTTCTGTAATCTGAAAAGGCTTTTAATTGTGTACACCATGAGACTGGTCAGAAAATTACGTCACTATGGTATAAGAAATGCTGCACTCAACCTTCTACTTTCGTATTTGAGGCATCGAATTTAGAGGGTTGACGTGAATGGTAAAAGATCTCCCGGGGCTCTGTAAATATGGGTGTCCCACAAGGATCCATTCTTGGGCATTTTCTACTTCTTGTCTATATTAACGACTTACCATGTGTAATAAATAATAAAGAAAAGATAGTATTTTTTAAAGATGATCCTTGACTTTGAACGACATACTTTAATGAGCGACGATGTAAATAATACTCTCTCTGGAGTAGCAAATTGACCTAGTGTTAATAAATTGCTATTAAATCAAAGACAAGATTTCATGACTCCAAACGAAAGCATGGTAAATTTGAAGGGGCTATGGATAGCGTTAGACATAGTTGAAACAACTGTATTTGAAGCAAAAACTATAGATTCTAAATTCTACGCGAACACAGTGAAGCAAGTTTATAATAAATAAGATTACTTACTAATGTGGGTATTTTATTTGGCATATTTCAGTTAATTCCATAGAATTATGTCTTATGACATTCCACTGTGGGGAAATGCGGCTGATGGTAATACAATCTTTGTTTTCCAAAAACGTGCAAATTTTTAAAGTCTATTACCCAGGCCCCAAAGAATCACTAAGAAATAAGACGAAGCAAATTAAGATGCACCTGACATAGATACTAGAAATTAACATATTTTGATTGTTCCAGCAAGTAGGTTGCAAAGAATGAATAAGTATATTTAAGGGCATAATGTACACGTATTTATAACAAAGTCTCGGTAAACACTCAGAATTTAACTAGTAATAAATTTAAAAAGGTTATCAAGAAACGTTTATGTGTAAAAGATTATTATAATATTAATGACCTCTATCTAATCTTTTTGAAAATACTTATAGCTTAAAATAACATATGTGTAAATTTCATACGATAAAGTCATTATTATTAACCAAGTAGTTTGTTCTTACTTGGTAACTTACTTGGAAAGTTTTAGAACCACTGTGCTCTCGAGTTCGGTAACAGTTTAACTTTTAACGGTTGCTACTCTCGCTTAGTTATGAAAACTGACCTGTTTAGAACGATTATAATAAAAATAAAAACAATAAAACAAATAAAAAGAATTTGTTATTAAAAAGTGTAGCTAAAAAGGTTCTTAGTTGATAGGAACAATAGATGTCAGAGCTTATGTTACATAATGCTGTCAACATATTTATATTATATATTGATATTAAATAATTTAATAAAATTTAATAAATTGGTCGTTTCATGCAAATCCTCGTAGTTTGTGGATGTATAGATGGATAACAAAACAACAGTAGCCAAGGAAATTACCAGGAAAAGTAAAAATTTATATTTTACAGGATTTAAACATTAACTGTTTTTATAGACTTTATATAAAATACATAAAATGTGTGCTCTTTTTACGGTTGCGAAAAATCACTTATTAAATTATCCGTAAAGCTGAACCAACACCTTAATAAAATTGTATTTTTGGCCTTATGTTACGGCCTTTCTTTAAATTTACTAAACATTGTTTTGAGGAGTTTCTCTTCCTGTGAAGTGTAAAAGGTATAAAAAAAGTTATACGAAATGATTTAGCTAGATTGTTAAATTTGTTGTTATAATAAAGTAACATTATTATAAATATTGTATACTCAGTACACATAGATATTTTTTAAAGTATTTTATATATGGACGGATAATTGATTTATAACACATGAAGGAAAAGATAAAATCCCAACGGTTCATAGTTAGTTAAAAGACGTTTTTAAATGAAATATTTTTAGATTGATTAAAACCACTTTTACAAAACAAACTTATTATATAAACTTTTTTACAAAATAAGATTTCATTTTATGACCTTAAAAAGACTATAAATATTTACTTTGTGGCAGAATCTAGCACGAGTGAATAGTAAGAAATTATAATGACTGAGTCTGGCTGCGGAGGTAATAGCAATAAAACTACATTTTATTATGTTTCTGTATACTGATGATCTGCTAACTATTTGATAATCATAAAACTTTTTTAATTTTTTTTTTTCAAAAACAGTTTAAGTTTATTAATTTGGGGTTTCATTCATCTAACATTGGAACGATAAGTTACACAAAATGCTATAAAAACCATTGGTTTCATAAAAAATATTACTGCTAACTGTAAAATGTTAAGTTGACCGATTAGGAGTGGTTAACCTCTAACTTAACGAGACGAATTAGGAATTAAAACGTGCCTGCAAAAAATAAGCTTAATATATAGTTTTTTCACAACATTTTTACAAGGTTTGTTGATTTTATTTAATATAATAATAACAAAGAATCGAGAGAATAAGGAATAGAACAGGAACAGTTTTTAAAATGTGGATGTTTATTCATATCAAATCCTCTAATTTACGGATTTTCGGCGTTTCTTAACATTACATTTATTCCTGACGTTTCGGATTCTTTCCAACATCCATGATCACGGGCAGACTATGTTGGTATATGTCTGTATCTCAATGTTTTGTAATAACTCGTCAGAGTTTATATTTAAAAAATTGACATGTCTTTTGTTCTTAATTTTGAATATTGGTTTGACAAAAAGTATTTATGTTGTTTTTATATTTTTGCGTTTCATTTTTACAATTATTGGATCCCAGGAAGGTGGCAAAGACCAACCATCCTCTCTATTAAAATAAAACAACATAAGTACTTTTTTCAAACCAATATTGAAAATTGTGAAATGTATAATAATCGCGTAAATAAAAGAAATAATTAGATGATTATTTATAAGAAGTTCTACAATGTTAACTAAAACCTGTTTTCAAAAATAAGTTATTTTAAATTATATAATAAATCACCTTAAAATATGAACGTTTAATTTAATTGATAACTAACTAAATTGCGTTGTAAATTACTAGTGCATTGAATTTACTAACTATATTGACTGTATATAAAGAAATCTTTTATGAAAATATTTCTCACGCCAACAAAGACAATAGAAACTGACACAACTCAGTTTCTATTACTTTGAGGTTTCAAGCTATCCTAAGTGCTCACGTAAACTAAAAAATGTTACCTATATGTATTAATTTCTTTATTTGATTTGAATAAAATTAATTGATGCCACACTCCTATAAATAAATATAAATCGGAATCCATAATAGACTTTACGAAGCTTCGCTTGGACTGTTTTTATATTTTTATAGATCTAAGTTACTTTGTATTTTAATTAATCAAAAGCAAAAAGGAAATAGAATGCCTTAATAAGAAGCCATGTCCTGACAGCATATGAAGCAGGGGTAAATTTAGTGCTGCAATAAATTAACGTTTCTGTTCGCATGGCACGCCGAGCGTTAACAGTAATTTGTTTTTATTTGAAAAGATGGCAAAAACTTAGTTGGAAGTTTAACAATATAACTTCTTGCTTATAGTAAGTTTATACAGTTCAACAAATATTCATAATGTGAAAGTGTCTTAGGAAACAATTAAATTAATATCTTTACATACATCAAAACACGGATGATTAAAACTTATTTGTATTACACGTTGGCACATGACACATACGATTTAATAGGGTTTAATAAGGTACCTATTTTTTTCGACGCTAATAAGTCGTCGTCGTCGTCGTCATTTCAGCCTGTCAAAGCCCACTGTAGAGCATAGCCTCCCCCATAAGTCGCCAAGAGGTACGATCCTGTGCCACCTGCATCAACCGACCTCCTGCACATTTGCACAGGTCGTCACTCCATCTGGTGGGGGGTCGACCGACATTGCGATGGCCAGTACGAGGCTGCCACTCGAGAACCTTTCTTCCCTAACGGTTATCGGTTCTCCGAGCTAAATGGTCGGCCCATTGCCACCTCAGTTTGCTAATTTTGCGGGCTATGTTGATTACCATGGTTCTTCTGCGGATGGCTGCGTTACGCACTTTATCACGCAGAGAAATACCGAGCATAGCCCGCTCCATATCTCACTGAGCGACTTGGAGCTTCCTCATACAGCCGGCAGTGAAGGACCATGTCTCAGTGCCATAGTTCATCACTGGCATCACACATTGGTCAAAGACCTTAGTCTTCAGGCATTGAGGAATATTGGACGAGAGGATATGTCGTAGCTTCCCGAACACTGCCCATCCGAGCTGGATTCGTCGATGGACTTCGGCACCGAAGTTGGCTTACCTAATCGGACTACTTGTCCCTGGTAAATATATTCGTCAACAACTTCAAGCACAACACTCCCAACAACCACCGGCAAAGGCATAACATGACCGTCAGACATAACTAATAAGTAACTAATTCTAAACTAAAAATCATTCTAGAATCGAAATTATGAAACGTCATAAAGTTTTTTTTTAATTAAGAAGTAAAATATTTTAGCTCTCTTAAACTTGTATATTCGCCATAGTTTAAAAATTTAAGTTGACAAAAATTCGTCTTAATTTTAAGTTCGCTTTAAATTTATATAGTCTGAAGATTTAAATTGTAATATATCTTAGAAGAGCATTAATCTTTTCTCTAGTGTAAAGTTCAAGAGGACCCTGATTACGTGATAATTAGAAAGTTCCTTATAATGGATCCAATCAGTTACATCATTATTAAATAAATGATCTTTACGGATTTTTTCACGTTTATTTTACATTTTAGAATTCCCGACGTTTCTGAACACTCTCCAGCGGCCGTGGTCAGGTAGACTGAATGTCATCGTCTCTCTTCAATGCAAGCGGTTTCAGATCTTAATTTTAATTAATTATTTTTAGTTTGACATCACCCTATGCAAAATGAACTGGTTTATCTTTAGCCAGCAGTGGTATCATGCTTGGTTTAAATTTTAATTTATTAATGTATGGGTTTCAAGCCAGGTGGTAGAAACTCAACCTATCTTCTCATTGAAATTTGATGTTTCTAATCTCAATAGCCTCACGGATCATCCTTGGTAGGAATCGGTGTTCTTTAGCAAGGATTTGTGGTCGATCAAATCTGATGTAATGGTTTGGGTGATTTAAAGTATGGTCACACACTGCCGACTTGTTGGGTTTTTTATGTTCAATGTCAGCTATATGTTCCTTCACGCGGGTTCTTATTGCTCGCTTTGTCTGACCAATAAAAGAGCGGCCGCAGTCACAATCTAGCTTGTACACTCCTGGAT
This sequence comes from Lamproptera curius, assembly GCA_029286875.1. Taxonomy (NCBI): domain Eukaryota; kingdom Metazoa; phylum Arthropoda; class Insecta; order Lepidoptera; family Papilionidae; genus Lamproptera; species Lamproptera curius. Next base: position 895,998 of record JAGSMT010000050.1, on the reverse strand, counting down.
CTTGTAGAGGAATATTGCACTTCACAGGTGGTAGGAATTGACCAATCTTCTTCAGCGGCTTAAAATAAGTTTTGATTGAAGCCCGCCTCAAAATGTAGCCAATCTTGTCAGTTACGCCTCTCACAAAAGGTAGAACAGCAGGTACTCGCTCCACTGTGGCTGCCTTCACTCGGTCACTGTGACGCTGCCGTGGCGCAGCAAGCTTGTTGTCTCGCAGCACTTGCTTAACATGGTGTAGCATCATTATCAACAAGTCGGCAGTGTGTGACCATACTTTAAATCACCCAAACCATTACATCAGATTTGATCGACCACAAATCCTCGCTAAAGAACACCGATTCCTACCAAGGATGATGCGTGAGGATATTGACATTAGAAAACATACAAATTTCAATAGAGAAGATGGTTGAGTTCTAGCACCTGCTTGGGACCCCATAATTAATAAATTAAAATTTAAACCCAAGCATAATACCACTGCTGGCTGTAAAGATAAAACGGTGCAACGTCGGAGTACAAACTAAAAGAATTAATTAAATTAAGATCTGGAAACCCCGCTTCAGCACTGGCAACAAGACGCATGACATCTCAGTCTACCCCGTGACCACGGCCGCTGGTTCGAAACGTCGGGAATTTAAAATGTAAAATAAATGCGACAAAATCCGTAAAGTCATTTTATTTAATAATGTATAATATTCGCGTAAACAATAGAAATAATTACGATACACTCAATTGAACAGCTACTGCAAATGTTACGTTATGTCGGTACGTTGAAGTGTAAATATTATGTAAAGGTTAAGAATCATCATCATCATCATCATCATCAGCCTGTGTTAGTTCACTGCTGGACATAGGCCTCCCTTAATGCACGCCACCGCTTCCGATCTTCGACTATTCTCATCCAGCCCACACCGGCCACTTTCTTAATGTCGTCACTCCATCTTGCCGTAGGGCGTCCTACGTTTGCGAGCCTCGGTCTCCACTCCAGAACTTTCGACTCCAGTGGTCGTCAGTTCTGCGGCTTATATGACCGGCCCACTGCCACTTTAGCTCACTAATCCGGTGGGCTAGGTCGGTGATTTTGGTTCTCTGATGGATCACGTCATTTCTAATTCGGTCCTTCAGAGATACTCCGAGCATAGCCTCTCCATAGCTCGCTGAGCGACTTTAAATTTGTGGACCAGTCGAACCGTAAGTGTCAACAAGTCAAAACGGGTAGGACGCACTGGTTGAAGACTTTCGATTTGAGGCACTACGGGAGATAGGTTAAGAATACCTTGTTTTAATATTTAGAATAAGAACTGCTGTTACCTACTACTTAATGTAGAGAAATGTGATACAATGATTTTTTAATTTATATTTTTACTTTTTATAAAATACAGCACAATGGGACCGCATAAAGTGTCCCCTAATATTTATTAAGCAATTTAAAGCTGCTGTGCTTAAAAGTGTTTACACAGTTTTTATTTTTGTTTGGTTAAATAGGAAGGATAAGCAAGCTATTTACCTAGTTTTAAGTGATACGCCCTCCACATAACAATGATGCCAAAAGTTCAATAAACGATCTGAGACAACAGATGTAATTTTTTGTTTACATGGTAATTACACTGGCTTCAATGTCAGCGGTTGTGTTTGCACACTATTACAATATCCAATTTGTGACAGACAAAGGCATTATAGTGTTACCAACCCACACGGTTCTATCGAAGCGGGAAATATATCAAATTATATCGGTCTGATTAAATAGAGTCAATATTTTTATGATAGCACCATTTTTAACTTACTTAGATTTAATGATCCCTGATTTCTTCGTAAGGTTTTTTGTCTACTGTAAGTTTTATTACGTACTTTTCCGAGGAAATAAAAGGGTAAGTGACGTAAGTAGGGTCGAGTGTATCACTCGAAAAGTAAATTGCTTCTTTGACGCACTACAAAAAGACGTATTGATCTTTTTGTATACACGCATTATTGAACTTATCCTCTTTATATAGTGATACATATCAATACGTTTCACGCATACAAGACCACGCAATACACCCATTTTATAGATCCATCATTTTTAAAAAATTAATGTGAAAACTTTAACCAAATATTTTCAGTTCAAGACCTCAATATCGTGTAGCTTAATTGCTATATTTTGAATATTTTTCTTTAAATTTAATGTTTCTGTAAATTTAATTTACATGAGGGTGAAATTTATATTCTTTACAAGAAGACTAAATTTGTATGGAGTTTGGTTTTGGTTGCCAGAAAATGTCACAAAATTTCAGAGAATTTAAACTTACTGTAGACGTTTTAACTATCTTCCTCGTAACCGATATCTATGACGGGGTTCTTTAGGCCTCAAAACAATTCAATTAATAATCAAATTATTTCAATTTTTACACGTTATTGAGATGAAACACCCGCCGCATATTTATAAGAAGAAATATAAAGTGTATATGACTAAAGTTAAAACTTATTTTCATTTAATAATAAAAAATATAAAATAATCCGTGAAGCAGCAGTGCATCCTGATCATTCAATTCCCTTTTTTAAACTGTTACACTCTTATAAAACTAAACGAGTAATATAGTTACATCTGTGACACAACCGAAGTTTAGTATCCTTAAAGTAGGTGACGATTTTAGTATTCATTTGAAAAAAAAAAGATTGTAACTGTTCTTCAGGAAGTTCAGTTGTTCAAAATTTGGTCTGTAACCTTTATCGTTTAGGCAAAAAGACGAGCTTTTAATTCCTTAAACTTGGTCATTAAACAATTATAAGTAATCAAAAATCTTTTAATGAAATCAGTTAAATTTACAAATGTATAAATTTGCCGTGAAATAAAGGTGTCCGTTGTAATATTACTTTTTCCGATAACGTGTCGGCTCAATACGATACTCAACTGGCTGGTTCAATTTGTGTAACAATTGATGTACGAGAACATTCTATGGGAATAATTGGGGGAGGCTCATAGAAAACGATTTCGGTTTAATTTAGAGAGATTGGTTTTCGTCGCTTGTATTTTAGCTATGTAAATATTTCAATCTTTGTAAAAGTAAAACCTTTTAAAATTAGGGTATATGATAAAAATGTAATATATTAAATAAAGGTAATATATTAACTCAAATGGAAAAAGGATATTTAATGTTTTACATTCTTTTACATATTCTTAAATACTTTTTTATTTGATGTTGAAAGGCTTTTTGCTGTGTTGAGTTTTTGTGAGTTTTAATAGTATTTGTAAAGAGAAAAGTTTATTTAGAATCAGTGCAGATTAGTTAATTATTCAATTTGTTTAAATTTCTTGAATTTTTTGAAATAAATGGATTATAATATTTCTTAGTTAACATTTTATAACGTGTTAAAAACACGAATTGATATTTTTGTAGCGTTTAAACTAGAGAAAAATTTTGAACTGTGGTAGATTAATTTAGCTAAAACCTTTAAATATTATTAGTTTTTAAAAATATTGACTAATGAAATTGTTAATCATCACCTAGAACATAAAATATTGTTAATGTATTTCAATTAACGTGTACATTATTTTTTTTATTGCCTACGCAGGCAGACGAGCAGTCGGGACCACCTGATGGAAAGTGGTCACCGACGCCCATAGACATTGGCAATACCGGTATTACCAACGCGCTGCCTACCGTGAGACATAGGATGTTAAGTCTCGTTTAACCAGTAAAAACGCTGGCTACGGTGCCCTTTAAACCGGAACACAGTAGTGTTTTCACACTACTGCTTTGCGGTAAAATTACCCACTGAGACCTCCCCTTTTTACAGGGGATCGCCCTGTAAATAGAGGACGTACCATTAATTTAACTCAATTGTAAATTCTTTAAAAATAATTTTCCAATTTATAAATAAAAACTTTTCCTAAACTTTAATAACGTATATTTATGGCTTTTATTAAATCATTGCGCATATAAGCTTTGAATAAAAGACAAAAAACTGACATATTTCGCTCCTTTCATTCACGGCTTATGTGAAAATGAAGATAATATTTTCGGAAAGCAATTTCTTTTTTTTTCTTATCCTACGCTCCTGAAAGATTATTTTTGTTTTCAAACAAACACATAATGTCTTTTAATGTCGACCTCTTAAAGAGTTTTTGTGATATAAAATCAACTGAATGAAATAAGCTTATATTATAATGTAAAGAAAAATATTTATGTATCACCTGCTGGCTAGAACTTGTTTATCTTAATGATAATTGTTTCCAGATACATGTGAAGAATTTACTGGCAAACAAATTTACATTTTATAAATATATTTAACTGGTGTATTTTATACACCAACGCATATGTTGAAATCATATATGCATATTTTTATATGACTTCCGCCTAATGCCGGTTAGCTATAGCGTTTGTTTAATACCAATTGGTATAACAAAATTTTTGTAATCGTACTAGAAATAAAAACAGACACTAATAATCCAATGATAAATTTTCTGTTGTCTATGTAACATAGAAGACATTTTGGTAATTTAAAGTAACCTACACTATTTTCTGACCGCCTGCTGACTGCCTCCGTAACCTAGTGGTAGGGGCGTGTATTTTAGAAACCGGAGGTCGTGGGTTCGAATCCTGCAGTCTTAACAAATTTTCATTGTTGTTTCCTAGTTGGTTAGGGCAATTTGGGACGATCACCCAATTTTCTGAAAAGTAAGATGACCCATGCGTCGGATGGGCATGTGAAAAGTCGGTCCACCCAGCATTGGACCCGCGAGGTGGGTTACGGTTCAAAACCCCCTGATGGATAGGGGTGTATTAGGGAGACCTATGTACAGCAGTGGATTATCACAGGGTGATGATGATGATGACACTATTTTCAAGCTAAGAGTATTATTGTCTATTAGAAAACTGCTGATTAAAACGTTTCTACAAGTGTTTCCAAGGAGTTTCTATATGCAATAAATGATACAAGACATTGTTGTTTTCTAGACGGTTAAGGCAATAATGGGCTGATAGTTCTCGCTTTGTCAAAGCAACTTGGCTGGCCTGTGGTATGAGGCCAACCGTGTCGGCAGCTCGAACCGTACTGGAGAAGCTCGCTGGAGGGACTCTAAATGGTACAGCGGACGAGAATGCAGGTTGTAGGCGTGCTGTCATCCCTATCCTCTGCAGCTAGGGAGGAATCGTGGGGGAAGAGGAGTGTCGATAATTTACCAACGCGCCCTGATTTAGACCAACGGTTTGTTTTAAATAAAATATTTACTCAAAATAATACTACTGTTCATTTAAACTTCATACACTATTAATAATCAAGAAGTTTACTACTTGATAACTTGGAAAGTTTTCTTGCAACTGTGTTTCCCAAGTTAGGTAGCAGTTTAACTTTTAGCGGTTTCAGCAACTTACGCTCAATTATGAAAACTGACCTGTTGGGAATAATAATGAGAAAAACAAGAACTTAGCTTTGACCAACTATCATATTCATTATTGTGTAAGCGATACCGCATTATCCTTTATTTTATCAAGCCAATAATTACCGCCAGGGCGTTTTGGGCAAAATTATTTTTATTTGTCAAGTCATCTCTGATAGCTGATATAAGAGTATTTTTTTTAATATTCAATATTTCATTTAAATTATGGCTACTCGCACAGCTTAAAAACTGTATCTTGTTAATTTCAGTTTAAATAAACACCTGACTTCATAGTGCCAGGAAAAAGGTAATGATTATTATTCAAAACCCTTTAAAAATGTAAATTCATAACCTTTCGCTAGCAAAATACATAGAATGCTTGCTGTTTTCTGGCTGTTGCGAGAAATCATTTATTAAATTACCCGTAAAACTGAGGCAGCACCTGTGCATCCTGATTTCCCAGTAGATTAGCTTTAAACTGATAATAAAATTGTATCTTACACGGCGTTTCAAATTGATGAAAAATATTTTAGAAGTTTTCCTGTAAAGCGGTTGAACAATCCTAAGTGTAATCCATTGATAATGCACTAAACGCTATAGAGTCGTTTCACTGAAAATTTCATTTTTACGGATCTATTTTTTTTTAATAAAAATTATATATTAAAATTTACCACTAAAAAGTAAATTTTATTTTCAAACCAACGCATTCATTTTAATTTTTGTTTCTTATTTATTTAATTAATTGACATATGCCTAAATATAAAATATTTGTTCATTTGTTCTGCTTTTTGAAGAAATATTTATTAACCAATTCACATTGTTGAACTGTCCGTAAGACTCTAAACCTCCAAAACATTTTGTTGCTTCGGTAAGAAAATTACCAGGTAGCTATTTTCGAAATAGGAACATCTATACTTTAGCAGGGTCCATATTTCTAGACTTATTCGACAGCCTCAGGAAAAAGTTCAGCTGCATATTGGAAGAGGCTAATAGATCTCGTCATCATCAGCCTGTGTTAGTCCACTGCTAGAAATAACCTACTACCTTACACATTTTCTCCATCAGGGAATTTTTGGCCGTATCCCACCACGCTGGTACAATTCGGGTTGGTGCGTGGACCGACAGGATTCGAATCCACAACCTCCGGTTTCCAAAGCACATGCCCTTACCACTAGGCTACGGAGGCAAACAGATCTATGAAATCATTTTTAATGTTCAGCGCCTAGTTCATATTTACTTCTTATTCAGGGTTTCCTTAGTCAAGCCTCTACAAATGATACTTAGTGAAGAAATTGTATATTATTTAAGTCATGATATATGATAACTATGTTTATAAATATTTTATATTTTCATTTATTTTATTGTTTTTATTGGGCCTTATTTCTATTGTAAAGACTTGAATTATTAAATGTACATTTTTGTGCTTTACTTTACTTTTGAACAGATTTCAAGTATTTAAGAGAGTTCACGGTCTAATATTCTTTTTGGCTGTTTTTTATATAACATTTGAACAACAAACGAAAGAAAATGTTGGAAAAATCTTAATAGGATTAAGTTCCATTAAAGATATTACTGCTAACTATAAAGTGGACGTCAAGTTGACTGATTAGAAGGCATTAGCCTCCAACTTAGCGAGACGCAATTAGGAATTAAAATGTCGCTGAAGAAAAAACAAGTTAATTCACTGCCGTAATAGGTATATATACTATCTTATGAAATTTGACATGATGAAATATGTTAGGCTAATATTAATATACAGGGAACAGTTTTTCAAATACATATCACTTATGATATCAGACACTAGCTTCAGCAAGGTCAGCTTAGATGTAAGATTAACATTCAGAGTCATTTGATACGAATGAATTTTATCTTAAACATGGATAGTACCGAATAATATAAGTGTATTTAGTAGTTTCTTGTAGAGGGTACTGAGAGATTTTATGCAGTTGTATACAGTTTAAAGTTGGTTATATTTTTGGGATAAAATGTACTTCTTATCTTATATGTTTTAGGAGTGAAATGCATACGTTTATTGTCATTATAATATCAACTAACTCTGTAGCGTAATAGATGTGGAGATGCGCTTTAAAATTCAGAGGGACCTGTGTTTTAGCGTTCACTTGCGCACTGTCTCTTGCGTGGCTAATCTAAAAATATTAGCCACCGTAGTCGTAATTAGCTAGAACGACATTATTAATATACATACGGTCAACTGAATTATAGAGCGAGAGCTTTGTTTAATTTAAATCAGTGCTAAAATACTTTATTCTTAACAACAATATGTTTTTTTTAAAACACTTTGGTAACGATTTTTTTATTTATGCGTCAACAAAATTCGGTTAATCTGTACATACTTTAATAGTTTTTAATATCAATTTTATGTGAATTATTTTTCCGTATCGGATGTTGATAAGAAAGTAATTTTTTAAAAAATAAAAACGGTACTAGAATATTATAAAAGATTTAAATCATAGCCTTATTAAGAATAGACACATAGTTAAATGAATTAACAGATTTTTAAGCATTTTATTAAGATATGTTCACACAATGGAGGTTATTTTGTTGTTGTTGTTTTAAGTGTTTTCAATTAATATAGGGACACATACTACAACAAGAACCTACGCATTGTTAATTTACAGCGTTCTATGTGGCAAGAAACTCCTAACTAAGTCCCGCCTACTACTTAGCACCAAAAGTTCTACGTATGCCGCTTTGACAAACTATTTCTTTGCTTTAAGCTTATTAATTTGGGTTTATATAACTGTAAAACCTATCGTGCAAAGGTAAAAAGGCTGAAAGCGAATAGCAGAGGATCGGCCGTCTTAGAGTTATTAAAAAAGGCCATTATCCGGCTGGGGACTGTTCAAGGCTGACGATGTTAATAAGTAATTGTTTTAACATAAACTATTATAAGAAGTGAAATTGTAACAAAAAAAATATGACAGCAAACATTTTATAACCATTTTGCGTAATAAAATCCGGTGACAGCACGCCCTCTGCAAAAAACTACGCCGCGGTTTCAGCCACTGCATTTTAAATCTCTAATATCTTTTAAGTTATTCATTAAATCAAAATACCAAGTGTGACACGCTCTATGTACATACATTGAAGATTTTTTTAATGCCGTCATCGTCAGCCTGTGATAGTCCACTGCTGGACATAGGCCTCCCCTAATACACCTCCATCCATTAGGGGATTTTGGACCGTATCCCACCACGCTTGTCCAATGCGGGTTGGTGGGTGGACCGACTTTTTACATGCCCATCCGACGCATGGATCATCTTACTTTTCAGACAATTGGATGATCGGCCCAAATTGCCCTAACCAACTAGGAAACAACAATGAAAATTTGTTGAGTCGCCGCAGGATTCGAGGCAGTTTTTAATGCATTAACTTTTATTTTAACTTGCACTATATAACCTTAAATGAGGTTAAAATATACCTGTTTGTTGCCTTTTCTAATTTTTAAGAATGTTCTACAATAAAATGGCTATTGCAGGATATTCTTAAAACATAAATATATGCGCTCGTGGACTTTATTATAAATAGCTTAAAAAGGGTACTAATATGTTTAAGTCAACCTTTTACGGTTTCGGCATCGTTTGCAATGAAATCACACAAGGTTGTGATTTTCGACGCCGAATTTTTAAAATTTTTCTAATATCTATTAAACTTATATATTATTACAAAATTATATATTTAATTATTTATATTGCTTGCGAATATTATACATTATTCAATAAAATTACTTTACGGATTTTATCGCGTTTATTTTACATTTTAAATTCCCGACGTTTCGAACACTTTTTAGCGCCATGGCCACGGGTGAACTGAGATGTCATGCGTCTTCTTGCCAGTGCTGAAGCGGGGTTTCCAGATCTTAATTTTATTAATTATTTTTAATCTGTACTCGACCTATGCAAAATGACCTGATTTTATCTGTACAGCCAGCAGTGGCATTATGCTTGGGTTTAAATTTTAATTTATTAATTATGGGATCCCAAGCAGGTGGTAGAACCCAACCATCTTCTCTACTGAAATTTGGATGTTTTTAATCTCAATAGCCTCACGGATCATCTTTGGTAGAATCGTGTTCTTTAGCGAGGATTTGTGGTCGATCAAATCTGATGTAATGGTTTGGGTGATTTAAGGTATGGTCACACACTGCCGACTTGTTGGGTCTTCTATGTTTAATGTCAGCTATATGTTCCTTCACGCGGGTTCTTATTGCTCGCTTCGTTTGTCCAATATAAGAGAGCCACAGTCACAATCTAACTTGTATACTCCTGGGTCTCGTAGAGGTATATTGCACTTGACAGGTGGTAGGAATTGACCAATCTTCTTCGCGGCTTGAAATAAGTTGCGATTGAAGCCGCCTCAAAATGTACGCCCCTCACAAAAGGTAGAACAGCAGGTACTCGCTCCACTGTCGCTGCCTTCACTCGGTCACTGTGACGCTGTCGTGGCGCAGCCAGCTTGTTGTCTCGCAGTACTTGCTTAACATAGTGTAGCTCAGATGCCAGGGATTCATCATCACAGATCCCTCGTGCTCTCTGAAACAAAGATTTGCCCACGGTAGCTAACTGGGATGGATGGTGGTGTGAATTGCCATTTAAATATTTATTTGTATGGGTTGGTTCCTATACAATATGGCTCAAGGTGTTATCAGGATTGCGAATAATTAAAACATCAAGAAAAGCTAGAGAATTATTATTTTCCAACTCCATAGTAAACTGTATGCCGCTGGAAAGTGTTCGAAACGTCGGGAATTTAAAATGTAAAATAAACGCGATAAAATCCGTAAAGTAATTTTATTTAATAACATATTATATATTATTAAAAAGGGATAAACAAAATTCGAGCAATAGGTTAAAAATTAAAAAAAAACATACGCTCCATATTTAAGTACCTCCTTCGTTTGGAAAGTCGGTCTAAAATAATATACCGTAAAAAATGACCCACAAATATTTAAATTAGAAAGAGATAAATACTATTAAGTTCGTTTTGCTTTAACTGTCTTCATTTGTTATAAATTACTAATGTTTTAGAAGTTTGGTAGTCAGTAAGCCACTACGGAAGTTTCTCTTGCTTGTTTGCCAATTCAAGCAACAGCTCAACTAAAACCATTCGCAGCATTTCTTAGTTATTTTATAAAGTCAAGAACGTTAAAACGGGTTTTTATTTACGGGTAAAATAACCTTTATGATTATTGTGATAAAATAAACGCGCTGTGGATATTCTATCTGTGTTGCTTTAGGCGCTTTGAATATTGTTATTATGACTAGAGCTTGAACTAAGCACGTGGACTAGTAATAAGTAATTTGTAATTCAATTTGTTGATTATGCACGGCTAGAAGGTAAAAGGTTGATTTGGCAGTAAAATTATTGTAATATTCGCTAATATTTTCTTAACGTGACATTAACACAGTCTCGTAGCTGTGGCATAAGAATTCAGCTTTCCTGAATACTGAAAATCTCTCTTATCCAGTGGCGGCAGACAGATGACGGGATACTCACATCCGCTCTTAGATCATGAAATTCAGAAACCGCCAAAGGACAGCGGCGTTGAAGGTGCCATGGGCCTGGAATGACTACCGCTCGCCAGTCATGAAAAAATTACGTGTGCCAGTGATGCGTGGGCCAATCCTGTCGCAGGGACGTGCCTCTTGCCGATTTATGGAGAGGTCTTTGCAATGGGTTTTCAGGCAGAAACGATTATTACATTACTACGCGAAGGCAAATGACTGTTAAATTATGTGTCTATACTTGACATGAGCCATAAGTGTTTTTCCTAGCAATTTTGTTATTTTAAACTGTACGAAGATTAACCAGGGGTTGTAATGAGTATGCAATACAGTATGGAAAATCATCATTGTCAAAGATAAAGCCATGATAATTGTGTTTAATTTAGATATATATAAATATAACACCTCATTTATTCAGCATCTTTTATTGTTCCTTGCTATTCCACGCAGACGAACTCATGGGTAACGGCTAGCTTGTATATTTGATTGAGATTAGTAGTTTTAATACTTAATAAACAATTGTCAGTGTACCTGATAAATAAAATAAGTTTGAAAAGTAAGATCTATCACTCGATGTTTTAAATTATCTTTTAAACGTTAAGTGAAATATCGTTTCTAGCTTTTATAATTATCCGGTTTAGCTTTAATATATTGAGTTAACTGGAAGAATGTAGGTAAATATTTTAATTATGACATATGCTGAGTTTTTAGGAGCACTTTTACTAGCGAAATAAATTTTACTTGTTACCAATAATATAGAACAATTATAGTTCTCTGTTTTAGGTACTAATGTTTCTTATTTATTTACAGTACAGCATCATTTATAAAGAAAATAGTTCCAATAAAATTTATCCCCTCGTAAAAGACAATGATGAGATTTACTTCCGCACTAAAATATTACATATATTAATCAACGAAATTGTCTGAATATGAAATGTCGTACATGAAATGCTTTTATTGCTCAGCAGTTGTTGAGGCAGCAATATTATTGCGATTCTTTTATCTCTTCCTTGTAAGAATTATACAAATAGAGCCTCAATGAATTACTAGCCAGTTGATTAATAAGAATTGATTGTTTATTACATACTATATATGACATCAATATCAGATGAATTGCATTTCCTCATCATATCTATTGTTCTATAATTATGAATGTTAGAAAAGATTTAGGTTGTGTTCATTATTTCTTTATTTTTATGGGTTTTTTCTTTCATGTTTGTTTTTTTTTTAATTTGTCTACTTTAGGTCAATTTCTTTGTTTTCACGTGTTATTTTTGTATAGTATTAATAAGTTTTAAATATTTTGATATTTTGAATCTATAACACAAATTTTATGTACACTCCGCATATATAAATATATGCAATGAAGATTTGGTAGTTAAACAAAGCACTAGTGGTCTCAGATTAAATCACCTTTGCTGATATCGATTGGAAAACTTTAATGTATTCACTTATACACCGTAATAGCTAGTACACGCGACTTTGTTTGCGTGAAATAGCGAGGTGCAATTGGTTATACAGTATATAAATTCAAATATGGAGTATTAATTGTATATGTCCTTATGATTTGATTTATAATCTACAATAAGTATTTTTAATATTTTGTTATAATATAATATTAATGTTTATTTTTTGCATAATAAATAATAGTTAATAGTAACTTATGCTTCTATAGTATAGGTAACTCATAAATGGTGGAAACATTTTTTCACCTCGGATCCATATAACAAGCTTTAAAGATTATCCTATTAATAAAACAAAGTACTTTTCTCAGAATAAAAGTAATTACTTAGCCAGGACTCTTTTATTGTAAGAAAAAACCGGAATAAAAGCAATTTTTTTAATACACATATTTCGGAAAATTATATTAAAACTAGTTGATACCCGCGACTTCATTTACGCAGAATAAGATCATATGCATTGCAGTAACGAAATATAAACATGTCTTGGTACGTACATCGTAGTCCACGAATAAATGGCAAGTATACCATTATTCAAATAAAGTTTTTAACAATCTCATTTTGTGAAGAATTGTGAAAATTTTGAAAAGGATTTTATTATTTACATTTTGAGACAGCGTTGTATATTTCTTAGAAAAATGTATTCTCACTCGTATCTTAAAATTTACGATGTTGCAAAAAGGGCCTAAAAATATAGCATGGTTTTTTAACCTAAGCTTTCCTGTTAAATTAGTATTTACATGGCATATTTTTCATATGGTTCATTGAAAAGGAATCTACTGTATCAAGCACCTAAAGAGTATATCAATATAATATTCAAGATTATGCACGCGCTTATCTTTTTTTACAATAATGAGAAGGTTTTAGATCCTGCCCTACAGAATACGGCGTTAGTTTTACTGACAATATAGTGGTCCGGGGAAGTCGCTATTGACGCAAAAGTTAACACTCTATAAGAGTAATAATCTACTACATCCGATTTATATATAATAAAGAATCACGCTAAAAACTTATTTATATTCCAAAATCGTAAAATCCCAGAAAACGTTAAAAATATCCATCAATAAATTTTAAAAGTTGTCAAGGAACGTTTGTGTGTTAAATGTTATTACAATGTAATATGAGTTTTAAATGATAATACACTCTGGTAATAAAATGCTTGCTCCAGGTTTTTTCAATAATATCATAATTTTATGCTTTTATTTGTTTGTTTATTGTTTCAATTATATTGTAAAGATGACAAAAATAAGTCGAGCAGAGTTTCTTTGCCGGTTCTTATCAGGTCAGAGCGTCTTTTACTAACCAGTGGTAGATTTTTGACAATCAATGAGTGTGTGTATCGCTTCCATGTTGAATAAAGAAAATTTGAATAATATGGCCAGAATTATGCACAACATAATATGCACTTATACAAATATATTCGTATAATTTTGACATTTACCAACAAAAGACCGACTAAGTGCTTCATTCGGTATGCGCTTGGTAATTATAATACTATTCTATTGTGCTTTGTTAAAATTCGTCATGTTTCAAATTAGTTTAAAATACCTACACCGAGTTGTGTAGTTGATTCTATTAAAACCTTATTTTATAAAATAATGTTTATAAAAATTCTTTATTTCAATGTTACTTCTTTGTTCGTCTTCATTTTCTTTTTATCCTACTTTCCGAAATAATGACTCAATTCGGAACGTATGTTTTTTAATTACATATGTTACCTCGTTGCTCCGCTCTTTGCACTCCGATTCTTTTTAAATGATTGATATTAGCTTTCTATCAATTCCATTTCTTTATTAATTTTGTGACAAATAGTAAAACAGATATTTTAGAAATAGAAAAAATGTACAACCAAAAATTACAACCTGGTGCTATTAAATTACAAACGCTGCTAAAATCAAACAGACATAAAGTATGTCTTATCTAATTGTACTTCTTGATTACAATTAAATCCGCGATAGCATTATGTTTTAAGAATATTGCACAATAAGCAGTTCAAAAATGTTTACATTAAAAACATTTTTGAACATTGAAATCAAGCATATTCAAAGCTAATTTAAGTTAATACAGTTAAAGTTAACAAAAAGGATATCATGATGAATGGATACCTTAAAAGTTATCAGAGATTTAAAATGCGGAGGCAGAAAACGCAATGCAATTCCGTACCGAGAGCACGATGCTATCTGCTTAGATTGCTATAACGGTGATAGAAGTCGGTCATATTTTTGTTAATTTTTTTTATTTTTACTTTTCATATATAATATGAAGACTTGTCAATTTAGAAGAAAGCCATGGTAATTTCGTGATCAGATAGATCGGTAGGGCATACCACCGATTTTGTACGGCAATGTCCAGATACAAAGATATGGTCAAGGCAGGTTTTGTTGTGCGTAATAGTGTTGATGCAAGGGATGAGACCGTGTTCTGCCAAAGTACATAGATACTCTGAAGTCTGTGAATTCGCTGTGTCCATAATATCTATATTTAGATCGCCAGTCAGGATAAGACAGGGGCCCTTTGAAATAGTTTTAAGAGCGAGATCGAGGGAAGAGATAAAGGTTTCAACATTCGAAAGCTCGTGATCTATATACCCCCACTAATTTAAAGAAGTTCGGTACATCTACAAGCACGCAGTTAGCTTCTTCTACATCTAATTCCGCAAAGATTGGGGACCATTTGTTGTTTACGTAGACAACTACACCACCGGACTTATTGATAAAATGCTTAGAATTAAAAGATGAGTATCCTGAGAGTTGATTAATAGTAGACGCTTCATTTAACCAGCATTCGCTAAATATAATCACGTCAAAGCTTATACCCAGACGCTTTTGCAACACAAGAAAGTTGTCAAAGTTTTTCATAATACTTCTTATATTTAAACTCAAGATTTTTAATGAGAAACTTGAAATGATATTACTGCATTCTTCAGGGTAGGTAATAGTATGAGCATTCAATCTTATATGAATTATCTACGTCATTTAATAAGTTTACAATCGCCATGAGTAATAGGTTTGTTGATAAGAGGAATCGTAAGACAAGCGTAAGATAGCCGTACCATCCGAGTTAAAATAGTAATTGAGGAACAATTTAGTATACATTTTCTTACTTGTGATATTGAAGTGGGAATCGTATGTGTTAAATTATGTGTGTGAGAGTTTTTGTGCATGTGCAAAGTGTATACAAGTACAAAAATTCCGAATTAAAGTTACATGGTATGAAAAGGTAAAAACTGTTTAAGTTAGCAAGAGACAGCGCGTTACCATCGGTCTGAAGAAAGGTTGTAGTCTGTTCATCAGATGTTTTTTGGACTGAGGGCAAGGCCTGTGAGAGCTTGATGAGGTCCTCTCATTGCAAATTCGTATAGCAGGGCTACCGAGTGAGGCGTCTCTTTTCTGATAAATATGGCTCCATTGTGGTCCAGCTGTGTTTATATTTGTAAGTGTTTGCGAAGATTCTGACTTTACGAAATAACCGTCGGATCACAGGAGTGAGACGTTCATTTACAAAACTGATCTTTCAGGACCATGCCCAGTTATATTGTTGCTTTGAGATTACGACGAAACTTTGCCTGCTTCAAAAACTCATCCCGTGTGAGACGACGAGTAAACGCTACTACTAGGGGACGCTGCATCTGTTTGTTACCGACATCATTGCGCTTAGGACCTACTCTTGAGGCGTATACAATATCGGAATCTTGCAAGGCAACCCCAAGACTCACTGCCGTTGTCAACACAAGATGGTAGGGATTTTCATTTGGGATCTCCTCGACACCCGTAATCTCAATCTCATTTCTTAAGAGCATCTGAGCTTGATTATTTATCTGCTGCTGTAAGTCCAAAACTGTGCTTTTAACTCAATATTTTCAGTACGTAGGGACTCGACTGATTTTATTTGCGTGTCGAAGTTAGAAATTTTTGGCTTATTTCATCTAGAAGACCTTTGAGAAAGTCCCACATTTCGGATGTACTTTGTCGTAGCTGATTGATTTCCAAAGAAAGTGATTGAAGCTCGGCAGCGGATTTTGAGACTCCGCAGCAACCGAAGGGTCAGGCGTGGTTTTGACCACGGTGATTGATCTTGTGGCACTAGGTTTGTTGGTGGTGACAGATGCGGAGGCAATGGTTGAGATTGGCAGGGCACCGGCAGCCAGCGCAGAGTTACCCAGTCGAGGTTGACTTTTCTTTTTTATGGTGACGTTGTCTGCGAATGAGCGAACTGGGGTATGTGAGTTATCACCGCCTTTCCTTGATTTTGCAGCACAGTCTGGACAAATCCATGATGTAAATTGGTCCGAAGTGAGGTTTTCAGCTTTCGCACAGGCAGCGTGAAATGTTTGATTACACGATTTTATGGAGCAGGTTATTACAGCTTCATCTCGCCGAGTTTTCTGTTGGCAGCCAGCGCAGATCATTTTTGCGGTACCAATTAACTAAGCGATACGCAAACGATACCCAAGCGACAGCGGCAAACAACAAACAGTGCCGTGGTACGGAGGCTATTCAAACCGGTTGACGGGTGATAGGCGACCGAGTAAATATGACTCGACGAAACACTTCACATTAAAAACTTACTTTAATCAAGAAACAATATGAGAATCTTACACAATAATTATAATTATTATACTATTAGTTACACATTCATATTAGTAACTCTGTTATTATAACTAAATTCACTATAAGAACATTAAATTAAGCGGAGCGGCAGATGTTTGCCTGTTATTTCTTTAGCCGCGCGGGTAGAAGCGATATAACCTTAAATGAGGCTAAAATATACCTTTTTGTTATCTTTTCTAATTTTTAAGAATGTTTTACAATAAAATGGCTATTGTAGGATATTCTTAAAACTATATAAAAATAAACAAAATTCGAGCAATAGGTAAAAAATTAAAAAAAAAAACATACGCTCCATATTTAAGTACCTCCTTCGTTTGGAAAGTCGGTCTAAAATAATATACCGTAAAAAATGACCCACAAATATTTAAATTGGAAAGAGATAAATACTATTAAGTTCGTTTTGCTTTAACTGTCTTCATTTGTTATAAATTACTAATGCTTTAGAAGTTTGGTAGTCGGTAAGCCACTACGGAAGTTTCTCTTGCTTGTTTGCCAATTCAAGCAACAGTTTAACTAAAACCATTCGCAGCATTTCTTAGTTATTTTAGAAAGTGAAAAACGTTAAAATGGGTTTTTATTTACGGGTAAAATAACCTTTATGATTATTGCGATAAAATAAACGCGCTGTGGATTTTCCAGTGATGCGTGGGCCCCAATCCTGTCGCAGGAACGTGCCTCTTACCGATTTATGGGAAACGATAATTACATTACTACGCGAAGGCAAAATGACTGTTAAAATTTTGTGTCTATACTTGACATGAGCCATAAGTGTTTCCTAGCAACTTTGTATTTTAAACTGTACGAAGATAAACCAGGGGTTGTAATGAGTATGTAATACAGTATGGAAAATCATCATTGTCAAAGATAAAGCCATGATAATTGTGTTTAATTTAGATATATATAAATATAACACCTCATTTATACAGCATCTTTTATTGTTCCTCGCTATTCCACGCGGACGAACTCATGGGTAACGGCTAGCTTGTATATTTGATTGAGATTAGTATTTTTAATACTTAATAAACAATTGTCAGTCTACCTCATCTGTAATTTCTTGTTCATGGATGATTGATAAGATAAGTTTGAAAAAGTAAGATCTATCACTCGACGTTTTTATCTTTTATACGTTAAGTAAAATATCGTTTCTAGCTTTTATTATTATCCGTTTTAGCTTTAATATATTGAGTTAACTGGAAGAAAGTAGGTAAATATTTTAATTATGACATATGCTGAGTTTTTAGGAGCACTTTTACTAGCGAAATAAATTTTACTTGTTACCAATAATATAGAACAATTATAGTTCTCTGTTTTATGTACTAATGTTTCTTATTTATTTGCAGTACAGCATCATTTATAAAGAAAATAGTTCCAATAAAATTTATCCCCTCGTAAAAGACAATGATGAGATTTACTTCCGCACTAAAATATTACATATATTAATCAACGAAATTGTCTGAATATGAAATGTCGTACATGAAATGCTTTTATTGCTCAAGCAGTTGTTGAGGCAGCAATATTATTGCGATTCTTTTATCTCTTCCTTGTAAGAATTATTCAAATAGAGCCTCAATGAATTACTAGCCAGTTGATTAATAAGAATTGATTGTATATTACATACTATATATGACATCAATATCAGATGAATTGCATTTCCTCATCATATCTATTGTTCTATAATTATGAATGTTAGAAAAGATTTAGGTTGTGTTCATTATTTTTTTATTTTTAAGGGTTTTATATTTCATGTTTGTTTTTTTTGTTTTGTCTACTTTAGGTCAATTTCTTTGTTTTCACGTGTTATTTATGTAAAGTATTAAAAAGTTTTAAATATTTTGATATTTCGAATCTTTAACACATATTTTATGACTGGAGTGTACATATATAAATATATTCAATGAAGATTTGGTAGTTAAACAAAGCACTAGTGGTCTCAGATTAAATCACCTTTGTTGATATCGATTGGACAACTTTAATGTATTCACTTATATACCGTAGTAGCTACTTTCTTTGCGTGAAAAAGCGAGGTGCAATTGATTATACAGTATATTAATTCAAATAAGGAGTATTAATTGTATATGTCCTTATGATTTGATTTATAATCAACAATAAGTAATTTTAATATTAAAGTTTATCCCTGATTGCAACCCTTTCAATCAATTTAATTGCAATAAAAAGAAGCCTATGTCCTTTTTACGAATCTATTCAACGTAAGTATGAAATATCATCAAATTCAGTTCATTGTTTAGATGGTTAAGATGAGGACACTGAAAGAGTTATTTTTGCATAATAAATAATAGTAAATAGTAACCTATGCTTCCATAGTATAGGTAACTCATAAATGGCGGAAACATTTTTTTCTTAAATTTGTGTATTTGCTGCATATTCAATGAAATTAATACATTATATAGTTATAGCACTACTAAAATGTGATTAAAGTCTAAAGGAATTGGGCTTCATTTAGTAAAGTACTTCTTACTGTCTATAGATGTCTATTAGGCTAATTAGAAGTAGTAAGCCTGTGTCTTAGAGCAATGTGATTGGGATTTAAACATCTCTCAGTAAAAGTAATAATATATTAGAACATGCCTAAAGATATTTATTAGTACCCACGACCAAATAACCAGTAATTAAAAAATGTAGTAGAGAATATAGCACGCCATACGTAATTAAAACGAAAAAACATAAGAAACAAGAGATATAAAATGATATAGTAATATTTTGTGTTTTTATAGCAACATACAGCAAACAAATGAGTTAATACTACGTACGATTATTTGTATAAGCTTTTTATTAAGAACTTAAACCAGTCCATTGAAACATAAGGCAAAAGCATTAACGAATTATAATAGAAGCATTGAGTACTACTAGAGAAATGAATTTCACCTCGGATCCATATTACAAGCTTTAAAAGATTATCCTATTAATAAAACAAAGTACTTTTCTCAGAATAAAAGTCATTACTTAGCCCGGACTCTTTTATTGTAATAAAAAACCGAAATAAAAGCAATTTTCTTAATACACATATTTCGGTGATTTATATTAAAACTAGTTGATACCCGCGATTTCATTTACGCAGAATAAGATCATATGCATTGCAGTAACGAAATATAAACATGTCTTGGTACGTAGTCCACGAATAAATGGCAAATATACCATTATTCAAATAAAGTTTTTAACAATCTCATTTTGTGATTCAAAAAATTTTGGGAAGGATTTTATTATTTACAATTTGAGACAGCGTTGCATATTTCTTAAAATGGATTAAACTCCTATTTTAAAATTTACGATGTTGCAAAAAGGGCCTAAAAAATTTAGCATGGTTTTTTAACCTAAGCTTTCCTGTTAAATTAGTATTTACATGGCATATTTTTCATATGGTTGATTGAAAAGGAATCTACTGTATCTAGGGCCTAAAGAGTATATCAATAATATTCCGGATTATGCACGCGCTTATCTTTTTTTACAATAATGAGAAGGTTTTAGATCCTGCCCTACAGAATACGGCGTTAGTTTTACTGACAATATAGTGGTCCGGGGAAGTCGCTATTGACGCAAAAGTTAACACTCTATAAGAGTAATAATCTACTACATCCGATTTATGTATAATAAAGTATCACGCTAAAGACTAATTTATATTCCAAACTCGTAAAATCCCAGAAAACGTTAAAAAAATATCCATTAATAAATTTTAAAAAGTTGTCAAGGAACGTTTGTGTTTTAAATGTTATTACAATGTAATATGAATTTTTAAATGATAATACACTCTGGTAATAAAATGCTTGCTCCAGGTTTTTTTCAATAATATCATAATTTTATGCTTTTATTTGTTTGTTTATTGTTTCAATTATATTGTAAAAGATGACAAAAAATAAGTCCAGCTGAGTTTCTTTTGCCGGTTCTTCTCAGGTCAGAGGCGTCCTTTTACTAACCAGTGGTAGATTTTAGACAATCAATGTGTGTGTGTATCGCTTCCATGTTGAATAAAGATATATAAATTTGAATAATATGGCCAGAATTATGCACAACATAATATGCACTTATACAAATATATTCGTATAATTTTGACATTTACCAACAAAAGACCGACTAAGTGCTTCATTCGGTATGCGCTTGGTAATTATAATACTATTCTATTGTGCTTTGTTAAAATTCGTCATGTTTCAAATTACTTTAAAATACCTACACCGAGTTGTGTAGTTGATTCTTATTAAAACCTTATTTATAAAATAATGTTTATAAAAATTATTTATTTCAATGTTACTTCTTGTTCGTCTTCATTTTCTTTTATCCTACTTTCGAAATAATGACTCATTCGGAACGGTATGTTTTATTACATATGTTACCTCGTTGTCTGCCGTCTTTGCACCTGATTCTTTTTAAATGATTGATATTAGCTTTCTATCAATTCCATTTCTTTATTAATTTTGTGACAAATAGTAAAATAGATATTGTAGAAATTAAAAGAAAAAATGTACAACCAAAGATTACAACCTGGTGCTATTAAATTACAAACGCTGCTAAAACCAGACAGACATAAAATAAATCTTACCTAATTGATAGCATTAATCTATGTTTTAAGAATATTGCACAATAAGCAGTTTAATGTAAACATTTTTGAACATTGCTATCAAGCATATTCAAAGCTAATTTAAGTTAATACAGTTAAAATTAACAAAAAGGACATCATGATGAACGGATACCTTAAAAGTTGTCAGAGATTTAAAATGCGGAGGCAGAGAACGCAATGCAATTCCATATCGAGAGCACGATGCTATCTGCTTAGATTGCTATAATGGTGATAGAAGTCGGTCATATTTTTTTGTAAATTTTTTATTTTTCTTTTCATATATAATTATGAAGACTTGAACAATTTAGAAGAATGGTTTCCTCTCTGTTTCTCCACAACTTTGCATATCAAAAAATTTCGTGAAAGTGAACCTGATGGTAAATTAAATCTGATCCTAAAATCACGTCACAAATCTACGGTTCAACCAGTAATTGCGTAACAAGTTAAAAATATGTACTGAAGGTTTCTTTATTTAATTTTTTTATATTAAAATAAGATATTGTCTCACTCATGACTGAGTTTTCCGATATCAAGACTCGCTTATTCAACGTGCTTTATTGACGCTTAACTTATTGCATTATATTTAACTGGAGCCTGATGATAAACTTTTTAAGCTTAAAGCTTTATGGAAACTTTATTAAGATATTGACATTGATGGATGAGGGCAGGAGCATGGAGGTTATGAATTGAACTATTATTTAATGAATAGAACTTTATTTAGTTAATCCTTTAGCCCGATAAATGTAGGCGACGCTAATGTCACTTTGGATAATTAATTAAATCAATGCCATCAGGTCTGTAGACCTATTTGATGAATAGATGGGCTCATCTGTAATATTATTTAAAACAAAGTAATGGTTTTTTAGGAATTTCTGTTTATTTCAGAAAATACTTGTATATGGTGCTTTTAAATTTACGTATATATGTATGGTATAATATAAATAAAGTGTCTGATTTACCCCTTCAACCACTTTTATCGTAATAATTAATAACCTGTTAGTATCTATAAAGATTAAAACTAGGCTTCATAAAGGAAATTAATTTCTTATTTGGGTAAAGCATATACGTGTAAAAATACGTGCTTACGTGTATAATCAATACTTTGAGGAGTAAATGTCAGTTTTTAAATCGATGAATTGTAAAAATTTATATTTTTTTTAGTAAAATAATTATGTGTCATTGCTGGGTGTGTAATACGAGTTATATTTAATAATTTACTTTATTAGTCAATTGAGTCTTTTGTCTGGTCACCCGTTTTTCATTGGAATTTTTACCAAAAAACATACTACTTATAACTTGTAAGAAATTATTACCATCTATATGCTGTAATTTGTTGTTTCATTTTACATAAATAGGATAGTGACTTAAAAGCATTGAATGTCATAAGGATCAAATTTCATAAGTCTACATTTCTTAGCCCACCAAAGGGTATTATAAAATATTATTTTTCAAAAATCTCTTAA
The DNA here is from genome assembly GCA_029286875.1 of Lamproptera curius. Classification (NCBI taxonomy): domain Eukaryota; kingdom Metazoa; phylum Arthropoda; class Insecta; order Lepidoptera; family Papilionidae; genus Lamproptera; species Lamproptera curius. Next base: position 873,020 of record JAGSMT010000050.1, on the reverse strand, counting down.
TAATTTAAAAAGTTTTCTTTGGCTTTATGTGCAAATCATAAACGATTAATGAAAAATCTAAAAAACAAAACAATGGGATGTTTAAGAATTCAAACAAACTTAACAGCTTTCAAAAATGGTAACAACTTGGTCATAAGACCGTTTTCAGTCAAAACTTACATTACTCACATTCAGACAGTATGAATTTTCTCAATATGAAAGAAAAATATTCATAGACGGCTAACAAGTACAACAAAAATCATTTAATTCGATGAGTTTCATCATTCACAGATAATGTTATGTCTGTTCGATGTTAAATAATATAACAAACGAGCCTATCGTTCCATCAAATAGCTTACTATGAAGCTCTACAGAGTTCTTGCCAATTCATTTAATTAATTATCCAAAGTGACATTGGCATCGCCTATATATCTCAGGCTGAAGTATTAACGAAATAAACTTCTGTTCATTAAAGAATAGTTCAATTCATAACGTCCGTTCGACTTTTCTCATCGATCAACGTTTCCATAAAGCTTTGAGCTTAAAAATTTTATTGAGGCATTTTTTAAATATAAGGTAATAAGTTGAACGTCAATAAAGCAGGTTGAATAAGCGAGAATTTATAATGGAAGTCTTGTTTGACGAATAAAACAAGATATTAAAATAAAATGTAAAAGTCAGGAAAGAATTACAATGCACAATATTTCACTTATAACAATTTTGCGGCATATCTATTGTTGTACTACAATTAAGTTTTTCTTACTAAAAGTACAAAAGATAAAATGTATATATAAACAAAAATTGCATTTTTAACATTCAATATTTATTATTAGTTGAGTATATAGACAAAAGCCAGAAAACACCATATGATCTCTTTACCTTAACGAAACTTCTAGAAAAATAAGCATGACTCTATTTTTGCTGCCGTTAATACAAAGACAGTTTTATTTGAAGCGTCTCTGAGTTCTTAGAAGGTGCAGTTCATAGTTTCTAAATTCTAATATATCTTGTAATCGTCTGATTTTAACTCTATACCAGAAAAACAACAGTTCTAATGACAAAAAGTTATATTACATTACGAACGTTTTAGTCTGCGGTATGCTAGAGTATGAATTTGCCTTAACGTCTTGTTCGACAAATATAGTTTTATACGTCAAGATCTTATTTTGCTAGACTAAACTATGTTTTTATACTAATTAATTAGAAAAAGTAACGGAATAAAGCGATGAAGTACCATTTTCAACATGAACTCGAAACATAAGAATAGGCCTCTTATTTATTATTGTAGGCATTCAACTGTGGCTTATACAATTATTTGAGTTTATTTAATATAGTATCTTAATTCTCATTTTTTATTATATTAATAAAATCTATTTAAAATATTAAAAAAATTAATAATAAAGCACGATAAAATACTGCTCTAATTACCAAGCACATTAGGAATGAAGCGCTTATTTTGTTGAAAAATTTCGAAATTATTTTGCCTAAGTCCGCATTATCTTTCGCACGATTTCAGTCATAAACCGTTTAGTCCATTCTAAAAACGTTCTATGCAAAAACGTGCACATATTTGTGATTTTGTACTTTTATTTAAATAAATCTTTTGCCATAGAATTAATTTTACACTTATTTTTTTTTTAAGTTTACGGCTTATTTATTATGATCTCATTGTAAATTTAATAAATGAACTTACTCAAAAGGCAAATCAAGTTGTTGACTTGTCTAAAGAAAATGTTAAGGAAAAAAAAACGAATATAAAATGTTGATTAAAACGAAAATTTTAGGAAGAGTACAGAGAAAACATAAGGATCCTTATGAAAGTATATTGGTATAATTACAGCCTCAGGGTACGTTCAGAATTAATCATTATTAATTTATTGACGAAAATAAAGTCGGTTTATGTAAGCACGTAATAAAATAAATCAATTTTATGCGTAATAATTTATTCTTAATATTTTATGTAACGAAAATCTATCTATAATAGAATAGAAACTATTTAATTTATAACTTTTTTTAAAAGCAGACCTGCACTCTCAAACAGTAAATATACGAGCACAATATGATTTATTGCTTCACGTGGCTTAAAATCAATATGTGATGCTCTTAGACGGTGTTTGTGGGTTCAATTGCTAGGGGAAAACAACTTTGTTATATAATTGTTGTCTGGTTGGTAATAGCTGTATGTGCCGATCTCTCAACTACATACAAAATAAAGATAATGTTGCGTCAGATAGGTATGAAAAACAGTAATCCAACTTTCCCAAAAAAATTGTGTCCCTACAATAAAAAATGAGTCATTCATATGTACTCAAAAAATTTGATATTTTTAAAGCAAATTATAAGCAAGCAATACGTTGCGTATTCTTATATTGATTTAAAATATGTTAAAAATTAATTTTACTTTCATGCCGCCGTAGATTTAAAATAATAAATATCTCAAGACAATCAATATATCGTCTTATGAGAATAATCATCGTCATCGTCATCAGTCTGTGCTTGTTCACTGCTCCTCTAATGCACCGCCTTCTGCATAGGATGTTTTGGACAGTATCACACCACGTTGGTCCAATGCGGGTGATGGGTGGGAAAAATTTTTACATGCCCATCCGACGCATAGATCGTCTTACTTTTCAAGACAATTGGGCGATCGGCCCAAATTGCCCTAACCAACTAGGATAAAACATTGAAAAGTAGTTGAGTCCCCGCAGGCTTCGAAACCATGACCCCTCGTTTCTAAAGCACATGCCCTTACCACTACGCTACGGAGGTACTTGTGTTATATAACTAATAGATACATTAACCAAAATATGTTTTTAAATGTTTGTCTGTCTTGTCTGTTCAGGCTAATCTCTGGAGTGGCTGGTTCAATTTTGACAGGACTTTTACTGGATACAGGATGAAAATGGGAGTAACTAAGGCTACCATTTAAAAACATATTTTACCACGCGGACTTAGTGGTGGGCAACAGCTAGCAGTAAATATAATTAGTCTAATCATAATAATAATTATTACACTTAAGCTTAAACGATTGCCGCTTTTTTGTATGATATCATAAGCAGACCTACTTGCAGAGAAGTTCGTATGTATAATTCATCCTTGCGATTATAACATAGTTTGAAAAATTTATTCCTACATGAAGTAGTTAAAATCCATAAAAAAGATGGGCAAATAATTTATTTGAATATTCACCTAAATCAATTACGTTAACGACCAGTAACACCGCCGAAGAGTCAGCATATACGTAGTAACCATAATTCTATAAAAATAGGAACATCTAATGCTGTAACGCACAATACTATCATAGCTACATGCGGATAAAATTAACACTACATAATATCAATACTTTAACACGAGTTAGTATTAATATTGGCTCCAATAAGTGAGTTAATCAACCCTTGTATAGAATTAGTAACTGAAAACTTATGCTACGTATGAAGAAATAGTTTGGAAGTCCGTAAGAAGTTTGTCACAACAAAATTAACAAAACTTTCGCGATATTTGTTTTATTACCTTTACTGTTATTACTTGAAAGCAGGCAAGTTCACTATGGCATTGAATTAAATATTTACTAAGAAATTTATAGAATAAAAATATTTTTTATATATCATTTTTAAAAATAAATGTATTTCACAGCAAAGACACTTATATGTATTTTATAGCTATAGGATGTGTAAGTCAAACGCCAGTCGTTTTTTACGACCAGTAAGATTAGAGTAGTGACGAATTAATTTACATTTTCATATTTAAGAATGTTTTACACGAACAGAAAACAAATATAAAATTAAAATAATTAAAAGGAAACTTTCAGAAGAGCACCATAATTAACGTCAGAATGTTTTACAAAAAATATGAAAATTGTATAATTATAACCTCGGGGCACGTTTGGAAATGATTTTAATTAATTTAATGAAGACATGAATATTGGTTTATGTTAGCACGTTATGATAAAAATCAAATTTATTGGATATATATTATTCTCTATATTCATAAATGGCAACGTTCCTTCCCCCACTTCCTGTTACGTTCTACTAGTTTTTTTTTCAAATAGCAGCAGATCCATTAAAAAAATATCTTCGTCCGTGGTGTATTCAAAAACACTGTTTAGTAATATAAATAAGGTGTTATAGTTGTTTATTTCCACAATTTTCGTCTTTGTCTTCGTCAATGACGAATTTCAATATTGACTTTCTTCCCCATATCAATCCTTGTTCGTCCTTGTACATTTAAAAATTACAAAAATCTACAACTATAATCCTCCTCTACCTACCTCCGTAGCCTAGTGGTATAGGCGTGTGGCTTGAAACCGGAGGTCGTGGGTTCGAATCCTGCGGGACTCAAAAATTTTCATTGTTGTTTCCTAGTTGGTTAGGGCAATTTGGGCCGATCACCCAATTTTCTGAAAAGTAAGATGATCCATGCGTCGGATGGGCATGTAAAAGTCGATCCACCCACCAACCCGCATTGGACCAGCGTGGTGGGATCGGTCCAAAAACCCTCTAATGGATAGGGTGTATTAGGAGGCCTATGTCCAGCAGTGGACTATCACAGGCTGATGATGATGATGATGACAACTATAATGAAATTTAACCCACACCCTATTGCGAGAGGGATAGAATCGTTAGCTACAGATCTAAAATGGTTTTGTGATAAAGGCCACTGCTAAATGCACAGGAATTCGTAAGATAAAATATCAAAGATCAATATTTGACATGATAACTTTGTGATATATATGTTTTATAGTAGTTTAAAATATTTTGTGTTTCTTACTAAAATGTATGAACAATGAGATGAGCAAGTAGGAAACGTTCGGTTTCATATTGACCTTCATCCCCATTTCAACACCTCGTTCTTTTCCGTACCGTTTGAAACTTCAAAATTGATAGAAAAACACCACTCATCGTACGTTTCGATTATCTAGACACAAAGTTTAATTGTTTTGTTATCAACGAAAACAATTTCCATATAAACATTCATCAACTATTTAAACCCTTTTCACGACTTTTATTGCAATAATTTACAGTGTATGTACCAAATTTTATTGAAATCAGTTCAACGGCTTACACGGTTAAGAGGGACAGACATACAGAGTTACTTTCGCATTTATAACTTCAGGATCACATACACACGCACATATCATCAGCCCCTGTTAGTCCACTGCTGCACTTAGGTCTTTACCAATGTACGCCTCTTCCAGCAGGGCTTTTGGATCGTATTCCACCACTCTAGTCCAATGCGGGTTGGTAGGAGGACCGACTTTTTACATGCAGATCTGACGCGTCGTCTTACTTTTCACCAAAAACCTTTCTAAAGAACACACCCTTACCAGTAGGCTATGGAGGCAATAAAAACACTAGCGATAATTAAAAATATGAATATTTGTGAAACTTTCTAAAAATATATAATATGCCATAGTCAACTTGCCTGCAAGTAAAGATAATAAAACAATCGGCACACTTTTGTTAATTTTGTTGCGGCAAACTTTTTACGGAGTTTCATACTAAGCCTTCATACGTAGTATAAGTTTTCGGTGCTACAAATTCTAGTTGCAAATTCTATATTAAGGTTAATAAAATCATGTATTCGAGCCAATATTAATACTAACTCGTGTTAAAGTATTAATATTATCCGCAAATTGTTATGGTAGTTTTTTGCGTTACAGCTCAGGAACATCGAATATGTTCGTGTTTTTATACGTTTGTTTTGTATATATTATCGCTTCGGGACTGACTGTATGACTTACGTTAAAGTATTTAATGTAGCTCATTAATTAAATAAGTAAACAATTTGTTATAGATTTTATCTGCATTCAATGCAAAGATATTTTTCGAATTTTATTTTAGTCGCATGAATGAATTTAAAATATATATCATATTTAATTGCTGCAATTAGAACTACTGAAGAAATTATAGACCAAAGCAACATTTTTAGATTCCGTATACCCATTTTAAACCTTTGATATTTTAAAAAGTAACAAAAATTAAAACTGTGGCGAGACAACATTACATTTTCTTTATTTTTAATTTTTAAATATATTTCATTTTATACGATTGCCCACGTAACATTGTCTGAAAATTTCTTTAAAAAAATGTAATTTTTAGTAAATGTAAACTATTCATGTTTTATTGTAATATAGGCACATACATTTTGTACGAAAATTGAGAAATGTTTTACATACCTGTCTGCGCATCATTGTCTTTAATTTCTGAATGATTGGCACATGGCACACATTTAATAATCAAAAAAGCAAATACAGAAAAAGTTTCTTTTTTGCAACTTTTGAACCCACGAGCACCGCTATGAACAGCGTAACATATTGATGTTAAGCCACCTAAAGTAATACATCATACTTTGTTCGTATATTAACAGTACATGAGCCCAAATGTTAGTTAAATAAAATGTTAAAATATAAAAAATAAATGAATAGGTACGTTTATATTTATGTCCTTTATAACTAGATGCCAACAAAGACCGACATTGTTATTATCAATAAATGAACAAAAATAATTTCTTAAGGAATGTTATTATAAAAAAAAACTTTTGTAATTATTCTTTCCTTTACTCCGATACTCTCAAATAAATTTCGTTTTAATCTTGTTTTTATTTTAGTTTTGTTTGTGTAAAATTTTATAAGAAATTTTAAAAATTTGTTTGCAGTTTTTTTGTATTTAAAAAATATTTTTGTCTGTCTGTTTGTTCTGGCTAATCTCTGACATTGATTTTTCGATTTTGACGGGATATTCTTTGAAAAACAGGTAATGTTACTTAGGTTCCTGTCTTTTTAGAATAAAAAATATATTAACACGCGGACATCGTCGCGGGCAACAGCGAGTCGTGAATAAATACTATGTAATAATTAGAATATTAAAAGCCAAATAAACGTTTTTACAGCATTTTAAAAACAAAAATCTCGTTTGAAATTGTACTGTTCTTTAAAAGTACAAAACCACAAAAATGTACACATTGATAGAACGTTTGTAGAATAGACTGAGCGTAATATGTCAGAAAATGTGAAAAAGATAATGTGGACTTTTCCAAAATTGTTAGAATAATTTTGACATTTTCTAACAAGAGGACTGTATAAGCGTTTCATTCGGTACGTGCTAGGTAATTACAGTAATATTTTAATGTTCTTTGTTGACTACAAAAGTTAAGGGTTTATATACTATATTAGATTGTAGTAGAGTGTAGTAGAGGTGGATTAGAAGTTACTTGAAGAATTGACTTGGTAAAAAAATTTTGTCTAAAGCAATAAAAATCTGGACCTCATGTGTTGTGGGTATAAGTAAAAATTTATCTTTTATCGCTGTCACGGATTGGTCCATAGTAAATATACCGACTTTGAAGTTTTCTAATAATAGAATAATCCCCCTAATCGATTCTGACTACAACTGCCGATTGTTATTAGATATCCGCAAACTATTGAGTCGATATTATAATACACATATGTGGTGACCAACAACACAGGTGTACTTCTTTTCCATGGGACGGATAGCCAACACCATCGCAGAAATCAGACGCAGGACCGACTTTTTACGTGCCCATTTGACATATGGATTAACTATTGATTAATCAGCTTTCATTGCCTTAACGAATTATGAAACCAGGTAGAAAAGTAATTGGATTTCCGCAGGATTCGAACCCACAACCGCCAGTTATAAAAGTGGATGAAAGACGTAATAATTTTATAATAGAGAGTCGAGTTGAACCTAATAAAATTTAGCGTCAACTTTAAACAATTCTATTAACAGAACAGTCTTCTACCTTGAAGTCACCACAAGATGGCAAGTATGTATGGTTTATTATGCACAACATATAACAAAACACTATAAACAAGCTTTATAAGCTATATACTACATGAGTTGCCTATGTAGTTTATATTCTTACAATTTGGTTTAATAAATTCTATTCTTAATTTTTTGCAAAAGATATACCTAATGTTTAAAATGCAACGTGACGCACTGAAATTGTACAATTAATTTTAAAGTTTTATCGTCATATGTTTCATTTATAACGAGTCTTCTAACACAATGACCCGATTATTTAACCTGCTATATTGACGACCAACTTATTACTTTTATTAAGGCAATTCCTACATGCAATTTTTAAGCTTAAAGCTTTATGGCATCTTTGTAAAGTTATTGACGTTGATCGATGAGGGAAGTTGTACAGAGGTTATGAATTAAACTATTCTCTAATAAACAGAAGTGTATTTCGTTAATCCTTTAGCCTAAGGAATATAGGCGATGCCAATGTAACTTCGGAATATTAATTAAATGAATTGGCAAGAGCTCTGTAGAGCTTTGATCTGTTAGCTGTATTATCATAAGATGGGTTGTCTGTTACATTATTTATCAGCGAGTAAATATTATATTATCTGTGAAAATAATTTTTAAAATTGTTATTTAGACGAAAATCATTGAATGAATAAGAGATTTTTGTTAATACGGCAGTTTTTTTAAATGTAAGCTTGGTTACTAAAATAGGTGTTATAACCACGTTGTTAACTCTTACACTTTTACTAGACTAGATCTTCAAAATTTCAAACATGTTCCTTGCTTGACTAAAATTAGGAACTATGGTTTTCTAATGCCAAGAACGATTTAAAAACCTTGCCTGCCACCAGGGAAACTGAGATAGGATATGCAAAATGAAGCCATCTATTCTGATACGATTAACACATTAGGCTACGAAAAATTGTGTGCGTGCAATTTTTTTAAAAAAGCTTTTATGAATGATAGTTCCATTGTCTAAATGAATCCAGAGTTAAGGTTGTATATGACTTTTTCATTTCCTACCGAAATTATATTTTATCAATAAATTTGATTTCGAATTTTCGTATGCATTGTCAGCCGTTCTTAAACTTATCAAAATCACCTTTGATGTTGATCACCGAAACTACTTTATGATTCGATTTATAAAGTTTGTCCTCATCATAAAATTGGCAAGTGTTAGAAACACGTTAAAATAAAAAAAGAAATTATAACGAATAAAATCGATATATTTATTTACGTGCTTAAACATAAACCAACTTAAATTTCATCAATAAATTAATAATAAATAATTCTGAACATACCCTGAGGCTGTAATTATAAAAATAAACTTTTATAAAGATCCTTACGTTTACTCTGATAATCTTCCGATATTTTTCGTTTTAACAAACATTTTATATTATTTTCATTTTAGTTAATTTTTTTAGACATGTCAGCAATTTGATATAAGGTTTTTAGTAAATTTACGATAAGTAAGTTAATAAGAAGTTTACTTAAAAAATTAAAAAATATGTTGATTCTATTGAAAGGTTTATCTAAGTAAAAGTACTAAAGCACGAAAATGTGCACGTTTTTGCATAGAACGTTTGTAAAATGGACTGAACGGTATACATCCTCCTGAAATCGTGCAAAAGATAATGTGGGCTTTTGCAAAATTGTTAGTATAATTCTGACATTTTCCATCAAAAGGACTAAATAAGCGTTTCATTCCGTACGTGCTTGGTAATTAAAGTAGTTTTTCATAGTATTTTATTACATTTTTATTAATATAATACAAAAAAATATACAATATTAGGTTGGTTGGAAAAGAACTCCATGTTTTTTAAAGAATTACATAAACAGTAGATGAATGCCTATTATAATAAATAGGGTGGCTTTAAGGTGTAAGTTCATGTTAAAAATTTTACTGTATCGCTTGTATATCGTATATCGTACCAGGACTTGGTTGAGTAGTATAGAGTTCGTATTAGGGCTCTCGTGTTTTCTAATAAATATGTTTAAAAACATAATTTAGACAACCAAAGTAAGACAAAAAAGCGAATTCTAACTCTAGCATACTGTAGACTAAAAATTCGTGCTGAAATATAACTTTTTTGCAATAGAATTGATCTAAACCCCGAGGATTACAAGTCAAAATTTAAAAAAAGTGCTTACTAAAACTTCTGAGAATTCGGATTCACTGCAAATAAAACTGTCTCTGTAATAACAGTAGCAAAAATAGAGTCATGCTTTTTTTCTAGACCTTTCCTTAAGTTAAAGAGATAATACGGTTTTTGGGCTACATACAGATGCAACGTTATGGTTTTATATACACTTACGATTAAATTTAAAATATCTTTTGTACTTTTACTATAAACAGCCGATTTGTAGTACTATAATAGATAAACCTAAAAATTTTTATAGAGCAAATTATGAATTGTAATCATTCTCTCAATTTTTATATTTTATCGTAAAGTATTGTTTAATTCGTCAACGAGACTTCCGATATAAAGACTGGATTATTCAACCTACTTAGTGACGTTCAAGTAATAACCTTATATTTAAGCAATGCCTCGATAATTTTTTTAAGCTTAAAGCTTAATGGAAACTTTTAAAGTTATTGACGTTGATCGATTTGAGAAGTAGTACGGCTGTTGTGAATTTAACTATTCTTTAGTAAACAGAAGTTTATTTCGTTAATCTTTTAGCCTGAGAAATATGGGCGATGCCAATGTCACTTCGGATAATTAATTAAATGAAGTGGTGAGCTCTGTAGAGCTTAGATCTGAAAGCTATTTGATCGATGGATGGGTTCATCTGTTATATTATTATAATCGAGTAAATATTATATAATCTGTGTAAAGTACTTTTTTAAAGTTGTTATTTAGACGAAACTCATTGAAATAAATACAGATTTTTACGGCAGTTTTTTATGATCCAAGAATGTTTTCTTTCCGTATTGAGAAAACCAGACTGTCTAAATGTAAGCTGTTTTACTAAAATAGGTGTTTAAACTTTCTTGTTAACCATCTTACTCTTTCTAAAACAGATCTTCAAAAATTTCAAACATATTTCTTGTTTGAGTGGCGTACGATACGATATCATTATTTTAAATAAATCCAGAATGATTAAAAAACCTATCTGCCAAAGTTTTGATATGATTTGCAAACTGAAGCCATAGAAACTATAACGGTCTTTCCGGGAAGAAGCGTAACAAAGAAAATTTGATAGCAATTTAATTTAGGTAATTGTTCCCTTTACTTGTAATGGAGTGACGACATTCGTAATGTGGCCGATGTGGGCTGGATGAGAATAGCCGAATATCAAAAGCGGTGGCGTGCATGAGGGGAGGCCTATGTCCAGCAGTTGACTAACGCAGATTGATGATGATGATGATGATGATGCTGAAGATTTGTAATTATTTTGAGAAAAGAATTGTTCTAATAAAATATATTAGCTGGTCCTGTATTGCAAAACGTTTTCAAAAAATTTAAATTTGATACGATTTACACGAAAAATTGTGTGCGTGCAATGTTTTTAAGAAAGCTTTTTTGAATGTAAATTTCTATTTTCTAAAAAAATTTACAGCTAAAGTTATTAGCTTATTCATTCCTACCGAAAATGTATACTATCAAAATTATATCAAATCCACTAATTTACGGATTTTTCGCGTTAGTTATATATATTTATTTCCGACGTTTCGGATTCTTTCCAACATCCATGATTACGGGCAGACTAAGTTGGTATACGTCTATCTAGATATAGTTTTTTTTAAAAAAAATGTGAATTTGATATGTATAATAATCGCGTAAATAAAAGAAATAATTTTCAAAGTGAATCAATTTTCAACTTGAATTTGATTACGAATTTTTGTTTTTAAACATTTATCCAGTTTGGGCACGTCATAAAATTGGCAAGTGTCAGGAACCCATTTTCATCTTCCAAGAAATATTTATTTAAAGTAGTTTAATTTTTTTAATTTTCAGCTAAATGAGAAAAAATGGCTCATCTCAAAGCCTTTTAAGAATGTAGAGAATAAATATAAGAAAGAATATTAACAATAAGAGTGATTTATTTTATAACGTGCTAACATAAACCTATATTCATGTCGTCATTTAATTAATTAAAATCGTTTCTAAACGTGCCCCGAGGTTATAATTATACAATTTATTTGTTTTTTGTAAAACGTTCCGACGTTAATTATGGTGCTCTTCTGAAAGTTTCCTTTTAATTATTTTTATTTTATAATTATTTTATGTTCGTGTGATCTTTTTAGATATAGAAAATTTAGATTAAATCGATATCTACTACTTAGGCTTAGCGGTTTATCTGTTAAATAAGAAACAAAATTATACATTTTTATTTATTATCCAATTTACTAATTACTTGTATAACATTTACCTTGTTTGTAGTTATTATTTCAAGAGTCGGCTTCTGTCCTACTCTGTTTGAACTGAATAACAATATTTAAAAAAGCGACTTGCGTTTAACCTACAGAACCAACAGTCATACAATACAAATCCGTGTGCTGCTGTTAATTAATCATCCCAAATTATTAAAAATGCATGTATCTATGAAATTTTTAAATAAATATTTAATACTATTCCATAGTCAACTTGCCTGCCTCTAAAAAAAGGTAATAAAACAAATATCGGTAAACTTTTGTTAATTTTGTTGCGACAAACTTCTTACGGACTTCCAAATTATGTCTACGTACAAAGCATAAGTTTACAGTGCTTATTATAAATTCTATACAAGGGTTCATAAACTTATTTATTGGAACCAGTATTAATACTTGTATTGTCGTATTCATATTATTCACAAACTGTTATAGTAGTCTTGTGCGTTACAGCATCAGATGTTCATGTTTTTATGGAATATCGTTTACTTACTGGAATTACTGGTATTAAAGTAATTCGTGTAGGTCAATAAATCCATGCTTCTATAATGATATCATGAATGCGAAAATGATTTTGATTATCTCTGCCTGTCTATCTTCATCTAAACCATTGAGCTGATTTCAATGATAATAATTACATACTTAAAATTGAATTCTAGTAGAATATAGGCTATTAATTATTACGATACAAGTGGTTATAAGTGTTAAAATAGTGGATGAAAATTTATACGGAAATTTGTCGTTGTTGAACATAGAACGACAAAATTTTGTGTTCAGATATGTGATACGAATTCATAAGTGTTTGGTCTAGCAATTCTCTAATTTAAAACTATGAGGGGATGAACTAGAGATTGAAATGAGGATGAAAGTGAATATGAAAATTAGCATTGTGAAGAGACAGCAATGAAAATTGGTGTTTTTTTGCAACGCAGGCAGACGAGCAATCAGGGTCACCTGATGGAAGTGGTCACGACGCCCAAAACATTGGCAATACGGTATCACCAACGCGCTGCCTACCGTGAGACAAAGGATGTTAACCCTCTTTGCAAGTAAAACGCTCAGGTACCCTTCAACCGGAACACAGTAGTGTTTTCACACTACTGCTTTGGTAAAAGAACAGAGACTTGGTTGTACCCACCGAGCCGGTCTCCTGTAAACGGTACCTACCACGGTTACGTTTAATTTTAAAAGGTACCAATTATAACACCTCATTTAATTTATAATACTAAACATAATTTTTGAATACACCACGCTATTCCACGTCGACGAAGTCGCTTGTAACATCTAATAAGAAAAAAAATTATCCACACAAGTTTATTTATGATTTTATTCTCATAATGAAGAAGTTTTCAACGTGCCTTATAATTTAGTTTTATAGTCGCAAGGTTAACCCATTTAAACGTATTAACTACTTTAAAACATTAAAGGACTACGGAACTAATAACACTATAAAGCGACACTCGAATTAGCTTATTTATAAGATAATCAAAGCTGAATTATAAAATCAATACAAACGTCTCATTTCATAGAGTGCAACAATTTCTCAATGTGTCTGTAATAATATTTTTTATATTTATATTTCTTTCACATATTGTAAAAGTATTTTTTATATAAATATTAAATCATAAAACTACCTAAGCACAAATACGATCATATAGATAGAGCGCTGCAAACAATCGCCAAGGGTTAAAGGTTTAATGCAATACGCTACGGAATCCGTAGAGAGCGTAGCGCGTAGCAGTCCGGTCCAGTCTCTCTCCGCGCGTCGGTTCGCTAACACGTCCTTAGCGTTTCGTCATAACTGCCGAGTACATACGTAGTTACGATAAAGTAAGCGTGAGACCCCTATTAATTGGATATTCAACGATGCGTAGCTCTTTCCAGTTAGGCATGGTTTGCATTGAGCACCGCTCGTATAAATCACTCGTTAAGGATTAATTGCACTCGGTTGTCGTCGAGATATGAAATATTTTTGTGCTGTGTACGCCAGACGTTTTTACGGTGGACATACAGTTTTTGAAAGTCGTCGATTCGTGTTACCGGTAAGTTGAGTTTTTATATGATCGCTATTTATTTGCGGCGACTAGATCATGTGCGTTGGTAAATATTACGCAAGTTATTAGTGTCAGTTGATTGCGATGTTAATATCGGCAATGAAGTATATTTTAGTAATGGTTGTCTACATGATTTATCATAATTTATGTTTTTGAACTGATTTACTCAAATACTAAGGGATTTTGAGCCAAGACCGCTGAAATATTTATAACATACTTTTTATCAATTAAATTTAACCGTTAATTTTTCCAAGAGACATACTCTTATATATTTTTTTTAGCTATTTCAAAAAAGAAGTTAATGAATAATTTTGATTTAGTTCAATTTTACGCTTTTGAAAATTGTTGTATTAATTTAAAAACGGAAATTTTCGGTCATTGGCAGATAAGGGTAGCTTAAAAAATTAAAAGCTACGCAATAAAGTTATGATTGCGTAATAAATTTATAAAAAAATTATGCAATACAGTACACATATTATTTTTTGGGCAATACTTATCGTATTTGTAATATTCGTTAGGTCATAAAAGCCATAAAATTAACACTATTTTATATGCAATTGACAAAACTTTAAAAAAATTTAACAAATCTGATGATGAAGAGCACATTATCTGTACGCAAATAGACATCAATATAAATATAGGACATATTAAAAGCATATATGTTATCTATCGGCTTTATTTTTTTCGTAAAAAACTTAATTAACTAAATAAAATATTTCTTATCGTTCCTTTGAACTGGAGCCATAGATTCTCATAATACTATTGTACCTGAAGATATAATTATTGTTTATGTGTGTAATCCCTTCTAAACAGCGCAAAGAAAACTTATCGGATATTATTTAGATGCTATATAATTTAATTAGGTAACGGATATCATTATACGTGTTTATATAAAATTATACGATATAGATGTATTTGTATTTAAATAGTATTGTCAACTTTTTATGAATCAATCAGGATATCTGACAACGGCCTATCGGATTAGAACGGCCAATTATAAATCGATCATAAACAACATAGCAATTGCTACATTTGTCAAACGAGTTTAATATCACGGTAACGCTAATGTCCATCGGAGGCGTTAATCAATTTATGTCAGGTGCGCCTTTAAAGGGACTGATTGTAGTATTTAATCAACGGAGTGGCGGTTTGGGAATTTATTTCGTGTTGACTTTCACACGAATTAAACGGAACAATTGTATTAGATGTATTTCTTCGTAATATGTTTTACTTGGTTCGTAATCTGAGTTTAGAATGATGGTAAGTATTTGTATTAAAGTATTATAAACCGTTAAAAAATATTGGTGTTATAAGGAAAATTACTTTATTTTCATAATTTTTTCTTCTTTCAGTCAAGCTTTTTATTCTACTTTTATTGCCAGATAACTAAAAATTCTTAAAATATGTACAATCAAAACAAGACTTTGATTTGATTGTATATATTTTAAGGGTCTCCTCTCTCTCCAATCGGTCGAATATTTTATAATATGGTAAAGAGAATATTGGATATAAGAATGTGATAGTTTAAAACACTTTTTGATGACCACGTTAGCGAATTGCTTTGTTCGCCAAACGCTGAGACAAATTACCGGAGGAGTGAGAAGGTTTTATACCGTTTACACTTGTAGTAACTTCGCTAACGCGGTCATTCAAAAGTGTTTTAAAAAATATCACCAAATTACTTATATCACCAATATATCTCCCTTTACCCTATTTTATATTAACATTTGATGGGAACTAATACGTCAAAGCTCTTGACATTACTTATCCTAGACTAGATAGTAAAAAGAGTCCAATATTTTAAAAGAAAATTAATAATAATTTGTATTTGTTTCTCAGGCAGTAACATATATAGATGAAACAGCAATAACAGCTCAATAGCTACAGCTATCGACGGTCGGTCGGACGGTCTAGCAGATCCAATCACTGACCAAATACTAACAGTATTGTTCTTTTAAACGTGTTATTAGTAATTTAACAAGCATGTGTAATAAAAAGATAGATATATTAAAACATAATATAATTATTTATAATTATTACGTTAATTAATATTACGTTTTCAAAACAATTTATATTTTTAAATTTAAATTATATATATAAGCTAATTTCACCATTTCCATATAGTTTTATCTAGATACCAAAAACACAAAAACCACAACAGCAACCGCTTGTCAGAATGTTGCAGATTGTATATCTGCCGCAATCGAATATCAATTTGCACCACAGAAATAAAGCTGTGTGAAAAACTAAACATTGATAGTAAAACATTTAAACGTTTGATATGTATAAAGATAGAAAAAAAAAAACTTTGTCAAAAAGATATAATATAAAAAATGTTAGCTTTTTTTAGTAAATGTGTAAAGAAATATCACCCGAGCGTGTCTTTTCTAATAAATTAAAATATATACATATCAAATCTAGCTTATTATAACGTGTTTATCTCAAAAACTGCAGGTCTAAAATAATTTTTAAAATTAGTTTTTATTGCAGTCAGCCACTGATAAAGCAAAAAGCTATAAACAAATTTGCTAAGACTAATATGAACATCAATAAACATAATTCTGTTTGAGCATTTCGAAAAAAAAAACTTCCGTTTTAGGTAAAGGAAGTCGTCGATTAAAGTTTACAAAGTAATTAATTTGGAAGTTGCGGGCAGATTTCCTTATGAGCCAGCACTTGTTTTTAGATAATGGTTTGAATCCTTACGTTACAGCTTTTCGGTTAACAAACCAATTGACAGTAAATCGATTCTGTGTAGCTGTTATTTTTAGCAACTTTCATTTTCCTATTAAATTACCGATGTTAACTACCTTCATATATCTTTTCGCATATACAAACGCTTTTTTTTTCGGGTGGTGATATAATGTACATAATGTACTGCCTACCTGTACATATAATGTACATAATGTACTGCCTACCTGTACATATAATGTACATAATGTATACCTGATATTTAACTGACATGAGTTAGATTTAAATCTGTTTTTGCGTTATAAAATGAGAAAACTTAAGGAGAAAGATGATAAATATAAGTCCATTTTGGAGAAATCGATTTCAAATCGTACGGTTTTGATTAGAATTCAAGTGCGCCCTAGTCGCGTCGGGCTTTATCCGTTTGAGGCTTACAATTATTAATCGCAAGAATGTTTTGCCAATGCGAAAATATTGACAAATATTCAAATACAAATCGTTTCTTCCATTTATTTTTTCATTTTATTTTCGACATAAGTAAACATACTAATACCACTTTCTTACGGATATTTCTCGTTTATTGTACGTACATTTTAATTACAAATTTTTTGACTTCTTGAAACACTATTAAGCCTATAAAATAGCATAAATGTAAACAAAAAGATCCGATGGTTATTGGCATTTACTAAACACACTAATGTAACACACTAAGGCACAAACATATACCATCTTAGTCTTCATGTGATTGTAGATGTTATAAAGTCTCGCAACTTTGGGAACAAGATATTTACAAAATAATGCCAAAAGTTTTTAAAAAACCGTTTAGACAATTCCTAATATATTGAGTAACAGCCGGCGTTATATGATTAATTTTACTAAGGTTTGTTAAAAAAAACACTTCGCGATTACCATGCGATTAACTCATAAATAGTTTTTGTCAAAATATTTTAAATGTAATTTGATGGATAACGAATATATAAAATGTTAAATATTTCACTTTTTACGTATAATATATGGATATCACATGTTACCCTTATAATAACGAGTGGAACACATTTACAGAAAATATTATTATACCTGTGAACGAGCGCGGGATTAAGTCTACCGGAACAAATTGAGGAAAATGAATTGCCCTCTACAATATTATCATTTTAAAAAAGGGGAAGAACATTCTGGCTTACCTTTTCCATGGTTATGTGATTGTGTTGGACATTTTATTTCAATTTTGTTTCGTTAGCATGTTAATATGGTAATGTTGATGAGTTTTGTTTGTTAATTCAATTTTACTGTTTATATTTGTTGAAGCGGCGAAATTTTTAAAGAATTTTTCGTCAGCCAAATACTTGGATTAATTAGGCTTTGTTTTGTGACGGAAATAAAGTTAATGCTTTTTAGTGCTTATATTTTTTAGAGGTTTGGTATGCCTAATTAAACCCAAATAAAAGTTCATGCTTACGTGGTCCCTATATCTATCTTGTTATATCTATTAGCATGATAGTTTAAATGCAGATTCAGACACAACTGTGTAATTTAAAGTAACTAAATGAATAAAATTAAAATGTTCAATAACAAGCTTTTGAATAATAAAAAGCCGCATATTCCAAAAAAAAAATCTTATATAAGTACATGCATTCTCTTTGACGACAACCACTATCATAAGTATATTATTATGAAGTAAATATTTTACTTTATTTAGTTTATAAATATCTTGTTACAATAACGGTGAAATCTTTTACACCTTGATAACACATGTCCATATAATACAATATTATAAAGTATTTTTTTACCAAAGTTATGGTAAAACGGTATGAAATTTAAAATTGGTCGTCCCTTGTTCGGCGGAAAATGTAATGAGCTTTTTACAGCAAATGCTAATTCATATTCAAGCCGTTAAGACCGTCTTCGCATATTTTTTACAGTATTACAAAGAATGAATGAAGCAAGTACGAACTAAAGTGGACTTTTAATGAATTATGGAAAAGTTTCTATAATGTAACGGCTTCATAATACTTTTAATGCTGCTTATGTCTTATAATAAAGTGCATTTCATTTGTGAATAAAAAGCATTAAGAAACTGTTTTAAACTGCGATAGATATATTTTATTAAAGAAAACTTGAAGTATTTCAACTGCTCTTCAATCGTTTTCAGTTTTCTGTCAGATAAGATAAAAGACATATCATAAGTAGTAATTTATCAGTGCAATATATTTAAAAGAGTCTCTTTTTTAATATTTTTTTCTCGCATTTGAAGGCACTCGAACAATCGGCCCACCCGACGTTAAGTGGTCACCGACGGCCATAGACATCGGCAATACTAGGGGTATAGCCAATACGGTGCCTACCGTGAGACCGTATGTTACGTCTTGTTTACCCAGTAAATACGCTGACTGTGGTGCCCTGTAAATCGAAACACAGTAGTGTTTTAACACTATTGCTTAGCAGCAGAAATAGGCATTGCAGTGGAACCAGCCTAGATTGCCCCTTGTAAAAAAGAGACCTACTTTTAGTACCTCCGTTGACGTCTTCAACACAAGGTTGTGTAGTAGATATTAAGTCATCATTGTAAACTTTAGTTACTTCAAATAATTTCAAATGTAAACATAAAAAAACATATAATTATACTTCTATTACTTTCTGTTAAGTAAACCTTTATAGCCTCTATAAATTGTTAGAATGGGTATGTTCAAATCAAAGCTTTAGTTATACACAACGTTTTAGGGCGGTGCTTTCTAATAGTCTTAATAGCTGGATACTGTGCGGTTAATTTATTTGTTTATTACTCACTGTACAAACACGACCCAACCTTTATGAGACGGTCAAATGTATAGGCCACAAAACTAACAGGAAAGGTAAGCGTTGGGATATTTTATAGCGTAATCATTTCACGGCAAAATGTATAGGTAAATATTTGTTCGTAGTTGCTATTGGTATTACTTAGCAGGATAATGGATTGTGATTGTATTATTGTCGTTTTTATTTACCATTCACTGAAGATCGTCAGAATTCTAATTTGTCATTCGATTGAGATATGTTACATATTTCGTTCACAGAAAAATATTGTCATTTACGTAAGAAAATAAAGATGTCGCTTTTCACTTTATTGCAAATATTTTTCTAGTAAGCGTACAATTGAGTGCTTGGTTCAATGATAAAATAAATATTTCTATTTTTGTACATCTACCAAATTTTGCATGCTTACAACCTTGCATAATTGTTCTTTATATTTTTACATTAATTTAATCTCAGAGGGAAGGACAAATTTTCATTACATCAATATTTTAACATCAGTCCGACATTCGTATTTTTAATAAAGAAGTTGGTGGGACCCGCCGCCACGCGCCACACGGTTTTGACGCGTCCCCACCGAAAAATCCTAATGGGTAAAGTTTTAAATATATAAGTGTTATTCACGGACCGCGACAGTGAGCCCAATCGATTAAAGGTAAATTGGAAATCAGAAATATTTTTGGTGAAGGGTCAAAACCAAATTTAGTGTCGTTTTCGCGCGTCGCCTAAACAAGATCTACGACCCTACCTTTTTATCGTCGGAAGATCGTCCTGGTGCCCCACACGTCTCTGCGAAGTTTGGGATTTTTTCGGATAAAACGGCTGAGAAATCACCAAAACAACTAACACGTGGAACGTGGCCTGCGAACCGGAACCCGGAGGGTTGTTCCAACGGAAGATCCTGGTAGCAGTTGCTGAGAGGAGCGGAGCTTTTCTGGGATTGTGAAAATTAGTGACGGCAAAACTACAGACATTTTAAGTTTTAGTATATATTTCTAGACTTTAAAATAATTATTAAGCTAAATTTTAAGCGACAACATACCTATATTTTTATTGTTATAAATAGACTTATATGTAAGGAATAGACTCTGAAAATTTCAGAATTTTTGGTTAGAAATTGACTGAGATATAGACGTATTACCAGAAAAATATCGTATTTTGATGCACATTTACGTAATTTGAAACGTGTTTTAGCTTAGTAATCTTAAGTAAATTTAATTATATAATTAGATAGATAGTTAGACTAGGCAGAAAAATCTTATACCAAAAGAATTTTGGAAATCGGACAAAGGAACTGAACTATAGACATTTTAAGTTTTTGTAAAATTCTAAGTTACAATAACAACGCGTCACAGTGGCACCTACGTCACAGTGACGTCGACTGTGCTGACGTACCAGGGACTTAGAAAATTCTCGAAGTTGGAATTAAAATTAAATATTTTTGTATGTAAAATTAAAGTTTGGATAAAATTGTTTTAAAAACTAATTTATCGTCACATATATTTCTCTAAATAAATTTATGATATTAAAAATAATTTTGTTTAAAAATTAAAAAAGTTAAAAAACAAGTAAACTAGCATCGTGACGACATAGGGACTTAGAAAATTTTTCAAAGTTCGAATTAAAAATTAAAATTAATATTTTGTATGAAAAGTAAATTTTGGATTAAATTATCACAAATTTGTTTTAAAAAATTGTTTTCTCATTATAAATATTTACGTCAATAAATTTCCGGTAATTTCAAAATTTTAACTCAAACCTTTTAAAAATTTTTCGAAAAACATAAAAAAGAATCAGTTGAAATCGTGACGTCAGAGGGACTTAGAGAAATTCTCCGAGCCGGGACTTGTAAAATTTTCACGAATTTTAAAAACTTTGAAAATTTTTCTAAGTGTTGGAGGTATACCAATACAAGGTAGAGCAAGGGGAAAATTTTCATAGTCTATTTGGGTTCATATATTTTGGACATAGAGTCCCCCAGACTCTACATAGAGTTTTTGAAATCGGTTTTACTCACGATCTGGACGTCGTAGAGCGGTGGAACTCGGAGCGATTGGATGTCCTGGTGAGTTCTGACAACACCTACTACCTCAAGTTGCTCTGGTGAAACAAGTGACACATACCTGATCCCAGAGTAAAGATACTTCCGGGGCATTCAAACCGTCTTGACTTCCGCCCTTCTGCGGCCCTGGATGGCTGGGATTCGGTAGTTCGAGTTATACGTCCTCTAAGCCGGAAAAGTTTGAACGCCCGTATCTCGGCCCGTGGTGGTCCGATTTCAATGGGGTTTGGACAGAAGTGCTGAGCACAACTGACCGCACTGTACGGTGTACCTAGATTAAATTAAATTTGTTTTTCATAATATATATACATATATTCTAAGTACTTAGAAATAATTTAGATAAGATATTGAAATAGACTAAAAATTCTAGGCTGTGCCTAGGATTTATTTGACTTGTGTAGACTCTTGACTCTTAAATAAATTAATAGTTTCTGCTCTTACTCCTATACAACCTTGATTCCTCTCGTACTTTTACATACGAAGAGAATAAAACTCTTTTATACAAAGCCGACGTGTTTCCCCTGACAATGTTTGGGCACAGAACACCAAGACAGAAGACGGTGGTAGGAGGCAAAACCGAAAAACCGGAGACGGCAGGTCCATCCGGAAAGCCAATAGCAGATGCAGATGGGGACAAAAGGAGAGCAAGAAATAAGGTAGCAATGAAAATGAAAATGCCGACGAGCACGAAAAACCAAGAAGAAACAATTAAAAAACCCTTAATAGATCCAACAGAAGAGGAACGAAGAAAGAAAGTAATGGAAGAGATAGAAGAAGAAGAAAAAGGAATAAAATAGAATACATATAAAGAGAAGCAAAAGAAAGAGGCAGAAAAATGGCAAGGAGAGTCACCCTACCACAAGACACAATGAAGAAGAGAGAAAGGAAATTGAAGAAAAATGGATGAAGACTCTATTAGTTGCCGTGAAGACGTACTAAAAATTATTTTTAAAACAACTACGGCAGAAAAAGAAGAAGAGGAAAGAGAACAAAGAACATTTAACTTCGACGATTATCTGTATGAACTTGACACTATCTACAGAGATCTGGAACCCTACTCTAGAAGCATACGAGAAATGGGAGGAATATAGAGACGCAGTCAGAAGAATATATATAGATACCGAAGATATATTGAAGGGAAAAATAATCACAATTAACCAACAACAAGACCTAATAAAAGTACGACAGAAAAGAAAAGAAGAAAATGATCAACTGCTTAGAAAAATCGCAGAGTGTGGAAAAATTATAGAAGAAAATAAAATTGAATTAACAAAAATCAAAGAAACAATCACAAAACAGGAAGCAAATAAATGTGGTAAGTCAAGTAGAGAGAGTAAGCAGGAAATTACGAAATTGAAAGAAAACATCATAGAGCACAATACTAAGGAATGCAATAAAATACTAGTAGAAACCAAGAAAGAAATAGAAAACTAAAAACATGCTTTAACAATAAACAAACGGAATTACAAGAAAATTGCAAAGAGAACAATCTCTGGAATTGACAAAAATAAGGGAAAGTCTGAAGGATATAAACAACGATGAACAAAGAAAACTTTTGGAAGAAACAAAGAAGAAGTTAAAAACTAATAGAAGACATTAAGCAAATAGGAACAAACACTCTGGAAAAGACCTACGCAACCGTCGCTGCAACAACTAAACACTCTCCGCCGAAGTCAATGGCTTTCCACCAGTAGCAGTCACTTCGGCGGATGAGCAGGAAACAGGTGACGAAGTGATCGACAGAATTAGAAATGTCATCAAGGCAAAAGATCAGGGACTCGCATAGATTCCATTAGAAAAGCGCGAGACCGAAAATTATCATTGGGTGCAGCGAAAAATTAGAGATGGAAAAAATTAAAATAAAATAAATGAAGAAGGTACAAACCTAACTGCGGAAGAGATAAAAATAAAGATCCACTTATAATTTTTCGACGTAGTGGAAGCAGCACAGATGAGGATCTCGTATTATCTATAAAAACCAAAACAAACATCTATTGGGTGAGGTGAGTGAGGAAGACCTCCGATTAGAGGTAAAGTAACCGAAAAGGACGAAAACCCCTCACCTGCACATAAATAGTCTACTGAGTATCACTTTCGACTGGGGAATCTTAGGCCAGGAATTGAGCGATCTCGCATAAGGTAAAAGGCAGACCAATCATCATGGTCCAGGTAGTGGGTAGCCTCATTGGTTACCAAGCCTCTGCAAGCGAAAACCGCTAGCCTCCAGCTACGAGGGCCCCATATGGAGAACTGTCGGGCTGGAGAATGAGCAACTGTCGTGCAAAACTGCATAAAGGCAAACATCAGTCCGGTTTAGCAAACCACAACGCCTCTCAGCTAAACTCGCCGAATCTGAGCACGTAGGGGCCCATTGAGAAAATGAGACGTGTGGCTTATTGTAAGCCACTCCCAAGTCCCCACCAGAACTGAAAAGGAATCGACAGGTTGAAAACCACAACAATACTGGCTACGATCGAAAATGGAACGACATTATAACCAGAGATTGGTGACTTAGAGCAAGACCTCACTCAATGCAACGCTTACTAGAACTGAATAAGGACACTATTCAATGAACACATCCCAAACTATCCATGCCTAAAAACATCAAAATGGAACAGAAGCAACTTAAATCAGCTGAATTCGACTTAAACAAGACTCAATTAGAAATCGTCATAAAAGCTAGACTAAATATAAGTAGTCTTTACCAATGTGAACAATCCAATACTATCCCACTGCCTAGTCGCCATATTAATCCACAAAACTGTAGTAAATGAGTCAATAAATGTGGTATAAAAGCAATATGTCAAACAGCAAAAAATGTTAGTCTTTAATTTGATTAAATTATGCATATTTAGATGGCAAATTTAATTGCACAAAACTCATGTATTAAATGTTAAGTAACAAATTGACTAAAAGCAAATGTAAACAGAAAACAAATGTAAATTTACACTGAAAAGTAGAAATGTAAATGAATGAAAGTGAAACGTAAATTTTATGAACTATATTGTAAAAATAATGTTAAACTTAAATTATCACAGCAAAGAAAACGATAAATGTAAGTGAGAATGATTTGATGATATAATATGACACTACATGAAATACAAAAAGATATTAGAAATGTAAATATCAAAAAACATGTCAACTGGAAACAGTATAATTTCAAAACTTAAAGAACAAAAATAAAAAGAGTCTCCCAAGGTCCCTGATCACTCATGTCAGGGGATAACTAGAAAAACAAAAAAAAAAAAAAAAAAAAATAAAGAATGAAAGTTTTTGGTGAAAAGATATACTTTCAATTTGCCGCGAATTCAAGGGCTGTTCTTTGTTCGTTGTACATTTAAGTTTCAACGAAATTTTCTCATTTCACTTTTATATTAATATCAAATTTTACGTTATTATGTTAAATAGTTAAATTCAAAAGTTATTTGTAAATCAATTGAGATGTTGTTTTAAAAGACTGAGTAATAAAAATAAATCATTATAAAAAAGATTACGGGACAATATAGTAAAAAGGCTCTGCATATGTCCAGTAGTAAAAAAAGATTAAAATAGGATGAATAAAAAAGGTGAAATTAATATAACATACATTTATTAAACATGTAATTGGGTAAAAACGAATGGACATGAATATTTTCTTTAGTAAAGAAATTACATCAACCTTGCCTTAGGTTCAAATTAGAACTCTCCAGTATGCCACGGGCTGAGACGTGTTCCACAAGACTCTTAACAAGACACAAGATCCTCATCTTGGCAGTTCACGTAACTGAGTATAAACTTTATATTCCACTAAAATATACACCAACAAATATAAGAGTATATGCAAAAGAGTATATAATATTTAATTTTTATAACTATAGTCTAATTAAATTGTCTAATTGTATAAACGCCTTTTAATATGCGATACTGTAGCAACGATATCGTTTACTAAATTTGTTGCAAAGATCACCACTACTACTTCTATTATATTAATGTGAAATTTAAACTAATAGTTTAAGCAATTAAACTAGTGAAAAAATAATAATTTAAAAATCCTGTTCACCACGGCATACGATCATCAGACATGTTTTTTATCTGTCTTACACACTAAAGCAGAAAGTTACATAATTTGTTTTAGAATAAATTGTTTTTGAAAACCCTTCGTATATAACAAATAAAACATTTTTAGTTTTATATGTATTCTAATCGTTGAATATTTTTTAAAAGGATCATGTTACTTAATTTTTATATTCCTATATTCTATAAACTTTTGTTAAAACATAGTTCTTAATATAAGACTCTTCACAACATCTTTTAACAATGCTTAATATCTATCTAGCACATAACCGCCACTGTGCGTCTTTAGTTAAGAAAGATATTTGGTACATATGGTTTTCAAAATATAGCTTTCATAATTTAGATTCAGTTATTAAAAATGCATATCAATGATTACCTCTTTAATAAATAATAAGTTTTTTTCTGCGTAAAATATTTTTAATCTTTTATTTCGTTGAATCATTAAGTAATCAGGTTAAATCACACAGATTAAGTTCATGAAATTGCTTTTATAGCACTGCATATGGCTATCAAAATCTGTAACAACGATTACTGATTATAATGTTTTTTTTATGTAGAAATCAAAATACTTTGATGTCAATACAAATAAAAAAGTTGATTAACATGTTAAAAGCTTGTACTTCCTTAAAAGTTAACTTAAGCTAGAGTAAAATTAGAGAAAAGAATGAGTTTTTAATATGTTGCTTTAACTGTTACCGATGATTCTATTACTAACATATTAAGAATGCTGCAAGATTTCTAAGTGGCAATGGGCAGACTATTAAAATTGAAGCGTGAGATCGTAAATGCGCCAACATATCTCAAGCCGTTGAAGAATCCACGATAAATCTCTCCCAACATCCGAACTCGTTCGTATAATAGTGCACTACGTAATATTGTCACGTCCTGCATTAGAGTTTCGAGTCTATTCGGATGATATGAAGCGTTGAGATTGAATGCTGGGGAATTGAGTTTCCCAACGTAACCCAGTGCAATTAATGTGCATGGTCTTTTGGTTTTCTCAGCTCGTGCACGCGAAAACTAGGAGGAACAGAAAAGATTGAATCAGTAGTCTATATATAAATATAGGAGATCCCGTTTTTAAACTCACTTATTACGCTTGAAAACTATATAGCAATCGGACTTGAAATTTGGTGTGAAGTTTTATTTTGCTGATGCGAAGCCACAGCAGTGATTGAAAGCGAAACTATTTTTGTTTGTAATAGTATTACATATAACTATATAGTCTAGGTTTTTAAAGATAACGGATTATGTAACTTAAAGTTAAAATTGGAATAAAGATATGTAAAACATACTGTTATATCAAAACCAACTTTAATTATTTATTTATTAGTGGTCTATTTATAGCTCATATATGTATTATACAAATATTTAAAAAGTGTCTTTATAAATTCTTATGAGTATCTATTTTTTTTAAATTACTACTTCAGATACCAAAGCAACACAAAACGACTGTAGTTCTATATTTGCCTAAATACTTTGTGACAAATTGAGATCCTTTGCCAAATACTTAACCAAAACTCGTATGGTGATAATCGCATTACCATTCGAAAAACATGTATTAAAAAAACTATTAAAAGTAAACATCGAGCAATTACTTTAATTTAATAAAATTACTTTACGGATTTTATCGCGTTTATTTTACATTTTAAATTCCGACGTTTCGAACCCTTTTCCAGCGGCCGTGGTCACGGGGTAGACTGAGATGTATTGAAATTTGATAGTTTAATCTCAATAGTCTACGGATCATCCTACCAAGGATGATCCGTGAGGCTATTGAGATTCAATAGAGAAGATGGTTGGGTTCTACCACCGCTTGGGATCCCATAATTAATAAATTAAAATTTAAACCCAAGCATAATACCACTGCCGGCTGCACAGATAAAATCAGTTCATTTTGCATAGGTCGGAGTACAGATTAAAAATAATTAATAAAAATTAAGATCTGAAACCCCGCTTCAGCACTGGCAAGAAGACGCATGACATCTCAGTCTACCCCGTGACCACGGCCGCTGGAAAGTGTTCGAAACGTCGGGAATTTAAAATGTAAAATAAACGCGATAAAATCCGTAAAGTCATTTTATTTAATAATGTATAATATCTCGCAAGCAATAGAAATAACTTTAATTTAAATTAAAATTTTATAATAATAATCAAGAATTATATTTATCTTTGCATAAGTCAGAATTTATCAATTACCTATTAAGGGTACATCCTAATATGTAATTGATAAATTCAAAATTTATCAATAAGATTCATTGCTAGATAAGATAAAAACGTTAAAAATGAAGTAGACACATAGTTAAATATTAGATCTGTCGAACATTATTGTTATATTTGAATACGACACGCATACCGCAATGCCGAGACTGATTATTGCACTTCACTCAACTGGTTAGCACTTCCTGTGAACTATCATTTGTTACCGTTTTCAGGACAAAATTAAATAATAACTAGCTAATACTACTAGCACTTTAGCAAATAGCACCTGCTGTTTTTTTCTTTTGTAATTATTTTATTGATGAAATCGTCAGAAATTTGCTTACAGCTTTGAGACATAGAATGTTACGTCACGTTTACGTAGTAATTACGCTGGATACGGTGCCTTGACACCGAAAGACAGTGGTTCTTAGGCACACTACTGATTTGGGACAGAAACAGCCATCGCCATCACGCAGGTATTACCCCAGACGTACTGTATGTTCCCTCATGAAAAAACCTACCTTAAAACTTACTTTTTAGAATTATTTTTATTACGTTTCAGTGATTTTTTATAATTTTTAAGCTGCAATAAAAATTTATAAACGAAAATTTCCATAAAAATAAAACAGCACACTGTTGTATCCAAACAAAAGGGGGTAATTATTGTGTGAACACGATGTAACAATTTTAGGGGCGGCGGTAATTTAATTTTCTTTTCGTTTGCTGATATTTTTTTTAAAACCGCGCTGCTCGATGGAACGGCCAGAGTGGAATTAGCATATTAATTAGCGAACGTGCTGTTACGAGCCCCCTGGAAACTGACGTTGGTAATTCTTTACTGTTACAACTCCATGAATTTACTGGTTTTTGTTATATGATAAAGGGCAACATGTATTTCATATTACGCTAGTAGTCTTCACTGCTAGGAAAATAATGCAATAATTTTATAATCGTAAAACTTATTTTTTAAAACTGATATCGTTGATAATTTGTTCAGATTTTTCAACTCAAGATCAACGACATTAGTTACAAATAGAATGGTATTAGTGTATCCAAATGATCTATGACTTCAAAAATTAGTAGTTATTTGGATATTGCTCAAAAGAGTACATTTTACTTTTAATAGATAAATTAATGTCATACTTCCAGCTTAAAAATACCACCAGACACAATTTTTCTAAAATAGAGATATAACTTCACAGCCCTCGATTGTATCGCAAGATCGAATCCCATAAACTGAAAAAGAGTTATATCATAAAATTTCTTAATCCATGATACGAATATAATCTTTGCTAACAATCTTGGTCATGTAACATTTTGTATAATGCCCATCTTTCATTAAATACTGCCGTGTACGAATGCATTAATTTAATGTAAATATTTAGATATTCCCGAGCGAAAAGTGTTACTATTAATCAAGATGATCCCGAAACAAATGTTTCCAAGTTGCTCCGGCAAGCACGGCCCGCTTGTGACAACTCGCAAATTATACCAGCTTACACTGGTTTATACCGGGCTTAGGCAGAATTAAGCAGTGTGTAATCGTCGTACCAACCCCGGATTAAAAGTTTCATCCTTAAGACCCGCTTGTATTACAAATGAAGAAAGTTGCCGTGGAGGCAT
Source organism: Lamproptera curius (assembly GCA_029286875.1). Lineage (NCBI taxonomy): Eukaryota > Metazoa > Arthropoda > Insecta > Lepidoptera > Papilionidae > Lamproptera > Lamproptera curius. The sequence goes on along the minus strand of JAGSMT010000050.1, from coordinate 843,422 downwards.
GCTGATCTTGACTAAGTGTTATATCGTCGAGGAAAGTTGACGTACGTGACGAATTAAAATAAAGTTTCAGAAACTGAACTTCCTTCACGTCATTATTGAATATATGTAAATGAGTTCAAATTGTAATACTTCTGTAAAATATGAAAGCATTACGCTAAATTATTAAACGTCATATATCTCCTGTATAAAATTGCAAACCATTAAAATTAACATATTCATATAAACCAAACACGCGAATAGAATAAACGAAAACAACTTTAAATAAAATTAAATTAATCAAAGATAAGATCTGCACAAATCGTATTTCTTGCTATGTTTACTTGAATGCACTAATCTAAGGAATCCCTAAACTGAATTAAAAAAACCTATTAGTTTTTAAATAACACATAGATTACAGTGTCATATTATATATAAATCACCACATAATAACTGAACAAAAAATCAATTTTTTAAGCGTTTTATGGGTATAAAACGCTTAAAAAATTGATTTTTTTGTTCTTTTGAGGATTGTTAAAAACTTTTTGACCTCATAAAATTGGTATTGTGTAACATTTCCACGCGAATGAAGCTGCAAGCAGAAGTTATTTAGTAATAAAAATGTATTAATATCAAAAATGTCATTTATACTGTTACATAAAATGACCTGGTTTTAAATTATTATATAAATTATGCAGCGTAACTCAAACATTACATTTAGGATTATAAATAACTATAAATACTTAAAATAATCTCAGCATCTTCATAATAAACTAAACATCGCACTCGATGCAATTGTATTGTATTCGCCATACATGTAGTGAAATGTTTAACATCCGGTCAATATCTGTAACATATTTCTTGAGTGTTAGACATGTTACTGTATATATAACTGGCTTCGTCCCACAGAGACCTGTGTGGTGATTGTCATTTCAAATAATAATTATTGTGAGATATAAGTGCTAAATTTTATTAAAGTCAAACAAGCAGTTTTGAGTAAAAGAGTAACTTACACCCATACTCACAAACGTTCGCATCTATAGTATTAATAGTATAATATGGTATTAGTGGCATAACCCAATGTAGTTAACTATTTATTAGATAAGAGGAGTTTAAACTGCATTATAGAAAGTTTAAAGAAATCTTTACATAAATAATCATCATGAATAAATAATTATTTATGGATATGCTTTATCGTTTTATGTACATTTTTGTACAATTTACTTAAATCGATAAGAAAAATAACGCGACGGAAAGTAAAATTCTTTTGTCACAATAATAAAAACATGCTGTATTTTTTATTACTTGTAACTCAAATAAATAAACTACTTATACTTTTACACATTTAAATTATCTATAACTAAAATAACAAAGAGATAAAATAGTTAAAATCCATTATGCATCTTAAATGTTAATGAATTAATATTATTATTAAAACTAATTTTTCTTTTTCCTTTAAATGTTAGATTTTACTTTGAATTACGTTCGAAAGATGGAGTTTTTAATGGGAAATCGAATAATAGAAATAAAAAAAATAATAATAATAAAAATATATATATTCAGATGACATTAGCCACAGCAACACAAAGAAATCTAATGTAACAATATTCTTAAAGAGCATGAGAGTGAATCGCTAAGCGACCTACTTGAGACTTGAAATTGTAGAAACTCTGTTGTAAACTTAAAAAAAATAATTGAATATTGTTGCCAGATACTCATTAACAAAATGTTCTGCTTGATAAAAAATAACGATTTTAATTTAAATCTTTTAAATACATATGTTAAGTTATATTTGTTAGGAATTATAATTTTGGTAACACATGTTAACTAAAACCACGATTTCACACATATATTAATGGCAATAAAAATATTGGCATAATAGCATGATGAAAATATGTTTAAAAAAAAATTTTAATCCAGTGTAAATGATAAAGGATGATGATCGTTCAACCTATAAGAGGTATCTGCTGGGATCACTACGATCCCGTTTACTTTTTCTAGAAAGGGGTTTTTATATCTATTTATGTATAAGTTTCTCAATCTATCGTGCCCTTTAAACCAGAATACAGTCTAGCTAAAAACTGCTATTTTGTGGAAGTCGCAAGTATCGCACTTTTATCAAATCAATTTCAAATAATAGAAAGAAAAACCTACCACCAAACTTGAAATGACATCTATTTTTTCTGTATATTTTAAACAACTATAAATATGTATAGATAAATTTTTTGCATAGAAAATCCGAAATAAACTTTGACTGTTTTTTCATAAAACGATACGTAAATACAGTAGCAAAATAACAATATGTCTGAAAACATTTTATCTGTAACAAACAGCTGCAATAAAGAAATGACGTAAGATTGTGGCGAACCATTTAGAGCCAAAACCGTTACGAAGCGTTTTCGTGTATCTTTAAATAGTCCAAATATTTTATAAATACTTTTAAAAATATGAACAATTGCACAGGTACCAAGTTCATGTTTCAAAGCTTTGACCACCCCCTTGGCGTAGTGGTTGGTGACTCTAACTGTTATGCCAGATAGTGTAAGTTTGATTTCCACCATGATAAAATATTTTGTGATGATAATATAGTTCTTATGAGTATAGATATATTCTCTTGCGGTCTTTATTGCAGACCAATGTAAGCAGTATAATTATGTACAATTTGTTTTAAGCCTATTTCTTAAAGTCGAGCTAGCATTTGAAATTGTATCGCACTATGTTATTTGACGATGATTTTTTTAAAATGAATAAATTACTTATCACAAAGCTATTTTAAAAAGTGGGACCTTATGGCAGCGTTTACCTGCCATTTAAGAAAAGTATGAACAAAATCGGACCGTTACATTGGGGACGGAGCAACGAGGTAACATAAATATAACAAAAAAACATACGCTCCTACTTAGTAGCTCCATCTTATGGGAAGTCGGTCAAAAATATTAATAAACAATCGAAAATTGACTGTCGCGTAGATCTTTTGAAAATTATTTGTACAAATATTTTGGCATCCTAAACTGGGTATTACGACTTAAAAATTAAAGATCGTTGTTCCACAACGATACTAAATTTTTTTCAGATCGTAAGAAATCGATAAAACTTCGATTACAGGAATGTTGTTTATGACTTTTATTTTCGATAACGTTATTTGCGATCCTAATTTGCTTCTCAGCCGTAAGTTATAGCTTTCAATTCCATTCGTAAATAAAAAAGGTTAAGCAATAAATTGGAGGCAGCTGCGTTGCGAACTTTAGGGAGGAAATGTGATTCTTAAATTGTACGAGTTACTCTGTGCATTAATCTTATGTGTAATGAGCGATACATATGTACCATAAGTATAGTCGACTTTTGCCTTAATGACTACAAAACAAATTTTTTTTACAATAAAATTTTCAGTAAAGTAAACACATAGAATACGACACATTGTATTATATTTTACTTAGAAAATTTGATTACTGATGATGTGCGATGTTCATCACTGAGTGACAAATGATTGAATTACTCCAAACGCTTTCTCGGGCTATGGGATATGGGTCGGATGATGAGATGGATGGTTGGTTATGGCTTTTTCGAGGTTAAATTAGGTAAACTATATAATATAATATTATTTTACGTAATATACATAGTTTACAGACTAAATTATACATAAATCACACAGTTAACTTTCACACGATATTAAGTTCGCGCCGTCCTTTTTTAAAAACCTTATTAATTTTGAATACTGTTGTCATTACTTATTTGTTTTAATAAGAAGCAGAGTAAGTTTTTGTAATATTTATAAGAACACTATAACATTACCAGTAGCAGATTGTCGGTTATCTATCAATACGAAACGTGTTATTATATTGTAGCAGCGATACATTTATTGATCAACAAATATTATAACATTATTAACAATACCTCTACATAGCAGGTATTTCTTTAATCAAGCATATTATGATGTATTTAAAAAATATATATTAGTATAACAATTTAAGCCTTCCAACAAAAAACGAAGTTCGAAAAAAATTGAATATTTTTATAAAGCAAAACGTTACAGCGTACGTAAGCAAACACTACGTGTTTCCTTTCTGAAAAAAAAACTCGTCAGTCTTTTACTTTTTCCGCAAAGTAAACTTCATTAACTTCCTTGTACGTGATTCGAAGAAACCTTGTCAGTGATTTAATTAACATTGCCCAGGTAAATTTTATTGCAAACATTTTATAATGCTTTTTGGAGTTCATCATTAGCATAATGTTGTTTAGGTAAATAGAAAATTGAACAACTAAGTTAAAAGTTTAATAATTATGAAATATTTTGGCTTATAGTAGAATTTCATACTTGAAAGCAGTGATTTCGTTTTAATTATATAAACATCTAAAATTCTTTCATCCGTATATAATTTCAGAATCTGCTATCTAATAATTTAATATTTCTTTAAGATCAAAAATTCGACATCACCACAACATCGACTTACTACATTTACTTACGTTTTTAATGAATTCAAAAATTTATATCACAGACATGGAAACGAAAATAACTTAAAAAATATTATGTTCATCACATGTTCTTTTTCCGAAATGCGAAATCAAACATACATACCAATAGGACAAAGCAAAATTAAATTATAATAACTGTTGAACCAACAAAATAATTTTGTCTATCAAATAATTATTATTTATATTGAATAAGATACATTGATTTTAAATTAATTGTATATAAAATTGACTTGTGATTTGATTAGCATTTTTTTTGTGTAATAAACCAAGTAACATTTAACACAAACATTCAAGTTATTTTCCAAAAATGTCAAATGGGTTTTGTACTGAAAGTATCAAATTATTAATTGCTCATAAAAAATACCGAACCTTTTGTACATCAATTTTTTGAACGTCTACTCTATATTTTATTTAATGTGACAGTTTGAGTATTTTGACCTCAGACATTAATATGACAAGTAGTTTGTCATATTAATGTCTGAGGTCTGAGGACAAAAACTTTTTTACACTTTTTTTACTTAAGTTTTAAACACATGACAGTAAAATGTAAAAGAAATAAAATTTTACAAATTTTAAATCTGTGTAAATTTCAGTCAACTATACTTCTAAAAATACATAAAAAATAATATTTAAACTTACGTAAATTAAAAAGAATTAAAGGCATATAATACAAGTTTTGTATAAATATAAGTAAAGTTTGGTCTATAGAATCCTATTTAAGTAAATCGCCAATAAATTCTTGATTAGGAAACGGGATAGCCATGTATATCTATTGTGGCTATTTGGAAAGTAATGTGTCCATTAATCTCGAGTAGTTAGTTAATCGTTTTTTCATCCGGAATAATCATTTACGTACGAAAGTTTCCATGGCTCGGACTACATTCAACTTTAACTAAAGCTAAATTTATTTATAGTCCGAAGCCGTATTCTATTTTTTTTAAAAAGCAATAGGAAAAAGCGTTACAAATTCCGTTTGTTCCCTTGATACATGTAAACATCAAGCTTTAATGCTCGCTATAGTGCGTTTTTAACCGGAACATAGTCTTACTTTCTCACTCATGCTTTGCGGTAAAGAGACACATATTTTAAAATAAGACCTTGCAACTTAAAGCGCCTTCTAAAGCGTGTGTTAGATGCCACACATATATAGGGCAAAAAAGGGCAGTAGTAGAGTAATATTTTTAATAGTATAATTTCATGCAGTAAGTAAAACTAAATAGAGAAACATAATTAGTATAAAATCATAAAGCAAATAATACTTTATATTTCATGGTTATGTAACTCATGCGTTTTAAAATGTTACACTTTTCAATTTTTTATTACAATATCAGCTGCATTCGTTTTTCTTTGTGTCGTGTCTTATCGTCTGTCACGTTCATGGACTTTACAGTCTTTGTGAACAAAGCACTAGACATCTCTATCTATCGTGCAAGAGTACAAAAGCGTGAGAAGTTATAATTTATTTCGTGATAAAACTGTTGTTAAGAACGTTGCTGTATATAAATTGTTGTAGTTGCAACAAGAGGCGAATAACGAAACGTTTTGCTTTTCTAAAGGAAAACGGGCGTGAAAACTTTTTTTTCGTTCTTCCGCAGAGCCAGCTATAAATCTCGCCGAAGCATTAAACGTCTAATACAGCGCTGTATATTATGATCACGTTTCCCACTAAAGTTTTTTTGTGTTTTTCCGTGTCTGCCATTTTTCTGTTCATACAACCGAGCTTTATGTGTCAATGTTGAAAATAACACTTTTGCAAACTTATTATATTGTTATTGCATACAGATTTACTTAAAATACTTGTATTATATATATTCAAATATTTTAAGATTAGTATTCTTATCTGATATGGTATTTAGAATATTGTGCACTTTTGCTTGGATTCTATAAAAATAAAAACTAACACATATCAAAAAGAATTGAATGTTTCTATCACTAAAACTAAAAGACAAACGAGATCCAATTACTGTGCTTTTTGAAAAAAATTGCACGTAAAATATATACACGATGTTATGAAAACATTATCAGGTACTTAACTTTTCACGGTCATTCAACACACTTCTGAGTTCCGGCTTTAAGCGCACCGTAGCTAGAGTTAATACTGGAGTTAGTAAGTACTTTTGCAACAATAATTAAAGATAACTGCCTCCGTAGCCTAGTGGTAAAGCACACCTTTAGAAACCAGTCCAAAAACCTCCTAATCGAGAAGGGGAGGCCTATGTCCAGGTGTGGATTTAAGGCAGACCAGGCAGATGATGAATTAAAGATAATTGCATTTGTCTTATGCTACAAACAAAACGTTAAGAGTTAGTAAGGCATTTAAAAGTCAAAAAATAAGTTTTTTATTAAATAAAAAATAAGAAACAACATGATAATTTACAAATACAATTTGCAAATCACAAAAAGGATTATGATTTGAGTTTGATTAAAATAAGATGTAACATATCATAATTCACAACGACTATCAGATTTGTAATCTCTTACACTCGTTTGTCCATGTCATCGCTTTACGTAATAAAACAAAAAGAAAAACTAATGTTACTTCTAGAAGAATTCGAAGGAGTGAAATAAAAAGAGTTCGATTTCAAAGAATCTCTGCGCCCGCTTTGATAACTGAGAAGTTGCACAAGTCAGAATGACGCCAACTATTTAGATTGGAAAGCTAAGATTACAATTAAGCGTTTAAGGCATCTAGACACACACTCGCCTTAAGGTATAGACGGTTTAAAGCTGTTTGAAGTTTAGTTCTCGAAACTCTCTTTGCTGAGATTATGCGAAATAGTTTTATTCGTTCGTTGCACTACCGGAAAATCTAAAGAACTAAATTTGAAAAGACAGCTTCGATTTCAAGTCGAGTTAAAAAGTGTGGTTAAAAGAAAAAAGGAATTTCAAATAAATACAACATTCTCATCACATTTAGAAACTTGCGCAGTGCCAAGTTTTTAGTTTGTTGAAGTAAATTCTTGCTAAAATGCAGTTTTTTCAAATATTTAAGGCAAACATATACTCGTACTTCGATTTTATTTCGATGTTCTTAATAGCATGAAGTTTTTTATAATAATGTTTTCCATAACAAGGAGCTTTGTACGAATTACGTACTTATAAGAAAAACACTTAATTATTGATGACCTTAATGATGTCCGTGATAATTTATCATTGATAATTTTAGATAATTAATGTTACTAAATTTCTATGAGTTATGTTGTTGAGGGACAATTATACTTCTTATCAGGCTTGAAATATATATATCTCATATATTAAATAATTTGCGGTTCAACGTAGAGTGGCTCTAATCGTCCTTTGTGACATGTTGTGGTGAAGATCTATAACCACAAGGGTATGTGAAGATCTATGACAATTAGTGTAAGCCAAAATAATTAAGCTTTGTTCTGAATATATATCGTAGAAATATAGTCTTTTTCTAGTTGAAGCCTTAACAATTTCTTGACTTGACATATTATTTTTTACGCAAATGTATTTATTAACATGGTATGGCAGTTGCTTTAATATCATGTCGTTGCTATTGTACAGTTATACTTTGATCATCTTTTAATTTATTCAAACTTAAGCTTAGTTGATATAAAAAAAACTGCGTTTTATTATTTTGTTTTTTCTTGAACTATGTTAGCACGTTTTGATTTATTTCTTGGGGATTAACATTTTTTGTGTCGAGATTTATTTATCTGTTATGTTTATTCAAGTGTCGTCTTTTTATTGTTTTCTTTTCTCTCTTCTATCTACGAACATAAAGTAAAACTCTTTGGGACTTAAGAAAAAAACAAGGACAATGGTGGTGCCATTCTGGTTTAAAATGTAGCTACGATATGTTTAAGAGAGCAACGAAGCGGAATGTTAAAGTAATTACAGTACGACACATTGTTTCATAAAATACAAATAAAATGTTTGTAAGTACCTACGCGTTAGTGTTCGTTAGAAACTCCTTCAAAAATCACTAGACCAGATTAATTGTCTATAACTCGAGTCAATAAGCTCAGATGGATAAAAAAGAGCGATATACAAGTCTCAGCAAACCCGGCACGATGATGCGAATCAATAAATCAATTAGCCCCGTTTTGAGTTCAAACGCTCTATTAAGTGGATGGTATTCGCTTATGCTGAACTGAACGTTTTCGTACTCATTTCAAAGTATTTAACCATTTGATTAAAAACTTAGTACAGTGCTACAACGTTTATATTCGGTATTAAAATATGGAAATTAGTAGCGATGTTTTGACATATAAAAATAACGGATATTAAATGGTATACAGCGATAATGCAAATCACAAGCAGGTAATCTTTACGAATAAATAAAATTGGAGTATCTGTTTGTTCTATCAAAATAAGCGCATATAAATAATCACATTGTAATATGTAACCGTAACATATAACAGTTTTTTTTTGGCTGACTTTTGTATGTTTTGTTCTGCCTAGTCTATAGAATAGTTTTTGCCAATTCTGACGGGACTTTCTCTAGAAGATAGCCGACGTAACTGAAATTAATTAAGACTACAATTTTCTTACAAAAATAAAACAAATAAAATTTTTTTTTCGTATAACCACGCGGACATAGAAAATACCGAATCGTCTTACTAAATCACAGGATTGTTTCTTAAGAATTTCCCAATTTACCGAAGATTATCTGCAAATTTCAACAGCATGGTTAAGAGTACTTCGGTTTGACTTCTGCGCATTACACGGTTTGAAATATAATTGTATTGGAATGACACTTGATACAATAGCATGCTCGATTTTGTTAATTTATTTTTATTGGTGCTAGAAAATTTTCATGTAATCTCAAGATGTAACCAATCTTAATAGTTACACTTCTAACGCTAGTCAGAGTTGAAAATTGGCGATTTACTGTGATAGAATGAAACCATATAATACGTCTTTAATCTTTCGAAACATATGAAAAGATTGTATCAAATAAGATGGTTTCATTCCTTTTTTTTAATTCATAATTTACAACATATACAGTAGAGTGTAAAGTGTTTAATACCGAAAATAAGCCCTAATAAGTCAGCATACAACATATTGAAAAATAAAATTAAAAAAAATTACTGACGTCACACACTTCTCGCTTAATTAATGCGTCTGTCACGTGACCGAAATACTTTTCAACAAAGACTTTTTACCTTCGGAACTTTCAAAAAACAAGAGTTACGAAAAGGATCATTATTAAATTAAAGCCGCATATAGCATGGTACACATTAATTAACGTTACATTAAACTTGCTCATAAATAAATCTAAATACGTTAAAATTACATGTTATTTTAATATGAAAATGCAAAGCACAAGTGTTAATAAAATGCATTTATGTTTATTTAGAATAATAGATTAAAGCCTACACATTTAAAGATATAGCCTAAACAATTAAAATAAGTTAGTATAAATAATTAAAATAAATAAGTGTGCACGTGTTTGCGTGTATACTTGTGAATTATATATTTTTGGCATTGGCTGATCGCTTATATAGTCTGGCCGCCGTAGATGAATTCATGTCATAAAATAGTTAATTATATTATTGGGAATCATAATTATCATTAATTACCATCACTGCTCGATTCGTTTTCAATCTTCTTAAATATAATCACGTTTCGACTTACCGTTCCCAAATTCAGTGGTTACCTATACGCCAGCGACGCTCCCTACGAGCCCTTACCACTCTTTATTCTTATCAAAGATAACCATTGACTCTATCATACATAACACCTAATTTTCAATGATGTCAGTAATAAAATGATCGCACAGAGCGTAATCGTCTCAATGCCCTACTCACCGTTCTGACTTCACGCATTCCGCTTTTTTCATACAATCTTTCCTTTTATGGAACGCGCTACCGCTCGAAATTAGGACGGCTGTAAGTACAGCAGTATTTAAGAAAAAATTTATGTATAGCTATTTTAATTTTTTTTGATGTATATATGTATTTAATTGAAGTGTATTTAGGCCTATCGTTTTCTATCTTTCTTAATTCTGTCTGTCTGCTGCACGTTCCTAACTTCTATTTTATGACGCTACCTTTAAGTTGACTGGTAGAAAATACTAACGGAATTAAGCATTTGTACATTAGCTATTTTATTTTGATGTATATAGTACTTTAATAGTATTTAGACTATAGTTTAAATAAATAAAAATGCTTTCTTAATTAGATGAACTTAATGACGTCTTATTTTTCTATTAATAGAAGAAAATTGATTGTAAATACTAACGAATTAAGTCTCTTCATATAATATTTATAGTGTATAACTGTCTCAGTATCATCTGTACTGTGGAGAAATTTAAATAAATAAATGTTAAAGTTGTTGTTACTGATATGAAACTGATGACACTATTTTTAATATATAACTGAAAAATTGATTTATTCAATAAAGTCTCTTATAAATATTTGCAACGGATGTTACTTACCCGTCACTCAATATCTATTTCAGTTAGTAAATTTTGAATTTTAGTGTCATGGAAACACAGTTAAAGTCTGTGTTTTCTCGACGTTTTGAAGAAAAATCTTATAATAATTATATTGGATCACCAATCTTACTATAGCTCAATTTGAAAGAGATTGTCTTTTCTCTACTTGAGATTTAGTGTTGATCTATTATAAATTTAGGTTTTGTTGTCTGAAACCACGTAATTCATGTTTTCATTTGAAAAATCTATAATAATTTGGCTGTCAAACAATGTAGCCATTTGAAAATTTGTTGACTTTTTCTATTAATTTAGTGTACGATCTATAAAAATAGTTTTTCAATACTAACTGTTGAAAGCAAAACTATGAAAGCGTTACGGTAACTTAAATAAAGGCTTGTGGAAAACATGTCTGTGTTCTAGTCCACAGTTGTTATATTCCCACGATTTCCGAACAACAGGTGCAGTATCCAAACACAATTTTTTCCCATCTAATTTTGACCTTAATTTTTGAACCAAAATTTCTATATTTTATACAATTTTATTATAAGTCAAAAATGTATTAACTGCATATTAGTTAAAACTATAAATAGAGAATATTGAGATCAAAATACTATAAAATAAATATTGCTAGAATATTGAAAATATTAAGAATCGTGTATAGTATTAATAATAAATAATAGGGTCTATTGTCACTACCTTAAGCCAATTATTGAATTGCAATAGTAAGCTTTGATTATGAATACACAAAGATATAATTCTGGGACAAAAACAATATAATAAAAATGTCATATTTTAAAATCAATATGAATTACGTAAGAAAACTAAAGATATTAAAAACCAGGTCTAGTATTAGCAACTTAAATCAAATATTGACCTGAAGTATAACTGTAGTTCCATACTTGATTCAAATTCTTCTAATTGTATACATGCGACGGTTGTCCTGCGTGAAATTGCGTGATAATATCGTACCAACAAACAAAGCGCCCAACTTTTGAGCCCCGGAAAAGCGAGACGCTTTTTCGTAAACAATTTGGTATTCGACTGTACGCTCCGAATGGGATTACCATATTAATGAACGAACGTGCCGTTTCCGCTCCGCTCTTGAAACTAACTCTTGTAATTACTTTTATCCTGACTCAGAATTGCCCCGACACGATTTGTATGCCTGTTTTTTTATTCAAATGGACCAGATAGTATCGGTTACTACCTACGTTATTCTTCTGTAATTTTTTAAATGTTGTGTCAAATTTAATACTTATAATGATTGATAACCACATGAGTTTGCATCGTAAGTTAAGCATCGCCTTAAATTTTATTTACTTGATATAATATCCAAAGAAAAATTAAACTAGATCTACAACCATTAACTTTTGAAAAAAAAAATGATTGACTACAATTTAATTAAACAATTTACAGACAACAGCTAGAACAATTTACATAAAATTCTGTTTCCATCTTTGGAATTGAGTGTTTTTTAATTGCACTTACGAATCACCGCAAAATTGTTACGAAGCATTTGTTATATTTTTGCGGCCCTTATAAGATTCATGTATCCACAAAAGGGTCAGATAATATATTAAAGTAACGATCTTAACGTTATTTGACGTTTAAATATTGCCAGTTACCTTTTGGTTCGAATAGGTCTTTAGATAATTTAAGATTTTCTTATTCGGATTTTCCCAAAGGATTATGCCAAAAAAAAAAAAAATTTAGTAATGAATTTAAGTAATAAAGAAGTGGTTATAATTAACCGTCATTAAACAAAAATACGTGCTTAAGTAAAAAAAAAGTGTGTGCGTACTAAATACACACGTCAGAAGTGAAACTTCGTTGGCAAAATAAAATAGAAATAATAAAAAAACTTAAAGTATTGGATAAATGTGTATTTTACATTGTTTAAAAATAATTCAGTAAAATCTTAGATAGTGAATATTAAATTAAAAATACTCGTGGTTTATTGTAAATAGTAAAAATACCTAACCTCAATTTAAATTATATAAAATAATTGTAAATTATTAATACTTTAAAAAAATCAATTTATAAATGAGAGAAATTAGGACGAAGAATTTATAAAATAATATTTAATTATATTTTATAAATTCATCAATCATATGCAAAATAATTAATATCAAATTTAAATTTAGAAGGGCACTGTACGTGATGCGACAATTTGCTATATCTTACTTCCTCTCTCGATCTTTTTTACATGCTTGCTCCCTTACTCTCACTCCATTGCTATTTGGTGGTAGGTTCTCCCCCTCCACTAATTCTCTCAAACGGTCTTAATCACTCTCCAAGTAAAGTAGTAAAAACGGCTTTATTGGCACTTTCATGAAATTGAACAATCTTGTTTCTTAAATATTAATAAAGAAGGTGTCAAACTACGTGTGCTTAATAAATAAAATATTTAAAACTAGGACTAATAAAATATTTAAATTTATAACTATAAACGACATTTCACCTAGACGACATTAAAAGACTAAGTTGATCAAATATTTGAACTTCTAACCTTGCGAATACTCCATATTGTTGCTTAAGTTTCCGTTCCCTTCTTGCTTAAGGTTTATTGATAAACCTTGTACACTGGATAGACAGAACACTCCTTATTTTCACTTTGAAGCTTTTCAATCCATCAAGACTGATCGTCTATTAGGCGGGAATTTGCTGTGATCGTAACTTACGAGTCTTATTTGAGATCCAAGTATAATTTATTGTCTTCAATTCAGTTCAAAGAGGCGAAAAGGTTGCGCAATATATTGAGCACATTGCTGCATGACTTGCTATAGGCATAGGATTCGTAAACAATAGAGATAATAAACTCTTAGAATTAAACAAATTTAAATTAGGTTTCAAACTTTTAAATCGAAACAAAGTAGAAGATTTAAACAGATTACTTCAACCAATAAATAAAAATAATTCCTCCATTAAAATAGTATATATTTCATCATCATCGTCATCATCAGCCTGTGTCAGTCCATGGCTGGACATAGGCACCCATAATGCACGTTCCCGCTTGCGATCTTCGGCTATTCTCATCCAGCCCACACCGGCTACTCGGTGAATTTAACGTTCCACACTACGTATGCCAAGCCTCGATCTTCACTCCAGTACTTCAGACTCCATCGGTCGTCCGTTCTCTTCTACTTCATCTTCTCTGACGGATCACATCATTTCTGATGTGGTCCTTTAGACATAGATTTTATAATTCACTAGGTTAAATTATAAATAAAATGAACAAAAAATATGACCTACTTTAAACAACATATTACTTTTTATGCAATATAAGCAGGTATCAACGTTTCCTCTGTACGAAATGGCGTCGCGATTTCCGCCTACGCAATTTAAATCTCTGATATCCTTGAAGATATTCATTATATCAAAATGTCGTCTATGACTTGTTTTATGTACGAAGAATTAAGACTTGTTCTATGCAATCAATTTTTTTTGCGACCTTTTTTATCTCATTTTAAATTATCGTTTTAAAGTTTTATCTTAAATTAACTTTGAATGTGCCTGATGACAATTTTTGAAAATGTTTACGTTAAAGGAGACATACGCTATCGCGGACTTTATTGTAAACCCTTTCAAGAAGTACAATTATGTACCGCATATTTTAACTCTATTTTTTACGGTTTTGCCAGCGTTTTTATTTATATAGCACTAGAAGAAAATTTTGAGGTCTAAAATCACAACGAAATCACAACGATTTAAGACCCCAAAATTTTCTTAATTTCTAACAAATATTTCTATTACACTACTTATCACAAAATTATTTTAAAAAATGAGATGAAGTGGCAGCTAATACCTACCATTTAAAAAAGAACAAACACAAACGGACCACTAGGGGCGGAGCAACTAGGTAACCTAAATATATAAAAAAACATACTTATAAAAACTTACTTAAAAAAACATAATAAAAACATATAAGTAAGAAGTAGTATTACCAGTACGCGCATACTACCTATGACTTAATAAAAGTCTTTACTGATTGAATAGCGTTCAATTTCGTTGAAAATATTTCTGTTGCTTAAGAAACATTGCAAAATTTACACCTCTGTCTGGCGGGACCATGGTTCATATACTTGATAAATCGATATTTCTTAATGTTAATACATTAATTAAATATGAGTATAATGTTGCACTTGTACCTATGCAAAATAAAAGAAGAATCATATCATTCACAAGGCTCAAACGAAAATAATAGATGACAAAACTAATTGATATAAATGCGTACATTACATACAGTAGACAAAAAATGGGTATGAAATTCAACAAAAAACAATTAAAACGAATGCCCTTCATCTCTTCACTAGGTACCAACTATTCACTTAAAAACATCAAGCTAGGGTAAAGCAAATATCTAGGAAAAGCGAGCAAAAAGCAAACAGCGACAATGAACCCTAAACTCAAGTCTTTTTACAGGCACTACAAAGAATTGCTCCAGGAAACTCTTGTAATTTTCATTAAGTCTGAAAGTCCACAACTTGAGGGAATCATGTCATATGACAGTCGATAAACTTTCGGGCAAAAAATCCGCTTGACGCCCAGATATATAAAAACGTCAGGCATTGTAAACTCATAGAATATTAATTTTTATATTGAAAAATAAACTGCATTCGTTCTTCTTTGTGTTTTTTATCATCTATCACGTTCTTGGACTTTACAAACCTAGACAAACGTGAACATACCACTAGACATGTCTATCAATCTCGCAAGAGTACAAAAGCGTGAGAAATTATAATTTATTTCATGATAAAACTGTTGTTAAGAACGATAAATTGTAAATGCAGCATGTTATATAGTAGATGCAACAAGAGGCGAATACCGAAACGTTTTGCTTTTCTAAAGGAAAACTGGCGTAATGGTTTTTTTTAATTTCATTCTTGGGAAGAACCAGCGATATATCTCGCCGAAGCATTAAACGCCTCCGTAGTCTAGCGGTATTGGCCCTTGCTTTATAAACCAGTGGTCCAGGGTTAAAATCCCGCAGGGAAGCAACTTTGTGCTATCGTTGTTTTCTGATTGGTTAGGACAATTTGAGCCGAACACCCAATTATCTGATAAGTAAGATGCGTCCATGCGCGTGTAAAAGTCGATTCCCTCAGAATCGGCTGAATCCGCAATATCTTCGGAGTCCGATATGGAGGTCGACAGCGGCAAGACCGCGTCGACTAATGACGGTTTCAAGACCGTATGCCAGCGCAAGAAGCGCAAAAACAGGGCTTCACCCTGTCCCTCCCCGACTCAAGACCCGCCGCCGAAGACCTCCAGGTCCGGCTCTAACGCCATTCCGGCCACCCCCCCCGCGACCGAAACCGCGACCCCCCGCGCCCCCGCCGCGAAAACCACCCAGGCGCCCGTCGCGCGCAGCACCCCCCAACCTAGGGTCCCCTCGACTGCTCACCCTGCAGACCCGAGGAGGGCCTCCGCCGCCACCGCGAGTGGAAACGTATCCTCCCCCCCCTCACTACATGGCAAAAAGCCACCCCCCATTTTTCTCCGCTCCAAGGAGAACTGGGCCGAAGTGCGCTCAGCACTCTCTAACAACATTAAGTTCGAAGCAGCTGATACCGCTCAGGGTATTAAGCTTCAAGTAGAAGATTCAGAATCCCACCGAAAAGTAACCGCTTATCTTCTAAAAGCGGGTTTGTACTATCATACCTACGCGCTCCCGAGGAGCGTGTCCTCCGCGTCGTCGTAAAGGCGTCCCCAAGGAGATCCCCACTTCGGAGATCTCCGACTTCCTCAAAGAGGAAGGATACCCCCTATTAGCCGTGCACCGGATGCACAACCCCTAGGACCAAAGGCCTATAATATGATTCTTGCCACTCTGGCCCGTACGCCAGAGGGTAAGAAGATTTACGATATAACCCATATCTGTGGAATAGGAAAGCTTCACTTGAAGCACCTCGCTCAAATGGCCTGCCCGGCAGTGCCATAATTGCCAACTTATGGGCATTCGGCACGAAACTGCCATGCTCGCCCCAGGTGCGTAAAGTGCCTGGGCGACCACGGTACGGTGGACTGCCCGCGCCCAAAGACAAGACCGCTCTAGCGGCTTGTGAACCGCCAGCATGCGTGCTGTGCCAGTCAACTGGTCATACGGCCAACTACTTAGGGTGCCCTAAAGCACCACAAGGAAGTCGGTGCAGAAAGCACCAGCCAGCTCGCCGTGGCGGCGGGGACCGCCCTCAAAGTCGGCGTTCCCTCCTCTTCCTCCCACCAACGCGTGGACTCAAAGCCCACCGTGGGCAACTTCCTCCCCCCGTGCCCCTCAGGCCCCGCGATTCGCGACCGCCCCCCCCCCGATGTCAGCCCCGCAGGCCCCAAACTACCCGCCGGCGAGCGCTGGTAGTAACTTGCAAATATTATCGGCCGCAATGAGCACCATATCAAGGGTGAGGCTCACTCGTTTCGCGGATGAGTATGTTGCCGCCGCCGGTAACCTCATGCTCAGGGTGCAGCTGTTTGAGAAATACAGCGACCTAGTAGACGCCCTTCAGGCTTAGCATTCAATCGGAACGCTAACGACGGCCCGGGCCGATTAAAACCGCGCGCGATTAGAATAGTCTTTTTTAACGCGAACGGATTTAGGGATCAGAGAGAAGAGGTTACGAACTTCTTACGAGATCACGACGTTGACGTCATGTTAGTGCAGGAAACGTTTTTAAAACCTTCCAGTTCGGGCCCAAAAATTCCAAATTTTAATCTTGTAAGGAATGACAGAGCCGGCGCCCGAGGCGGCGGCACTGCCATTTACTACAGGAAATCTTTGCACTGCGTTCCGTTAGACCCACCGTCGCTCTCGCTCATGGAGGTTTCAGTCTGTCGGCTGGCCATGACCGGTCATGCGCCTATCACCATAGCGTCGGTCTACTGCCCGTGCAGATCCCCCCATCAACCTTTGGAAGAGGATCTTAAATCCCTTCTCGCAATGGACGGAGCCGTCATACTGGCTGGCGACTTCAACAGCAAGCACCCGCAATGGAACTCTCGCGTTCCAACACCAGGGGACGCGAGATGGCATCTCTTATGAACAAGCTCAACTTTGACGTATTGGTCCTTCAGAGTCAACCTTCCATCCGAGTCAATCTGAGCTATTGCCTGATGTGCTTGATGTTGCGTTGTCAAAATGTTGCACTCCCATGACTAGAATCGAGGTGATCCATGACCTTTCGTCTGATCACCGCCCAGTTCTTTTGTATGGGCTCCCGCCCAATCTTCTACCGTCCTAAGACCGTAATAGGGTGGCAGAAATTAAAGACCCAACTGGAATCTGCCACCACTTCGCACCTCAGTGCCATCCCACCACAGCTCAACTCTGTCGGGGACACGAACTTGGCGGCTCATGCGTTCACAAGACATGTTCAGGAAATTGTCGAGGTCTCCTCAAAGCGAGTTCCATTGAAGAACAATGGAAGTTGCCAGACGATATTCTGGATCTATTGAGGCGTAAGAGAGCGTCGATTCGTGCTCATGACACCATCCCACCGTTGGTAACGGACTCGGATGCGAGCGCTTTGCCGCGAGGTTAAGTATCGCATTGCGCAGTTCAGGAACGAACGGTGGAATGAAACTCTGAGCTCCATCAAACCCTCTCATACTGCCTTCTGGTCCATTCCGAAGAGTATGAAAGGCTCAAGTAACTTTGCTCCCATGCCTCCCCTAACGAGATCCAATGCTCCTCCAGCATTCGACGACGACGAAAAGGCGGAATGCCTAGCCGACAGCCTAGAATCTCAATGCTCTCCAAGCACTCAACCTGTCTGTGCCGAATTCCAGAAACATCTGGATAACGAGACAGACAGATTGATCAGAGAATCCCCCCGCGATAGCTTACCTCCGGTCACCAATGAGGAAGTCGTGTCAATTATCAAAAAACTCAAACCGCGTAAAGCCCCAGGAGCCGACGGCCTCTCGAATAAAGTCATTAAACTTTTGCCCGCTAACCTTATTACCATTCTTGTTTTAATATATAACGCAGCCCTGACTCATGGTGTGTTTCCAAACACTTGGAAGGACGCCATAGTTATTGGCATTAGAAACCTGGCTGCCTGCATCCAGTCCCACCTCTTATAGACCTATAAGTCTCCTCAAAATCCTGGGGAAGATTTATGAAAGAATCGTTCTTGCCCGCCTGCTGATCGCTATGACAGCCAAAGGCCTCCCTAGTCCGGAACAGTTTGGCTTTAGAGCTAAGCATTCCTGCACCCACCAGGTACATAGAATCGTAGAGCACATTAAAGTCAGTCAAATAAAAGGCTTACACGGGTGCCCTGTTCCTCGATGTGGCGAAAGCGTTTGACAAAGTCTGGCATGAAGGACTTATATACAAGCTGTGTAAGTTCGGCATGCCAACTCGCCTCGTACTCATAATACGAGACTTTCTCAGGAGTCGAACATTCCGGTACAGAGTGGAAAGCCTGCCTCCACTCCCAGACCTGTACGTGCAGGTGTTCCCAAGGCTCTGTGCTCGGCCCAGTACTGTACACTCTGTACACGTGCGACCTACCTGTCCTAATGAGGATGCGCGTCTCGCTCTATTTGCGGATGACACATGCCTCTTCGCTCTCACCTCTGCCCCACAAAATCCACCGTACCCTCCAGACAGCTGAGACGCCCTCAGTGTCTGGTTCAAAGTCTGGAGAGTAGACATTAATCCTCAAAAGTGCAGCCATCCTTTCTCAAAAGGCTTGCCTGTCCCCTGCTAAAGTCAATTTGCTAGGTGAACCAGTACCTGGGTCACCCAAACGAATACCTTGGTGTAACGTTAGATTCAAACTCTCTTTAGTCCCCACATTAGCCGAGTGAGAAATAAAGCAGCCTTTTGTTCTCTCACGCCTGACCCACTTAATTAACTCTAAAGCAAGATGTCACTTCTAACAAAGTGACAATCTACAAAACTTTCATACGCCCCATCTTAACCTATGCCTGCCCTGTCTTCCTACAGGCAGACAATAGTAAATCAAACGCCTGCAGGCGATCCAGAACGGTTCATGCGCAGAGCCACGGAGCTCCCTGGTTCATCAGAAATATAGACCTCCACCTCGATCTTCAGCTACCTTCAATAGCCCAATTTTGTAAAAAGTTCACCCAAAGGTATTTTGACACGGCTTCCGAACATCCCAACCGCTTATAGTTCAAACAGTGGACTACAAACCACTCGAATTTTACAGAAACAAAACTCCATGCGTAGGCCGCGCTGCTTTAACCGAACCAGACGACGTTATCACCGTCGCGCAAAGAGAAGCGTCGTCTTCTGCTCACTCGCTCACACAACTCTGACACAGCCCGCTCACGACGACGGTCAGAGCGGGACCGCAAT
Source organism: Lamproptera curius (assembly GCA_029286875.1). NCBI lineage: Eukaryota > Metazoa > Arthropoda > Insecta > Lepidoptera > Papilionidae > Lamproptera > Lamproptera curius. Next base: position 823,242 of record JAGSMT010000050.1, on the reverse strand, counting down.
ACGTACAGTAGATATCGGCACGTACCAGGCCGATTCTCCCTATCAATGATAGAAGCGCGGTGGGAGTTTCTTCCGCCACTTCTTCTCCCACCCGATAACGCTTTCCGAAGTGGTAGTAGATAGTAGCTAATTACGGTTAGGGAACATGGACCAATGCTGCAGCTGAACGAGCGAGGTTCGGCCCAACTGGGCGCCCTCGTTGCAGACTGCAAACGCGAAAACGTAGTGACGGCCTAGCCGAGGTTCCTCTCTCGAGGGGGCCCTTGGTGTTAGAGTCACAAAATGAGGTTCAGGCGTGCATAGCGTTCGTGCACGCCACCTCCAAACCGGCGGAACAGTAAAGGCCCGTAGGCCAACTGTGACCATCAGTCACAAAAAAAAAAAAAAAAAAAAGCGTGTAAAAAGTCAGTCCATCTACCAACCTGCATTGGACCACCGGGGTGGGATATGGTCCATAACCCCCCTAATGGAGAAGGTGTGCTCTAGGGGAGTCCTATGTCCAGCAGTGGACTAACATAGGCTAGTGATGATGATACTAAAGCATTTTCTTATTATAGTAGTTGTGTTAGTACAACGCTATATATTATGGTGATGTTTCTCACTAAAGTTTTTTCATGTGTTTTGTTTTTGCCATTTTTCGGTTAGTACTTGCCAAGTTTTAACGTCAATATTAATAATAACACTTTTATAACATTATATTACTGTTGTTGATTTCAGTTTCACTAAAAATATTTCATTATTATCATCGACATCACAATCAGCCTGTGTCTATCCACTGCTGGACATAGGCCTCCCTTTATGCACGCCACCGCTTCCGAGCTTCGGCTATTCTTATCCAGCCCACACAAAGTTTAAACTATTTATTGTATGTATATTCAAATATGTCTTTACACATTTATTATTTTGTACATATTTTAAAATAGTAATATATTAGCATACTTATCAAAAATACTAAAACAATAAGTGGTGTTTAGAATACTGTCTACTTTTTTGGCTTTCTTAAAAATAAAAGTATAACGGACCATATGCATAACATCCCATTGCGTTACTTTTAAAAGTATTAGCACGTAAAATGTTAAGGTCTTATACATCATTGTGTGTAGTTGTGTTTGAGTTTGTCCGATTGGTAATGTCTTTCACTCGTTTGTGCATGTCATCGCTTTATATGATTAAACAAAAAATAAAAACTACTGTTACTTTTATAAGAATTTGAAATGTGAAAAAAAAAGAGTTACTCTCAAAGAATCCCTGCGCCCGCTTTGATAACTTAGAAATTACACAAGTCAGAATGACGCTAACTATTTAGATTGGAAAGCTAAAACAACAAAGGTTTGAGGCATCAAGATACACACGCTTTTATGTATAGACGGTTTAAAGCTGTTTGAAGTTAAGTTTTAAAAACTGTCTTTGCTGAGATTACACGAAATAGTTTTATTCATTCTTCATTATAAAAGATGGCTTCGATTTCGACTCTAAATGAATAATGTGGTTAAGAGAAAAAGAAATTTAAAACAATACAACTCTCATCACGTTTAGCAACTTGCACTAAATAAGTAAAATTTTGCTTATATGGAGTTTTTCAACTATTTAAGGCAAATGTGTACTTCGATTTTATATCAATGTTTTAAAGAGCACGAAGTTTTTATAAGTGCTTGAATAAAATACTAAACCTGAGTCAAATAAAATATTGATTTTATGTCAACATTGTTTACCGTGGCAAGGTGTAGCTTTGTACAAATTACGTACCTATAAAAAATCGCTTAATTATTGTTGTCCGTGATAATTCATCAATGAAAATTCTAGATATTTAATCTTACTTATTTGCTATGAGTTATGTTGTTAAGGGCCAATCACATTTTTATTAGGCTTTGATATAAAGATGTATCATCATCATCATCAGCCTGTGATAGTCCACTGCTGGACATAGGCCTCCCCTAATACACCCCTATCCATTAGGGGGTTTTGGACCGTATCCCACCACGCTGGTCCAATGCGGGTTGGTGGGTGGACCGACTTTTTATATGCCCATCCGACGCATGGATCATCTTACTTTTCAGACAATTGGGTGATCGGCCCAAATTGCCCTAACCAACTAGGAAACAACAATGAAAATTTGTTGAGTCCCCGCAGGATTCGAACCCACGACCTCCGCTTTCTAAAGCACACGCCCATACCACTAGGCTACGGAGGCATTTAGGCTACGGAGAGATAGAGATGTATACTAATTAATTTGTGGTTTAACGTAGGGTAGCTCCGATCGTCCTTCGTGACATGTTGTGGTGAAGACCTATAACCACAAGGAAATTAGTGTAAGCCAAAATAATTAAGATTTGTTCTCTATAAAAACCATAAAAATCTTTTTCTAGTTGAAGCCATAACTACTTATTGACTTTGTCATAATATTTTGTAACACTTAACATGATATGGCACTTGTTTTTACCTCATGGCATCGTTATTGTTGAGTACAGTGTTATTGTACAGTTTTACTTTGATCATCTCCAAGTTATTCATTGAAACTTAGCCTTTAAAAGAAAACTGTTATAACTTTTATTACTATTTTTTGTCACTATTGATTAGCTACGTTACTAACTCGTAACGTTTTATTTTTTGTTTCTTCCTTATTTATCTATTACGTTTATTTAACGATCTCGTTCATATCATTTCAGTGATTTTAAAAACAAAAAAATGTATATAAAAATGCTTTTTGTCTCTTCTATCTACGAACACAGAGTAAAAGTTTTTCGAGTTATGAAATACCACAATCTAAACAGTGTTTCAAGTATAAATTCTATTAAATTATTAAAAAGTAAATAGATTGTAACATAAAACACAATCAAGATTTTACACTTACGCGTTAGTGATCGTATAAAACTCCTTCAAAAATAATTAACTAGACCAGATTGATTGACTATAACTAGAGTCACTAAGCTTTGCTGACTAAAAACTGAGCGATATACAAAACTCGGAAAAACCTAGCACGATGATGCGAATCAATAAATCAATAAGCCCCGTTTTTAAATCAAACGCTCGGCTTAGTGGACGGTATACGCTTATGCTGAACTGATCGTTTTTGTACTCATTCGACTGAAGGCTACCGCTTGACTTAAAATCTGAATAAGCAATGTGATACATTGTTTATAAAGGTTTAAATTTTACTCCTTAAACTTGTCTTTCGGAGGTAAGAATATCTATAAAATTCATTGTTTAGCAGCACGATTACGCATAATAGAATATTGACTTATGTGATAACATAATAGAAGTTTGACTTATGTTTATTAAATGGTTTAAACTTATTCTAACTTTTAAATTTACGTAACATTTGTAGCTTCTCGTTGTTTATCTAATTTCTTTTTGAACTGTAGTGTGTTACAATCTAGCACGGTCGATTTCGTTAACTTTCGCGCAAATATCAAGATGTAGACAATCTAGACAATCTATCACATGTAACGTAAGTTATAATTGCAAATAGTCGACTTTCTATTATAGATAAAGATGTTTACAAAGAAAGGAAATAACAACACATTTTTTATATATCGTTACATAAGAAAATAACAGATGAAATAAAACGGCTTCTTTGCTTTTTTAAATATATAATTCACAAGGAGTGGAACTGATGCAGTAGGCAGTATAATATTTATTTAATACAAATAAACTATTATTAGTCATAAACTTACAAAAAACAACTTTTTAACCAACTTCATGACACAGTTCTCACAAACGCCAAATTTTAATTAATGCGTCTATCCCGTGACCGGAATCCGTACAATGACTTTTTACCTTTCGAACTTTAATTTTATTTTAACAAGAAATATAAAAAGAATTATTATTAAATAAAAGCCTCGTATCGGCCTCAGCTCGGTATACATTAATTTTTAACGATATAAAAAATTACTTATGAATAGATCAAAACTCGTTTAAATAACATATTAATTAAATAGTACAAAGCGCGAGTGTTTATAAAAATATATTTATTTACACATATTAGAAAAGATAATATTATATAGTTTACCACATACAGTATAATTTAGTATAAATTATTAAAATATAAGTGCACGTGTATGCAAATATACTTCTTGACGATAATATTTTTTGCCTTGACTGATCTTTAGTATAGTCCAGCCACCGTATCACGTAGTTCATGTAAGAGTATATTTTTATAAGTAATAATAATTATCTTAAATAACAAGTTATACAATTTTATATAAATTATAGTTAAACTTCTGGGCTAAGCTATTTCCTAAAACAAACAAGTGACGACGTTATGAAACGATAAGTAGTGAATTCAAATACATGTCGAATGTGATGTAAGGAACATTCAACCAAGTTCAACATCACCAAACCCTTGTACTAGGATAGCAAACGAACTGTTTTATTCATTGACAATTCAAATAATTTTAGCTAACAGCAACATCACATTGAAGTGAACTGAAGTGAATTATAGTATTATTTTTCGAACATGATAAAAATTTTCTTCTTGCTGATGGAAATATATTCCACGCGTATTTTCCAACAAAAAAGCCCAGTGAAAACTGAGTTATTCAAACAAAAGTGTTGGTCATAAATATTTATGTTTTCTTGACCTCGTCTCAAGTAACGTCTTCTACTAAGATCTTAATTTTAATAACAGAAATAGTTTTGAATACTCACATTGAAATGGGGTGAACTGCGTTAATACTACAATTAGATTTCATATTTATAACAAGCCTGACATTCTGTAACGGATTTTACAGTTTTTACCCACTGGAACATTCCATCTGTCGACTAGATATATTTATACCTTCAGTGTCTGGAAATCAGATAGTAAATTCATGTTTTCTCTAAATTTAACGCAATAAGTTTGATTTGGCTCTGGCACAAAAACTTTGAACATTCCATATTGAGTAAAAAATTTATTTTGTATTTTCTAATTTGAGTGTTGACGTATTAGGCGCAAAGGATTTTGATGTTAATACTAATTATGTTTGAATCTGAATGAAATATTTTAGCAAAGCACTGCAGCTTTTCATATATTAATAACTTTATAGTAATAATGTTATGCTAAGAGTATGTTTCCTAGTCCATAGTTGTTACATTCCCCTGAGTTCCGAAAAAAAGGTGCTACATCCAGACATAGATATTTTTCCACTTCATTTTAACCTCTTTCAATTACTTTTGCCTATGAGAGAGAGCTTAATTTTTTAGAGAAACTTTCATTGATAAAAATGTTTTACGTTAGTTATCAGAAATAGATTTGCGGGCATGATTATATAAAGAGATAGAGTCAGGATCAGAGTATTAAATAAAAAAAAGTTAGACATACTTCATTCAAAAGCACCTACGAACACTAATAAAAAAAAATAGGGTCTATTGTCACTATTTTAAGCCATTTATTGTGATGCACTTGCAAACCCTGATTATGATTATCTAAATATGTAATTCTTAGACTACGAAACTTTAAACAAAAAGTCATAATAAAAAAAAAACATCATGAATAGGGTAAGAAAACTACATTTATTTCGAACTAGTACTAGTATATGTGTCTTAAATAAAGTATGAAACTATTAATATTGTCGTACCTGGATTATTTCGCTAACAAAAGCAAATTATAAAGGCATAACGCTACAACATCATGTACGGTTTTTTAAATACATGTTTGTTTTCAAGTTCACAGTTGTTATATTCCCACGAGTGCCGAAAAAAAGTGCTATATCTAAATACGGAATTTTTTCTATTTCATTTTAACTCCTTCCAATTATATCTGCCTATTAGAGAGCTTAATGTTTGGAACGAACTTTCATTATTCAACACCTATTACTTATACTGTACTCAATAATCAGATTTTGAGTTACTGGCATGATAATTTAAAGAGACAATTCCAGGATAAAAATAAGGAGTGCAGTTATAAGTTCTAATTACATAATTACATTTACATTATAAACGTTTATTTACACGATGATTGTTCCGCGTGAAATTGCATGACAATATCGTGCCAACAATCAAAGCGCCGAAATTTTAAGCCCTGGAAAAGCGAGACGCTTTTTTGTAAACAATTTGATATTCGACTGTACTGCCCGAATGGGATTACCGTATTGGGATTATTATATTAATGAACGAACGTGCCGTTTCTGCTCTGCTCTTGAAACTAACTCTTGTATTTACTTTTATCCTGTCTCAGAATTGCCCCGACACGATTTTTATGCCTCCTTTTTAATTCAAACGGGCCCGATTGTATCGGTTCCTACCTACGTTATTCTTCTGTAATTTTTTCATATCTTCGCTTGATCATTTTAAGGATTCGGCATGAGCTAAAGCAAATATTTTGTAAAAAAAAAAAACAATTTGGACTATATTTTATTGAAGGCTAATTGAAAAATTAATACTTATAACGATTGATAACTACGACTTTCTATCGAATAGAATAAAATTGAGAATTAATAATTTAATAAAATAACCTTATAATTGAATAAAACTTTTATTGCGTTTATTTGTCTACCCCATGACCGCTGGAAAGTTCGAAACGTCGGGAATTAAAAATGTAAAATAATCGCGATAAAATCGGTAAGAAGTCCTATTGGAGGTTTTATGAAAAAACAATATTGACTAAAGTTTAATAAAAAACAGAAAAATAGAAAACTATTATTATATAAAAATAATTTATTTTAGCTCTGGAATTATCAGTGTTTTACTGTATGCACGTACGTCTCACCGCAAAATTGTTACAAAGCGTTTGGATTATTTTTGCGGACCTTTCAATATTGTCGTTACGGATTCATGTATCCACAAAAGGTTCAGATAATATATTAAAGTAACGATCTTAACGTTATTTGATGTTTAAATATTGCCAGTTACCTTTTGGTTAAATTATAGATCTTGTGGTAATTCAAGATTATCTTAAATTATAATAAAATATAGGTAAATAGTTTCCACATTTTTTATTCCTACATTTTTCAAAAAAAATAAGTAAGAAAGTACGATAACTAGCTACTTATAAATTTAAGTTATTATGGGAAGGGGAGTTTTAAAAAGTTCGTAATTAGAAACTTTAAATTCAAGATTTTAATACAAAATTTGTTAATCTTATAACAAAAACTATTGTAAGACTTACTGTATATTCAATATTTTAGCGTCCTGTAATTTTGCGAAACCTCGCAATTCTAGCATGTTCAGTTTATCAATAAACTTTATACAATACATAGAAAGAGCACTCCTTATTTTTACTATGAAGACTTCCAATCCATCAAGACTGATCGTCTATTAGGCGGGCATTTGCAGTGATCGTAACTTACGAGTCTTATTTGGGCGCAAAGAATAATTTATTGTCCTCAATTCCATCCGAGGAGGCTGAAAAGGTTGCGCAATAAATTGAACACAGCTGCACCACTTGCTATAGGTAGTGGATTTGTAAACAATAGAGTTACAAAACGTCTTATAAAATGAAACAGATTGAAATTTAGTTTTGAGACCGATGGATAAAACGTACAAATTTTAAATTAATTATTCCAACCGATGTCCTTCATAAAATAATTTTGTTTTTCATCACATAAAATTGTTATAAAATGAGAAAACAAAATTTGAAGATTTAAATTATAACTTTAATTTTTAATTCCATTATACTGCCTTATTTATATTATATACACAAGTCGTGTACAATAAAAACTTTTAGGTAAGTAACAGCAGTACTAGTACTTTTTTGCAAATATTCTCTCTTGGTTTTTCTTGTCTCCTCCTCTTTCGTCTCTCCCCTTGGTTACCTCCGTCACACACTCGTCTGGGGTGGGGTAACCATGGTCCTTACTCTTAAGAAATCGGTAATGATAATAATTTAATTTTGGGTTTAGTAATAAGAAAAGAAGAGTCATGTCATCTTCTCTATATATAATCCTCTATAATTAATTATAAATAGAGAATCAGTGATAAGGATCAATTAAATGGAAAAATTTTTCCGATCTACTCAAGGCATTGTGCAGAAAAAAGTGCATCAGTTTAATTATGTTATACAGATAGTTGAAAATGTTACCTTACCTTCTTTCTACAAAAACGCGTATTTGTATATTTTCACAAATATTTATTTAAAGATGTTTATGGCTGTTACTGTGTCCCAAGATTAAGAAAATATAATAAACGACGATTAACCGACTCTCTTTTGGACAACATTTTATGAAATTTAATATTTTTAAAACATTTTATTGGTTTTAAAAGTTCTTCGAATTGTTAAATACCATTTTTTGTTCGTGTTTTTTCCAAATAACTTGATAAATAATTAACTTTTTACACATTAAATTATGAAAGCGTTATGTAACTCAAGCTAACATTTTATGTAACATCCATTATATCATGTTTTAAGCTTTAAAATATAATTAGAGTATATACATAATAAATAAATGTAATCTTCATCATCATCATAGTCCGGTTCCTAAGGCACACGCCCATACCACTACGCTACGGAGGCAGTTAATAGAATGTTAGGTAGGCAGGCAATATATTTAATAATATTACATTTATTTTATTATGTGCATTTATTCTTGTCAGTAATAAATATAAAGAATAAAGATTATATAAAAATAATATATAAAATAATCATAATAAAATATAAGAAACATAACTTTATACATAGGAATTCAACAAGAAACTAATTAAAGGGAGTTCCTTTCATCTCTTCACTAGGTTTTAACTATTCATTAAAAAACATCAAGCTTGAAATAACAGACATCAAGGAAAAGCGGGCCAAAAACATACAGTGAACACTAAAAGTCAAATCTTTTTATAGCCACTACAAAGAGTTGCTCAAGGGAACTAGTACTCACTTTAAGAGGGCGGGCCTTTCTCCTTGTAATTTTCAATAAATAACTTTCTACATCTTGATGGAACTGTATTGTTAAGCGCATTTGAAATTGTTTGATATCAATATGGAATGATTCCTTGCTATAGTCGATAAACTTTCCGTATACTGTTGTTAACGATTTAATAACATCAGATTAGTGAGTGTTAATTTCTTTACAAAAAAACAACATTTAATGTTTTTACATTTACTTACCATATTCAATTAACACGGCGAGAGCGTCTGCGATTTCCAAACGATATCGTCATCATGTGTAAGACCGCAAAGGACATGCATAAAATGGTGCAAAGCCTGGTTGAGTCTTGAAGTTTACGCACGCATTGGTCGCCGAATGAACTTGGGTAAAACCAAGGACATTCAACAAGCACGTTGATTCGAAACCACCTCCCTGGATGTGATTTTGGAGCACGTATACCTAGGGCAAACGCACGAAATAGGTAGAAACAACTTTGAGGGAGAGGCCAACAGAAGGATTTGGCTGGGCTAGGCAGCTTTTCATAAGTTTCGTCGAGGTCACTCATCCCACAATGTCTCAAATCGAAAGTCTTCCATCAGTGCGTCCTACCTGTTATGATCTACGGTGCCGAGACTCGGATACTTACGGTGACAAATTTAAAGTCGCTGAGCGAGCTATGGAGAGGGCTATGCTTGGAGTATCTTTGAACGACAACATCAGAAATTATGTGATCCGTCAAAGTACCAGAATCGCAAAGTGGCCGGTGTGGCCTGGATGAGAATAGTCGAAGATCAGAAGCGATGGCGTGCATTAGGGAAGCCAGGTCAAGCAGCGGACTGACACAGATTGATGATGATGATATGACGATGATTCAGTTAATTTATAATTTACAAACAAATTTATCAATTTATGTTTAATACGGCCTTTAACTTCCATTTCAAGGGCATGCACTGCTTTAATACTAAAACTGGATATCAAAATATATAAACGCCATGGACTACTGCAACGGAAGTCACAGTTTTTTACAACTGGAACAGTTGATTGGTCAATTTTACATTTTTATACCTTTTGTGTCAGATAATCAGATAGCAAAGTCATCAAAAATCAAAAAGAAAGAAAAATCTTTTTGTATTCCTTTCATTATTTTTTTTATGTATATGTATACCTTTAATTGTAGAAACGCTAAAACAATATAATTTGTATTTATATTTTTTTCAATCTGGCATGTAAGGTTGTTCTTCAATAAATAAATATGTTGTTAAAATATTACATCCACATTCATCTACAGCCTGCGACTAAATGGACTACCACTGCTGGACATAGCCTCCCCTAATGCACGCCTTCCCCCTTAAAAATCACCTATCGAAATGAACATATTTACAATATAAATGGGTTCTCTTTTTACTTTTTAAGCCAAGTATTGAGATGTAATGCTGTGACCAATATACTTTAATGAAAATGTCATTTTGCGTGAGAAAAATTAATTAATTAAAATGGTATAAGGCATAAAAGTGCACTTATAACTTCTAATTGTTTACATACGTTGTTTGTTCTGCGTGAAATTGCGTGACAATATCGTACCAAAGCACAAAGCGACAAACTTTGAAACCCCGGAAAAGCGAGACGCTTTTTCGTAAACAATTTGTTATTCGACTGTACAATCCAAATGGGATTACCATATTAATGAACAAACGTGCCGTTTCCGTTTACTCTTGAAACTAACTCTTATAATTACTTTTATCCGACTCAGAATTGCACCGACACGATTTGTATGCAAGTTTTTTAATTCAAACGGACCAGATTGAATCGGTTCCTACCTACGTATTCTTCTGTGAGTTTTTACTTATTTTCGCTTGATCGGATAAACGTTTTTGGTTCCTTCATGAATTAAAGAAGAATTGCTCAAGAATTTTGAAAAAATATTTGGACTTTATTTTACCGTGGGCTTGTGTCAAAGTTAATACTGATAATGATTGATTTTTCATCAAATGTCAGATAGATATAGTAAATTAAGCATCGCCTTAAATTTTTACGTACTGACACTTTCTTTAAATATGATTTTGTGGTTTAAAAATCTAAAAAAGATAATTAAATTAAAATTTCCACAGTCAACTTGTTTCGAAGTTATTTTTTAATAATAATGCGAAAACGAAATATTTTAACTATTAATGTCGTAAAAATAAATTATCTACAGGCATCAAGTTATATAAAATGCGAAATCAGATTTGACAGCTTGCGAGTAATATAAAAAACGAATCAGTTATAACTTTTTTCTCATATTAAGCTACGAATTTAAACAAAAAAACAATCAACTGCATTTTGATGAAAAAGCAGTAAGAATATTGTATATAAAATAAGAACTATCAGTGTTTTTGATTTTGAGTGACGACTCACCGCAAAATTGTTACAAACTGTTTGGATTATTTGTGCGGCTAATTCAATATATCCTTTAAGGATTCATGTATACACAAAAGGGTCAGATAATATATTATAGTAACGATCTCAACGTTATTTGATGTTTAAATATTGCCAGCTACCTTTTGGTTAGGTAATAGCCCTTTTGGTAATTTAATATTTTCACATTTCAAATAATGGGAAATTTAAGAAGTTATCTGCTGAAAATAACACTGGCAAGATAAAAGTATTCGTACAAGATTTAAAAAGTTAAGGAAATTGCAAATTATGAGTACAATTCAAAATATATAGTTTCCACATTTCTTATTAACATATTTATTTATAGAAATGAGAGGAAATGAGAAATAAGTACGATAGCCAACTAGGTATGAAATTTACTTATTTTAGTAAAGGACTATTTTTTAACGTTCGTAAATTTAATCGTTAAGTTCAAGATTTAATCAAGAGGTATTGTTGCCTTTTATAACACTTAACGGTATTAAAAGACTGCATGTATCCAATACTTTAAACGTCCAGTAATTCTGTGAATCCTCGTAATTCTAGTATGTGTAAGTAATCAATAAACCTTATGGACTACATTGACAGAGCACTCCTTATTTTCACTTTGAAGCTTTTCAATCCATCAAGTCTGACCGTCTATTAGGCGAGCATTTGCAGCGATCGTAACTTACGAGTCTTATTTGGTTCTCCACGGATAATTTAATTGTCTATACAACTCACACCCGGATAGGCGAAAAAGGTTGCACAATAAAAATTAAACTCAGTTGCATCACTTGCTTATAGGTGTGGATTGTCCAAGACAATAGAGTTACAATACTATCTTAGGAATTAGAACGATTCCAAACTCCAGCTGACTGCGGCTGACTAAATGTCATTATCAGCCCATTGAGATGATCCACTGCTGGACAAAGGCGTCCCAATATACCCCTATCACATGTTAGGTTTTGGATCGATCCCACCCGGCTAATCCAATGCGGCGTGGTGGGACTGACTTTTACATGCCCATCCGACATGGATCATCTTATTCAGACAACTTGGAAGTGATCGACCCAAATTGTCCTAACTAACAAAACAACAATGAAAATTCCTGTTGATTCGACTAGGATTCGACCCATGACCTCGGTTTCTAAAGCACACGCCCATACCACTAGGCTACGGAGGCTTTTATCATCATCCTTAATTGAATTTATAACCGAAAGGACTGAAGAGAGATCAGACGCAGGACCAACTTTTTACAAGCTCATCCGACACATGGATCATCTTATTTTACAGGAATTCGGCTAATCAGCCCAATCAGTACAATTGTGTAGAACATAGTTTAAGTCTATCTTTTCTTTATTCTTTAGGCCGCGTTTGCAACTTTTGACGCTGTATTATTTTTTTGAAAGTAGAACAATGAAATGAGATAGATGATATAATTTAATATGAGAAATTACACACACATTATTACTATATACGATTCTACTATGCTCAGAGCAGCTTTATAAATGCATAGGATTTAAAAAAAAAACAAATTGAAACGAGTTCCCTTTATCTTTTCTCTAGGTACAAACTATTTACTAAAAAAATCAAGCTTGAAATAACAGACATCAAGGAAAAGCGGGCAAAAAGCAAAAGCAACAGTGAACGCGTCAAGCCTTTTTATAGTCACTACAAAGAGTTGCTCAAGGGAACTAGTGCTCACTTTAAGATGAGCGCATGCCTTTTCCCTTGTAATTTTCATTCAGTCTCATAGTCTAGATCTTGACGCTAATCGCTTCAAGTTAATACGAAATAACTCCAATTTAATTACATCCGGTTAGTGTGTTATTAATTTACCCAGTAAGATTTTTTTAAAACTTTTAATGCCACAAAACGAGAATCGAATACGAATTTTAAGTTTTTATTATTACAAACCTTACTCAATAGATAGAAAATATAACAGTCTTTCACTAAAGTTATTTCTGAAACAAATTTATGAGAAAACACAAAGAATCTGTTCAAGAAAGGAAAGTTTAAAGTACATGGTCATCAAAGTTTAGTCGTAAACTTTTAACATTTGTTCAATGGCAGATGACTGTTCTGCAAACCGCGTTACTTTAATGGGGTTAGCATTATATAAATCTCTTTCTTAATTGACTGCAATATAAACGTATTTACGGACAAATTTCATTTTAGTAATATAGTTTAAAAAAATCAATTTTTAAGAAATAAATAGAATATATTATTATTATTTATTTATTATATTTTCTGCTCCGTAGCCTAGTGGTATAGGCGTATGCTTCGAAAACCGGAGGTTGTGGGTTCGAATCTCGGAACACAACAATTTTTCATTGTTGTTTCCTAGTTGGTTAGGGCAGTTTGGGCCTATCACCCAATTGTCTGAAAAGTAAGATGATCCATGCGTCGGATGGGCATGCGTAAAAGTCGGTCCACCCACCAACCCGCATTGGACCAGCATGGTGGGTATGGTCCAAAGACCCCTAATAAACAGGGTGTTTAGGGAGGCCTGTGTCCAGCAGTGGACTATCAAGGGCTGATGATGAATTATGAATGATGATTGAATTATCAGCATCATCATAACAACCTAATCAAGCCTACTGTTGGAAATAGCCCTCCCCGTGAGACGCTCAAGTGGTACGATCCTGAGCCACCTGCATCCTCAAACTTCCTGCACATTTGCACAGGTCGACACTCCATCTTGTTGGGGATTGTCCCACACTGCGATGACCAGTACGAGACTGCCACTCGAAAACTTGGGGAATACAAGTCAGTTATCAGTTCTACGAGCCATTCTATGTCGCCGGTCTATTGCCGCTACAGCTTGTTATTTACGAGCTATGTCTGTGACCATCGTGACATTGGCTGGGGATGTCTGCATTACGCAGTCTTTCACGCAGAAAAATTCCTAGCATAGCCCATTGCAAAGTAAATAGCAGAGCATAATACAAAGCATAAATAAGAAACCTTTAAAAAATACCAAGTTCCCGTGTGAAGGAAACTAAAATAGAAAGTGTTATAGTCACCTTCAGAGTAAGTAATGCATACATAGACTTAATTTTCTTTTATAAATAAATACATATTATATTCACACAAACACACAGACACGTGAAAAACACGATGGTCATCAAGTAATATGTTTCCCGTGTTCGGAATCGAACCCACACCCGTTGAAGCAACAGCCAGGTACAGTAGCCACTGCGCCGAGCAGGTTATCCGAAAATCACAAGGAGACTGTAATCAACAATAAAACAAAATTTAGCTTAGACGAAAGAATATATGTAACAAAAAGGCAGAAAGTAATGAAATGTCAGCAAGGGTATTCCTTTTATATATTTTTCTACTTTACCGAAAAGGTTTTTCTTTCCCTTTGAAATTTGGTAATGACTTACTCTCGATTGCTTAAGGCCCTAATGTATTATGTTCGTGCAAACAACCGTTTTCGATCAACTCGTCTGTCAGGTATGTGCCTCTAATATTACCTAAATCCTAGTAAGGAGAACGAACAGACGATATTTCTAATAAATTAAAAGTGAAAGACACTAAACAAGTGAAAATCGTTAATATTTAAATTTGAATACGTTAAAAAAATTGATCCTGCCCATAACTTATTAAATTACCGTTTTTTTTCCTGTACAACATTAAACTTTATGGAAATCAAATGAAAGCTAATAAATTATTATTTAAAATTGACCAGTATTTAAATTGCCACAGTTACACCAAAGCTAACAATGAAATATTCAAAATTAACGGTCCCTTAATTTATCTATGTAACTTTGGCAATTGTTCTTAAAAAATCTTTAACGTTTCTCACTATTGTAAATAATTAAATGCAATGATATCCATGAACTAATTTTAATAAAATTAATGATACCATATAAATTATTTGTAATATGAACCTAAGCCTTAAGAGTAAATAAACAATTTTGAATCTGATAATTAAAAAATAAAAACAAACATTTTATCTATAAAAGACGGTATAACATCGTTATTAATAAATATTTTATGGACTTAATAAATCCAAATGGCTTTAATTCGATGATACTGTCGGTATAATCTTTTTTTTACCAACTCTAACCTTCTCTTTGTTTCTACCGTTTTAATTAAAAACATCTAAACAACGGTGAATTAAAAACAACTGCTCGATATCGATAACAAAAGGGAAGCATCACAAAAATTTCGCCCCATTCCATTTCCCCGTTTGTGAACATTAGATCCAATTCATTCCATTATCATTCGATACTCGTTACCCGAAACTGTGGGCTTTTAAACTGTTTACCCTGCGAAATTGAAATCGTTGAAGCTTATCCGCAGTTAGATCTATCTCATCGCGTGTGTGCTTCCGCGCCATTGTTTCTAATGGAATTCATTCCTCCTAATAACACGGGAAAGTAACAAAAAGAGTTTTTTATCACCAATATCCACTCTCGTAAATACACGCAATGTATGATAAAGTATATATGTACGTTATAGATATAAAAGATACCCGAACAATTTTTATGGCAAAAGAGGTTTATAGAATTAGGAATTTCCGCTGATAGAAATATTATTAACTCGACTGGTCATCACTTAAATGAACACTATGTTAGTATTTTATCGCCGTATAGTATTTTAACTATACGGCGATTAACTGATGGTCATGGATTCGAATCCTGAGTTTTGTTGATTTCCTAACAAATTTTTATTGTTGTTTCCTCAACGATTGGGAAAAATTGGGCCGATCACCCAACTGTCTGAAAAGTAAGATAATCCATGTGTCGGAAGGGCATATAAGAAGGCGGGCCACCCACCAACCCGCATTGGACCAGTACAGGGACCAGCATGGTGGGATATGGTCTAAAAACCCCCTAATGGAGAAGGCGTGAATTAGGTGAGGCCTATGACCAGCAGTAAACTAACGCTGATGAAAAAAAAGATTTTTCACGTAACAATGGATTAAACAAAAATGTATTTTTTTGTGTACATCACGTGCTTCAGTACATTTTATTAAGTCATCATTGCATGGAATTTCCAACAACATTTCTATCATAATCAAAGAAGTAAACTGCATACCGTAACTAGTTAGTCTTTAAAAATTTAAAACAACTGTTGGCCTTGACTACCAAGACCTACTTTTTACATTCTCATCTGTTGTAGGGATCGGTTGTTTTGGAAAATAACAAAGTAAAGATACTTAACAGTCTGTTATGTTATCGGAACACAGGAAAACTTACCAGAAAACGGCGACAATACTAAAATGTACCCTGCAGGATTCTAACGTCCTTAAAGGCTTATACCATTAATCTTTAGTTAATCGTACGTTAGCAAGTTTTAATTAACGTACTAAAATTTGGTATCCTTAAATAAGAGCTCTATTTCAGGACATCTGACATTCAAGATTTATAAATATATTAGAAATGATCTTTAATAAAAATAACTTCAGTAAAGAAAAAAGAATCGACTATTTCAAACCTGAGAAAAACGCCAAGCTTTTTCTGTAGCAATTTACGTAAATATAGCGGAAATTGACCACTTCTTCTTATAGAATAAGGTTAAAGGCGAAATTGAATCAACGAGAACTTGTTGACGAATCGAACAGAGCGACGTTTGTGGGCTTGATGTTGAGTGTACTTCAGTGCATTCAAAACTATGCTCCAAACGTTACAAGCTTGCCAATTGAAATAAATATAAATTATTTTAACTATAAAACAATTTTTAATGAAAATATAAAAAGTTTATGTTTTTATTTCTGTAACTAATCTTAAAACCAAAGAAAATTAAATGTTATATATAATTAAATACTTCATTGGGTTATATTATCGTTGGTCGAAAACATAAATAAATGCTTATTTTTTATGATTTAAGGGTTTTATGATGATAATCTTGTTCTAATGATCATTGCACATAATATAGTTATAATTGCAAATGTTTTGCGGTAAACGTCAGAATAGATAACAGAAAAAAGTAAGTTAACTTTAATAACATATTTAATTTTTAAGTTTTATATCAACTTTAAAAATGACGAGAAATGCAATGCAAAGAGGCAACGTAATGGAGAAGTGCCTTATGATAAGTTTCACAATTGTCTTATTAAATACCTAGTAGTTAATAGTGTTCCACACTAACTTCACCGGAACTTCAGTATTATATCATGTTTGTCAATCGTTGCGTAGTACCGTTTAGTGGAAAGCAATTGAATCTTCTTGCAGTATTAAATTTTAATAACATAAATTACACTTTTTATCTTACCCTAGTATTAAGTAAAATAAAAACTGAGTAAAATAACGGAATTTACTTGAGTTAAATAATCTCCTTGATTCTCGAGGCCGATCCACAAAAGAAATCTCTTCTTTCACTCTAATAGTCCTAGATTGTAGTGAATAACTGTCATGACGGGAGAGAGATCGGTCACAGAAACTTATGCATGCCCATTCGAAACATGGATTATCATACGGCATTATTCTAGTTAACTAGGAAATACAACGATAATTAATTTAATAGCTGCAGGATTTGAACCCACGACATTCGGGTTCTAAATCGCAAGTTTAAGCCACTGATTAGCTACACTGAAAGCACACAGATAATTGCCTATCAAATAGTAAAATTCAAAATTTATATAATAATTCATAATTTACAAAGAATTATGTCAGGCTATTAAAACATTTTGACAACGCAAAAGTTGCTTAAAATTTATAAGGATCGTAAAATTTATCCCATTCAGTTCAAATTCGAAAACTTTCTTCAAAACAATCATTTCTTAATCGTTCCAATTTAGTAAGAATGGCCTTACTTAAAAACGAGTTTCCTGATTTGAAGATTCTTATCGATGCTAAAGGGTGCCTCGGTTACCTTTATTATTGGACTCTTAACCACATTGAATACTGTATGTATACATTTAAATGTCGCGTTTTTCGACTTGACCTATTCTTCTACTTGCAACGAGTTTTATAACTTTACCAAACTTAATAAAGGATGGTTAAACAATGATGGAAATTATTCGTTTACCAGATATCTGTTTTTACTTGTTTCAATATACTATGTTTATTAATTGACATAAGAGTATAAAAGTTTCATCTTTGTTTGTGATATGTAAGTTAATAACTAATGTGGTACTGTTTTATAGATTATATAATATTAACATTTACTCCTAAGGCATAATTAATAACAAATGTGCTTAATTTAAGCGTGTTATACATTAAATACACATTAAATCAGTGTAAAATATATATATATATATAGTTCTTATTAACAGTAGAAAGAAAAAAAAATTAAAAAGAAACACAATCAAATTCAATTTGAAACTAAAAATAGTTAAAATGTCTTTTTATTTCTCATCCGTATGTTTTAATTTATTCACTCTACCCTTGAGTATACTAACGGATTGTTATTTGTTACAGGATCACGAAGTCCGAAGCTGTAATAACACCGGGCAGATTGTGATGGAAACATTAATAGTGAACTTTGCGGCGAAAACAATTTCCCGTGGCCATTAAAGTAATACCAACGCTTCGATAAACGCGGCGGTAGTTGAGTGAGCGGGAAACATTAACTGTGTTGTAAAATGTTCGTTACCCCGGCGCAGAGGTTAAGTTACGTACATCGGGAAAAGTGATCAAAATGACATCACTTTTGCGAGCGGTCATAACTTGCATCGCGTTTCAGTTCATCGGTAAGTGGTTTATTTAAATACTAAGTAACTAACGGCCCAATATAGTTATAGACATAAACCTTATTTCGACAAAACGACACACTTAATAAAAAGAATGGTTACAACAACATAGTTCTTAAACATGAAAATAACGGAACAGTAAATAAGATTGCCTAAACAACAGGCAAAACACGAGCTATTGTTTCTTATACATTATGTACGTCACACACAACATAGTATCTTGAAATTTGTTTATATATACTTCGTGTCTAAAATTTTAACAAATATCAGAGGTTGATGACGATTTTATTGTCCTAATAATAAAAAAGGTGCACAGTAATAAGCTACAAATCTGAAATGTCTTATGAATGACATGTGACATAGATACATAAATAATATTTAATAGGTTTCAACATTACATATTTAAAGTTTAAATTAAAATCTAATTGAAATGTTTAGAAATGTTTTGAGTGTACAATATTTACATACACTTTATATACTTGTGTATATATGAATATATACATAAGCAAGTTTTATTAACAGAATGAAAACAAAAATAAATAAATCAACATGGCACATTAACCGCAAATCTCATAATGGAAGCAAGGGTGCTTGTTATTTTTTCCTCTTTAGGATAATTTATTCTGCGCTGTATAAATTAATGAATAAGTTAAACCTTTATTTCTCTCTGAATACAACACATTTTGATGTAATTCGATTTAGTAAATAAGTGTTAATACGCTTTTAGCCAAGTTGCTATATTTGATTTTTAAACATGTTGATATTTTTGTAAAGAAAGATATTTAATTTATTTTTTCTTATTTAAAATTAGTTTATTAAAATAATAATATTTTATGGCGTTCGTAGCATCCTATATTGCGCATTAAGTCAAAAAAATTGTAGGTAGATAAGATAATAAAAGCTGTTTAAATTCCATTAAGTAATGAAGAGAAAGTGTACCCTTTGTCTCTGAGTACTGAAACACCTTTGTCCTTGAATATATTTTTGTTCTTTTTATAGGATACCAACAAAAGTTTCGACTCAGATCAATATTGTTTACTACTTTCAAATAATTATTCCTTTAAGATTTTATTTCTGCGTATTATCTCATTTAATAATTTATTAATTTATATGGGCCGATCACCCAACTGACTGAAAAGTAAGATGATCCATGCGTCGGATGCGCATGTAAATAGTCGGTCCACCCGCATTGGACCAGCGTGGTGGGTACTGATACGGTCCAAACCATCTAATGGATAGGGATGTATTAGGGGAGGCCTATCTGCAGCAGTGGACTATCACAGACTGATGATGATGATGATGATGTTGAATAATTTATTATTAATATATAATATTTACTAATTTTTTATTAATTTATATTTCATTCTTAATATAAATATTAATAATGTAATCTGCATTTGACATAGAGTTAAAATATTTAAAGTCGCCTATGTCTGGTACCGGTACAAAAATAATGGATAGTACTTTTTTTACAATCAAGCAAATGCCGTTACATTGCAAAAAACAACAAAGACATATTAATAAAAAGTAAGAGACTTTGGTTCTTTTGAAGTTCTGTTGTTTAAACTTTTTATATATTTTATATGTTCCGTAATGGAAAAATATATTTGATAAATATAAAATTGACTAAAAATTCTACATATCTCTAATTACAATACAAATGAAGCGAGGGCAAATATTAAACTCAAATAATATTAGTACACAATCGTTAGTAATATTTTTAAATTTTAAAAATTAAAATTTGACGTTAAAGAAGATATATGTGCTTTTTTTAAAATCAATACTCAAGTAGAAATATTTTATGAAATTGGCAAAGACCGGATTTTTAATGTATTAAAATATATAATGAACATTTATTACTTTAGAAAAGTACATCTCTTTGTGTGATAATTATAAAAAATCAAATATCTCATTCTGACCATACATTATCAATAATAAAATATATTGAAATATCCGTTTGTAACATATAAATTTGTGTGATATAACAAAACAATAAAAAAATTATGTGTCGGTCTCTAGAATTACTGATCCAATTATGATAAAATTGGAAGATAGCTAATGTAATCAAGAGTACCTACTTTTAGTTATAGATTTCTTTTTCGCTTTAATAATTTACCAGGTGGAAGAAGTCGTGGGCAACGGCTAGTTGAGTTAGGTATAGCAAATTTTCACTATTTAAATTGGTATTGAACCGTGAATCTCATTCGAGTTTTAAATTATTCTTTCCCAAATCTCCGTCCCTTTATTAACCAGATGAATTTTTATTCCTCCCTTGTTTACAGCTTTATATTCAAACGTTCGTTCATTTATGTAGATTTCTCTGGGGCCTTCTTTGTATTAAAAGGAATGGATTACACGAATGCCCGGAATATTTTAATGTATTCAGTTTCATTTCATTGTATGTATTTCAGTCTTTAGTAACAATTCAGTGATGTGGTATAAGTCAATGTTAGATTTTCAATTGTAGGTGTTATTTAAAAATATAAAAGTTGTAAAAATAAATCTTCCTAGACATTTTCCTTACCAATTACAAATGCATGATACATGCCTAGTTAACGCATATGTAACAATACTTATTGGTGTTAGGCACATATTGCTTTGACTAATCATAAAATAATGATAACACAAAGTTGTTGCCCTGCTGAACACAGCCTCGTGTTTGTAAAGAGAAAGTTTTTTAAACAACGGAGGTGGAAGACGATTGAGAAAAATATCATTGTACATTTGTAGTCTACAGAAGTATGTTAAACAAAAATTAATTAAAAATTATATTATTTATTTTATTTTATTAATTTTTGATTTGATTACCTTTGATTTGATTTGATTAAAAATAAAAAAATTTAACTTCGTTATATTAACAATTAATTTGTAAGTAATGAGCCCATATTTGTATATAATAATTTTGGAAGAAGCTTTTCAGAAACCTAAAATGATATGTAAATGTAAAGATAAACGACAAAAAAATAAGATAATAAACCGTATTTACCGTTTGTTTCATTTACTTAAAATTAACAGCACTTTACGAAAAAAGACAAAGTTGCGGAAGAGCATTAATTGTGTGTCTTCGAGTACGTCCGAGCGTTGAAAACTTTGTAAAAATGTCGGGAGGGGAGCGTTAAACGCTATTAACATATCTTTGTTGGGGGTATCTTAAAAATGTAAACAGAATACGAAATAAGGCACGATAATCTAGTCAGAGTCGGCGTGTACGTTGCCAAATTAAATATGAGCAAAGTTCCGCGCAGTGCACTCGTGGCGAGGGGAATTGGCACAGTTGTACCAAGTCGGCCAATTTGGAACGATGTACTCACTTACGCGAGTACCCGCCGTGCATTGACTGAATAAATGCTGTACGCTTTTCTATACTCTACTTTTGAATCTTCTCTGGGTCATTTGAAATATTCGTATTCGGATTCGACGCACGTAATGTTTTAACAAAGAAGACATAGTTTTTATTGAGAGATATTTTAATCAGTAATATTTGCACGAATATAATCATTATAAAGGGCTCATATTTGGGTTATTACAAAATCCTAAAATCTAGAGGAAATGAGACAAAAAAAATAGTTTACAGTTCAATATCGCTGACACTTAACCTACTCAACATTAGTGAAGTACCGACCGAAAACGAGTGAATTTTCAAATAACGTACGTAATTGAAAAAAAAGAAAATGTTTGCTCCTTTGTTTTTTGACGGTATTTAAGTAATTAAAGCTGAACAATAGGTGTTTAATACAAGAAAAAGCTAATCATATGTATACAGTAAGATTTTGGTAAGTCAAAGTTTAAATTATTGGGTTTAGTTAATTATATACCCTTATATTATATTTTAAAATTTTATAAACAAATCGGAAAATAATTTAAATATCCAATCTTAACGTGTCATGACGTAATAATTTTATATCTGCTTTATATTTTTCACAAAACAAAATCGAACAGCGCATATAAAACTTTGAAAGGAAAAGAAAATAAGTCTGTTAACGTTGGCCGCAAATCGTGTTGTCTCATTATCGTACGAAAGTATTTCTAGTCGCTCCCCTCTTCTCGGTCGCTCAATTCATTCGCTTTTATTTATGAAGATGTCCCCTCAGGACTTTCTCCTTGGAAGTATACTGGTTACAAATTTTATGTGAACGTCTCAATCTAATTCAGTAATTGTGCTGGATGTATACGACCGGAATATTTATAGCATTGTGATTTGTTGGCTTATAAAAGGGATTGATTAAATGCCCGATGTTGTACGACTTCGTTATGTTGTAAATGGTTAGTCTTTCTCTTAGTCGATTCTGATTACGGCGGCCGATATAAATATTTAAAATCAGCCAATTATACATGTGGTAGTAGACAAGTGTACGCAGAAACACAGGTGCATTCACTATTCCGTTACTCTCATTGTCCGGTGGGACGAATAACCGACATGATGCAGTGAGATCAGGCGCAGGAATGAATTTTTTATGCCATTTTGACGCATGAACTATTTTACTTCACACACAATCCGGTGATCAGCCCGTATTGAATTGGTAAAGATTAACTAGAAAATAACAACGTTCAAAAGTGGTTTAGCCTCCGCAGGATCTATACCACTAGACTACGGAGGAAGTTAACTACATAACATACTAGAATAGTGAGCTTAACAAACTAAAGCAAAAATTTTTAACGATTTCTATTATTATTCTAAAATGTATTCTTAAAAAAATTAATTTGATCTAGATTTTTTTTAGTATCAATATAGTAGGGAAATGAGAAAATAAAAAATGTACATACTTACAGTTTGAGTGAAAATTTAAATTATAGTACAATAATTTTTTCGCTTGGCGTTTTATTTACAATATTTCAAGTTTTATAAAAATTTGGGTCTTAAGTTTTAACCTAATCGAAATCGGGACGTAGGTGCAATGATAACTACTATATCCAAATATTATTTTGGATATTAAGTTCGTCTAATTTACTTAGCAATTTTAAATCTTTGTCATCAAAATCTGATGAAAAAATAGGTATCTATACAGGCATCTACAAAACATTAAAATCTACTTAGCTTAAACAACAAATAAACTTTAGTTTGAAATGTCTTAAACAATGTCCTTATCCGTAAAAGTGAGAATAAATATACTCTTACGTTAACCCTAAAATTTACAATTGAAAAAGAAACAGTGTCTTTAATACACCCTTTACAAAGCTCCTTGGAACAAAGGCATTAGAGTGAAATAATCTTTAAAAAGAGGCGTCACAGTAACTTAACGCAATATTCGTTTGGCAGGAATGTTTTAACAACACAAAACCCTAGTTTTAAAAATAAACAAAGTTATTAGTACAAAAATAAATTATTTATCAAATATTAAAGAAAAAATCAGATTCCGTGCCTCAATATTTCAAGAATTGTAAATCTTATTACGCTTAAATCACTATAAACTTAACTTAAACACACAACACATCCGTTCATTTTGCAATTGTCAATACATCTTGCCTATTAACAATCAAGTAGTTGGAGTTGTGTTATAATAAGCCACAAGTACCATTTATGATATTAACAATATTCAGTTACACCGCATTTTCCGTCGACTATCCTGAGGCGACTATACCGAGTGATTTCGTTGCGGTTCCTTTCTTACGCAACTCACTATATTGAAATTGTAATACAGCCATTAGTTTATTAAGCCCTTTGTCTTTATTCATGAGAATATACATGTATCACGATACGATTTCATATGATATATCAGCAGTTTAACCTTGTGCCTTCGGGCCGGTTCTGTGTGACTGTCATATTCACAAAGATTCATAAAGAGATTGGGTTAAATTTTCAATCAATACATTTTATTGTGAATATCTTCTGCTATTGTTGTGAAGACCTTTTTTATAAGTCTTTATTGGATGGCAATGCTTTAAAATTTGCTGACGACTAATACGTCCATCGAATGCGCAAACCCTTTGGGTAGCGGAGGTCAGATGCTATTCGCTTGCGTGAAGCTAGTATTTAGGCAAATTCGGGTGGATTAGAAAGTGACCCTGTAATATCTTGAGAAAGAGAAAACTTATATTGTTTAGTGATTACGATTCAGATTTACCGAAACCAGCACGCTTATGTGTATGAACCTAGTTCTCAAGGGGAACACTTTATTTAATAGTAATTTGATATAGAAAACTTTATTCTACCAAATATAATAAATTGTTATGATTTCTTTGTTTATTTAAAGTCCAATCTTAAACTGGTAGGTCCCGTTTGGACACCGTTTGGGCAGGTACACCCGGTGCCTATTTTGCCGTGAAGCAGTAGTGTAGACACATTGTGTTCCGGTTGTAGGCACGTGCCCACGTATTTACTGGAAACGAGACTTAACATCTATGTCTCACGGTAGGAGCGCGTTGGCGATACCACTGGTATTGTAATGTCTATGTGTGCTGATCACTTCTCCAACAGGTGCTGATTCGTCGTCTATTTGACGTATGCCATGAAAAACTCGGTTACATCGGTACACGGTAGCATTGGTTACTGTTGAAGTCGGCTCCGTTGAAAATAAGTAGCGTACGATTATTAAAAATTAACATTATTTTATTTAAGAGTTCCCTTACTAATTATTATATATTTACAGGTTATTTTGGTACAGCGGCGACAGTAACAAGTAAATTGTCACAAACTAACCTATTTTAAAACAAAGTATTGTGATAAATGACTTAGTAATATGCCGTATAATATGACGTTTTATCTTTGTGTAAAGCATTCTAAAATGTAACATTTCAAATAAGGATTTTTATTTACTATGTTATTGCCAAAAAAAAATTTTGTGATATAATAATATTTATTACATTTAGTTTACAGTTTTAGTTTTCACCGAAAGCAAAGAATAGTCAATTATTAAATAAAGAACTGTTTCTTTTTATACTGAGGATGAAATCAAATTAAAGATACGCATGCAGTCTTCCGTTCATTGCAGTATTTGGAGCACTTTTCTTCGACAATTCGCTTCGAGGAACGTCATTACATTAACGTCTCGCATTGCCTCCGCGTATTGCAAAGGTAGGATGAAATGGATCTGCAGTATGTTATTATACTATACGGTAAATTTGAATTCACCGTACGTATTTTTGGTTTCGATCTTTTAAATATGAATTCTAACATTTGTTTCTATATTTTTAAAAAAAATTATACCTCAAGATTGTAAATCCCATCCATTGCCTACATAATCACATAGGCTGCAAAACCTTATAAATCGGGCCTCTTTAGTATTCTCATGCGACTATTTTGTGTCAGAAATAGAAGAATAGTTTTCGCATTATCAAATATAGTTTTATATTATCTATGCTTAAAGTTGTATTAATATTTATATATTCACAACATCTTATATGCTTAATATCGTATTAATGTTAATACTTATATATTTTAGGAATTATTTAAAGGTTGGTCTCTCACAGCCATGTTGTTAGAAAGGGAAACGTAGTAGATGGGTATTAATTAATTTATAAATATTATACGAGACCTGTTGTATAATTCAAAAACAAGGCAATTTATTAGTTTGTATAATGTATCTCAATTTACTGTATAAAAACTAAAACTTTTACTAGTAAAATTAACGTAAACACTGCTACTATACTTATAAGTACTAATAGATGTAAAAAACTGATGAGAAAAAAAACGTGTTTTACTGACAGGAAGAATCATTACCATATTATTTTTATTAAAAAAAACTATCCAAAATGTTAAAAATGAATATATTTTCCCGGTTTTCAGTATTTTTATACATATGTATGTAATCCTTTCAATAAACTTTAATATGCAGCTCACTCGTAGCCGATCAATGTAGAGTACATTACATCTTACTAACTGAAGTCAATCCGCGTGCAGATTTTTTTCAATAAATAATTTTCCGTAATCGCTTTCCGGATAGGAAGATTCGGGAAGAGCGCACACTACATTTCCGTGAATTATTCGAGTACTCTGCGAAATTGTAAATTCGGATATCCCGAAATGATATCGCAATGGAGTTCTTGATTTCCGCATAGGAAAATGTCAGATACACGGATTAAAAACGGAAATTATTCATACTCTAGATAATTGCGCAATTGTTAAAAGAGGTCGCAAATAGCTCTACGTTTTTTCACAAATAAAAATGTAAGATATAGAGATAACTAGATAAGTAAAAGAATTATTGCTCAAATTAAAACAAATGTTTAGTGAATTAAATAATTCTTTAGAATTTAAAGCCTAAATGAATAAAAAAGATTTAGGTTTTTAAACTTATTAAATATTGATTATTATAACGATTTAGCAATAGACATAATAAAATACGCGATGATAAGCGATGCAATTTGCAAAACCTGAATTTAAATGCACCAAAAAACGTTTAACTCCCTAACTAAGACAACATTTTTTTCTACAAAGGCAAAGTCCAAAATCAATCGAAGTATCTGAATCTAATGATAGCTACTGCTATCCGCTACCAAAATTCAAAAGGTCTGCTTAAGAGACTTCTTGTTAATTTTGTAGTTAAGTAATAACGATAAGGAAGACAAAACCTGTTTAAGAAAGCGCTAAATGATAAAACCTTTAACCGATAGCCTTGCTCAAACAAATTAATACTAAACTTACTAAAAGGTTTTTGCATGTATCAAAGTCAAAGTCAATCATTATCAACATTTAATGTTTAATTCTTCAGTTTAATTCATCATTAATGTCTCACGTAATTCAAAACTAATTATTGAACTCAAACAGTATGACGATTATAAATGTATATTTGTATATTTATGTATATACATCTGATTATCCTGTATATATGTGATACGGTATTAATTAGAATGCTCTGATTATTGGCGTTCTTCATAGGTCTAGTCTTTTCGACTATCCGTGTAGCTGTATTTGACAATCTACTTAAAAGGTCTTACTATATGAAATAAATGACATTACCGCTCAGATTAATTTAGTGCATAATTAATGAGTAACATACTCATTATTTTCAGATCTTAAATAGTTTCATCATCATATCCATCATCACAGCTTGAGTCATCTGACATGAGTAATAGGACTGAGAAATGGCAATGATCATTAGCCCTCAGACTATTAGTGCTAAGTGTAAATTAGTCAAACTATATTAACTCTTGAGTTAGTGATTGATGAAACGATGTATTAATAGTAAGACATGCCATCAAGTCCAAGTTAGAATTTCACTATAGTAATCGGAGTATTTGAATTCTACGAGGATAAATAAAAATAACATTATTTAGTGTTAAGTATAAAGCTTTCAGTGTTATTTAAAGTTCACGTTTGGTATGGTATTGTACTAGTTGCTTTAGATTGCAAGTTTCTCTTTCAAATGTTAAAAAAACAGTTTTAAGTTAATTTACTTGTCTTTAAACAACTCTCTTATATATCATTGCTTTATCTCTAGATTGTCAACTTTTATGGCTTAAATGGTAAAAACATTCCTTTTCTACAAAAAAATGTATAACCGGTGTATGAATTAAAACTAGAGTGTATGATAAAACTTATCCGCTTCAAATTAAAAAAAAGTCTTATAAATTCTTTGCCCATAAAACTGGGAAAGTAGGTTAGTCTTTTGAGAAAATATCCCAGTCTTCATGTCTAACGCAAATGAAAGAGCTGAAGACATTTTTCGCAGAACAAAGTTGCTTAGACTGCTGTACCATTTTTTGTCCTGAATAGTCAAAAAGTATTCAATAAATGGTTATGTTTTATGCATAAAACATATAATAGGATATGAATTAAGTATGAATTATCATTTAGATGATTTCATGAACTATATATCACCTTAAGATATATAACATAATGATATATCAGGATTTATTATTTTTCCAAATAAAATCTCAACTTCGTCGCATAATCTGTTTAACCATTCTCAAGCTTAATTAAGGTGATGAACGACGCTTCTTTATAATAATTATAAATCAATCAGTATTTTCTTAAGAAATGATATTTCACTAAATCTAGACTAGTCGCTTTATGATGACCTAGATCTAAACCTTAAAAATTTTAGATGTCACCAAATTTAAAGACAACTCTGGAGACGGCCTCGGCGTTTTTATTCACGCATCACTTTCCTCGCCAGGTTTACTATAACGTTTAATTCCACGACTTCAGTTCAAAATAAAGACCATAGAAGTGGTCAGATGTTTTTTTTTATGTTTATACATCCTAATTATTTATATTATAAATTTGCACGATCGTTATAACGTATAAATAGTCAATTCGCATACTGTAAATATCACATAGTTGTTATCATTAATGTCAGCGCACAATAAGCTTACCACACGTATCTCAAGTTTCTCACCTCTGTCTTATACAATTCTGTTCCAAACAAGTGTAAGATAAACACGTGGTTGTTAATAAAATATTAATTAAAACTAAAATACTCCGTGTACCGTAGCAATTAAACCTAAGTGCGGTGTTATGGAAAATTTACCCGCCGGAGGTACAGAAACTCCGTTCATAACCTCTAAACAAAATGAACTCCCGATTCAGCACGCGATACAAACTTATACGGTAGGCGCTCGTAACTTTGTTATAAAGTGTGGCCCGTTGTAACACAATTTTGTAATTGTTTGTTTATTACACCACAGAAGGCTTAAAGCGCTTTCGCATATTAAAATGATTTGACCTGTTATACTTGTTGTGTGAAATGTTTTAAGTTATCTCGTAACATGTTTTGACTTTATGACGTAGCTACTTTTGACATGTTTATTTGTTGTGTTGAACGTATTTAAATTATCAAGTCTTTAAAATTTGCTACAGCAGATGTTATTTTTTAATACAGGAGGCAGTTTATTATATTATATCTATGTTCTAATATGCCATATGTTGTAAATTACCAATAACCAGTAAAAAAATCTAATTAAGGTCGGTAAAGTTCATATATTTTCGCAAAACTGTCTAGCTTTATTAGCCAACGAAATCTAATCTCTCATGGCACATTATTTGAATTAGGCAAAGATTTAAAAATTAACTGTGCTTATGTATAAAAAGATGTTGTCATGACATAGATTTCAGTTTTTCTACAATATTTGATTAAAAAACGATTCAAAGATTTTATAAGCATTTTGCGCAAAATAAGCTGGCGACAACGTGCCCACAAGAAAGTACCCAGTGATTTCCGTTCCTATATTTAAATCTCTACATATCTTTTTAGGTATTCAATAAATCAAATGTATGCATACATCACACGTTTTATGCACATAAAATGTTATGTCTTAAGAGTGTTCATTTTTATGCTTACTTATACCATATATCCTTAAATGAACATTGGATTAAGCCTCATTGCAATTTTTAATTAAGTTTTACATTAAAATGGTTATTGTAAGTTATTCTTAAAACATAAATATATGGTATAGACTTAATTATTGACGATTTTAAGAATTACAATCACGTAGAATATACTACGTATGTAAAGTATATACTTTAAATGTATCTTTTACGGTTTTGGCAGCGTGTGCAATTAAATCACACGAGTTTGGTATTTTAGGTGCCGTAAAATTCTTTAAGTCTCAAATATCTATTCACGCACACATATATTGCCACAAAATTATTAAAAAACAATAGATCCATATGACAGCTAATACCCATCATTTGAAAAAGAATTAACAATATCGGAATTCTAGAAGCGTAGCAACGAGGTAACATATGTTTGAAAAAAACATACGCTCTAAATAGGGTACCTCCTTCTATTGAGAAGTCGGTCAAAAAACTGCAGACGTTTTCTGAAATGGATTAACAGGTCAAAAAAGCTAGAACATCCCATCAAAAACATTGCAAGCCATAAAACCGACTGTTTTAACTTACGAGCGGAATGTGAAACAGACAATAATAATCTAGACATTCCCCAGTGAGAACTTGCCAAATTAAATATGGTTAAAGTTACGACGCTCTGCACTTGTGGCGATGAAAATTGGCACAGTTGAACCAAGTTGGGTGATTCGGCATGATGTACTTACACCCCGCGCCGTGAAACTCCGAAAGAACAATGTGAGGTGACACGAAATCTTGCTAATTCACTAATTAGTTACCTTCACAAACAACACTTAATCATTCACCATAACATTTCTGTATGATTGTTCGACGACCCGCTTGGCGCAGTGGTTAGTGACCGTGTTGCGCCAAAGGGTGTGGGTTCGATTCCCACCGGGGAAAAATATTGTGTTATGAACATAATGTTTTTCTTGTGCCTGGGTTTTTCTTTTTATATTTTATGTATTAATTTACAAAATAAAAGTAATTTTATGTATCTATCAGTTATCTAGTTCGCATAAAACAAGCTTTGCTTAGTTTGGCATTAGATGTTGTGTTATTCGTCCAACAATTGACTTCATACTGACAAACTTACAATACACGTAAATGTTGATATATTGTATACAAGTAAATCTAATTATATATATTATCAAAATGTAAGATAAAAAATCTTTGGTATTTTTTTATAATAAGAAACATAAAATTCTTCCGTGTTTTGTTTCAAAGAGCACTGTAAGAAGTTTAATAAAAGTAAACGAGTAATTTCTAAAGACGAACAGACTTGTGGCCTCGTACACTGCATTTGCTTGGGCCAAGGTGGCCATAGCTAAACATTGTGCCACCTTACAGCCACATTCAAATCGGTAAAATGTGAGTTATCAAAATATTACCGCATAAATACAAAGAATTATAATATGTTATTTAAGCAAGCACCTTTTGCTGGTTTTATCACAGGCATTATCACGGTGTGGAGGTCATAAAAAAAATGTATCTACTTTTTGTGATAAATACGGGGGTTTCGAGATAACAAAGAATTGTTCAACCACACCGCTTCGGCAGTTTGTTTCAACCTTGGCTAATGTAGGACTGTTTAAAAAAAGGGCTCGTCTCTATATTCAGATCCGTTGACGATTTGACGCTTACACCTATTCAATTAATCAATGAACAGTTAATGGTACTTCTGTCATTTCCATCCACTGAGAATAATCAATCTGAAAGCAACTACCCGTGATGTATAACAAGGTAAATATTTATTAATACGTTGGATTTCTTTTCTACAGTACGATATACATATTTTAATAATGAAATTATTCGTGTATGAATTATATTCTTCTAAAAATCTGTCAATTAAGATTGAATATAAGATGAAACTTGATTTGTATTAACTTATACATTAAATATAACCAACTAAATTAAAAAAATATGCCAATGAACAAAGTAATTAAAGTAATGAATAAGAGTTGATATTTTATTAAATACTGAAACTCAAATTGGCTCAACAATTGCTGTAAGCTTATTTTTTATTGCAATAACATAGTTCGCATGCATAAATGCCTTCACGACTAAAAGGTTACCAAAAAGTATCAAATTAAGACTAATAAATTCAAAAATCAACTTTAATGGTTATACCGGAGCTTCTTAAACTTAAGAATCAGAAAAATTGTAAAATCTCACCTACCGGTAGGTACGTTTTCCGCCTTGATTTGTAATTTTGTTTATTAGAAAAGTTCTGTGTAAGTAATTGTGTAATTTCATAAATTTTTGACGTCGATTTTCTAATTTCCAAACGTTAAAGTGCTAGCAGCGCACCTTTCTCGTTTCACTGTTCTTGAAGGTAACGTTCCGTACAATGGGCACAAATGGCATTTGCTGAATATACTGCAGGTTGGATAAGTTAAAGTTAAGTTTCCACGTCCAATGCGCTTTTTTTGCGTAACTAAGCATTAAAATCTTTTCTGCTTTTACAATGAAAAATAAACATCAATGGTATATGTATATAAACCGTATACATACCATTAGTTTAACGTAAATTCCTTGAAGTTTAAAAAATATTGTTTGTCGATTTTTCTGTGCCGAAAAAATATTATCCGAGCAAGAGTTTGTTCGTAAAATAAAAAAAACTATATCGTACGAGTCAGGCGTAACGTGGGCTGACGTTTTATGAAGGCTGTTATGTTTGAGTTGCCCACCGTTACGTAAAAAGTTAATCTGAGTCAGTATGACATGATATATGCTTAAAAAAAACTTAAGATTTTTTTATTTGATTCAAGCGACGTTTTAAGCAGGGTTTTCACCTGATAGTAAGTGATACGTCATGCAGATAATAAATGCAGTGTAAAATGCCACAAGTACACTCTCCGCCTTAAGACACGGAATATTATATCTTATTTACTGATTATGTTGCGCAAACAGGAAGACAGTAGTCTCTATACACTACTGCTTTGCGATAGAAAAAGACACCACGGTGGTAATTTCCTATAGGGTCCCTTGTAAAAAGAAGACTTTTACAACTTAAGTTATATCTACATCTTAAAATATTAAAACTTTTGCTCTCAGTATTTGAATTGGTTGGATTATTTTATGTAACTGGTAGTCGAAAGGTTATAGTTGTTTTCAGTTTTATAACTCATCATATCGTTACGATTCTTCTATAGGAATTTATAAAACTGTGATGGTCCACTGCTGGACATTGGCCTACCCTAATACATCTCTGTCCATTAGGCGGTTTTTTTGACCGTATCCCACAACGCTGGTCCAATGCGGGTTTACATGCCCATCCGACGCATGGATCGTCTTACTTTTAAGACAATGAGGTGATGATGACATTCGGTTTGTAAAGCACACGCCCATACCACTAAGCTACGGAGGCAGTTAAGCATGTTAAAATAATTTAAAAAAACATTTTAAATTAATTTACTAGTATACACCGATTTGTACAATATGTTCAGAATAAAGAGTCATGTATGACATAAAATAATATTTAAATGTCTTGTTGTGGAGAAGTGTTCATTCTTAAATTTAAATAAAAACTTTATTGTTATTACACAAAATAAAATATTACTGACGTGAAATTCGATGCAGACAAAACAACAGGGAGTCACTGCTATAAGAGACAGGAAAAACTTTAGTATTAAAACTTAGGCATAAACATGTTAAATGGCCGTCTCTTAACAGAAATACGAGTGTAATAAATAACAGTTAAAAACTTCCATTCTAAGGAATGAAACAGATTATGTTATTCACCGGAACATAGTTGAATCGTAAATTTTCTAACTTTCGCCGCTTTACCGAGAAATAAAATTTGAAATTACTTTCAACATTCATCAAAGCGTCACGAACAATGCTTTTGAATAATAGAAATTTTCTCTCTATTATTCAAAAGTTTTTTTTCTCGCTTGTTACATTAAGGAATAACTTTGCAGTTTCTCAACACCTGCAGACATAATCATGGCGTAAGTGAGCACTAGAATTAAAGAGTGAACTTTCTTTTTAAAGTTCTGGATTCGTCGCATTGTTAAATCTCTTATATTTATGGTTTAATTACAAAGTATTTGCATAAATG
The DNA here is from genome assembly GCA_029286875.1 of Lamproptera curius. Classification (NCBI taxonomy): domain Eukaryota; kingdom Metazoa; phylum Arthropoda; class Insecta; order Lepidoptera; family Papilionidae; genus Lamproptera; species Lamproptera curius. The sequence goes on along the minus strand of JAGSMT010000050.1, from coordinate 789,136 downwards.
TAGGATAGTATTAGAGGTTACAATAAAAAGCTACATTTTGGACAATCTACAAAGGGTTATCTTGCTTATATATTAAATTTATTTTTATATATTGTATGCCCTGAATCAAACGACAACGATATGAAGTAATTACAAATATTTGTATATACGTGCGTTCTGTTACTATTGGTTTTCTAAATACAATATTACAGCCAATTTAGAAAATATCTCCAAGCGATCAAAAGTATTACTTATTCTATTTTTAATATTTTCAGAAACAGATATTACACGTTCTTCTCTGTATGCCTAAAATATGCATACATTGGGTTTCCCCGAATATAACACGGGATATGACAGAAAGATTTAGAACTTTCTGTAAAAACTTATTAGGTTATATACGTATTTTCGCTTATCATATAAATATATGGCTCCTTCCTTCCTTTATACTATCATGTTTTGCCTTGCGTGGTGGCAAGGATAAGGTTTTCTTCATCCGAGTCACTTCCATTTTTATAACACTACTGATTAGTACACAATTAAGTGGTAAATATCGGAGGTCAAGTTAGTATGTAATAGATTTATATATATATATATATATAATACAAAAATCAGGAACATTTCATATAATTTGTAAATTTTCCTTTTTTATTTTGTACACCATTCGCAATATATATTTAAAAAACTCAATTTCTTTATGATATAGTAGATAGTGATATTTTGCGGTTTTCTATGAATTCAAAACTGTTAAACATTTTAATAAAATTCTGTTAATATTTTTATACTTTAATATCATAATATAAATAGGATGTCATTTAAGAGCAAGCAGATTTTTAATTAGGGCTCCTTTAATGAGTGAAGCTGAGACGAAACCCTCATCGAGACCGCAAGCATTTCCTGGTTAATTATTTGTTAAATACCTATTGGAACATTTTGTATTTAGAATATAGTACTTAATTGAAATAAGTTGTGGTATATATCAGAGGTAAATACATAGAATCTGTTTCTTAAATTAAAACATGAATTACCTAAAAATAAATACCTTTGCATTCATATTAAGTTTTATCTTTTAAGAGAAAAACTATGAATATAAAATAACATGTTTGAAACTAACAGAACAAAGTATAACTAGAGACTGTACCAGTAATTACAAATTGTAGTTGTTATAAAAATATATACATGAATATGCAATACTATAAAATATATTAATTAAATTTTATAGAGATGTCTGGACGGTATTTATATTATATTATTTAATGATCTTTAATGAATCATTTATATAACATTTATTCTTTTGATAGTAAAGACTAAAATTTCTAACAAATCTACCTTTATGGCAATATTTATATCAAACACGACTTTGAATATCAAGGGAATTGCGCGAGGTATGAAGAGAATTTCAACATAGCTCTTTCGCATAGGCTGCTTGGGTTCACGATTTAAATCCTAAATATACACAGCCAATGCGAACTAAATAGTTCCGTATGATAATTTACACATTTTTAATATAATTAAATTAAATAATTTGTGAAAAGCTACCTGATATAGCAATAGATAAGAATACTTATTATTGCTATGTCACGTATTGTCATATGAACGTAAAACGAAACATAATTTAATTTTCCACGCCATTTTTAAAGAAAAAAATATTATATTTCCATAACAGTCATATTTATTACCAAAACTATCAATCAATCAATTTAAAAACTTAACAAACTGATATGCTTGACTTCCTCTGCGAGCTTATATACAAAAATATATTTTTTTTATTACAAAAACGTAGTCTAAGTTACTCTCAGTTACGTCAGATAGTAAAAGTCCGTTCGAAACCGGACCAGCGATTATAGAGATTGACCAGACTTGTAATTGAATGTAATCTTTATTTTGATTTAACAAACAGACACTCCAATTATATTTGTTTGCATAGACAATAAAAAACATTTGTTTGTTCTCGAAATTTGGATATAAAAAGTTATATTGCGTTCGGATTTAATGTGCCGTGAACATTTGATGTTTTTACCGCTACATATATTAACAGCTATATATTTGTAACAAATTCAAATATAAGACGCGTCACGTGTCATTTCTTTTACGTATTATTAAAAAAACAAAACGGCATAACCGCATTACGTGAATGTATCAAGGCTTTAAACGTTTTTCAAATACGTTATTTTCAACAGGTGATAAATGTTACAATTTTTCCCTATAGAAACAGAAAAGTTAATAACCTCTCTAATACATTATTTAATATCAAACGACTATAATAAAAATTCAATGTCCATTAGCGCTTATAAATACTACATTAATAACACTCTAACAACCTGAGTAACATTTAATGCGTTCCAACTAATTTAGAGTGAAACCGAAACCAAAGTAATTCAGAGTGTTGGCAACAATGATTCTGACATTACAAATGGACGATTTGTAATATCAGAATCATTGTTGCCAACACTCTAAAGAAGAAGAATGTTACTTTTAATTCGGAGTGCGCGCTTTAATTGTTCCAGTTAATGGACTTTGAGGCCAAGGAAACCTTAAATGCGGGTGTCGGTGTCCCGGACAACGTTTCCTTTGATTTAGTGGGGTGGCACTTGTGTAAGCAACCGTGCCTGACTGCGGCCTGTAGAGGCTTCGTTGATAAACATTAATTCCTATTTCAATTACGCCTACTTCATTTGTTTCATTGTTACGTTTGATAAACGAAACGTTTAAATTTTTATAATAAATTAGTGTCTAAACTAAAAAGGGAAATCGTTCTAATAATAAAATCTTTGAAAATAATTCAGCAGTTGTATACAGTTAACTCCATTATCATAATCATCAACGCAAAATGTTCTTCTAAAATCGCGCTCGGCCAAATTAATTGTTCTGCCAGACGCCTTTGGCCCCTTAATAAAATGGGGACTGCCTTAACTCATCTCAATTTTATAATTGTTTGTTTATTAACCCATAAAAGGTCTCGGAGGTGCTTTTGCGTGATATTTTCGCCCATTCAGTCCGTGCTTAACAACTCCAAAAGATTTATTAAAAGGTTTTAAATTTAAATTTTGACAAACATGCAATAATTTTTTTAAGGTAATATGTATTAGGATAAACTGTTTCATAGTAAAATTATTATAGTCTTACAAATCGAAGATTTGATATAAATATTAATTGTACATACTAAAATAAAGCAGTGTTATACCTAAAAAAATGTCTCTTAATAAATGAAATAGACTATTCAGCATTTTTATTAAATTATTTTTCTTAAAGTTAATATCCTGAAAGAGCTTTATTTATTATTCAGATTGAAGTTTTTAAATGAAGCTAAATTACCAACAGTTATTATTAATTCTGGTGGCTGAAAGGAACTTGCCGAGATTCCTTTTTCCAGCGTTCATTATTTATAATAAGAATATTTGTTATATCTTTCTCTCAGTAAACCTACGTGGAATTTTCTTTTAAAGTCTTATTTAAGAATGCTTAAAAACATTTAATTTTCGAGTGAGAATTCAACTTCAGGTTATATATAAATTGCATCTGCAATTACGCTTGTTTATAAACATAACACGCTTTTTAAAATGTGCCCATTTCACACGGTTCCATAAATTCAAAAAGTCATAATTATCATTCCCACCACGTTCCAGGTGCAATCGCATGAATGAGTGCATGATTCTAGATTGCCCAGACTTGGTCCGACTGCGCCAATTTTACTCACCACAAGTGCAGAGCGCTGGAGATTCGACGGTATTTTAGTTTGCAAATATTTAAGCGTAGTTTCGAGGATTTTTCTTATATTATTTTTACATATTATAACTTACAATGTAAATTGATCAATCAATAGCAATGGGAAAAAAATATCGAAGAACATTTTATAGACCTATTATAGATTGTCTAAATTTTCTCTTTTTTGATTTTGTAAACCATTCGCAAAGAATATCATTTAAAGGTTAAGGAGATTTTAATGAGTGATTCTTTAATTTATTATTTATGTAAGTGATTCTTTAATGAGTAAAGTTGAGATGGAACCCCCATCAAAACCGCAAACATTTTCTGGTTACTTATTTGTTCAATACCTACTAGATCCTTTCGTATTTAGTAAATAGTACTAAATTTGAATAATTTATATTAAGTTTTATCCTTAAAGGGAAAAATTATGAATATAAAATAACGAACATTATAATTACAAACCAGGGTATAACTAAACTGTAGCATAGTTTTTAAAAAAAACTCGTACTTCAAATACAAATTGTAATTATATAAAAATATATACATGTATATGCAATATACTATAAAATATATTGCTCAAATTTTATAAAGATGTGTGGATGTTATTAATGATATAATATTTAATGATATTAAGGAATCATAAATGTACATACATTTTTTTGAAAATAAAGACTGTAATTTCTAATAAATTATATAACTTTTATGTCAAAATTTATATCAAACAAGAGTAAATATCAAAGGAATCACACGAGGTATGAAGAGAATATCAACGTAGCTCTTTTGCGTAGGCTGCTTAAGTTTAAGATTTAAAGCCTAAATCTATGCAAAATACGCGATTCAAATAAATCCATGTGGTAATATTCACATATTTAATATAATTTAATTAAATGAACTGTTAAAAGCAATTTGACATAGCTATTAAAAAAAATCTTTACCCCAATATTTAAGCACGTGTTAATGCCATATAAATATAAGCAGGTTATAACTTTAATTTAAATTTCCATGCCATTTTCAAATAAAGGAAATCATTATATTTACTTAACAGTCATATTTATATCAAACGTAACGTAACTTAAAGAGTAACTGCCTCCGTATCCTAGTGGTATGGGCGTGTGCTTAAGAAACCGGAGGTCGTGGGTTCGAATCCTGCGGGGACTCAACTAATTTTCATTGTTGTTTTCTAGTTGGTTAGGGCAATTTTGGCCGATCACCCAATTGACTGAAAAGTAAGATGATCCATGCGTCAGATGGGCATGTAAAACTCGGTCCAATCTCCAATTCGCATTGGACCAGCGTGGTGGGATACGGTCCAAAAACCCCCTAATGGATTGGGGTGTACCAGGGGAGGCCTATGTTAGCAGTGGACCATCAAAGGCTGATGATGGTGTATTCTAACAAACGCCCTAACAATTATATTACTAAACATGCATATATTACTATACATGTGCGTGACTTCGTCTGCGAGCTTTTATTAAAAAATAAATACAATTGACGCTAAAAGATATTTGTTTGTAGATAAAAAGTAATATCCCGTCCGGATTTAATGGGCCGTGAACATGTGATGTTTGTACCGCCACATATACTAACAGCTATATTTTTGTAATAAATTCAAATATGAGACAGACGCGTAACGTGTTATGTAGGACAGGAAGGGTGGCACACCTTCCTCCTGCAACCCGTCCCTCGCACCCACCTAAGCGCATCCAAAGTGGGCTTATTGAGCCCGCTTGGAGCAGCCTCCTCCATGGCCAGCCTTGCTCCATAGGCCAGCCAGGTTCCTCTTAGCTTACCCGCGGCTGGGCGGCCGCTAGTACTGAGCCCTTAACTACGACAAAGCGAGAACCTGTTTGAGGGTAATAAATGGAGACTAGCGTAACTCGTCTCAATTTTATAACTGTTCGTTTATTATCCTATAAAAAAAGTCTCTGAGGTGCTTTTGCGTGATATTTACACCCATTTAATCCGTTCCTGATAACTCCGTAAGATTCATGCAAGATTTTGCGATTAATTTCAGTTTTAGAATATTATTTCACTATTTATTTTTTTGTTGAGTGAATATGTATTATGATGAAATGTTTTATTTTCAACTTATTAGAATCTTTTTTATAATAGACTAGTGACATAGATTAATATTTGATCTTGTTTAATATCAAGATGTAAAATTTTAACAAAAAATATGACCGCCTACAATATATCTATAACCTATCAAAAAAATGGGAACAACGGGAAGCTAATATCTTAATTTAATAACAGAACGAACATAATCAGAGCTCTAGAAGCAGAGCAACAAGGTAAAATGTATGAAAAAAAATCACTTTTTTTGGAAGTCGAGTTGTAAAGTGTTATTCACTGCTTTATTTCAATATGGATGTATACAGAAATATCTTTTAATAAATGAACTAGACTGGCTAGCAAAATAAACTACCAAACCAACAGTTAGTATTCATTCTAGTGGTGAAAGAAACTTGCTGAGATTCCTTACTTATACGAATTTCATTAATTATAATAAGAATATTTGTATTTCCTTCCTTCTCGCAAATTATTTAGGAATTTGTATTCATATTAAACTTTAAAACATAGAATATTTGAATGAGAGCTTAATTCGAGGTTTGATATAAATCACATCTGCAATTAAGCTCGTTTAAAATCATGATTCTCATTTTAAAATGTGCCCATTTCAAAAGTCATAATTATGACTCACACCACGTGTCGGATGGCGTCGCATGAATAAGTGCATGATTCTAGATTACCCGGGCTTGGTCTGACAGTGCCAATTTTACTCACCGCAAGTGCAGAGCGTTTGAGATTCGGTGGTCTTTAGTAGGTAAACGTTGAAATATAAAAAAATATTTCCGAGGATTATTAGGCTGTATGTAAAATAGTTTTGTATTTTTTCTTTTTGGAAATCTGTAGGAAGAAGTTATTGTTTCAGGCATGTTATTTCATTTATCATTTTTTTTAATACGTTCATTGGATACGCTAATATTAGACATACTGCTAAAATTATAAATTTTGTGTTACTAATAAATTTACTGTTTACGTTATGTTACCTGTTTGTTACTCGTTCATACAAGTTCACATCACCATCAGCCTTTGATGGTTCACTGCTAGACATAGGTTACCCCTAATAAACCCCTATCCATTAGCAGGTTTTCGGGACTTAACACCATCAGGCATGTAAAAAGTTGGTCCACCCGCCAACCAGCATCGGAACAGCATGGTGGGATACGGTCCAAAAACCCCCCAAAGGAGGCGTTAGGGGAGGCACTTCCAGCAGTGGACTAACACAGTGTAATGCCAAACTACAAATTCTACTGCATTGATTTCTTTTAAACTGTAACAAAACTTATAAGATATTTTTATATATATAGTACGATTCATTAAAATATAAAAGAAGAGTCATGTATGTTGAACAGTCCGGTAAGCTTTTGCGAACTGTACTTTAAAAATCTTTGGGGAAGTGTTGCCCTTTTCTAAAATTTGAAGGCTAGGAAATTATTAGGAAGTGGGTAGGAGGATTCAATAATTATATTTAGTCCTTAATTATTAAATATAACATTAAAATAAAAATAAAACATTAACTTACCGAAAAATCTCTTGAGTTTTATTTATGTAATTTTTTCATACCTTGAAAATTTGTCTATCTTATAAAACTATAAAATTTATTTCTATATTATTTTATAAATATATATCGACGAGGATCTGACGACCGACGTCTTGGAATAACCAGATTTAGTACATACGGTTAAGAAAATGCATACCTGTATATGGATTAAGACCAAACATCCACGGATTTTCCTACCCAAGTGAATAAGTAGGTTTTGTACGTCAGATGGCAATCGGTACAGGACTAATAATCCAAAACCGCCTGAATAATAAAGAAAGACATGGCAAGGTTACCAAATATACCGAGGATAACGAATAGGGCGTCGCCGAAAAACGACGCGCAGACACATCGCCCAACATCTGAGAACAATATGCGAGGGCTTCCGAGTCACGGATGGGCTCGAGTAACGACGTTAGTCCCAAATTGTAACCAAAGATCCGCTTCGATAAACGTAGGAACACTAACTGGGAAATCGAAGGAGCTGGCCTCGCTCCTATGAAAACTCAGCACTGCAATTTTCCATCCCCGGAAAAGACCTAGAGGAAGACCGAAGACGGGTGGAAAGATGAGAGTGAGGACATGAGTTAATGTCAGGTTTCTAAAAGCCGACATCAGGGATAGAGCGAATTGGATGAGAAAACAAGGAAAGCTGACCCCACCACCATGTGGGATTCATAGCTAGGAAGAGAGAGAGATTATTTTATAAATATATCGCAAGGTTAATCATGAGGCAAAAGTTCATGAAATACAAATAATGATAAAGCTGAAATAAATTTTATAGAAATGTGTAAGAGTTATTTAACGACCCTACGAAATAGCGAATATATGTCCAGCTTCGAACAAAAAGAGTTCGAATTTAGTTATGCGTTCCTTGCACTAGTGTTGGAGGGCGCGTAAATGCCTCTGGTTTAATGCAGGTGTCATGGCACGCGATTTTTTCTTTTTGGCGTACGATTTTTGACATCCGTGGCGTTATTGGTGGCGTGGATAGCGTGGATGGCTTTGGCGGCTGGTCTATTCATTAATCAAAATTGAGTTTTCTACTCTGTAATTAGTTTTAAATATATGACATACAACATCTTATTAGGTTATATATAATAGTAGATATTAATTACAAAATTGCTTTGACAATTATTATATTGCACAAGAATAAAAGAATATAAAAAGTATTTGTTTGTTCCCCAAATTTGCAGATATAGAAACTTATATTGCGTCCGGATTTAATGTGCCGTGAACGTGTGATGTTTCCGCCGCCACATATATTAACGGTTATATTTGTTGTCATAAAATAAAATACGAGACAAACCGCGTCATGTGCTATAACTTCTACATAATAATACAAAAAAATATTAACAAATCTGCTGCTAGCATAAACAGTTGACTAGTAAGTAAACTAGTAACTTTTTATACGAAACATATTTCTTTTTCTCATAGTATCGCCTACTTCCAAATTATACCGTACTTCAAAAAACGTTAAGAATCAATTTCAATAATCTTAATGTATCGAAAGTTAAAGAAAAAAAATTCGATGACTCCTCTATTGTTAAATAATTCTATTGTAAAAAAAAATCTCGAAATATTTAACACGAATTGCAAAATTTTACGTTGAACTTTGAATTTATTTTCATAAAATGCGTAGTAATTCACTCTAATAAATTATTTAATATCAAACGACTATAATAAAAATTCAGTGTCCATTAGCGCTCATAAATACTACATTAATAACACTCTAACAACCTAAGTAACATCAAATGCGCTCCGGCTGTCCATTTGTAATATCAGAATCATTGTTGCCAACACTCTAAAGAAGAAGAATGTTACTTTTAATTTAGAGTGCGCGCTTTAATTGTTGTAGTTAATGGAATATGGGCCAAGGAAACCTCAAATGCGGGTGTCGGTGTCCCCGACAACGGTTCCTTTGATTTAGTGGGGTGGTACTTGTGTACGCACCCCTTCCTTACTGCGGCCTGTAGATCCTTCGTTGGAAAACGTTAATTCCTATTTCAATCACGCCCACTTTATTTGTTTCATCGTTACGTTTGATAATCGCGACGTTTAAATTTATGGAAAATATCAATTTACATAAAAGTTTCTTTAGTGTTATAATCTATATATATAAAAGAGATTCCCACCTATTTTTGACTCATCACGATATCTCTGGAACCATAAAACGTGGCGACTTGAATATTCTTTTTGCCGAGTAGAGGTAAGCTAAGAACGAATATTACGAAAATCCACCCACAAGGGGTTGGGGGGTTACTAGTCATAAAGAAAATAACAACTCGCAATATTATTAGGGATTAAAAATAATCATAAAGATATTTAACCAATTTGGCAATTATTTTTAAACAAACTTGTATAATTTGTTTTCTGACGAATACGTATACATAACGTAGTAGCAAGCATCAAAAATATATTTCAATATCTCATTGTTTACTTCTAGAAAGTAAAATTAAATTATGAAAATCACTCAATACATAAATTTAAAAAAATAATAAAATTAGAAAAGTTAATATTTCATATAAAATTTGATAAAACTGGAATAAAAGGAAATCGTTGTAATAATCCTTGAGAAATATTTTTTGTGTTAATTAGCAAGAATATACAATCACTCCATTATCATAGTCATCAACAAAAATATACGTTCTTAAATTAAGATAATATGTATTAGATACTTTTCATATAAATTATTAATCTTTCAAAGCGAAATTTGATATTAATTAATTGAGTATATACTAAATAAAGCAGTTAATTACTAAAAAAAATATCTGTTAATAAATGAAGTAGACTATTCAGCATTTTTATGAATTATTTTTCTTAAAATTAATATCCAGAAAGAGCTTTATATATTATTCAGACTAAAGTTTTTAAATGAAGCTAAATTACCAACAGTTAGTATTAATTCTAGTGGCTGAAAGAAACTTGCCGAGATTCCTCTCTCCAGCGTTCATTATTTATAATAAGAATATTTGTTATATCTTCCTCTCAGTAAACCGTCGTGAAGTTTGCTTTTAATTTTTAAATAAAAGTAAATGCAAATGCAGGTTTCATGTAAATAATATCTACAATAAAGCTCCTTTATAAACATGACGCGCGTTATAAAAAGTGCCCATTTCATAAATTCGGTTCCATAAATTTAAACGTCATATTATCATTCGCACCACGTTCCGGATGCCGTCGCATGAGTAAGTGCACGACTCTAGATTGCCCAGACTTGGTTCCACTACGCCAAATTTACTTACCACAAGTGCAAAGCTTTAGTGATTTGGCAGTGTTTTAGTTGGCAAACTTAAAAATATGGAAATGTTTTTGTGGATTTTTCAATCTTGAATAGAATTGTTTTGTGTATATTTTTTGGAAATCTGTAGTAATTAGAAGGTCGTAATTGAATTCATATTACTTAATGCATTAGTTTTTTTCTAATACGCTGTTTTGTTTACGCCAACATTAAGCATCGTAATAAAATTATGAACAACATTGGGTTGCCCTTTTGGAATATAAGCCCGTTCATACAATTTTAAGAAAATATTTTTATACTTATAGTTTAATTGCCTCTGTAGTCTTCTGGGCTTGTGCTTTAGAAACCGGAGGTCGTGGGTTCGAATCCTGCGGGGACTTAACAAATTTTCATTGTTGTTTCCTAGTTGGTTAAGGCAATTTGTGCCGATCACCCAATTGTCTGAAAAGTAAGATGATCAATGCGTCGGATGTAAAACGTCGGTGTAACCCACCAACCTGCGTGCAACCAGCGTGGTGGGATACGGTCCAAACCTCCCAAAGATAGTACGGGTGTATTAGGGGAGGCCTATGTCTAGCAGCGGACTACCACAGGCTGATGATGATGATTTTTATACTTAATAATAGTTAAATTAAACAGAAAATGTCAAATAAGAATAAAGCAGATCTCTAATTTAGATTTCTCTTATGAGTATAGAAGAGACGGGACACTCGACATGACCGCTGGCATTTCCTGGTTAATTATGTTAGATACAATAATAGTAAGTAATTTGTTATTACGAGAAATATTATTTAACTGCAGAATTAATTAGACTAAGTGGCGGTTTATATCGGAGGGAAAAACGACCTAAAGTTTTAAAATTGAACTTAATTTCATATTATGAATAACATGACTGAACTATAACTTCTTTGTACAGATTTACAAAAAAAATTTATATAACTAATTTATTTGCGTTTGAAATATCACGAAACTAAAATTTATTGTTTTCCAACTAAAATACCACCAAACCTCCAGAGCTCTGCACTTGCGGTGAGAAAATTGTCGCAGTCGGACTAAGTCTGGGCAATCTAGAATCGTGCACTTATTCATGCGATGGCATCCGGAACGTGGTGCGAATGATAATTATGACTTTTGAATTTATGGAACCGTGTGAAATGGGCACATTTTAAAATGCGCGTCATGTTTATAAACGAGCTTAATTGCGGATGCGATTTATATCAAACCTCTAGTGGGAATCTCATTCAAAAATTCTACGGTTTTACTTTAGTACTTTAGTACTTTATTAAATAAGAATTTAAAAGCAAATTCCACTACGATTCGCTGCGAGAAAGATATTACAAATATTCTTATTATAAATAATGAACGCCGTAGTGAGGAATCTCAGGAAATTTCTTTCAGCCACTAGAATGAATACTAACTGTTGATTATTTAGCTTCATTTAAAACGTCAGTCTGAATGGTAAATAAAACCTTTCCCTCTAAATATAAATTTTTATTAAAAATAATTTAATTAAAATTCGTAAGCTAATTTATTAAAAGATATTTCTGCTTTTGTATAACACTGATTTATTCCGTGTTTACGTTAAACAAAATATGTTGTTATTACATATTAATTACAAATATTTTACGTAAGAAGACTTTTTGATAAATTTACGTCAATACAGTTTATCAAAATAAATATTTACGAAAAATCAAAATAGACTATGAAAAATAAATTCATCTGAAAATCATTGCATAAATCTTAAGAAGCTGTTTGGCACGAACTGAATGGACGAAATTATCACGCAAAAGCGCCTCCGATGCCCTTTATGGGTTAATAAACAAACAATTATAAAATTTAGATGAGTTAAGGCAGTCCCCATTTTATTAACAGGCTAAAGGCGCCTGGCAGAACAATTAATTTGGCTGAGCGCGATTTTAGAAGAACATTTTGCGTTGGTGATTATGATAATGTAGTTTCCTGTGTATAGCTGCTTATGTTAAAAGTAAATAATATCCAAGGTTTTTATAAAGTTAAGAACGTTATCTCTTTTTAAGTTGCGGCACTTATTTTTAAATAAAGTTTTTAAAAGTTTATATGTAACTTTCAAATTATAATTTTCTAGAAGTAAAACGTAATGCTTGCTGCTATTTATTCATCGGAGAACAGCTTAAAAAGTAAAATTTTGTAGCAAACTAATTTTTTTGTAATATAAATCGCAGAATAAGCTAAATATCTTCAAAGAATAAGTTTAAATTTTTCAATATAAATAATATTTCAGATCGCAATTTTATAAATGGTTACAACGATAAAGTACTACATGGATTTAAACATCTCTTTTTCTAATTGTAACAATTGAAGTGGACTTGATTGGAATAGGAATTTATGTTTTCCAACGACGCCTCTATAGGCCATTGTCGGGCAGGGGTACCAACACAAGTGCCACCCCACTTAATCAAAGGAAACGTTGTCCGGGACATCGACACCCGCATTTGAGGCTGCCTTGGCCCCGTAGTCCATTAAAAGGAACAATTAAAGCGTGCACTCTGAATTTAAAGTCACATTATTCTTCTTTAGAGTGTTGGCAACAATGATTCTTATATTAGAAATGGACGGCCGGAGCGCATTCAATGTTACTTAGGTTGTTAGAGCGTAATAAATGTAGTATTTATGAGCGCTAATGGACACTTAATTTTTATCATAGAGTTATGATATTTTATAATTTATGCGATATTTTATTGATCTTTCTGTTAATATAAGGAGAAAATTTAAGTAGATGCACGAATTAAGTAATAAAATTTAACTTATAGCCTTTTAATAAAAGTGTGGTGGAATTTTTTTTTGCTTAGTTTATGAATAAATTAAGATTTTGATTTAATTATTTTTTTAATAAATATAAAAGTAGGCGATATTAAGGCAAAAATCGTAATATATAGCTGATAACTGTGATGGTAAAACGTGTCGTAATATAATAAGTTACTAGTTTATGCGTCATTCGTATGCGACAGTAAAACGTTAGTTGCAAAAATTTTTATATTATCTTGAACTAATACTACGTAAAAAACACAAACTTGATGCTTCTGCCTCATATTTGATTTTTTTATCCTTAATTTAGCCCTGAATTTAATGTGGCGGTACAAACACAATCTTCACGTAATATTAAAATCCAATCAATTGATAAAGTTTTTTCAAATTGAGAGGAAGAAATTTTTACCTTTTTACTCGTGTTATATTATTTTAATTGGTAAACTATTTTGCAATCAAATGACTTTTAATGAAATGTTGTGTTTATTTAAATTAATGATCTTGTTTTGACTTTGCTTATAATATTTAGAGACTCAGTATACAGAATTATGTAAAATATTTGTAAATTAACATATGGATCTATTTCATTTTGGACAACGATCGTCGACTTAAATCTAAACTAAGCAGCCACGTCGAATGAGCTCGATGTAATCTTTATATCTCAGTATTATTTCTTAATTTAAAACTCGTTTCGTTTTAAATATTGATAATTATCCTGTCATGTAAAGGAATTTGCTAAAAACCTTCAAACCCTTTGTCTTTCACTAATTTTTTATTTATTTTGTTTATTCCGTATCTTTTGTATAAAGTTCTTTAAGGACCTTCATCACAATATTTATAAAATAAAATTGAAGTTAATTTCATATTGGATAGACATATTTTTAAATTAAATAAAATTATAACAACTACTATTACTATTAATCCTAATGTCATTTATTATTTGATTAAAAGAACCTACCTGTTTTCCAAAATCCTACATATACTAGTAATTTCGGTAATGTCTAATATTTCACATTTAATAGAAAAAATTTTAATTTATTGTCATAAAACTTTACAACAACAAAATCAGAAGATCTGGGAATAAATTGAAGGTATTAATTATTATTATACAGTTTAACTGTCATGGATATTAAATAGTGTGCAAGCTTTTAAGGCACGCATTGAAAAAATCTTTACAGTTAAAGATTTGATATGCATTGATTTCTTTCTAAGTCTAAAGTGCTATAGGCTTGCGCTGTAGAGACCGAAGGCCGTAGGTTTAAATCCCACGGTAGGGACTCAACCAATTATATTTATTTATTTATTCTTTATGCACAAAACATTGTACAAAGGCGGACATAATGCCAATGGCATTGTCTACCACCAACCTTTGGGTGGTGAAGAGATACAAGGTAGGTAAAAAGAAAATATTTTAAAATGAATTTTTCCGTAAAATAGTAAGATAAAGTAAATAAATAAGTATATATTATTACACTATAAGAATAGCAATCTTATTGAAATTCTATATATATGTAAATACACGCATAAAATAATGTAAATAACTATAACACTTTATGTATATATATAGTAATATATATCAGTATATATATCAATATGCATAAAAGTATTTATAGAATACATATATATATATATATATATATATATATATATATATATATATATATATATATATATATATATATATATATATATATCATATATATAATATGTACATAAATGCCATTGTATAACAATATGTATTATCCTGTTGACAGTTTTTAAACATGTGATCATTTTAATGTTTGTTCCTAGTTGGTCATGGCAATGAGGGATAGTAACTCGATTGCCTTTAAAGTAAAATGATGCATGGGATTGGCTAGTAATAAGTCAGTTCGCCGCCCGATCTCGCTCCGGTGCGTGTTAGTTATCCATCACTTCACGTGCGTATAAGATGAGGAATTGCCTGTATGTTTGGGCGTACACTTGAATTAAGTATAACCATCATTATCACGAGTTAACCATTACGGGTTAAACTAGCGTTCTACGAAGTCTATAGGAGAAATTACGATTTTAGGCTTTTCGTCCGATTGACGTAGAGTTTTGAGTTCCTACAGAATCAGTGCTAATAAGCTGTTTTTGCTATCAATATTTACTTATACATATATAATTTTTCCTTAGAAATAAATAAAACAACAAAAAACACAAAAAAACCTAGTAATATCCTTATACATACGATAAAACCTTAAGTTATCACAGACGTAGCTAAGCTGAATTTAATTGTATTATTGCTTAAAAATATACCTCAAATATTTTAAATAACATTTAAACGTTATGATTTCCCACTGACGGGCGAGTTTTAATTGCATTGAGTATATTAATTGAAAGTATAGAACTTAAACAAACAACACATTGTTGTCTACAATGTGAAAGTACAAGTTAAATGTTACTGCGGCGTAAATATTTCATCATTTCGATCAGTATCGTTACACAATTGAAGCGTGGCTACAAAAAGACCTTTCGCCTAAAAGAGTCCACTCACAAACAATGAAAACGCTGTGTTGCAAACGCTGTGCTCGAGAAATAATGAGACCTGAACCCCACTTGAGGAAAATGCGGGTAACAATTTACGCCCGAGAGTAAAATATGGACGTGAGGGTGAACTTTTTTTTTATATTTCATAAAATATATTGTGAACATATCGAATTTTGGGCGGTCATTTTTATCAAAGGCTTTTGTTTTTCAGTCGGGCACATTTTGTTTTGTAATTCAATAGTTTTAATAGCGCTATGATTATGTTAAAATTTTTTATATTAAAAATACATATTTTAACACTGTTATTGGCTACAAAAGCGAAATAATATGGCGTCGAATCTATGAAGTTAAGTTTATCAAGGGATAAATATAACATGATGAAAACTTTTACTCGCTATTAACGCTAGACGTGGACGAATTATCGATGCTATGATTTGATGACTATATATATTTCCAATTTGCTCTGTATTTTTATTGAACGCAATATGATAATGTAACTACTCATCACACTTTATAGTCCATTTAGTGAAAGTGCTCCTATATTCTATCCAGATGAGTTCTGAATAATTTCACGTTGTCCAAGGAGAGTAATGAAAAGTGGTGACAACTTTTGCACAGCCCATCTAAAGAGTGGAATCTAATCGAATTGCTCAGCATGATCGCCTATAAGTTGCTTATTATTCTATTTTAAAAATAAATCACTTACTGTTGATAGTACCAATTTAATACAGACTTGTTTACTAAAGCCAGAATGGCTCGATAGACATATCATAGCATTTGTTCTGTTTATCAGTAACTATGAGTAATTATCAACCAAAAATAAGTTATTACATTGTTGAATCAAATTATACGTGTTATTTTTCGTATGAGATAAGATAAACGCTTGAAAAATGTTAGGGCCCATTTTTATCAAAGTCTGGCATAGCGGAAATAGGGTAACATTGTACCTTCCTGAATTATAGCCATATTGGACTAATTTTGTTATAATATTGCTAGGAAGTTAGATTCATATTTTATTTTTTGTGATGATTGAAAAGTCTATACTACTATTCCAATAGTTCATTCGTTACATTACAGTGTTAATCCACTGCTCGCCATAGACTTCCCCATATGCACGCCTTCTTAATAAGAGGGTTTGTGGCCGTATCCCACCACGTTGGTTCAATGCAGGTTGGTGGGAAGACTGATTTTTTACAATCAGACAATTGGGTGATAGGCTCGAATTGCCCTAACCAACTAGGTAACAACAATTAGAATTTGATGAGTTCCCGCAGGATTTGAACCCATGACCTCGGGTTTCTGAAGCAGAAACCACTCATGTTTCACCACCAAGCTAGGCTTTACACGGAGGCAGTAGAAAAATTTAATTTTTTTTTCTAATTGCTCTATCAAATTCAAACCAAGTTAAAGTAAAGTTTCTTTTAATTGTAAACGACTTCGCGACATACATCCACTTACAAAATAATTTCGAAAAAAATACACGAAAGATCACCCCTAAATATCTTTTAGTTGAGAATTTAAATTCCTTCGATTTAAACACCATGAATCTTACATTTTCTGCTTGCATATAAATCGCTTCATTAATTCCGTGACACGGCTCTCTCGCCATTTCGTCCTTTTTCATACCAAAGTAAGGTAAAAACGTAGCGATCACATAAATATAGCTCTCGCTCCATCTTTAAATTCCGTTTGTATAAATCTCACGATAACAATGTTCGGCTACCAGAATCCGGCTAAATCATTGCTAAATTAATAAATGCACCACTTTACAAAATCAATTAATAAAACATTAGTCTTATTAGTATAACTAATAATCTGTTGTAATATTACTCTTGAATCATAAATCAATAAAGCTTATCTATAAGAAGAAACGTAGCTTTAACATTTATATTAAACAAATATATAATAAAGAGAAGAATTACAGGGTTCGTACAAATACTTACGCACAATAACATATTGCTAATAACTTACACATTGTATGTTAAGACTGGTTTTATATTGCTAGTAACATTTTTACTGTTCAGTATGTATATAAAAAAGTAGCAGCATTTAATAGAGAGAAATAACATTGGCCGCTAAATACACATTATACTTATAAAACGGTAAAATAAATGCTCATAATAAAACAAACCGTCCATTTAAAACTTCGCAGTGCAACGAAAAAATAACAAACTGCAAAGCCTTTTACAGCCAAGACAAACAAGAGTGGTAACATCAAAGCGCCCGACGTTTCCCCCGAAGCTATCCAATAACAATAAAATCCGTAGTAAAACGTGTATTATTTATTGTCAATAGAAAAGTTCGTTCTCGAGTTGAAAGAGTAATGGCACCGCAAACGATACCTCTCTAGATGATATGACCTGACCCTATTGATTTATAACATGCCATAAAATAAAGATGAGGTCAGAGAAAGAATAGGAGGCAAAGGGGAAAACAGATTTATATTGGTTCTCTATAGGAATTGATTACGCCTTTATATAAGAGTTATGTTAGTTTTTTTCCTGTAATCATCTTCTATTGCCGTGATTCGTGGTGGCTTTGTAGCTTTTGGTAACCTAATATTTTATAATTTGAACAGAATATGTTTATATAACAATAATTACATACAATTTACTCTTTTTCAAAGGCTTTATTTTTTATAGTTATCATTTTTAAATATATCCTACGCAAATCCAACTCAGTGTAGCTATTTTAAAATGTCTTCAAAGTTCCTGTTTATTAGCTGTGAAGTTACGATTACAATATTAATTAATTGTATAAACTCTTACTCTTTATTTTGTAAGTTTATGTACATTTTATGTGAAAGCTCTGAAACCTGTGCTTGTAAAAACTGTGTTACCGAATTCAGTATCTTTCCGAATAATGGCTGAATAGAAAACAATGAGTAATAAATAATTAATATTTACATTAATGTGTGTGTATGATAGAGAGAGAGAGGGAGAGAGAGAGAAGAAGACAGAGTGCGCATGCATCTGTGTAAGATTGTTTCAGATTGTAAAGTAAAAAAAATATTACTATTTATTCCACCACCTTGAAGGGTGTCTCTGTTAAAATATAATCCATTGACGTGAGAAATAACTTATAATTATTATAGTCTTTTGTTTCATCAAGCTCTAAGGGTTTGTTGCACAGCATAAAATAAAATTATAAGTAATAATGGTTCTAGCATTAAAATTTTTCCAACAAAGTGTCCGTTTTAAAATGATTATGATCATAGCGTAAAGAGCTGAACTGCTTTTATTAGATGAATAAAGCACCGAGATATTTGAGGTCCCTGAATGTTATAACTATAGTCAAAAAGTATTTGTAATATACTGGATAGAGTTGCCAGTTCGTAGCATGGGTTTTCATCCTTTTCTATTGATCATTAGTGAGTAGTACTCTAAATGACTATTCAATAACCCTATATTGTATTCTTGCAAATTCAAACCCACTACCCCCGGATTGAACGAAACGTCTATAGTACTTGAACACGCAAACGGTACAGAAGACTTCCTTGAATAAAATGTTTTGACTGTATCAAAGAAAGCACCCCAAAAGGTCTTACTATTTATCTATTCTGTAGCGTTTTGACATGCAAGGATCTTTATACGTTAAAGTCCGATAAGGAGAGTTATTCAGTATAGACTTTTAAAAGCCGATCCCAAGTTTACTCTGTCCCTAAGCCGAGTCCTCTTGTATTATCAGACTTAAAATTACCATTTTCGTTCGGGCGCCGAGCTGAAAGCTTTTCCTATTCAAACGAAGTACTTGATTCAATCATGTTGTTTATAACCCAACACAACCGAAATGCTATAGTATCCGTATACACAAGCCTTAACTGCTACTAATAACTGTGTGAAAATTTGTTAAATTTTGATATGCATGTTTTTTTATAAAAATTATTTTTAAGCCAAAATAAGCATATAAGCGTAAATTAGACTCCAGTTTAAATCTCTTAGAGTGAGGTATTTTACAGTCATAATTTATTGCAACAGTCTATTAAAAACACCTATGCTAATGTTATTGGCTTTTGCATAGCTGTTTTTTTTCACTAACGCTTTTTGTCTTACCTGTATAATTTAATTTATATTTCGTTCATAAGATATAGTGAATTGAATAGAAATTCTCCGATGAACTGATCCATTACTGACGTTAAATAGCCGCTACATAGAAAATTTGAATTAAACTCGATGAATGTAAGAATATATTCATTCGAATGGTCACATACAGCTTTACTGCGGTGACAGAGAGGTAAGAACTCCCCTTCTTAATTAAGGAACACATTGCCTACGACAGGGGCTGAGTATTAGTGGTTTCACCTCGGTTCGGCTTTGTTCCATTCATAGCAACTTTAAAGCCTCATTCACATCACGCGGGGCTTTGAGTATCGGTTTACGGAATCTGATTTACAATAATGTAATGTATTGAGGGCAAAACGATGTAATTCCAGGAGATCCTTTAATTTGCTGTAATTTAATTTAATATTACGTATCTCATTTAGTTGCAAAATAAAATGTACTTGTTATAAGAAAAATTGTAAAAAAAAAATTCAATAGTTTTGAAGACCGAACCTAAAAGCCGACTTCAAATAATATATTTTAAAAGTAGAAACCACAGAAATCACATGTCGAAAAAAAGCGGTCAACCAAGTTACGCAATAAAATATAAAAAATATCGCTTTAAATTCACTATCTTCTTCTCATGGAAGTGGCTGAAAAATGCATCTAAGAATTTTAGTCTCAATTGTTGTATTGTTATAGGTAAATCTTTCTTAGGTCTGCCTATTTATTTAAATTGACCGCCTACTTAGCTATGTTATAAAACTAGGCCTTAAAGCTTAATATGGTAATCATAATATAAATTCTGAAAACGTGATCTAGCGGCCCCGCGCTTAATAAACCGGAGGTAGTGGGTTCGAATTCCGTGGGGATACAACCTTGTGTTATGGTTGTTTTCAGATTGGTTAGGACAATTTGGGCCGATTACCAATTGTCTGAAAAGTAAGATGATCCAAGCGTCGAAAGGGCATGCAAAAGTTAAACTAATAAATATACTATAAAAGATACACACACCCACCCGTATTGGACCAGCGTGGTGGGATACGGACCAAAAACCCCTTAATAGTTAGAAGGCGTGCATCAGTGGAGACCTATGTCCAGCAGTGGACTTACACAGGCAAATGATGATGATAAATATAAATTCAATATTTTGAAATAATTCATCCTTGTCTTATAAAATAAAATAACTTATAAAGTAAAATCGTTTAAAACCACTATTAAGGCAGTTTGAAATCATATTTGTTGTTGCTACGTTTCGATTGACTAGGCTATAACTTTATATATATTAAAACTGTTTAAAAAGATTATCTACCACTAAAGTTAAATTTAAAATTGTCAGTTAAAGAGATAAATTTACGCGACCGTACAAAGAAACTCACAGCTTTATTGTAATAGAGATTGTTAAAAGTTTCATTCACATCATCAGCCTTTATTAGTCCACTGCTGGACAAAGGCCTCCCCTAATACACCCCTATCCATTAGGGGTTTTGGACCGTATCCCACCACGCTGGTCCAATGCGGGTTGGCGGGTGGACCGACTTTTTTATATGCCCATCCGACGCATGGATCATCTTACTTTTCAGACAATTGGGTGATCGGCCCAAATTGCCCTAACCAACTAGGAAACAACAATGAAAATTTGTTGCGTCCTCGCAGGATTCGAACCCACGACCTCCGGTTTCTAAAGCACACGCCCATACCACTAGGCTACGGAGGCAGTTAAGTTTCATTACTAGATTTTAATGAAATAGTTTGGTACCTGATATGTGAAAACATTTTTATATTTAAATTATTTATTTGGATACATTTGAAAACTTTATAATATTTTGATTGTTTTATGCTGCGATTCCATAAATATTACATTTCGTCTCGTATATGGGGGCGTAATATGTCACGTGCTGTTAAAATTTAAAAACAAATATATTATTTGTTTTAACAGTCGGCATAGTTTTGCTAAAACATGTTACTCAACTCATTTGTAAAAGTTTAGTATGTCATTTACTAGTTATACTTTAATGTAATAGTGCTTGAAGTACAAACATATGGAAAATACAAATTTTATATTTTTAAAGGTTTGTTGTGTACGATTGAATTATGCTTGATTGATTTGCCTCGTTTTTTTCGTACTACAAATAATTCTTTATGGCATTCTTTATTAATGTCTATAAATTAAACAATATATTAGTGAATTATAATAGAAATTGTCTAATAAAATAGTGTTATAATTATGTTTAAAAGGGTATCTTCCACTATTGAATTTAATGAGAATAATGTCAGTTCAAAAGTACATATAAATCATATACATTGAATATAAAATTATTGTATTCAAAGTTTGTGTCAGAAGGTAAATGCGTTGATTGAATTTGCTGTTTTTTCATTATAACAATAAATATAACTAGAAGTCTCAATATTTATTCCTATAATATCTGACAGTGAATATAGGAACTTATTAAGATCAACTGGTCTCAATAACAAATTTTTAAGTATGCTTACAATATGGACTTCAAATTCTAGTAATGTTTTCTAACTCATATTATTATATAGCATTTTATATAATTTTATTAATTTGATTCAAGAGGTAAATCGTTAATTATTAGGTAAGCTTAGAATTTAAATCCACTAATTGACTAGTATATACAATAGTACTATATATGTTACATTTACAACTTATCGCCTGTGAATCATGGATGCTTGTTAAGATAAATTCAAATCGAAAAATATATTTAAATATACAATGAAAATCCGTAAATTAGTAGTTTTGTATCTTTGATATTAATTTAATAATTTATAGTCATTTTAATTAAAGTATATTGACTTAAGAAAAAGTTTATGTTTTGCTTCTGTAAAGCATTTAAATGATTATTATGTATATTATATTATTTTGACGAATTGAAAAGGTAATAGGAAGAAAGGAAGACTGTCTTAGGTTTCATTAAATAAAATGGCGTACATACGTAGTTGCACACTTGACTGCATAAATGTGCGCGAGTAAGAAAAAATACATTTGCCTTTTCTCTAGTCACAGATGTAATACAGACTTAATTTACATTTTGATAATATTATGTTGTTTTGTTATATCGTTTTTTGTAGTTCTTTTTGTTAGTTTTTTAATCACCAAATTACCTAATAGGTGATCAATTCATCGAAATATTCGTTTTTAAGACCAATTAAGGTAGTAAGGTAATAAGGTTTTGTATAGAAATTAAAAATGCATTGTTATTCGAATGTTATCAGATGCATTAAACCTTGCTACGTAAGTTCTACCTTTTAAGCAAGTGAATATGCATTTAATATAATATCTTAATCGATCAACATACATTTATAGCGTACAACAAACATAAATTTTACAAATTTACACGAAAATAAATTAACGTAATTAAAAATAACCGTAACAGATTATTCCTGCAATAATTTTTTTAATTTAAAGTTATTGTTGGTCAGTCTCAGCAAACCAGTGTTATAAACATAAATAAACAAAGGTAAATACGTCTTGTGAACCAAATATTCATTCAGTAAGTCTCAGCTGTTTAGTTATATTGGCCAAGCTAACTGTGTTAAGCTAGGTTAATAATAATGAAACACTGAAAGAAGTATGCAACCAAATTGAGTACAATGTATTTTCTTGTCGACAAACACTCAGTAAACACTTTCCTGACAAGCAACTTTCATCCAAGGCTCTTTACATGTATGAATATGAAAATAAACAGTCTTAAAATGTAAACCATAAATTAAATAGTTCATCCCTCGCAATAACAATTTTTAAATTCAACTTTCACTCAAAACCGACAACTTCTATGAAACAGTAAAATGTATGTATTATTATAAATTATATTATATTTTTAAGGCTGAGTATAAAATACATGATAATATTTATAACTAAAATTTCTAAAGGAGCATCCGCATCGTGTTCTGTAATATAAAATGACGTCATTGCACACTTCGTTGCTCAAATGTGCGCTAGGAAGCTATAAAAGATTTTGTCCCATTTTCAGTACATTCACATGTTATGAGTTTTATTACATTTTTTTAAATTTTATTACACCTCGCATGCTTGGTATTAAATTGTGTATAAAATTGGAACGGTAAATTGAAAAAAATCCCTTAAATATGATACATAATTGTTAATAAAAGTGTATAAATATAAGCTTTTTGAAAAATTTGATTTTAGACTAAAATGAAATAAAAATCTATTTTTTATTTAAATTATACTTTCGTTGCGCTCCATAATGACTCTTTTCAATTTTTACTGGTAAGAAAGTCTTTTAATAATTCGTAAGATGCGATAAAACTGACTGGCATATAACTACTTCAAGACGCTAAATGATGTATGAGGTGAAATTACACCTGCGAATAAAACTGAATCTGCAATAAATGGCACTATTCGGTTTTCATTTATTTACCAAACAAAATAATCTAATACTGTGCAATACAATGCTCTGGATTGCTTAAGGTTTTAGTATGAATAAAAAGAAATGGATGTGGCTCATTTGGATCTTCGTAAGTTAAATTAGGTTCAATGTTAAGTTTCTCACTGCCAATACTGTTTTTTGTTTGTTTCGTTCATTTCTCAATTATCGCTTGTGCCTGTTTTAAAGCAAATCTAATTGCACAAGGACTACAGCACCTCAGTTTAAAGGAAATTACTTGGCATTGCTGGTGTAATTACCAATTTAGCTATTAACTGGCTGAATACTAGAAAGATAACCAGAAGTAAATATATTAAACTTTATAATTTAACTTGCGAGAAAGTAGAGACTAATAAGCTGTGAATAAAAAGTGAGATATTATAATTTTGCACTTACGTGCATTAAATTTCCTCTTATACAACATATATAAGCACAAAGGTAACTACATATATCGGTATAAGGGTAAATATAATATGCATACACAATTTTTTTTTATAATTTATTGTTGAAATAATTTTATAATGATTTAATTCCCGCAAAGGACACACTGCACCTAGTATTAGGTATAGACACTTTGCGATCTCTTTATTTCAATGAACACATTTATATATTTTTTTTAACATACACGATAATACATTAATATCCTTAGAATATTTTAATTTACATGTTTAGTATTTATGTACACAATATAACGTAAAAATTTTATTGCTTTTCGCACATGGACTTTAAGCTTTTGGTAGTGGACTGTACTTGTACTTGTGTGTTGGCTTGAGTTAATAATGTTTAAGTAAATACCTTACGTATTTACTTAAATGTTATTTACTCCAAGGCGAATAATGAAAACAACAATATCCATAAAAAATTAAATTACAAATAAAAATTGTTTAAGTATAAAGAAAGATGTTATTTCTTAATAGTGGTAGTGTATGGTTTTTATTGGAAGGGGAAGTAAACAGAGTGGTGAAACATACGTGTACAAATTTAATTACTTTTGCTAGATTATGTCGTTCGTAATTTAAATTATTCGGCGATGACGTCCGTGATGCGCTTTAATCCTGTTATACTTGCATGCCGCATCTTTTAATTATAATTAATTACGTGAGTTCATTTTACGCGAAAACATTAAACTTAATCCTTTACGGGATTAACTTAAAATTAATCATATCTCGGGTTTTCTAATGTTTAGGTAAAATTAATTAGTATCTTAACGCAAAGCTTTAATGCAAAGAAAAATTTTTTGTCTCAAAGCGTTACTTGTATCTAATATGTATTGTAATATTCATGACAACATTAATATACGACCTAATGTATCCATATATTTAAAAAAACATGTATATAACGAAAGTTTTTGACTAACATTTACTTATTTTACTACAAATCAGAAAAACTAGGTACGATACAAATACTGACTTCAATAAATATAGATTGATACTATTATCTTTGAAATCATTTTGTATTCTACTTTTTCTTGTGTTATTTATTATATTCCGCAATGCCCATTGTTACAAAAAATTTTTGTTTCAGTAAATATTTCATAATGTTGCGTCTGCGTTAGAAGTTATAGGTAATCAGAAGTTAAGAACACTGAATGTGAAGGTACTATCGTGGTGAATTTTCCTGCCGCTAAGCAGTAGTGAGAAAACACTATTATGTTCCGGTTAGGTTGCAGTTGCTCTTAATTACTGGGTAAACGAGATGTTTTCTCCAATTTCTCACGGCGGGCAGCGCGTTGACGATATTACTAGTATTGTCGATGTACATGGGCGTCGGTGACCACTTTCCGTCAGGTGGCCCGACCGTTCATCTGCATTTTTAGGTTATAAAAATCATTTTTAACAGTGCAGTATTGTCAACAGACAACTGCTCTGTGACATGATAAGTATGATGGTTACTCTTTGTGTAATTTATTTTAATTAATAGCATTCTCAAAGAAGGAACCGACCCGTTGTAATAAAATATTACCAGAACAATAACTCTTTATCAAGTTAAGAGCACATGATTAACATAAAATTAATTACATTACGCATATTTTACATAAAACTTTCGTCTTGTATAGAACAGGTTAAATTTTCATGTAAATGAGAATTTACTGCCGATTTTAGTTTAATCGATAAAGATTAATATTGTACTTCTTTTTAATCCAACTTGTAATATCAAACAACGTTATATCTTCTCCTTTACTTGGTTAGTTACTAGAGGCCTTATGTAATATGTTACAACTTTGTTCGACGTATAAGTAAAACGTTATAGGGAACTTAAGTGATTAAGTGTTGTTGGGCGGTTGTTTCAAGTAATACAAGTATACCACAAGTTGAACAAGCGGTTTGCACTCTAAATATTTATGTGATAGTGATTATATACGATTTACTTATTTACTTAAGTATTATTCTATGAGAACAGCAGTCTCATAGCACATTTCCTGTTTAAGATAATGTACAGCGATTCGAGTTATACTGAATTGTATTATATATTTAAATTAATTATATAGTAGACACGACTTTTTTCAACTCTTTGTGTACACAACATATATTTTTTCTAAATGAATGTCAATGAAATAAAATATTGATTCTTACAACAATGATTCTATTAAAACTAGAAGTTTTTGTTAAGCTTTATTTTAAAAGAGTACTTGATATTAAAAAGCTAATTTACATCAACTTGCACTTAAAAAAAACTTATTTTAATTTGACGACATTCAGCCTTTATTTTTGCTGATAGTTAAAGAAATCTTTTTCCTTTCTTGGAAACTTAATTGGTGCTGCTTAATGTTCAATAAAATGTAGCTCAAGCAAGAAAAGACGAAACAAAATTCTAAGTCGGCGGTACTGTAAAAGAAAATTGTTGTAAGGCTTTAGAAAAGAAAAATCAGTTTTTTATTAAAATAATTCACCAGAAACGTTTAAATTAAACATTCAAAGAGAATTAAATCGATTTTTAGAAGAGTGTTATTACTATATAACAAAATATCTCGAAAATTTTTTCAATAATTTTTAAATTATTCTTTAGCAACTAAGCTCTTTGCGGTTATATAAAAAATGTACTATAAAGAGTTTCATATGAGCATTTTCTTGAATAACGCGCGCTTTTAAATCAGATGCATCACCGATATCGAATACTGGCCGCAAAAGTGCATTCCATTTGCTGATAGCAATCAGTGGTGTAGCCTTTTCAGAGGAAAAAAGTACTGCTGTAATGGATTTCTAGGTTTCCAGGAATTTGAAAAAAGAACATTAAGTCGTTCTCTCATCGGCGAATGCAGTGGCATTATTAAATTCTTACCGCGGAAACTGTTGGTTTATTTGAACGTTGGAGGAGCAGCCACGAGCATAAATGTGATTTAGCCTTTTTCCGTCGCTGTTTAACTTTGCTCGTGAATACTTTTAAGAGATGTTCGTTATTTAAAAAATAAACTCTTCTTTTTAAATATAGGTACTAGAAGTCTGTATCATTATTACAATCAACGTTATATACATAACAAACTACCCGCAAATTTTTAAATATTAGGTGGTAATAAAGAAATTAAAATTCGTAATTTACCTTTTATCATGAATGTCCGTTTATTAAAAACATTTTTTTTTGTATTTAATAGTGTTATTTATAAAACTTAAATAGGGCAGTTATATTATCAGAATCAAGGATTAACACAACATTTTTTTTAAATGCAAACACAATTTAACTCATTCTTTATGTCCCTCCGACACTCTATATTGTGACTTAAACATTCACAAAATACACTAATATGTATATGGGATACGTATACCTTTCTATGTATTACTCTTTTGTATGTAACAAACGCACAATTTTGATGCATGAAAAGTCTAACGTTGGACAGATATAGAATAAAAAGCTGTAACGACCGATTATTAGTTATTGATAATAAAGAAGAAATATTCTTAATTGCGATTGTTTAGTGTCGTAGGAAAATTATCTTATTAATATATTATATTATTATACTTATAAGTATTTCGTGCTTTTTAAGATATGATAGCCAGTTGTTGCCAGATGGAAAATCTATACTCCACCAACCATTCCCTTTTGGTGATAATATCGTGATAATGAATGTGTTGCTCAAATTAACTTCTTTGATGCATATAAATTTGATAGCAGTACTTTGGGAGCAACCAAATAGATTTTTAATTTTTTGTAAACTCTCTACAATTTTAACATTTGATTAACAGCGATGTTAGAGGATTATGGTTTTAATTCCTCGAGGATCATGCGGTTGGAGGAGTGGGCCGTGACTCATTGAGCGTTTTCTATTTTTTTCACTTCCAGACGCGTTCGAACTGCCACGCCTTACCTCACGTTCTTATACCCAGGTAACAGATGAGCCCTAGTACGATATGCAGATTCCATAGACAACACGGCTGAATCTTGAGACACTATGATTGTTTATATCATTAAAGTGGCGAGACGAGCAAAATGATGACTAGGAGTTAAAAGCCCCAAAAATGCCTGAGGCATGAGGTGTTACGCTTTCTACAGTGTTCTTAAAACCAGAAAACAATAATATTTCTATACAACTGCTTTTCAGCAAAAAAAGGCACCGAGGTGGGGCCTTTTCAAATGGACTTTCAAACCAATGGATTTCTAATTTTATAATGTAAAATATATTTTAGTTAAAGTCATTACAAAACTACTTTTACTATTTTATTATGAGAGCTTAATGAAACATATATATAGGCGTATTCGGCCGAGCCATAATTGAGTACTTTAATGTGTAAATAGATCGTAAATTAAGCTAAATAGATAACTTCCAACATGTACAAATTTATTTTTTGCTTTTAAAATTAAAGTATAAGACAAATATTTTATTTTAATATGCATCATACTTGCAAAATTCCCAAGAAATTTTATTTAAAGTGATACGAAGGCGAATTTTTGTTTGGAAACAATTTACTATTAACCATGATTAATAATATATTCAATCGTTATTAATCTCGAATTGTCTAATATTCATTGTAAATATTATTAAGTCTATAAATTCTATATAGAATTTTTTATTGCTTTATACACATAGGCATAGTCGTAAAAATTCCAACAAAAAGATATGACCGATTTCAAACAGTTTCTAACCATTTTGCGCAATATAATCCGACGACATGAATCATCTTACTTTTGAGACAAATGGGTGATCGGCCCAAGTTGCCCTAACCAACTAGGAAACAACAATGAAAATTTGTTGAGTCCTTGCAGGATTCGAAACATCGACCTCCGGTTTCTAAAGCATACGCCCATAGCATGGCACTAGGCTACGGAGGCATTTTAATATATTTATTTAATGAAAGTGCCACGTATGACATTTTGTGCACATAGGATGATTTTTTTTTAAATGCAATAACTTTTATACAAACTTACACTATATTACCTTAAATTAGCTTTGAATATGACTTATTGCAATTTTTAATAATGTTTTACATTAAAACGGTTATGGGTCGCGGACTATATTATAGACCATTTAAAGAAGTACAATTACGTTAAACATATTTTAGGTCTATCCTTTACAGATTCGGCAGAGTTTGAAATTCAATCGCAATGGGTAGTGATTTTTGCCTTGATTTTTAATTTTTCAAATATCTATTAAAGTACGTATCTGAAAATTAATTTAAAAGAATTGGACTAAATTCCTATCATTTAAAAAAAGAATCATCAAAATAGGAGCTCTAAAAGCGGAGCAACGAGGTAACATATTTAAAAATAAACACGCTCCGAATTTAATCCTTCTTTTTGCAAGTCGGTTAAAAAATAGGTTCTGAAAACATTGACATGACCTTTAGTAATATTTATAATTAATTATAAAAGATTGAGTATAGTATTTATATTTTATAAACGTATATGTAACAATGTGGTTATAACTTGCCTTTAATCCTGCACAAAAAGAAACACAAAAACAATACATGTTTTTACACATATGTTAGTTTAGTTTGTTAAAATAAATTTGTGACAGTAAAGAATTATGAAGCTTTATATTAAAACGAGAATAAATTGCGACCAAACTAGGGTAAAAGCGTTCATCGAGTCTATATGCAAGCCTAATGCGTTTCTAAATACCCATTTGAATTTCCTTTCGAGTACATCGTCTATTGCATGTAGAAAACAATATAACTTATCGAATTTCAATGTCTTTTAACTACATTATACGTTACCCTATTGATAAAAGATAAATTAGAACTGTGTACAGTGCAATTTTAATTATGATACAAAATAGAAAAAAATAGGTGACATAAAATAAAGGTGGCCTATTTTGTGACCTATATTATGATCAGACCAAAAATGTAAATGGTAACAATTATCATTGAAGATTAAAATTATTTTGGGACAGAGAGTTATAGGAATTAAATCATGGAGTTTAAGATTAAATTTGTAAAATTACTTTCTTGTCGTGATCAAATCTAGAACTTGTATACTATGAATAACGGGCATTAAAGTATGATGGTATTCGAGTGAATTTTATGTAAGAACCGTTAACATAGCGTGAGAAGGAGCAGATATAATTCCAGGCAACGTTATACCATGACATGGTTTAACTTCAAAGGACGTCTTATATATTCAGTACAAAATGGCCAGGTACTTGCAAGCCCTTAATGCCATACTTTATCCCTTTCGCCTCTTTGAAGGAACAAACGTGATAGTTGTCTTTCCAAGTATATAAAAACACAGCTATTAAAATAAGCCTTGGAGGTGCAATACACCGTCATACTTATTTACTATTTTTCTTAATCGTGGTTATTCTAGTGACTAAATCAATAAAGGATGTTTGCAATAAAGATAATAAGTTTCATAACGGAATTTCATTGAAGACAGATATTAGGAGCCAGAGACATAAAAAATATCTTCTTGGGCAAAAGTTCAAAGGATAAACTTCTTTAACAACTCGAATACCCATTTGATGTACACAACAAGTTATACCGATAGCATAATATTTATTAGAAATTATTGTTTTATTGATAGTTGAAGATTGATAAGAAGCGATTAATTAATTGAAAACTTATTATACTTTAATAGATCTTTTAGAATATTTGTAAAATCTCGTTTAAAAACTTTTTAATGATAAAGAGGAAAAATATTTAAAACATTATTTTATAATTTTATCAAAATAATTGCTCAGTTTACGGGACCTTGACTAATTGTGCCCTTTGGTCTAAAAATAGTTTGGTTTAACTATGTGCGCCATTTGCGCACATTTAAAATTATTTTACGCTCTTACTATAAAATAAAATTAGTGTGTCTGTTTATAACATCTGATTAACCGTTCATAAATGATTATATTTTGATATATAATCATAATCATTTATTATTTCTTACCATAATTCTACAGCTTTAAGAAAATAAAAAATCCTAAGAAATTACATTAATAAACATTTTTAGATCATCATATCACAATGATTATTGTGGATTGATACTCAAACAAGGACGTTTCATGTACCACAAATAATCAACCGAAATATGTTATATTTTTATTTATTATTTTTCTGCCTGTATATCTCTTTTATAAAGGTAATCTCTGGAATGGCAGATTTTGACGAGAGTTTCATTGAAAGATAGCTGATGTATCTAGGAGTGACTTAGGCTACTTTTATAGAAAAAAAATATAATATGTTACCACGCGGATGAAGCCGCGGTCAACATTTAGTATTAAATAGAAATTGAAACATGGCAATATTTTTTTTTATTGTTTCAAGTAATATTCAAAGTATTTTATGATAAACACTGAAAACTTTTAGTTCCATTTATAAATATGGAAATATTTAATTTATTTTTTTTGGGTCCCGTGCTAAAAATTTCTCGTGGCATGTGTTTATTATTCTTTAGTTACTTTTTTATTTTATTGGCTACAAAGGCAGACAAGCAGCCGGGCTACCTACCGTGAGACATAAGATGTTAAATCTCGTTTACCCAGTAAATACGCTGGCTCCGGTGCCCTACAATCAACATCATCATCAGCCTGTGATAGTCCACTGCTGGACATAGACCTCCCTAATACACCCTATCCATGAGAGGGTTTTGGACCGTATGCCACCACGCTGGTCCAATGCGGGTTGGTAGGTGGACCGACTTTTATATGCCCATCCAACGCATGGATAATCTTACTTTTCAGATAATTGGGTGATCGGCCGAAATTGCCCTAACCAACTAGGAAACAACAATGAAAATTTGTTAAGTCCCCGCAGGATTCGAACCCACGACCTCCGGTTTCTAAGCCACACGTAGACTCCGTAGCCTAGTGGTATAGGCGTCTGCCCTACAAACCGAAACACAATAGCTTTTTCACACTACTGCGATATCATCTCAGATGGCCGTCTTCACAACGGGACCTACTACCATACAACTCAACATACGTAAACTAAAACGTATTTCAAAGGCGAAAGGTCACCGAAATTCAGACACGGTCTCTCCGTCAAACGTCAAACCATACATAATTATGCATATCCAGTTAACCGCACGTGTCGTTCGTATCACAAAGCTCACGTCACCTCTTAGCATATTGAGCGAATTTCGTAGTGCCCTACAAGTTATCGAACTACGCGTTAATGAATATTAAACGACGTTGTGCACTGCCTTGCCGCGCTAACCTGGAATGGAGAATATGCTTTATGTTATTTATATTCGCTTATACAAACCATTGTTGTACATAAACCGCTTGGTGTATTAGTTAGTGACTCTAACCATTACGCCAGAGGGTGGGTTCGATTCCCAACACGGGATTAATAATGTCTGATTTACATAGTGTTTCTCTCGTGACAGGGTGTTTGTATCTACGCAATATCTATTTGCAATCTTTGCTTAATCTGGGAATAGACGATGTTGTGTTCTACGTCGCTGTAAGCATTTAAAAAAGCACCAGCTATCTGCCATGTATATACTTGTGTGACACCAAAACTCTGCCGTTGACATGACAAAATTTAAATATACTATGTTACGGAAATATCACTGTAAAGTAAGGATATTTTTTGGTTCAGGTCTTAAGATGACCATAATATTAAAGTAAAATCTTTTAAAATTGTAACTTAAAAAATTTACTTTTAATATTAATGTTTTTATATTTAAAGTTTTCGCCTAACTTAAAACTTTTGTTTGACTTGCTATCTCATCCTTTATTATAGTTTTTGTGACAGTTGTGCTTATAAAATAGCACCGCAACGTACTACAACAACCACAGAACTCTATTTAATGAACATACCATAAAGGTAAACCACAATTTGAAGTTCTGTACGATGCGTAGTTGAAACTAGCACAAGTTATTTGGGGAATTCCGAAATGTTTAGAGAACAAGCGAATTTATGCACAGATAAATAAAATAGTTTTAACTCCATTTATGTACATAGTTCTATACAATGAAAAAATGTGTGTGTTTGTAATCTCATATATATTTATTTATTTTTTTAATGTATAAATTACGGGGGAACGTCTTGGAAAGAACTGCCAATGTGCCTATTTCTGCTGCAAATCAGTAGTGTGAAGGCAAGGTTAGCTTCCGGTTGGAGAGCCTTAAGCACAATTACTCGGTAAACCTGACGTCATCAAAATCTCAACATCTTAAAATTTGGTCATTTAACATAAATACTTTTGTCAAACCAACATTAAAAATTAAGAAAACGAAAGATATGTCAATTTTTAAATAAAAACTGACGGTTATTCGAAAACATAGAGATACAGACTTATACCAACTTAGTCTGTCCGTGATTATGGATGCTGGAAAGAATCCGAAAAGTCGGAATAAATATATTTATGTAACGCGAAAAATCCGTAAATTAGTGGATTTGATAAACATTCTACATGCTTAAAACAATTTTACTTGCAAGCAGTCAGTTTAAGAAGCAAACGTTGACTATTTCAATTATAATTATTAACATTTCCTTTTACATTGATTGATAAGGTCATTTAAAGAAAGGTCCTATCTAATCTAATCTGATCTAGCTTAACTAGATGTAATCAAAGTAGCCCATGGTAATGCTGCAAAAGTTGTCACCGAGTGACAGATGACTAATAGAAACAACAAAAGTAGATCCCCCCTACCTTTCAGGACAAAATTAAATCCATGTAATTTTGTCCTGAATCCAATTAGATTAATTAGGCTAAACTTTAGTTAAAATAATGATGTCTGCATGTAGACACATGACCCATGTTCATGTCATACGGCAAGAGTTAACTAGCTTAGTTATGTTGACTTTATTAAACGTCAATAGAATTTTAAAAAATGCCCAAATGGCATACGGAATAAAATAGGCTATGACAAAGTTCTGATTATACAAATGTTAGAGAAGTAGCTGGTCGATTTCCTTGTAGTCATTAGTATTAGTATATTCAAAGCTGGACAAACAGAAGGTTTAATCATAGAAGATTCGTATTATCGTTCTATTATTTAAGAACCTTATAGAAAATTTGAAAAACCAGTTAAATTTAGAACTAACCTAACAGGTTAAAAGTATTATAAATGCAATTAAATAAAATTTCTAACAAATTTGTGTTGAGTTTTATTATCTTATAAACCATTTTAAAATTTCAAAATTCCTCAGCTTTGTCTAAATTTTATAAAAGCTAATCTTGAAAGGTTAAAACGGTTATGTAGTGATTAAGTAACTGCATATATTTAAAAAGATGCTTGAAAAACAAACCTTTTTCTTTGTATTATCAGTCTTTTCGTTATTCTAGTTTTATGATAATATTTAATCTTCCACTTTTCGCATTAATAAAACTTAACATAAAGATATAGTGGGTTTATGACTCAGATACGTCTAAATAAATCAATGGCCAATTTAGAGAAAGTAATGCTAAATGAAGAAATAGCAAACCTTTATTACTTTAATGTATCTGAATAGTCGTTTCGATACATCCTATCGAGTTATGAGCTCAGTAGATCATATTAAATTTTACTATTTATCAAATAAATAATACAACAAATAAGTGGGTTTTTGTACGTCAGATGGCAATCGGTACTAGAATAATAAATCCCAGCATAGGCCAAGTTTAGGGAGAAGTACGCAAATGAAAAGGTTGCAGAATTGACTTAAGACATTGGATAGGGCATTGCCGAAAAACGACGCGCAGACACATCGCCCTACATCTGCGAATAGTATGCGGGGGCTACCGAGTCAAGGACGGACTCAGCTAACGACGTTATTCCCGAACTGCAACCCTAAAGTCCGCTTCGCCACATTAAATGTAGGCTCACTAACAGGGAAGACATCGAAGTTTCTAAGGAGGATGTCGAAGATAGGGCGGAGTGGAGAAAAAGTATAAGGAAAGCTGACCCCAACACCATGTGGGATACTAGCTAGGAAGAGAGATTAAATAAATAATGAGCCAAATATGGTTTAAATAATATTTAAATATCTTTGTGGTTAAAAATTATTGTTGTTGTCTTTACAATTTGCCCTGTTAAAGAACGCATATTGTTTACCGTTAGACATCTCTGTCTTTGTCTGTTTTTTTTTCATTTTGATGGAGATTTGTTGGGCTATAGAATGCGTTGTTAAAATTGTCAAAGTGTCTTATGTACTTATTTTTACTTACAATGTCTATTTATCTTTTGATTTGACAACGTTACCAGAATGAAACATATTTGTTTTAGGTTCCTAAAGATGAAAATATTAATACTATTTACGTTACCATCCCAAATTCAAATAGCTGTGCAATAGCGCTGGCTTTACCGTACCTTATCTTAATATTATAATATTAGCGGCTTCTATACGGAGCTGGTTAGAGGCAAAGTGCATTAAGTTGCCCCACTGGATGCTATACACTCGTAACCTACTCCAAATATCCACTTACCGTGTTAGTGTTATGAATATTTTCTACTACGGAATATTACAGTTTGAACACAAAGGTTGCTTTGTTTAAAATTTAAATGGCTAACACTGAACTAGAGTAGAATTTTCTAACACTGTCAAGTTTCATTATGCATTTTATATGTCCTAACGGTAAATTCCGTAAATGTTTAAAGGTAAAATAAAGTCCTTTTATAACAACAAAATTATTTTAATACAGCTAAAAAGTTTGAAAATTTTCAGAGTGTAATCAAACGAGGATAATCATTTTATGTTGAGCTTTAGTGTGAATAAATCACTTCCAATTGCCTAAAAACATATAAGATCTATATTTAAAGATTAAGGCTCCTACTATATGTTCGTAAGATATATTTTATGATTTCACAATTATTAAATCCGTCTGATAATACACACACACACACACACACACACAAGCAACGCGCTCAGCTAATATAACAGCATGCTTCTATTGTCTATTTATGAGTAGCATAGCAAGATTCACATTACATAGTATAGATCTTAAGTATATCTTTTAGTTAGTGAAAAGCAGTTATAGTCTCATTGAACATCAGGAGATATCACTATAGCTAAATTTGAATTACCAACATCTAGGATAGTAAGTAAATATTCTGTAAGAGTAGTAAAAATAATTTTATTATTTATAGGGTATACCAAAAGCAAGTCTTAATTATTCGTCTCATTCTGAAAACATTTCGTTTAGCAAGGATATTAGTGTAAAGATAATTTAAGTAAAACAATCTTTACATGCTTATGAAATTTTATTATACGCAATATCTTATTCAGGACTTTAGTACATATAATATCTTTTGTAAATGTGTTATGTAGGTCCAGAAGAAAGTAAATTGTGTATTAAATAATCTAATATGTAACGCAAAATGTCTAGTTAAAAGCGTCAATTCTGAACATATTTTGACGAATTTCAACTGAATCATTATTTGATTTTAAATATACTTTAATTAGGTAGATAAAACGTTGAATTTCGTTTCTTATTTGTTATACATTTATAGAAGCAATTTATATTTAATACATGATAATCATCTTTATTTTTTGAAATTGTAAATCATGTAAATGACACAAAATTTTAAATAAATTGGTGTATCTAAATAATCTTCTAAATATGCTTTTAAAAAAGTCATTTAAGTGATTATAAGAGTCGTCAATTTTTCGTCATTTATGACGAATTTCAAATATATATTCCTTATGTTGGATATTTGCAAAATATTACTTATGCAATAATTACGACTAGAAATAAAAATCCTGTTTTGATATTATCGTTGTTTTATTTAGTTTACCTTACTTTTAGGAAAATATATTTTTTTAAATAGCTTGAATCATAAATCCATGCTTTAAGTTATTTCTGAAAGAAAGATTTCCAGTATGACAACAAATGACGTGCCTTAATTGAATTAATGTAGTAAATATAAAAATCTTCATGTGCAATACAGTCGATATTTAAACGAAAATTATCAAAGAAGAAATTGAATAGGGTCCGTCGATTTTTTAATAACAGCTTAAGTTAAGGTGACGCCTAAATGCTTCAACATATTTTATTTACATTTAAGAAATGACACGGGGCCTTAGCAGAGAGTTGATTTTTAAATCTTATCTAGATTTAAAAATCAACTTTTAATAATTAAGGAACATAATCCTGAGACCTTTTGCTGGCCGCTTTTGCGAACCCCAAATGTATGTATTATTTTTTAAATATAGACATAAATAGTATACAGATTTTTATTTTTTTATTGTTTAAATAGGAAAATTTATGCAAATACTGATACATTACAAATATATCAATACAAGAAAAAAGTTTAAAACTGGGGGAATATCTTCATGTCAGGCATATTACAACTTCTTTTCTGAGCGAAAATGGACGCGGTGGAATATTTAATTAATTGAAATTGATTTAATATATATGAGAGTTTCAGGAAGTCTATCCATTATACTGTTTTAAAGTGCTTGAATACCCGCCCCCGTTGGGCTAAAGACTAGCACCATCAAACTTACGTTTCTAACGAACTTAATGTTAAAGCCTAGCACATAACTATTACATTGAAGGAATTATTTTAGTCTTTTTTTAATTACACTGCTACCGCTTTTGCAATAGAGGAATGTAGAGAGTCTATTATATCATACTAAATTTTCCTCCCTTTGTTACTCCATCGCACCAATTTAGCAGTTCAGAACTATCAAATCGACGAGTTTAATTAGAGATCGCCTTACTAATGAGTGTTTTACCTGTACCTTTCTGTTATGCAGAAGGTAGGGTTAATACCATCTCCCACTTTTAACCCATACTCCTTATCATCCAATTTTAATTTATACCAGATGATTGAGATTTGTTAGACAGACCACCACGACGGACCTTATTTCTAAAATGAACTGGATTCTTATAACTAGCTCACAACTACCTGCGATGAATATCTAAAGAAATATTGTGTTCTTTATTCAAAAGCACACGTTTCATATTACGATAATTTCGTTATATAAGATATTAAGATGATTTTAATTAAAATTCGTAATGTAAAGTTAGTTCAATATTTAATCGTACTTATGTTAAAAAATAAAACGTCTTAAAAAATATTTTCTTTTATATGATCAAACTCATTTTTAGCTCAACATGGTGGTTTTATATAAAACGAAAAATAAACTTATTTGTAACCGTATTTGGCATCAACATAAATATACTCTTTTAGGGAAAATTGTGTAATTTTTTCTCAAATGTTTGTTTGGAAAGACTCGTATTTGTTTAATCTCGGACTTATTTAGCAATTCCCTTTTAACTTGCTAATGAACGAGGGAGAAATGTTGTTCTATGTTATGTCTGTTATTTTGACTCATTGAAATAATTAGAAGCAAAAGAAATTTACTCCAAAGAAAAGCTTCCATAAAATGTAAGACCGTCTTGTTCCTTAAATAAGTTGAATGGAATGATCAATGTAATAGAAATAAGTATGATGTTATTCGAGAAATTTGAGTTGTTTTCCCTTTTCATTACGAAATTATTTTATTCGGGTGACTAGCGGGAACAAAATATAATAATCAACTTTCGGTAGATATGATAATAGATATTTGAATTTTAGAATAATAACTAAGTGCTTTATTATGTTGTAACTACAAGTTTATTTTTAATTTTTCAGCATAATAAGTGTGCTAAAACTACTATACTGTATTAAAATGATTAAAAAAGACCTTAAATATTTTTTTCCATACTTATAAACAATATATTTTTAATCACTGAACGGACACAATGTGCTTTTTATATTTATCTAAACATAATAACCATATCATCGATTTAATAATAGAATAAGTCATGAATGTCAGATCATCTATTTCTTCAAAACATATCAGGTTAATAGGTGAATGGTTAAGTGTGTCGAAAAGGTTAAGCTAGTTCGTTGGACAACACACTTGTGCCACCCTTTTGAATTAACGCACACATTGTCTGCGATGGCAGTTGGAACGTTAGAGGTTCCACCACAGCCCGCTTTGTTCCATTAATTGCTACTCTTAAAGAGCTCGTTTACGGCATACGCCTAAAGCCTGCCAGGCTTTGTTCCGAAAGTTAACGTCACCAACAAAATTGCTCTTTGGCTTTTTGCTCAGCTCAGTGAAAACAAGAGGGGTACCCTTCTTTTAAATCGAAAGTGAAAAGGGCAGCTAACGTTATTAATATGATAGATACAAAATGGTCCACAGGGTTTCTACCATTTTTGTGTCTATTTTTCTACATAAAACGAATGCATTTATTTATAAACTTGCTTAATGGTATATGTTAATGGTAACATTCAAGGTGAAAGATACCAATTTACTGGGTACAGACTAGGCATGTCTCACAGCGGTAGAAAAGACTTCGTAACAAAATAGATATTATTGATTTAACAAAATAAAATTTCTAGTAATTTGAATAGAATATTTGTGATAAAAATATTTTAACGTGATGACATACAATCTTAACTTAAGAAAAAAATGTAGTACAGTAGAAATAAGTACTAAAAATATATTACTTCTTTATTAATTTGTGATAGGCTATTTATTTTTTAAAATAGTAACAATTATATTGAAAAAAATATAAACATTGCTGCATTTTCCACTGTTATATTGTGTACCAGTTTAATATTTTTCAATCTAACTATAAGGATACCGACTTTTTTATCTGGGACTTCTCAGTGTGATGACTCCATGAAGTATATCTTGATGATTCTGCTAATGACAAGGTTGAAAAAGCAGGAAGTATATAATTTAAATTGGGCGATAGGGCTGACAAATATGCAGTTTAAAGACTATGGAACCTAATTGGGAGAGACCTAGGAGCAAGCACAAACCAGATAATTAGTGATTATAGTACAAATTTAAAATAAAACACTTAACAACACAACTATGTACAGCTATGCAATAATTTTAAAATCAGGTAATTTTAACAGATAGAGTTCAATAAGAGTTAAAAGGAAGGGGGTGTGAATAGCTCTGGGGATGTTAGAGTCGAAATACGTCATGCATACAAATACATACATTAGTTTAGCTCGTTATCAGGAATGATAATATATAATTGAATAGTCAAAATGTATTATTAAAAAAGTATAATTTTCGCAAAACTATCATAACGTGTATTTTCAATGATATCTTTATATCGCTATAAAAATATGAGAACACAAATAATAAAGCCATTCATGCAAACTTTAAATTACCCCTCGACAAGTCAAGAAAAGACAACAAATAAAAATTCCACATGTAAACATGCGGTGGATTGTCATAACTGAAACGGCTTTTGTTTTCACCGAGAGACGGTAGTGGCGAATGCGGGAAATTGTAAACTCCTTTTATATTCCACCAGTCGTATTATTCTTGTATTCTACCGCTAATAAAAATAACAGAAGTAACATCAAAAACGATCGAGTTCCAATACAATCCGATAACAATACAATCTGCGGAGAAATTGTGGATGGAATTTTTTCCATCTTAAGGAGCTTTTCACTGGCAAGTCTGAATGGGTTGACTTTTTATGAAATCATTTCAACTTAAACTTGGCTATCAGTCGGCAGAGTAGAGTGAATATTTTAATGTTTACATCTGATTTTAATGTTTGTTGCCTATAATTCTGTAAGTACCGTTCTATTGTGTTACTAATCACGAATAATGCATTGGAATTTGGTTAAAGTTGTAATACACATTGTGTGGAACAATATTTATAAAATTTGTCTATTTTTCGTTATTGATTATGATAATGTTCTTTCGTATGTGTCTTTGTATAAAATGTTATTATTAACTGCATTGCGTAACTTATACAACTCGTGGACCACGCTCTTGATTCCTTTTATTTGTTTATTTTTTTATTGTTTATGCCTGTAATAGGCTGTAACCGTTTCATAGTAGTTTGTGGCCTACAACGCTGGTAAAAATTGTAAATATGATATTATATCGATGCGGTTGTTTGCCGGAAAGTCTTGCATAAAGTACGGTTTTATTAATGTATTTATAGCGTTGTAGTATAAGCACAGGTCTTGGCAACTGGGAAGAGTAATATGGGATTATCCAAGTACTTAATAAGTTTGTAAAGAAGAATTGCACTTTTTGCTGCAATACGTAGCATGGCGGGAAACCTGAAGGGATTGAATGGTCTGAGATCTAGGACCATAGGACTGTTTTTATCCTTGTTTTCGCCGTTTCTTGAAGCCCAGGTCCAAAAGACAGCGTGGAAGGAGTCAGATAGGTCATTACAACTTTTGTTATCTAAAGGTTTTGATCTTATACATACATTTATAGTGTCTTTTAAAACTGATTATTATTTGTAAGTTCCCGACAACCGCTATATATAACAATAAAAATTTTATCACTTTGAAGCATCGGTTACATTAAAATTGGATAATTAAACTAGAAACAAAAATAAAAATATTTTGTTTTCATTTTCTAAAAATACAAAGATAAATATAGTTTTAGGAATTTAGATTATTCAATATACCGATGACATTGAAACGTTTAATTTTCTATCAAAAGCTTTTGCTGGGGAAGCACAAAGTGTATCAGGAATATATTCAGAAACTGCGATGTTGAAAGATTCAGATATTCTGTGTACATACATATGTAGATTATACCGGAAACTTCGAAGAGGAGATCAGCATACGTTTGGATTCCCGTCCCGTTGAATACCAAAAACACGTTTTCTATGTAAACAGACATCATTCGACAACATTTCGAATATAACTTTTGATTTGCATGATGTTTCTACAGTTGGTTTAGGTAAAATAAGAGGATAAAGTCATTCCCCTTTAAATGTGCATTTAGGTTTTTATTATTTTCTTATCATTCTTTTCGATTCTATCGACCGAGACTTTTTCCGCGTGGTAATATCTATAAAAAAAGCTATAACTGTTTTTAAAGGCGCCTTAGTTTCTCCCGCTTATAACAGCTGACTTTTAGTTTCCTCTCAAAATTAGAACAACCGGTCCAGAGGTAAAAATTCGACTAATGTTGTTTATAACTAGCAACATTATTAAAATGTACCATATATATCACGATATACTCATTTATAAAAGGTTATTTTATTGTTAAAAACACACACTCCAACTTTATTTGTTTATATAGATATGAAAGTATTTTCCCTTTTCCTTTTTTATGAAAATACATACGACATAACATATATGAACGACAATATAATCAAATGAAAGGGGTAAGAGAGATAATTCCATTAATGCAACACAAAAATAGTCTTATATAGTAGCCCTGCGTTAATCAGCAACGATGCTCCCCAACTGAAAGCACTTTGTCACAACTTCCTAGTGAAATATATCTTTTGGAAACGCTTGGGTAGGGACCGTAAATTAATCAGGACGAATGTAAATGTGTCGCCGAGTCAAATGGAAAAAAGGGGAAATGAGGCAGCCTTTATTCAATGAACATAATGGCTAGTAAACATATAATAATTTTATGCTACTTAATATTCTTGCGTTGGACAATTAACTTGGCTTTGCAGAATATTAAAGCCGACTGAATAAGGGATTTCATTATTGCTAAAATGTTATCGGAATGCCTATAATTTATTAGTTTATTAGCTTTTCCATTAGATAGCTTTTGCGTACATTCATGTATAAATAAATTTGTAATCATTATTACTGGATCTACTACGTAATTATATGACATTGGTAGTCTAAAACTAAATTGTAGCACTTAGACACCTTTTTGCATATTCAAAGATTTTTTGTTACTTTTTTAAAGAGGTAATTATCAAAGCATTATAACAAAAATAAATTACAACCTTAAATAAAGACACATAATATGGCAACATCACGTGAAAAAATTGCCAAATTTTCGATTTATATATCATCGCGGCTGATTATTCTGGCAACTGGAATAGATTGTTTTTGGCCTTAATGGCTATGAAATTATGTCAATAGACCGAGCGTAAGCAAGAAATATAGCGCTGAATAGCTATTTGTGGTGTATATATCATTTTAATAACCCTGACCAAACCTTGGGTCCAAATTTGAGTTATTTTAAAGAGAGAGGTGATTTAAAATATCTTTAATAGAATGGAATCATTTGTTTTGTTGTTACATACATATAAACTATAATCGTTTATTAAATTACTTTTTATATTTTTCCTTTACATCATCGCTTGCTTGCATAATTACCTTTTAACTACAAATTTCAAATAATTAATGCCAGGATAACAACTGCTTTTCCGAGTCAATATTTGTTCGCGACTCTGAGATATAAATTGTTAGATCTCGTTTACACAGAAATAACGCTGGCTACGGTCTTCAAGCTGAATTGTGTAAAGAACAACCTAATGTAAATAAACACATCACAGGTTTCAGTAATAGATTGTAAAAAGAAGACTTACTCCTTCGAATGATGCAATTAATAGCGTAATACGGCTATATTCTTATTAATAAATTATTTTCACTACGTGACAACTAAGTAATAACAACACTTCTAGTACGACGCTGTTTTCTTTCTGTGGGTTATATTATTTATATAACGGCTCACTTTCTTTTGATTTCATTATAAGTAGAAATGGCCAAGGAATGGAGGAAAAAGGAAACTAGTGACATGTTTGGTTCCGATTTGACAGCTACCAAGGTTGGACTTATTTGTGAGAAATTAAAGAGTGGTCCTGTGCTTTAACCTAGACTAAGAGAATCAAAAGATATAATGTCCGTGGATATCATTTGTTCTATAATTTTTTACTGCAATTAGTGCAAGCTATATAATATAAATTTTAATATTGATAAAATACCTGAAAAAAATACCTTTCTTCTCTTTAATGTAAAATTAATACCGTTATTTAGAGAAAGTGATTATATCCTTGAATTAAAGTTACCAATGGATATTCATACTTTAATGAGATAATGAAATTGTGAACAGCATAAATGTAAATATTTAAAGTAACATTTGTAAAAAGAAAACTGACATAATTCGTGTTTAGTGTTATTTTGCTGATTGTATGAAATATCGATACATCTAAACAGTTATTTTGTAAACTGCTTTAATTTTAAAGCTGAATTACGTATATCATATAAATATATTAAATTTGGTGTATAGGCGGGAGAACAG
Organism: Lamproptera curius; assembly: GCA_029286875.1. Classification (NCBI taxonomy): domain Eukaryota; kingdom Metazoa; phylum Arthropoda; class Insecta; order Lepidoptera; family Papilionidae; genus Lamproptera; species Lamproptera curius. The sequence goes on along the minus strand of JAGSMT010000050.1, from coordinate 744,527 downwards.
CAAAACAAATTATTTTATACGAAATTATTTCGGCATCTATTCATGTGGAAAGATATGTATATATATACGTGTGTATTAATCAGTAAAATTAAAAAATCTTACTAGAAAATATACTATAAAGCATTCACAATATAATTATTTCTATTGCTTGCGCGAATTTTATACAGTGGTCACGGGGTAGAACACGGTCGCTGGAAAGTGTTCGAAACGTCGGGAATTTAAAATGTAAAATAAACGATAAAATCCGTAAAGTAATTTTATTTAATAACATTCACAATATAATAATATTATTTTCATATGATAGTCGTAGATTTATTTTTAAGTGTTAACGTTTGCAAATCTGGGTTGTGAAGTGCCTTACAACAGAGGTGTGCATATAAGTTTCTCCTACTGCGTCATAACTCGAGGTTGTCTTGGGTACTCATTAAGCTGTTCGCTTTACCGTGAATTTACATGTTTATCTTCAGTTTAATGGTTAAGGGAGGGATATAAATGTTTCTATTTTGAGATGGAATGTTACTTTATTTATTTTGCTCTAAATAATTCCTTTGTTGTCGACTATTTCTTTTTATAAATGTTTTGGTTTAATATGGTTATGTAAACATAATGATAACTTCACAACCGGAAGTCAAAATGTAATAATGTTGTATCTATTTGACCCAGGAGAAAGGTTATTTAAAAATTAAAGAAACTTCTTTTAATGAAAGTTAAATTAAAAAATAGCTGCTGCCCGCGAACTTGTCCACGAGGTTATTTATAAAAAACCCTTTAAAATCCCAGGTTACTTACTCTCTGTTACCTTATGTATCCTATTGAAATCGGACCAGCCATTCAGAACAAACAGACTGACAAAAAAAAAATTATATGTACCAGTTATTTCACCATGTCATCTTATGAAAACATGTAAATATATATATACAGACAATAAAAATTTATTTTTTTGTATAGATAAGATTGTATATGTACACATAATTTATTAAATAAAATTACAACTTCATTAGGTGTGTAAAGTGTTCTTTTTTACAATTGTTCATTGTTTTTTTGCGAAAGAGCCATAATCTTTATCGTTTTCTATTACAATGTAATATGATTATTGTGTTCACATCACAGTTTCAAGGTTTGTTTTTCCCCAACGTCTAAACAATTGTTTTAACATCCTAAACAATTGGAATTATACAGAGATAATGATTTAATATTTTTATCTTAATAACTGCATCCGTGGCTTAGTGATGTTGGCTTTTTAATTACAAACCTGTAGTCGTATTTTTAAACACGGAATATATAGTTGTCGTATCGTTTTTTCCCGATAAGTTAAGGTACCTTTGCACGATCATATAATCATCTGTAAAGTAAGATGATTTATGGCTCGTAAGGGATGGAAAAAGTCAGTCCCGATCATTATGACCTTTTTTGTAACACGAAATAATATTTATAATATAATATAATACTAAATAATATTAAATATTACAATAAAATATTAAATAGGTCACAAATGCATTAAAATGGTTTAACGTTAAATTATAACTGAGTTCTGGTGAAATTGGGAAAGATTAAAAGCCTCCTACATAATGCCTTTGGAAAAATAGCGAATAGGAAGAAATTTGATGTTTTAATGCTTTAACTAATGTGCTAATAGTTTACTTTTGATAGCAATCAAATACATTTTTCAATCTCAACTGATTGATATGTAATAATAAAAATCATTCCTATAACTTTTTTTTAATACTATCTTATATAAAGTATAGTATTTATATATTTATTGCATATCATTAACTTAAAAAAAAATACAGTATCATTGTCACTACGCTAAGCATTTTTATTAAAAATTTCCGGTTTCGTTGTCAAAAGGCCTCAATTTATCATCCTTACACTTCAATGAATTGAACGCATCAAAATGATTTACTCCATTAACTTTAGCCTCTTACAATGTAACGATAAGGGGTGTTATTTAAATTTCAAGACTTCCAGTAGTCTTTTAAAATAAGTAAAACTTTTCTCTACAATTATAAAAAACGCAAGTTAGGTTGGAAATAGCATGTAAAACATTTTGTTTTTCTACTTTAGCTTATAATAAATGCAGTCCGGTGTGATTTTAGTCAACCGTCTTAATCTACAGATCCATATAGATAACGTTCATATTAACATTTTAGCCCATAAGTTTACATCGAGACGATAAAGTTTCTCTAAGTTCATAGATGTTTTTAAAATGTTATAATAGCAATAGCCATTTTAATTTTAGTTTAATAATCATTGAATGACATAACAATCTTTAAAATTACTTAATGACTTAAGGGAACAAGAGCATTTTTATATATAAAGAAAGTTCTTGTATAAAAGCTCTAATTTTTGCAACAGAGAAGTAAAGTATTAATATGTTTGGTTTGAAGGACATTGTTGCACGTATAATCGGACAAATGACTAGCAAGTGTCATCATTTTATTGAATAAGATAAAAATCTCCAAAACTGCAGCTTAATTGCTGTAGCAAATTTGAGCGTCATTACATTTTGTTTACATTAAAATTGTCAGTAACTAATGTAATCACAAAAAAATAAAAACATTTAAATGTACAGCATTTTTTAATATCCGTTTTAAATGGAATGTAAAAACACGGTTAGCTAAACTCACAGATGCAATGAGAATCGTGTTCCCGCATACAATGTATAACACCGAAGCAGTATTAAAATAATATCGGTCGGCGAACGCTTGGATTTGCCCAAATAGTATTCCGTTCGCGCAAACAAATCGTAAATTCGGAGATTTTAAAAGCTTTTATCTCTCAGTTTACCCAGTTTGCAACGCGTTGTCGAATTTAGAGCCCCAATATTGCTTTTAAATTTGTTTAAATTGTTTGCGACGTACTTTTTTATACCAATCGATGTAAATTTAAATGGCCTCTCGTTCGTATTACTTACGTACAGATAAATCTAAATTAAATCTGTGTTTAATTAGGGTTGACATAAGATAATAGCAATTTGGAATGGGTTTTATAATAATAAATAATGATAATAATAATGTCCTCCTAATCGATTCCGACTACGGAGGCCAATCTATATTGGAGGTCAGCCAACTGCGCAGGACACGTTATCGTGCACAAGTGCACGCGCAAACACTCTCTCCTTATTATTTTTCCTATATTTCGATGAGATGGATAACCGATACAACCGCAAAGAGATCATGCGCAGGACCGACCTTGTTACATGCCCATCCGACGCATGGGTCAACTTACTTTTCACCCGATTGGCTATTGGCCCGCATGGGCTCAAAAAACCAACGGTTGCTCCTTTCTCATGTCGCTGTAGCCGGGCTGCGGAGGCCCGCATGGCCCTAACCAAATAAGAAACAATTTAGAAAAGTAGTTAAGTCCCGCAGGGTTTGAACCCACTGCCTTTGGTTTCTAAAGCACAAGCCCTCATCACTAGGCTCCGGAGGCAGTATGTATTGGACTTACACCATATTACATCATAACGCACAATGCGCCGTAAGTCATTCGTTTCGCTTTTGCGTTTGCAGCAGGGTGGCACTGTGTTAAATGTCCTCTGCCTAGAGTCTACCAAAGTAAAATTCTAGTGCCAAAAATCCCAACACACACTGAAGCAACGTTAAGAGTTGCAAAGTACCGTTGAGCATGACTATTAGCTTCGAGCTGTAACTAGTAGCATGAAGACATACAAATAGCTTATGACTGTTTACTGCTTGGTAATAATGGCCAAGCGAGATGCTGCGAAGGAATCACGCTGTCTGCTTCGGCACAACACTTAATTACTAGTCAGGATTGTCAGACACCGGAGGGGAGGTTCTCATATAATGGTTTCTGATGATTTCGCTTAAGCATACCCAAGGGACAAACTAAACTACAAAATTGGCTAGACTTGGACGCTACCCTTTTTATTTTCCCTATTGATTCATAACCGGTACATAACAAATTTTTTTTTTAAATTTTGACCGTCTGTCAGCTGTTGGCTAATCTATTGAATGGCTGATCCGTTTATGACGGTACTTTTTAATGAAAGATAGCTGATGATACTGAGAATAATTGAAGCTCTGAAAATGTAACAAATTATTTTTCATTATGTTAGAATTTGTTAGATTTTTTTGGTGTATCGAGTAAAAGATTATAATTTTCTTGGTTGTATGTAATAACGTATTATTATATATAGTTTATAATTTTACAAACATTATAAATGCCCATATATATATTACATGCCAAACAGAAAAAATCACTACACTTATTTCACGTCAATTATCGAACGCTACCAAAGTTTTGATGTACTCGTATAGGAAATATGATCCAGATATTTAGCAACTTCCGAATCTCATCAAAGTTGGAACAAAACTCTTTACAAGTACGCAGACTAAGTGCCGGCCAATAATAAGTTACAAAAGTATTAAGAGTCCCAGATTTGAAGGGGAAACGGCGATAACAGCATAAACGTCGTTAAACGTTATGACCGAACTTCTAACGACCAACCATAAACTGGTTATTTACTTTCTTCACCTTGGCGGAAAAGGTTATGAGGTATAATGTTTTACGATAGAATCATCTTACCTGACCGGATATTTTGTTTTAAATGAATTTCTGGTTTCTTGTTATTGGTCACTGGCATTTGATTTGCTCAATATTTCATATTATCATGCAAAAGTACATGTTTTGTTTTTACTTTTGGTTTCAGATCACTGGTTACTGAATGTTTTTTATTTAAACATAGAACGTGTTTATTTAAAAAAAATTGATACTTTTTTGGGTAAATTAAAATGAGAATTTCCGTTTGAATTTTTTATATTTACATATAAAAATGCTGTACTCTAGATGTGTATTTGATATATTTTTGATGAAATTCAATATGATTATTTAGGCGGATACAAGTATGAAACCTAAACATGCTAATTCGTTGATAAAGGATTATATTAGCTTCAAAAATAAATGCTAAATTCTATACATGTACATAAATGTATCTAATATTAGCAACTCTAATATGGGTAAATATTCGTGGTGTTTTAACCAATTTCAATTCAAATGTTCACTTCATTGTCTACAGGTACAGCTAACACGCTAAAATCGCTGCAAATTCACGTCCCGCGGGCAATATTGACGGGGAGAGACGCAGAGCTAATGTGTACTTACGAGTTAGAAGGCGCGCAATTGTACTCCATACGATGGTACAGGAATATGATAGAATTTTATCGATATGTGCCAAAGGAGTCGCCGGCGACGAAAGTCTTCCCAGTGGCCGAAATTAAAGTCGATGTGAGTATACATTGTTTGTACTGTTAGATCTAGACATTTGAGAGGATTCTCATGAATACGTACAAATGTGCACTAATATAATGAAGAGCAAAAGGTTTGTTTTGCTTGTAACGATGTATCGTTATCGGTCAAGTAATAATTTGACCGATTTCAAAACACTTCTTCACAACTATTGTTAAATGTTAGAAGAAATGCTACGATCATCATATAAGCTTACAACTGTAACATGTACTTTTGTGACAACTTCAACTTTTTTTATAACCAAGTCGAAAAAAGGTTTACCTACGATGTAAAAAAATGTTTCTTTTTTATTGAATCATCAAAAGTAGGTTTGGTTTTACTAAAATTTTACGAATCAAATTTATATATTCTAAATTAATATACATTTGTTCTCTTTCAAATCTTAATACTTCTATATTTTGTTTGCTTCGTTATAAAGCATTTGAGACTGTGTAATATATTCAAAGTAAGTATGTTTCTTAAATGTACACATAAAATTTATTTCTCAAATTGATACAATAAAAATGAATTGAAAGTAATAATATTCAAAAACCCAATGATAACAGTTATATTAAAATAGAACTCGTATTTGTACAAACAATAAAATGAAAAATGTAATTTCAAATAAGTAAGGTACTGTTTTATAACATTGCTCTTTTAAAATAATAATTTTTACGATAACTTTTTCAATGAAATGTTAAACAATAATGCTTGTTTGTTTGCTTTTTATGAATTTACGTATTTTTGTAAAATTTTGTTTAACATTTAAGGTCGCTGCCTCTGATCAGAATCGCGTGGTACTGACTGAAGTAGATAGAACTCTGACAGGTGAATATCAGTGTGAGGTATCCGCTGATGCCCCTTTGTTTCACACTGACATAAAATCTGCAGAAATGGTGGTTGTAGGTATGTATTAATGCAATTTTTTTTGTTATTACAATAAGGTTCTGGTTTATATAATTATCCTAAAAATTAACTATTTCGTCTGTCAGTTAACCTGATAGTAGATCTTGCTTATTAAAATTATGGTTACGTAATTATAAATCCGCTTGGTGCATTAAAAAAATCGATGCTATTTAGTGGTAATCTACAATTTAATTACCGTTTGGGCCTTTAAAAAGGTCATATGTTAGAGGTACCATGTAAAAAGTAAACTTTTCCCATTATTTTATCTGTGTTTCAGCAGTATTTAAAACAAGTTGAATTGATGCAGTGAATTACATAAGATTTTGAGTGGACATTTCGCTGCAGAATAATATTGACACTTTTATAAAAACTAATCATAAAAGTCATTACAGTTTTCTGTAATGCCATTTTTAAATTTATGTAAAAACTAAATAATAACGTATCAAATTAACAATTTTAAGGCATTTTGCGTTAGTTAAATATATATACATATCAACTTAATCTGAAAAAAATATATAAAAATAACGCAAAAATTCGTAAAATAGTGGATTTCATATATATAGTGATCGCGTAAATAAAATAAATAGTAAATAATTACGTTGTGAACACGCTGTTTTCATGTTTTTATCAGAATATAATATAAAAATTAATTTAAATAATTTCGCCCGCGAGTCTTTGTGTCTCTCAGTAAATTGATATTTGAACTGACTTCATATAGAAATTTTATATGTTGCATAATTTTCTCATTTTCAGAACCACCATTATTGAGCCCTAACGTAACAGCTAATCGCATGACATATATTGGTGGAGATCACATACGAGCTAATTGCTCCTCCCCGCCCTCACTTCCGGCTGCGAACATTACCTGGTTTGTTAATGAACAAATGGTAAGTGGTGTATAGGTTCGTTACATTATTTTAATAAACTTAATCATTCAATAGCCAAAAGAAAAATTTTAAATAATGGTACTTTTATAAGTCTTTGTTGTAAAACAATTAATTTGATAGTGTTTTCATTCCAAATAAATTTTGCACGCTGGTTAACTTCACGTTCTTATAATTTACCCTGGAGTAGCGTTAATCGTATTAGCTACATTGAGTTTTAAATTAGTGTCCTGGTCTCCGGCAACCACGTCTTATGAACGGATCGGTAAGTTTAGTCATTGGAACTGAAGCGCGTTTACTATGATATGATTGAGTATAATTGATAGTTATGTTATGATAAGTGTATATTATAATATTTCATAAAACCACATAGCTTTATAACATACTTTGCTCTTAAAATTGAATTTTAATAAAGTTACCCATGGCAATGATAGGTTTGTACATATGGCGTTGTAGTTTATTGATTCGCACATACATTTCATTCATTGCTAAGAACTTTACGTGTATGTCGCCACTTTATTCGCATGGGAATGTTTCTTACTCACAATCCATTTTTCTTTGGACGAGTATGAACTAATAAAAAAAAGAGCTATTCTAAAAGTTGCCATGAATTTGCCCTTTAAGTTTCCAACAAATGACGTTTACAAGCTAGCTAAATGTTTTATCAGTCAGAAAACTGTTTATTTACCAGTGTATCCGAGGAACACCAAAGTGTTCCAATTCAAAGAATAGTTATCACGAACAGACGAAGTAATGCCTATTTCTGCCGCGAAGCAGTAGTGTGAAAATACTGCTGTGTTCCGGTTTGAAAGGCACCGTAGCCAGCGTATTTACTGGGTAAACGAGACTTAACACCCTATGTCTCACGGTAGGTAGCGCGTTGGCGATACCACTAGTATTGCCGGCATGACTGTTCGTTTGCCTGAGTATGCCATAAATAATAAATAAGTTTTGTATTCCAAAAGTAAAAAGTAAATTTGCACAACGGCATTACAATTATCTCGGGCCAAATTTATATAACATTTTAAATCAAAAAATTTTAACCGAAGGCCTAACACTACATAGGCTAAAGCTGTGTCTAAAAAATGGTTATACAGTTGTGATTATAATGAGACGGAAAATTTGTGCTATTATACTGCCAGCTACTTCGTCCTGATTCTATTTTAATTTTTTAAATTTTCTTATTACTATCTCGACAACACTAACATATAAATTCATGACAATTAACCTAAACTCTATTAGTTTTCTAATAATTTTAATTGTCTTTTTAATGTACTTTTTTAAGTTACCCTATTTTTTTGTAATATTTATATCAATTAAGGTTTATGGCTTTTTTTTAATTTTTACTATTGTTTAATTTTACTTTTCTTTTAATTGAACCTTTATGCCACTGTTAGTTGTTATAAAATGTTTTTGTCTCTTTCTATTTATTTTTGTTACTTAAATCTTATATGTACACAGGCAATATTGTAATTTAAAGGGGAAGGAACTGGTTTCTGATACTCAGCTCACGCTTTTTCAGAAATCAGGGCTGCACAGGTCTATCTACAAATGTTATTTTGTCTGTTAAATAAAAATCTTTAATCTTTTATAACTCTTTAACACTTTACAGTTGCGAAGCAACTATATTCGACGTATGGAAAGCAACAAGTCAAACGATTGTCTTGAGAGAGCGTAGTGCAAATCCAGCGTCTGCATTAGGGAGGAGTTTTACCGGTAATTATTACAGCTCTAGACTATTGTTAGTTAAGCTTATGTGAAAGTTTTAAATTGTATATTTAACACTTTTCCGCGTTTATTTTGCTCTACTTAGATAATAATACCAAATTTGCATTTGAATGCACACTAAACTTAGAGTCTTACTGTGAAAAATTTATTGCAGGAGGCGCCACGGAAACATGTCTACCGACTTTATTAATGATACTCTTGCAAGTTTTTCTTCAAATACTTATACAAAATTTCACGGAGTCTTCTATAAGATAGCTGAATTGTAATAACAATAGTAAATAGTTAGTTATTTAAGTAATTTAAGTATTGTATGTGTAGAATATTCAGGGTTTTAATATATTCATAATGGTACAGTGTAATTTCTAATTGTTGCTTCAATGGTTATCGATGTCGAAAGATAAATTTGAATGAATATAGATGGGGCTAACATGATTTTCATTAAATATTGTATATACGTCAGTAATTATAACGAATATTTTTAAGTCTAATTGTGACAAAGCATTCAGATGTTAATAATTATTCTAATAATTCATTTTATTATTTATCATTTTATTATAACAGACATAATGCCGCCCAAAGCAAATAAAATTCATAATAACTCTGAAATATCAGCGTTAATTAAAATTTTATTTAGCTCATTATGATAATAATTATTATGAATATTGAAATTTTAATTTTTGTCATTCGGAATCGATTTGAAATATGTCGCCTAATTTGATTTAAGATAATTATAAAATACATAAAGCCAGTTAAAGCCATTATTCTGACGATAATGACGTGATTGAAGATTTAATATGATTTAGGTCTTTAGCAATATAAACTCTTCATAAAATTTGAACCCTTAGGCTTATCGTTAAGTATTAATTTATATTGAAAATAAGTTAGTGTTTCCGTAATTCTAAATGTCAACCATTGAATAGAATGTTAACTGGATATGAATAAGTGATGAAATGTACGTTGATTTTGTAATGAGGGCATGAAAGATTGGTAGACTGAAATGAGGACATTCATTTTTATGTACATAGCTACAGGTTATTTTTATGTAAATAATCGTTACCTATGATTCCCTATTTAATTATATTTAATTATCGCGACAGACTAAATTAATTCAAGTTTTTCAATGTACGAAATTTGACATTTCTTTTATGTCCCCCCCATGATGTCGTATAAGTTTCATTTTAAAAAAAAAAAACGCATAATGAGTTAAGAAGTTAATTGTTATTAGTGAATTACGTATTAAATCGATCAATCAGTTTGATGCTGCAGTTATAAAACGTTAGTTAAAATCTTTTAATGGTAAAATTAAAATGTTTTAATGGCGTAATTGTAAAATGTTTCAATAGTAATAAAATAATATGTTGGAGCTTATTTCTCATTACTGTTGTAATAATTGTAAGTTTTAAATGTTTCGTTTATAAAAAATATGTGAGGCTGTGTTATATTTAATAAATAATCATAATTATAGCTGCATTCGTTACTTTAATTTGTTTTTGGCATTAGATAATAAAATGTGATGGTGCATTTACTAAAGTTCAGTAGCGGAAATAACTGCAAATTTATTATTAAAAATATAGTTTCAAGCGTAATAAATAATTCCCTATCATTATAATGCAAGATTCAGTGCAAAACTTTAAAAATTTTGTATAACTTGCGATTTTTTTATAAATTGAATGAGATATGTAACAAAAAGTTTAAGTCGGCATACATTATTTTAATTTGCCAGTGTTTGATGATTGTTTAATTTTGAACGATTGTCTCCTTAAAACAATTGTTTAATGTTTGTGAGCGGGTGTTTATATCTTTATGGAGGAACTGAACTTTCACAGCTGATTATAAACTTTTAAAAACAAATGAACGTTATAAACCCTAGATTTAAATAAATTATTAATTAAAAGAAATGAGCAATCAAATTTTGTTTTTATTCTACTATGTCACTTTTTACGACATGGGGTAAGGCTATACGCGTCCATGTTTAACGATATTTTTAAAAGCTGGAGCTAATATGTTGTACGATGCTGTTTTATTTATAAACATAATTACCAAAACGCTAATGTAAATTAATATTCATTTACTTTTTATGAAATATTTGAATTGTTTTATAACTCTATAATAGTCTGTAAGACCCAAGTTATGTCCGTGTATCAGTTTAAGATTTCACGTCCCACTTTTATGAAATACTGACAAAGGACCACCTCCGTGCCTAGTTCTTTCACAGAGTGGTTGTTACTTTAAAACTATTGCTTAAAGTTCATGGGTAAGGGATATGTTCAAATTTCCGATAAACTGCTTGCTCGTACCGTCACTGCATGTTATAAAAATATAACACGTACATACAAACAAAAATATGACCAGAAGTCTATTTATAATATAGTAGTATATTATAAATAAAGAAGACGTATTACAAAATTAAGTGAAAGAATTATCGGTACGAGCAACTCAGACTTTTGAGATTTATTTCACTCCAGATTTTTGCTGAAATAAGACCGTTGCGACTCGGAAAGGCTTATGCGAAGATATCTCTCAAGCAGTGCATCCAAAATTTATAGTTGTTTGCTCAGTAGTTTCAACGTCAAGAGTTCCAGTGGTACTGAAACAAATTTACGTGATTTATTAAAGATTTCTGGAAATGAGGTAAGCATTTTTTTTGTTTGGAAGTAACCAGTTAGTCACATGAAAGTTTTATAAAATTTAAATCTGCATAAATTTAGAATAGAATTTTGTGTTAATCATTATGTGATATAATTTTATAAACTATATTCTTAGAAGTTTAGATTTTTTACGAAGTTCCTTCAAATGGAGGATGCAATCAATATACAAACTTAATTTTCTCATAAGTAAATTAAAAAAAAAAAACAATCTCAATATGTGGTCGAAACCAACTTGAAATAGAATCGATTCATAAATTTGAAACTCAATAATATTTTATTAAAGAAGAATATAAATCGCTTCCGATATCTTTAAATTGAACAGCAACTATTAGTCGTGATACCATTTTATCGACTTACACTGAACTGCAAATCGTCTAAACGTTGTAGTCAACTTTTAGTCAATGGTAGAATTGCTTGTATTATTATATGCTAATATGATAATAACAATAATACTTCCGGACAAATCACTCAACATCACCTAGCATCACTCAAACAAAGCTTGTATTATGGCAACTAGATAAGTAATAAATACATAGACTTGTTTTTCTTGATAGAAAAATACATATTACATTAGTACAAACACCCAGACACGAAAAAACTCTGTATTACTCACACAACATTTTATCCGCGGTGGGGAACGAACACACACCCCACAGCTTAATAGTCAGGGTTACTAACCATTACACTAAGCGAGTCGTCAAATATTACTGCTGTAAAAGCTTTCAAAATATTTTACTAGACATATTGTATTTAGAAAATTAAATCAGATAACCAATATCCAAGACACTTTCACAAACCACTGAGCTTAATACGATGAGTAATGGTATCGAATTTATCGAGGCGGTATTAATGATATAGCCTAGGAATATGGATACTCTGCAATACTTTACTACGTGGAACGTAAATTTCTCTCAGAGTTACAGTTTTATCAATACTAATTGTTTGTTTTTTTCTCCTAAATATTCCTGAAATTACTAAACTGATTTAAAATATTTTTTACTAGAATACTATCTTTCAGTAACATAGGCTACTTTTGACCCCAATATGATCTATTACAAAAATCTAAAAATATCGCGGACAGAGTCGTAAACGTACAGCTAGTTGCTTATATTTTATTTGCTAACACTGCAAGTACAGGAATTGTCTCGACGGTTAATAGAACTTATTAACATTATAACTTGTAATGGCGAAGCATTTTTTTTTACTTGAGAGTATGTATTTACATTTCTCACAATGTAATGATGAATAATATCAAATCTGCATCGGCTAGAACCACCACAATTTGGCACATATCCAATATACTACTGGCGCCGAGGCTCTCCGTCACGGGCCTCTTTTTACCTTACCTTAGGGTGCCTAGTGTCTTGGCCTCAATATCTGGGAAAAAAAACTCCTTCCAATTCGTACTACTAGGATAATAAGATTCCGGAGATGCATTCTCTTGCACATCCCAGACTCTTAGCCCTAAGAAGGGAATTATAAAAGGTAATGTGATATTGTGTTAATTTAATTTCAAACAAACTGATTACAGTATAGAAGTAAGTATGCTTCAAGGACGTATTTGCACTGACATAGAAAAACAGGTGACGACTAAATTACGAAAACTGACAGTCTGGAGACAGTGAATGTCTCCAACACAATATGATACAATTGCTTAATAAAATTCTGCTGAGTGCTATAAGAAATTCATGTGATAACATCGTTTTTTATATACTCAAACTATTTTTAACACTTTTTATTTTTTTTCTTTATTTTGGTTGATATAAATTTTTTATGAATCATATTTTTATTTAGGTTCTATCAAGCAACTCTTTCGGAAACTTTTTACTTTGCGGGTGCTAACATCATAAGCTTTTGGATAGGACAGTTGGCTATTTTTTTAAACTCACGCACAGAACGCTTTTCTTTCAACAAAACTTAAATAACGTAATTTTTAAAATAAAGCTAATCATCAACATATATTTAAAATATTCAGCTAGTGATTGGGTTACAGATTAAATAATTTTACATATCAATTGAATATAATTTTGCCATAAAATAAACGACTGGTTTAATTTTTGCATATTTTGTTTAAAAAAAAGTATGTAAAACCAAGCAGAAACGCTTTGTAAACATTTTATGTGAAATACATGTATACGTGGGTTTTATTTATTAGAGAGAAACTAACTAATTTTAGAGTAAGAGTTGATGAAATGCTTATTGCAAATTAAATAAAATTTACGTTTAATATTAGTGAATCAGATATTTTTTCATGTAATTGCGACATGAAAAAATATAGGATATAATTATTCTTTGTGTTTACATACTATAAGCCATATAAGTCTATATATTGGGGTATGTTCGCAGATGAGCGCAGATGCTCCGCTAATAAAAGAAGAAATGGGTCATTTTCTTATACTATTCCTTGGAGTTATTTCCTATGGTCCCAAATAACATTGTTCGTAAAGGAGTATTCAGCTGGATTGTCGTTTCTGATACAATATTTATGGAAACCTCACTCCAGTATTCTATTATCTACACAGAATCTTTCAGACATGTGTTTCGTTTAAATTATTACTTAATGATGTTATTTATGTATCGATCGTTTCACTCTTATCATAATTTCTATCTTTTATTTAGATAACTACAATATGTTTTTAAATATGATAAATTTTAAAAGTATTTTAATTATTATTTTTGATTTCGAATACTTTGCAGAGGTCTCGGTTACGGGTCACGTTGAGGTTTCAGTTATCCTGTTGCACATCTTAATTTTCTAAGGACTGTACTGTAAAAAGATAATGTTTTTAAAACCACCTATACACTATAAATTTAAAAAAGAATAACTTTTACAAAAATATGGAATCATATAATAATAACTTTTCTTAATTTTTTGGTTATCTCCTTAATAATCTAAATAATACTTTTTACAAAATAAATATCTAAGTTTCAGAGTCTCCTCGTGTTGCCTTTAAATCTCTGTGATTATAAAAATATAGTTGCAAAACTGTATGATGTTTGGCAAGCCCTGCGCAATTACAAGCTATCAGGGCCATTTCTACGTTCCAGCTTAATGTTTGTAGTTGCACCCTACATAAAATCGCTGAGCCAACATTGGTTAAGTTATAACTATATTGTTCCTAAAGGCAATGGTCGATAAAAATCACAACCAGTGGACCAAAACTTAAAGAACATTGAAATTTTAATACAGAGGATGGTTGGGATTACCTTCTGGTTGTATTCTCTCAAAAATTTACTTCCAGGCAAATCTCCACTGGTATAAGCATTGATCAATAAAGTTTACACAAAAAATAAATAAAAAAGTGTTATCAAGTTCTGGCATTGAGACACTTGATATCGAAGCCCGCCTAAAAAAAATACCCTGCTGGTTAATTATATTATTATAGTACATTCCTTAAAGGTATTTTTTTTTAATGTGACTTTTTTCCTTGTCTGCATATTTTTTAATGTTTCGATGAAAATTTTTATTAAAAGACACAATTGAAAATTTACATTATTATTTTAAATGCCGCAGTGCCAACCTTATAAACTAAAAGCTGCCAATGACTGCCACGAAAGCAGCGACTACAAAAGCTACAAGGGAACAGAAGCAGGAAAACGCTTTAGTGGGTAGGACATTTGCTCAGTAGAACTGAGCAACTGAAAGTAATTGTTATAAATCTCAAAGACGTAGAATAGTGCTTGACAGGAATTACTAAGTACCCAGAACTTGCTAGGATTCTGAAAAGTTCTTGGTTGTCGTTTTTCTCTATGAAAATCTTTTATTCTATGAAATTTTACCTAAGGTGATTTTTTTCCGAGAATAACGAAATAAGAAAAAATAACATCCATATAGCTTTTCCTTGTTTTTGCCTAAGTACCTAAAAGAAAGAGGTATTCAATTCGAAACATATGTTTTTGTACATATATGTTATATCGTTAATCCCCTCCTAGTGCTCTTTTTTTATTTATAATAAGAACTTTAATAGGTATTTAAAAAATAAAAAAAAATTACGGCCTCAAAAATCACTACCTTGTGCGATTAAAGTGCAAACGCTGGCAATACCTTAAGATGGATGAAAAAATTATTATATAATTCTACCTCCACAAATTATCACTACATAGTATAAAACAAAGTCATTTTCTATATCCCTAAATCCCTATGTATGGTAAAATATTTCAAACTGCGCAACGGATTTCAATGCGGTTTTTTTATAGATAGAGTAATTGAAAAGGAAGGTTTATATGCATAATTCATGCATAAATTTATATATTTTCCTTGAGTTTTACAGATATCAGGATTGCATCCGTGCGGAGCCGGGACGGGTCGCTTGTCCGTAATATAATGTGTAAATAAAATCTATAATGGTAAATTTAAAGTATAACCGTCTGAAACCATTTTAATGTAAATGTTGTTAAAAATTGCAATAAGGCATATCACATATATATAGGTCATTTAAGGTAGTCAGTGTAAATTCACATAAAATGAAATGTATTTAAAAAAATATTCTATATGATATATCATAAAATGCGTGTATAAAATTAGTACGTTAAAACATATCAGAGTTTTAAAATTGGCGGGAAAAATTGGAGTGTAGTTTTGTACAAAACCAGTACGTTGGTAATATTTTGTTGTTGAAATTTCACTTGTGAATGTTAACTATTTCAAATTTTTCTGCTATATGTGTCAGTGTAAGCCGATTTTACGAAAATCCGTAATATTTATCATAAAAGCATCGCTTCACTAGGTTGGCAAATTGACATTTCAGATCTTTTCACAAATCACTGAGCTCCACAATGCAAAAGTAAGTACACATAGAAAATCTGGTTAGCACACGAGACGTTTGGGATGTTTCCAAATATAAAAAAAGTGGTATTATATAAATGTATTTTTTAGTGTTTATATAATTTGTATTTGTTAACCCTTTTCATTCAAAAAGCTGCTTTTAAATATTCGTCTTATTAATTTATTATACTGCATTATACTTATTGTTTATTTATTTTATATCTTACATTAAAGCAACAAAAAGCGTTGTTGAACATCTTACAAAATATCTAACGATCTGTTAAAATAGTTTTTTTTTTAAATTTACCTGTTACTTACCTTCTAGTTATTTGGGTCTTTTAGTAGACATAAACGTAGAATAAAATTTTGAATTTAATCTAATAGAAACCAAATCAAAATCTAATAACTAACAAATCAGTTACGACCTGTAAGTTTGTAAATATATATTTTTTTAATTTCTTTGGAAATATAATATATGTAAAGCACTGGATTGAGTAGCAATTGGTTTTATAAATGTTTTATTTATGATATTATAAGATCGCCTGTCATAAATGCAATAAGGCTTTCTGGTCTTAACTTTGAATTAAAAAACAGATAATTATAAGATAAATAATTTACTATTTGTTTTTTATTTTTATAATTATCACATTTTATACTAATATTAGGTAATTTAATAGTTTTTGTGTTATTAGAAGAAACTGTACATGTATAATGACAAGAAACATTTATAATTTTAAATAATACTATCTGTGACTGTTTATAGCTACTAATGAATAAAAAAAGAAATAGAGAAAGAATCTTAAACTTCGAGTATTCAACGGCAAGGGTTGACTCCTTCTCATCACGAAGTTTTCACATTTAGAGAAATAATTAAACTGTCTCGGTCTCCAGGTAAATGACGCTAATTTAAATGCTAACCCTTCTGCCATTTCGAAGTTTGATACGAAAACTTATTTCGAACTGTGATCAGCATTCGGTGATTATGGAAATTCTTGTGTTAAAATTAAATAATAAAAACAGTTTAAATTTTTATTTTATTCCGAATTACAATACATACAATACCAAACATAATTTGTAAAATTCTAGCAACAAATTTTCTGCTCAAGTCAGCTATGAAAAATTATGCTAAAGTACAAATTTAACTGTTTTGAAATGAAATATAGATCTGCAAATAAGCTTTTTTTTTAATAAAAGTGTTTTAGTTCGAAGATTCTAAAAATATCATACTGCATGAGAATATAGCATTCTGTTTGTCATAAAAGGCTTGGAAGCAGACACGACTTTTTGTAATAAAACTGATTTAGTACGCCTAATATATGAAGCATATTTCTTGGAAGCCGGGGACGTTCTTTTAATATCCTCGGTGGAATAATCTTATTTGCTTTCCAAAACTCAAAGGAACGAGACAAATAACCATATTTATATCGCGCTGCACTATTTTTTCATATTTGATTATTAGTGATAAAAACAATGTGGCCTTTTTTTAATTATTACTAAATTAACTCTATTTTTCCATTTATAATATTATAAATAGAAGTGTTGTTTACATTGTATTGTATGTTGTAAAAATTAATTTGTATATGTCAATTCCACTAATTTACGGATTTTCGCGTTACTTAAATATATTTATTCATAAATTATTAATAAATTTCGCAATAGCACCGCCAAAAATCCCGTACCAGGAAATTATTTGTAACGTTGAGAATTGTTTATTCAAAAACAACATCCAAAAGAAAGATTCCGAGGCCACACGTCAAGATGTGTCGTGATGTATGTTACGTCGGAGTACTGTGCCAAAACCAAATCTTTCTAAAGATGAGCAAAAAGCGTTAAATATTTTACGCTCTAACACAGACTTGACGATTCTCCGTGCAGATAAAGGAAATGCTACGGTTGTAATGGACAGGTCAGATTATAATTCAAAAATTCAAAATTCATTATCGGATGAAATAACTTATAAAAAAGTTAAAACAGACCCCACACAGAAAACGTTTAAAACAAGAAGCGATCTTGTAAAGAACTATGCGGACAAATTAAATCTAGACGTAAAGCTAATGATACTCCATGTCCACACCTCCAAAGCTTTATGGATTACCTAAGATTTCATAAACCTAATGCTCCATTACGCCCAATTGTCAGCCAGATAGATTCACCAACATACAAACTGGCTCAATATCTTGTAAAGTTCTGTCACCACTACGAAGAAACACCAAGGCGTACACAGAGATTCTTACCATTTTGTTAATGATATTAAACATCTACATCTCACGAACAATGAAACTATGGTCAGTTTTGATGTTCAGGCTTTATTTACGTACTCACCTATTGAAGACTGCATCTCAATTGTAACTAAGAAGTCTTGAGATTATAAATATGCATCTCTGCTTAAACATTGTCTTACATCTGGCTACTTGTTGTGGAATGATCAATTCTACATGCAGATAGATGGCGTAGCGATGGGCTGCCCAGTGTCTCCTATTATCGCTGATATCTTCATGGAGAATTTTGAAAATCCAACCAAGATGCTATAAGCGGTACGTAGATGACACATTCACCATTTTACCAACAAACCAAATCAATGCATTTCTGGATCATCTTAATTCTTTGCATCCCAAAATAAAGTTCATAATGGAAATAGAGGCAAACAACTCCTTAGCCTTCTTAGATATTTTGATCATTAGAAACTCTAACAATAGCTTGAGCCATACCGTATTTAGAAAAGCACACAAATAAATATTTAAATGGTGATTCTCACCACCATCCCTCGCAGTTAGCTACTGTCGGTAAATGTTTGCTTCAGAGAGCACTAGCGGATCTGCGACAAGGAGCATTAGTCGGCTGAACTGGAGAATGTCAAGCAGGTGCTGCGTGACAACAAACTCCAAGTTCCACGTCTACGTCACTGTTACCGTGTGAAGCCAGCCACAGTCGAAAGAGTGCCTGCCGTCTTACCTTACGACAGAGGAGTCACCGACAAAATCGGTTATATTTTAAAGCGAGCTTCTATTAAAACATATTATAGGCTGCCGAAGAAGATTGGCCAATTATTACCATCCCTTAAATGTAAAATTCCTCTACAGGTACCGGGTGTGTACAAACTAGACTGTGATTGTGGTCTCAGTGGACAAACAAAAAGAGCAGTAAGAACCCGAATAGAAGAACATATAGCTGATGTTAAGCATCGACGCTATAAGAAATCTGCAATTTGCGACCATGCTTTAGAGAAACAAATCATTATATTGGATGTGACGAACCGAATATACTGGCTAATGAACATCGATTTATACCAATGATGATTCGGGAAGCAATAGAAATTAAAAATATTCAAATTTTAATACCTTTGCCTAATAATAATAATTTCAAAACTTAAACGCAAAAATATAAAAACTACATAACCGAAGAACAACATAAGTACTTTTTGTCAAACGAATATTCAAAATTAAGAAAACGATTATGTCAATTTTTTAAATTAAAACTCGGACGGTTATTCCAAAACATTGAGATACAGACATATACCAACTTAGTCTGCCCGTGATCATGGATGCTGGAAAGAATCCGAAACGTCGGGAATAAATATATTTAAGTAACGCGGAAAATCCGTAAATAAGTGGATTTGATATGTATAATAATCGCGTAAATAAAAAAAATAATAAAATTATTTTGTATTTTAAATAACTTACACTTTATCATTATTAATTATAGCCTAATATGTTACTTTCATGTATTATTGTTAAGTATTGATAGAATCAATTAAGTTGCTTTTTCATGGAAAAAGTAACAATTTAAATAAAGTTTTAATTTATAAAATTAGTAATTATAATAGATTCTTTTGCATCACAATAAATATGAAAATTAAATACTTTCCTTCGTAACCTTCAGCAATAAAATATAATGTCCCATTCAGCTTTTTACTTGCAGAGCATCTAAATTAATACCATACATAAAGAGCATACATTATTGTAAAAAGTAATGCGGACCAAAACACAAGCATAATACATAACACTCTTAATTACACAAAAGATTTATCTGGAAACAAAAATATTTATAAAAACATGCTAAAGGGCCAATTTTTTTTTCATTTATCTGTTTTCTTCCTTTATATCGAAATAGTCGCCATGACAAAGTCGTTAAAAACACAACCGTTAAGCTCAATGAAATGGGCCTTAGGATAAAGATGAACAAAGTCAAACGAAAATCTCGTGATAGGAAGATTATCGAGTGACCGTGTCGGTTAAAGGTAAATCATAATATTTTCTTGAGCGTGAGAAACTTTGATAAGATCTACAAAATAAATACAGATCTAAAAGAATTATTAAAGTAAACATCTTTATTAAATAAAATACAATTTTTATATTGTCAATGTTTGTTTAGGTAGGTATATTAAAATTGTACTTCTTGTGAATTTTATGGACAAAATTTTGACCGATTTCCCAAAAGAAGGAGGTACTCAATTTGGAGCGTATGTAGTTTTTTATATTTATGTTCCTTCTTGCTCCGCTCCTGGAGCTCCAATTTCTTTATTCTTTTTTTAAATGCTAGGTATTAGCTATCATTTTTAAAGGTCCCATTTTTAAATACGTACTTTAATAGATGTATAAGAAATTAAGAAAATTGCGGTGACCAAAATGACATTCAGTGCGATTAATTTGCAAACGCTGGCTCAACCTTAAGAGTGTTAATAGACTTAAACTAAGTTGTACATAATTGTACTATAATAAAGTCCTCCTTATTTGAGAAAATCGGTCAAAAAAGGTTTCATTAGAAAATTTTTAAAACCGTTGTGATAAATCTCTCAGATTTGTTTCAGTACAAATCTCGACGTTAGAACTACCTAGTAATGAACTATAAATTTTGGATGCACTGCTTGTGAGTTATTACCTCATAAGCCTTTTCGACTCACAACTGCCTTATTTTATTACAAATCTGTAAGGTAATAAATGTTAAAGCAGTAAGTTATTTACAACTATTATTCTTGTAAGTCGTTTTATTTTTATATTCATAGGTCATATCAGCCTAATAAATTTCACTGTTGGACCCATGGACCGCCAAGAGGTACGATCCTGCAGCACCTGCATACACCGACTTTCTGTGCATTTGCACAAGTCGTCACTCCATCTTGTGGGGGTTCGTCTGACACTCCGTACTAGGCTGCCAGTTGACAACCTTCCTGCCCTTGACTTTTGACGTTTGACTTGGAGCTTTCTCATACGGCCGCAGTAAAGGACCACGTTTCAATGCCATATCAGGCCCTCAATGGTAACACACACTGGTTGAAGACCTATTGGTCTTGAGATAACCATTTAGCTTAGTAAACAGTGATAAAAGAGAATATATTATTGTTTCAAAACGAGGAATATCGTGTGAACACTAGTTTTAATTTTATATAGAAGTAATAAGGAAGTGTAGACATGTAGTATGAAAATAATAATATGTCCATATAAGCTCCTTTTCCTTGACTTTTCTCAAATATTAAATAAATATTTTGTGATTAATTTTCAACAATAAAATTAGCTATATCAGTAAGAGTATTAAAGTAAAGTGAATTTATTGAAATGTTTAGAAAAATAATAGTTTTTACCATAATATTCAACAATGACATAATTATATTAATATAAACAAAAATTAAAAGTTTCTATTAAATAAACATGGAGCCGAAATTAGAGGGTCTGACTATTTGGCTGAGTATCGATCAACCTAACAAATTAATCTAGTCTCTAGTTCTGTTGTGTTTAAAAAAAATATAAATTTTTGTATTTAAGTGATATAAGAGTTGAATCAACGAATAAGTTGTTCATTTATTATTCTAAAGCAAAAGTTATTTATTACATTTGAATTCTATGTTTTTATAATTGCAATAACTTGTATATCCACTCTAATACTATCCGACGCATGGATCATCTTAATTTTTAGACAATTGGGTGATCAGTCAAAATTGTCCTAATCCACCACAAAACAACGATAACACAAAGTTGTTTTCCTGCGGGTTTCGAACCCACGACCTCGGACTTATAACAAGCAAGGACCAATACCGCCTGATCACGGTCGCAGTTTTATGTGTTGGATGGGCATGTTACGAATATTTACCACTACTTTGACGGTCACCAACACGCATTGGACCAGCGTGGTGGGATACGGTCCAAAAACCCTAATAGAGGAGGCATGCATTAGAAGAGGCCTATGTCCAGCAGTGGACGAAGAAAGGCTGATGATGATGATGATGATGAATAATATTATCAATGCGAAAGTAACTCTGTCTGTCTGTCTGTTTGTCTATCCGTCCGCCTTTACTGTCTAAGTTATTTGACTGGAATGAGACCACTTGCTTCGCTTCGGTGCAGATGTTGGTGCGGTTGGTGGCGGCTCTCCTTCATCCGTCATGGCCTTTGTAAGTATAATTGACATCTTGAGTTCTGCTTACATCAGCTCCCCTTGTGCGTGCAGTCCGTGCCGGATGAGACCCCAATGGAGAGGGCCAGCAAGACGCCCGCAAATGGGGAGTGTTGTGAGAGTCTCGATGTAATGCGAGTCAATCCACAGCTTTTACGCGGTACTGCCAACTCGTTCTCCAAAGAAAAGTGGTGTACAATACAACAAGCTACAAATGAGGCGAGACGTGCAACACTGTTGTTTACGAAATCACTGCAATCGAGGTAATAATGATCCGATATAGATAGATGAGATCCATAATCCTCAGGCTGGCCAGGGTCCTCTTAGCTTTCCCGCGGTTGGCCCAAGCTGCAGATACTTAACCGAGCCCTACTACTACGACAATGCGAGTTCTCTATTCCGGAAGGGGGCGGGGGTGATCTGCCAGCCTTGCCCGAACCAACCAGGAAGCAACTTAGAAAATTAGTTGAGTCTCCGGTTTCTAAATAAATATACATATAACCACCACTGAAGGAAGGGCCACGCGCTCAACTTTTTCAAATCTTCCCTTGCACACACCTAAGCGCAGCCATTGCTATTAGATTCAGCTTGCTTTGAACAGCCTCCATAACCAGCCTTACCCTTCCGGCTAACCAGTGGCCTCTTAACTCCTATGCAGCTAGGCCAAGGCGCAGATATTGAGCCCTACCACAATGAAAAAATATCAATGGAAAATGGATTCACATCTAGTCTATCCTTTAATAACAATTTACTTTTCAGGTTTTAGAGTACAAATGCCCAGTACCCTTAATATTGAAATTATAAAAACTAAGGAAAATTACAAAAAAGAGGAAGTCTCTTTTAAATGTTAAATAAATGTTAATCCCTGAAATTGTTTGTTCGTTCAAGCTTCGTTTTTCTTGGAACTTAAGTTAAAAAACTTAAGGCGATTAAACTCGAAGGAATTTAATATTTCGTTTTATTTATTAGAACAATAAATAATCCAATAAGTTGTAAGAGATGAGTAAAACAAACTTTAATTTTCATTAAATATTTTTTTTTTAAATATCGTTATATTACAATTATCAGAATAATTCTACCCATTAAATACTCGGTACGTAAAAAAAGTTACTAGCAATTTTGCCTTACGAAAAAAAATAAAGTGTATGCACTACATAACTTGTATGCTATTGCCGGCAACAATAAGATCATCAATCAAAATTCCTGATTTCGTAATTAGGCGCTCAATTAATTTCTATGAGTGTGATTAAAGATATTTGTGTTTGATTTATCGTTCATTTGCGTTTCAGTTACGTGAACAAGTATAAATAATTTTAAAAACCGATACATAAAATACATCTAATTTATCATATTATCGGACAACATTTTGGCTTTTTTTTTTTATGAATAAATTTTGATCTCAAATTTAAAGAAAATCGTCAGAAATATAAAGCTCTATATACTAATTCTTGATGCGATGTGGATTTATTATCCTTGTTTTTACCCTTTTTTACAACAGTTTCCTTTTTTTTTCGTATCTACTATAAAATTTATATTATACGGTAAATAACATCTACACACCGTAAAAAACAAAAACACATTCAGTAATGAGTAAAAGGAGATTCACCTTTAATTTCGTTGTTCTAATATGACTTAGGATTTATATGAATTTATTATTTATTTATTTAATCTTTTGCATAAAATTATGTACACAGGTGAGCTTAATGCCTTAGGCATAGTCTAACCGCCAACCTTACGATATTTTTGAAGAGTTGAAGGTCATTCTATACTTGTGCACCTAAAGTATAAATTGACCAATATAAACAGTACATAAGTGAAATCGCCTAAAGTATTATACGAGCTAATATTAAAAAGAAATACTTTATTTTCTACGGGTAGTTATAATAGTAGATACTTCAGTATTCATACAACGGGTAGATAAACTTCAGTTTATAGTCCTTCGATACATATACACGTTCCATTAATAAGACTCTTCTCATTAACTACGATGTGACCTAAATTTGGCTAAGTAATAAGAATTACCAATCTTCAATTCTAATTTATTAAACACAAATTCAACAATGCTATTTCTTGTAAAGAAAATTCTCAGATGTTGGGCATGATAAATAATAGTATAACTATACTAGCGTAGAATAGTCTTTTAATCAAAATTTTTTACGTGACTATTTAGTTTTATGTCGTATAACTTTTTTAACATAAATAATGCTTAATAAATTTATACATCATATTAAACATTAAGTTACGTAGTCCTTTTTTAACCAATTCCCCAAAAACACATTTATTTTGCTCACACTTTAACCGTTCATGAAAACGTTTATAGTAGTTTTTTATATAAATAAAAAATACATGAGGAATGTTTAAAATAAAAGTAATCATAAAATTTGTTGTAAGCGTTTCGGTTATAACAGCTTGAAAATTACAGATACGTTGATTTAATTTTATTCTGTTTGACATTTTAAGACTAGAAAAGAGTAGAAATTTGCAACTTTTAATAAAAATTAAGTTTACTTACTGTTTTTCAGTTTCTTTCTTTTCCGATAATTAAGATAAGGTTTATTATCGTTGTACCCGGTTAAAAGAGTCTTACGTAGAAAACAGTTACCTTTTATGTTACAAAATACCTTATGTAGTTATGTTGCTAATTGTATTGCCTTGCCAAAGATATTTAGATAGAAATTAAGGTTCCAAGTTTTGGATTCTCCTCATTAAAAAGTTTTTACATTTAGAGAAATAAGTAAATTGTCTTCGTCTTTAGGTGAATGGCGCTAATACTAACCCTCCTTTCATTCTGAAGTTTGATCAGAAAACTTATTTTGCGCAACAATCTATATTCAGCTTAATTAGTTAATTTTTACCTTTACCTGAAAATCAATAAAAGTAATATGCAGTCCAAAAGAACGGAAATATGGACGTTGAGATTTTTATATTCTAATCGGAAATATAGCACAATATACTTAACAGGCATATCTGTAGCATACAAATATTCTGTATCATGTAAGCTACGTAACTTATATATAGCGGATAAAATTTTCAAAATAAGATCATCAATCTGGTTCGCCGAGTTTGAATTAGGCGCTCAATTAATTTCTATGAGGGAGATTAAAGTCCTTTACATTTGATTTATCATTCACGTTTCTCTCTCGTTTACGAAAACAAATAATTTCTAAACCACGAATATATTTAATTTTTGTGTTTTGTTTATTACCTTTGGTATTCCAATATCGGGACTATCATCATCATCATCAGCCTTTGATAGTCCACTGCTGGACATAGGTCTCCCTAATACACCTATCCATTAGGGGTTTTTGGACCTATCCAACACGCTGGACCAATGCGGGTTGGTGGGTGGACCAACTTTTAATGCCACCCGACGCATGGATCATCTTACTTTTCAGACAATTGCGGATTTCAGCCGCATTGCTCTAACCAACTAGGAAACAACAATCAAAATTGTTGAGTCCCAGAGATTCGAATCTAAGACCTCCGGATTGTAAGGAGACGCCTGAGCCACGAGCCATGAGTTCGAACTATACTAACAAAGATTGATGAACTGATAAAAGGAGATATTTTGTAAAATTTGACCAATATATTAAATAGTAATATGACAAGATTGAAATTAAAACTCTTGTACGTTGTCTGGTAACCGAGGGTATATATAAAATACAATAAAGTTGCAACAATTTGACCTTTATCTAGCAATTTTGCACATTTAGTAACTTTGGCTTGCGTGTACAACGTATTACATCAATTTGCGATCTTACAGACATAAAGAACGTTTTATTTAATTTTAATCAAACAATCTGATTTTTATTTGGATTTTATTGCGTTATCTTCCTAAATTAAGTCCAGAAGTTTTTAACCTTCTTAAGCAAGCGTGTTCATTTAACATTTTAAAATATATAAGTATTAAAGAAACTAAGTAATTTGTGATGGAGCAAAAAAATAATTACAAAATATATACTTGTGCGAATACGTTGCAATAGAAAATAAGTTAACATTAAACTAGTTCAGAATAGTTTTAATATCGGTTTTAATAGAATGCTACAAGGCTCTTATAATTAAAAAATATTTTTTATTATAAATCATAGTCTAGAAAACATTAATCGATTAGTTTTTCAAAAAAACTTTTAACACGTGACTACAGTCAATTAGCTAGGATTGTTGATGCGTATTTTAATCATTAAAATGCAATTTAAATATAACACAACAATGAAATAAGTCAAAATAATAACTAACATTTTAATGACATAGCTGACAGTTATCACGAATTACTTACGTTTGTATATTTTAAATTATTTTCACGGAGACTCTTGTGAAACTTCTGCGTTGAATAGTATGCAAAATCCAGCTCGTCATAAAACAAAATCCTTTTCATATATCTCTCGATTATAAGTAATTGCTTCGTACGAATCCTTAGTTTTACATAGTACAATCTTTCCATTCAACAACTGATATTACAATGATGAAATGTTCAAGAATGTAATAACGCTGTACTCCGAGAGCAGACAGTTTACTACATCTCCTTCATATAGTTTAACATATTGAAATTTAGTTACATAACAAAATAAAGTTAAATAGTCTGTATTCATTGATTTGTCTGGAGATGAGTAGCTCAGATCAGAATGTTTATGTATTTTAAAATTGTGTTCTACCATTTTAATAAACATGATATAAGTGTTTTCCGAGATATTGAGCAAATAAAAATAATCACGATTTGAAATCTTATGCAATTTTTGAAAACGCTGTCTCAACTTTTAAATAAAACAAAAAAAAATCTGAAGAAAATTTTCCTTTTTAAATCAATCAGTGTCAAAAGGATCATCATCATCAGCCTGTGATAGTCAACTGCTGGACATAGGCCTCCCTAAAAAGCCCCTATCCATGGGGTACTATACCCCATCAAAAGGATATAAATATTAAATTTATTTATTAAATATTATAATAACTATTATACGGGCAAATTAAACACCTCTGATCGGATCGGATCAGACGTCGGATTTGGACCGATGTCCTACGACGTGAAAATCAAAGACCACCACAATACGGAAATAAAATTTCTTAAGACGTTCATATCTTCCTTTATATGTTATGTGCATTCAAGGACTTAATACTACAACGAGAAGTTATATTTCATAGCACGTAATATGTATAAGTCGTCAGCGCACGTCTACAACCCAAAAAATCTTAAGTCAAAATCTTGAGTAAAGTAGATCTCCAAAAAGTATGCTAATAGTGTATGTATTTACTACTACTATGGATAGTTAACATAAACATATTAATATAGAAATGTGTTTTTCAAAATGAAATAAAACGTCTACGACTACTAAATGACTGTAGTAATGTCTTGAAGTTAAGATTTACCGCACTCAATATATAACAATTACAACATTGTCGTTTATATGCAGATTTAAATATTACAAAAAAATCTTTTAAAATTACTTTTCTCTCTTTAATTCTGAGCTCCCAACTTTTGTTGTTACATTGATAGATTTGCAATCTTATAATTTGATTTAGAATTATATTATTTTCATCATACTATGAAAGTACAAAAATCAAAGTTTTCAGTACTCTTTCACATATGAATTAATACAATGTTCAGACAAGATTTGGTATTAACAATAAAACTAAAGCTAATCACAATGTATACTTAGTAACATGCGTTTTGGTGATAACTTTGTACTAATTAATAATTAAAACAGTAAGAACCATATTAAATTACCATAAATGGAAATAATAATTAACCGATACAGCTTATCAGCTTCTTTCACTTCAATATAATTAATAAAGACCCTTACCGTCGTCATAAACAAAATCCGTTAAAAGTCTCTTAAATAGAAAGCAATTAACTTATTATTTACAAAATATTTTATTAAATTAGGTTGCCGATTGTAATTTCCTTATGATGCAAAAGAAATTCAGACAGAAATTAAGTTTCCATACTTTTAACCAGCAAGGGTTGACTACTTCTCATTGCGAAGATCTCACATTTAGAGAAATAAGTAAATTGTCTCAGACTTGGACTCTTCGTGAACGGCCCTAATACTGACCCTTATATCATTTGACCAGAAAACTAACTTTTAGCAACAATCTATTTTTATCCTACAAGTTAATAAAAGAATTACGTTTTTTGCTTAAATATACTGCAAAAACAAATGTAATAAACCGGACAAAGTAAATATATGATAAATAAATACATAGTGCATGTGAATAAAGGACCAGATCCTTTAAAGTAAATTGACCATGCAGCCTTACAATCGTAAAAAATACAGTCCATCACAACTTATATGTGAGAAAAATAAAATAGTTTGTCATAAAATGCCTGTTTCCGGAGACAACTTTTGTAATAAAATAATTAACTGCTCCTAATATAATATAAATCATATTTCTTTGAAGCTGGGTACGATATTTTAACGTCCTCACTGGAATCACCTTTTTGGTTACAATATTTGATTGGAGAAAATACTTAAAGGCTCGAAATTTAAGAAAAAATCATCTTAATAACAAAAAATTAAAAAGTAAAATTAGATTATATTGGGCATGTATTAAATACAGAAAATTTTTCCAAAACAAATTTGGCATAATACAAAATTTGACAAAAGTGTATCTGGTGAGAGGTCTCCTTTTTACCAGGGGCTGGAAATACCCCAGGTATTTCCAACGCGGTGCTTTTTCTGCCCCTAACGAGTAGTGAGTAAGCACTTCTGTCTTCCGGTTCAAAGGGTACCGTTGTCTTGTTGTCGTTGTCTTACGCTTCAATTTGTATCACTTACCACCAAGTCAACTACCTGCTCGCATCAGCGCTTTAACAAAAACAAAGTCTGTAACATATGTACTAACATATATATATATATATATATATATACATATATAAAACGAGTGATGTATTTCATATATAGCGTACAAAATATTCAAAATAAGATCATCAATCAGTAGCGCCGAGTTCGAAATTAGGCGCTCAATTAATTCCTATGAGGGTGATTAAAGACCTTCACGTTTGATTTATCATTCATTTACGTCTCTCTCGCGTGAACGTAAATAAATTATTTTAATTATAGATGTATTAAATACGTATGGTTTATCACGGTTTATTATTTATTTCTGATGTCGGCGAAGT
This sequence comes from Lamproptera curius, assembly GCA_029286875.1. NCBI lineage: Eukaryota > Metazoa > Arthropoda > Insecta > Lepidoptera > Papilionidae > Lamproptera > Lamproptera curius. Next base: position 714,848 of record JAGSMT010000050.1, on the reverse strand, counting down.
TTTTAAATTATTATTTTGTTTTGCTTCTACTTTTCGTGTTCTTTAGTATTTTTTGTAGGAAATATCATTTATACCCAAGTTTTGAAACGACGAGAAAGTAAACATATTGTCCGAAATCTTTAAACTTTGGCGTTATTTCAATTTTTTTTCTGTTTCATAATAAACGTTACCTTTTACTTAGGAAATATTAATGGATCTTCTTTTTTGCAGTATATGGTACCTCGTTGATCCGCTCCTAGTACTTAAATTTTGTTAGTTCTTTTTTTAAAATGGTTTAATTCCAATAATTTTGTGATAAGTAGTTTAATAGATATGCTATCAAATTAACAAGCTGAAAAGAGTATGGTGCAATCGTAACATCACCAAAGCCACGAAAGTCTGTCTAATGAGGACCTTAGTCTTTGTAATATTTCTTTATGGCGCAGAAACGTGGACGGTTCGCTTTAATAACCGTTTGCTTCGGTCTTTGAAGCGAACCGTCCACGTCCACGTTCGATGCACTCGAGATGTGGAGTTGGCGGCGACTACTGCAAATTCCTTGTAGGTACAGCGATTAGGACCAACGGTTCAGTCCTGGCGGAGCTAAAAATCAAAGAAGGATTATCGTCGACTGTGCCATTACGAGTCCTCAAATATTTCAGACACGTTATTTTCAAACAAACACTCCATGAAACGACTCGATGTCCAGAAACATGTGGAGGGCAAGTGGTGACGTGGTCGTACACCTGCGTATTGGCCAGACCTCATTAAAGCTTCGACACAAACCTCCATAATTCAATGTTGCTGAGACGCCGAAGACCGCAATAAGTATGGGCGTTTAGCGAGGGCTGTAATAACCAATAATGACAATGGAATGGAAGCGCGACCAATCTGTCATAAGTGAACGACTTAGGAAAAAAAAGTTAAATAGATATTTAAGAAATTAAAAAAACTAAGGCGTCAAATATCACAATCTTGTACGGTTAAATTGCAAACACTGCGAAACCGCAAAAAAAGAGTTACAGCATGTTCTACGTAATTACAATTCTTGATTGGGTCTACAATAAAGTCCCCTAGAGCATACATCTTTGTTTTAAGAATAACTTACAATGAGCGTTTTTTAAAAATTGCAATCAGGCACATTTAAAGCTCATTTAAGCTTATTCAGTTTAAGTTCACATAAAGTTATTGCATTAATAAAATTATTTATTCAATATACATACTATATCATTGGCGAAATTTTGATGAAATGTATATCTTAAAAGATATTAAAGATTTTAAATGCGGTGGCAGAAATCCCAGAACTGGTCGGTCGTACTTTTTTGTTCAAATTTTCAGGCATATGTATTTGCTTCAACACCTGTAGTTGGAAAAAAAGCTGATGTTATTTCATTTCTTACAAATATTAAGCCCACGATACAAGTAAGTTCATTGAGTAATAATTCAACCGAAATACAAGTCTGGTGGGTCGTGCGTAGAAAATAGAATACTCGAGTGAGGTTCTCATAAATTTTGAATCAGAATCAACTATTCTGACGAAAAATCCCCTTACGGATATTGTTATTTGGGCCCATAGGTAATAACGCCATAGAATATTTTGAGAGAATGTCTCATTTAGCTGTTTATTTGTGGTACATCTGTACTCATATTCACTTTCTTAGGTAATAAAATTGCCTTACACAGAGAATATAAACACAAACAGTGTATATGTACGTCAACATATTTGTAATAATCCTTAAACTAAAGATTTATACTAATACTAAAGACTTAAAAATTAAATTTTCTCGGCTGACTAAAATCCCCAGATTTCCGTTAATAATATTATTTATTTAAATAATATTTAAATAACTATTGCTTTGTATTATATATATACGAATATCATTTTATTATATAAGAAAATATACGAGTAACAACAAAGTCGGTTAGGATAAAAAAATATGTAAATTAAATTTAACTGTATTGGGTTCGTAAATTATTAAAAAAACATTAAAAATTATATTTATGATATGTTTTTGTTGTTGTTTTATACTTGTTATGTATGTTATATGTATCGGTTACGTGTCACAATATTATCATATAAAAAGCTAATTTGACAAACGTACACTCTGATTTTATTAATATAGATCAATAACATATATATTCACATAGTGCTTCGAATCAATAATAGTTTTTCTAATGCAGAAATTCAGCCGAATATTGTGCTAATATTTTCATTATTAAGAATCATATATTTTATTTTAGGAGCAGAATTGTCCTATCGAGTAAGTTATCGGTAAAGAAACATTTATTAAAACATTATTTTTTATATTTTTCATGATTATATGAAACATATAAAAATGATGTTTTATTAAATGTTTATATAGCATAAAATGCATTAATTTTAATTGTTCTGAATTAACAAATATATATTGTAGAAGTGTTTAAAATAGAGATTTAAGACTAAGAATAATAACTCCGAAATAAGCGCAAGCGAAATGCCAGCAGGTAGAAATATTATTTTGTTCCAAAGTAACATTTCAGATGTGCGTCGGCCGAGCTTAACTTTTGCAATTATTCAAGATTAAGTTTTGGCGGAGCGTAAAACCTGCCTCTTCAGAGTAACTTTCTGTGTTTATTAGGCACTGGATGATTATTTCATATCGGTCTTCATTAAAGTTGAAAATGTAAATAAGTTCATATTTTGCTCAATTAATATTTTAACGGATTAAGTTAAAATAGAACAAGTTAATGAAAAGCTTAAATTAAATTAAAATTTTTAATTTTGAATTTTAATTCAGATTTGCTTGTTTTTGCAACTCAGTTGTATTTATTTACTCGCTGTTACCAGTGGCTTCGTCCGCTTGGAATATAAACAATAACCGCGAGGTGTTAATAAATCAAATATACTGTATATAATATAAATGGGGTGTTTTTATACTATGTCTCTATCATTAAACACAATGTTTTCACAGCTATAGCTCCGACGATGATGATCTTTTCATTAACTTCGATGTCCATTTTAACCCCTTGTTCATACCCATACAGTTTGAAACTATAAAATTGACAGAAAAAAACTACTCATGGCTTGTTTCAAGTATCTAGACACATAATTTCAACTTTTTATATTCAACGATAACGAATTTCTAGAAAAACTTCCATCTCCTATTTCAACTCCTTGAACAATTTTTATGGCATTAATTAATTCTTTTTCATCAATTCAAGTTGTTACAAATTTCATCGAAAAATGTTCAATGGTTTAGACGGTAGGGACGAACATACAGACAGATTTACTTTCACATTTATAATATTAGTATGGATAAGTTCCTACATAAAATACATTGGCTTAAAATTAGATAATATATTATCATTCGAGACTATGTATAGAACAAATATATGTTGGATCTAATTAAATCTTAATAATAGTATATCCCATAGTTAAAATGTTTAGTTTTGAATGTTTCATTTACTGAGGTAAATAAAACAAGCATCAATCAGACATGCCCGATTCACACTTATGTCTGACTCATTTCTTGGACAATGCAATTTTAAAAAGCGTTGTCAGAACAATGTCAGGCTAACAACTTAATATGAAGTTACGTGACGGGACTGTTGACTCTTCGATTTAAAGTTTTACACAACAACTTTTCTGTTATCTTTGTTTACAAGCTAAATGGCATATATGTTTGTTTAATACTAAATAAAAGTCTAGTACAAGGCTACATACATGTTGATATTTAGACTAGACTAATATTTTAAACAATAAAAAAAAAATAAGATAGAAGTTAAAACTTGCTTCTAATGCAGCAGTTTAGTGAAATACATAAACTTTTCTTCCACAAATGATTTTATCAGATTCACACCAATTATTAAACACTGGGTAATCTGACGATTATTTAGTATAGTGAAGGGATCTTGCGCTATCCATCAATAATCAATCATCCATCGATAATCAAATATCATCTTCTGAGTACAACTCTCTTTTATTTTTTCTGTTAGCTAATGTCCTATTTCAAGGCCTACATAAAGCTTTAACTAGTAAAGAAAAAAAAGCTTGTGTTAACTCAGACAAGATGAACCTACTTTTCAAAAGTAAAGGTCACGCTCTCATAAGGTTTAAGTTTTGTTCTTACGTTTATTCGTCAACATTTGATATGTGACCTGAATGCCGACCGTCAGTCAACTTTTTAATATGTTTCTGGGGAGATTAGAGCCACCATGGAACGCAGGTGTAACAAGTGAAAACGTGTTAACTACCAAGCGCTTTTTAACTAGCAAGCCTTTACTCCGCGATCTGGAAACCCGCTTCATCACTGGCAACAAGACGCATGACATCTCAGTCTACCCCGTGACCACGGCCTGCTGGAAAGTGTTCGAAACGTCGGGAATTAAAAATGTAAAATAAACGCGATAAAATCCGTAAAGTAATTTTATTTAATAATGTATAATATTCGCGCAAGCAATAGAAATAATTAAGCCTTTACTGTTGATCCCACATTATCAGCAATTAACCCGCAGGACCAAGGCAAAAGATTCAGACTATAGCATAAACAAGACTAGTCCCATGTCTACCACTGTTCATTGATACATCGCTAACCCTATTTCTGTCAAAAGAAAGATAAAAAATTTATTCCATATAGAATCTCCCCTCCTTAAAAGGCGTATCGTGTTTGTGTTACGGAGGCCGCGCTAAATCGTTCAAGTTATAATTGCTGAATTAAAAATTTTACCTTACTCCTTGTTGTGTTTTTCTTCACTCTGTCTTCTAGTCTGGTATATTTTTACAATGATGCTTAACAAATTACTATACATGTAGTTTTTTAAATCAAAACTTTGTATTTGTTTAAGTTTACATAATTTCTAGTATATTGTATTAAAGGTTTTAACTATAAATTACCTGATATACGAAGCAACTATTTTTAAACGTTATCATTGGCCGTATTTAAATGAGTAAAAAAAGGTCACAGCATTATTTTCTATCAATCAATTAACTGTCAACATTTCAACATCATACAGATTGAGAGTAATTAAGCAAGGAGTATCTAAAGGTATCAGTAATTCCATAAAAACGTTCAAAATGACAAAGCTTCTCAAAAGCCATTAAAATTTTTGGTCTTTCAACAATATAAGAGTTTTCTCTTTTTATATGTAATAGTCTTACGAGATAGCTGCATTGTTTCTTTTTTATTGTTTAACATAAAGCTTCTTGGCAACTGTTCTACGATAAAACTGTAGATAAATTCGAGAAACAAAACTGCTTTTAACAGATCAATACAAAATAATTTCTTTGACAAACTTTTGACACAGAGCAGAAACTGGAGATTTTTTACTATTGGTTGCAGCTGTAATGCAGTAGTATAATGGCACTACCGTGTTCCGGTTTGAAGATAACTGAATTTTGCTTAGCTAAAACATGACAGTTAGTTCGTTTTTCTATTTATAGCTCTAAAGATATAAGTCCAAAGTTAGTACCCATACATTTAAACAATAATAGGTATATATAGTGCTACTTTAAAACAAAAACATGTCAAGTTATGTTACGTATAAAATTTTTCTATGACATAAAGCATATTATTACAGTATATTTAGAACATTGATTAATATATAGACCGATAAAACGTTTTTAATTGATAAGTTAACATATTGTGACAAATAAAGGTAAAAACTTTAACGGATTATACTAATCGTCAATCAATTTCATATGCTTTAGTGAAAATTTTTCATTTCCTACATAATGTTTAGTTTAGATAATTTATTCGTGCTTTTATCGCCCATTTGGATTTTTTAAAATACCGATAACAATTAGAAGGAGTGACGCAAGGAGGCCAAAGTTCCCGAGGCTTTTTAAATATTAAAATGAATCAACTAATTCAGAAGATTTGCAACGTGAAGGTAGATTGCCGAGTAGATGATGTATGTTTTAATAATTTAAGTTACGCAGATATGGTGCCGCTTAGCCCTTTAATTGGCGGACTCATACAATTTATATCAAAATGTGAAAAGTAAGCGGATAAACATGGTCTATGTTGTAATTCTAATAAGAGTAAACTTATAATTTTCTTTGTAAAAACAAGACTCCATTAGCGTATTAGCTTTAGTATTACTTAACTACCAAAAAACAGTCAGTAAACTAGAATTATTTTAGAATTTTCTTGATTAACGTGAAGTTATGTCATGATTTTTTTTAATATATTATTATTCTATATATTTTTTTAATATATTATTATATATTAAAAAATATTTTTAAAAAGGCTACAAAAGTATACCGCATTGCGCGACTAGTTTCTAGAGAAAACTTAAATGTAACTGCATCTTTGTTTTATATGATACGCTTCATCTAATTTTTATATGTTATTGAAATATGACATATCGCTACAAAAATACACAAGTTTTTTATCAAATGATAACTATAACTTTTACTACTGTTATTTGAACAAAATACGTAATATTGCCATCTAGCGACACAAGTTTTAAAATCACAGCCAAAGATGAGTTTTGAGAATATAACTAGATGGCTACTCGTAAAAACTTAATATTCTTAAAAACAAATGAAAAATAGTGTAGTATCAGTCTCTGTGAGCAATTTTGCGTAATTCTTATAACAAAATAACATCAAAACATGAAGCACTTGAAAGTGATATTATTTATTTAGGATTTCTGAATAGTTATTAGTATTTCATAAATTTTTTATGACAATTTTTTAAAAATTTATTTTGAATAAATAATTGCTTTGCTTATGTTCTTAAATGGTGCGTTATAAGTGGCAGTGTAAAGATTTGTTTCGACTTCTCTGCGAGAATATTTATTCCAGTGCCCTCCACATGAATCAAAAGTTGAATAAATATCGAAAAATAGATTGCAAGTCCTAGGCAGTTGCTGGTATTATAATTAGATAGGTTTAGACTAACTAATACCCGCGACTTCCGCGTGGCAATATGTTAAAAATATCTCAATTTTTTTAAAGGAGCGTCAACTACTGCCAGTTAAATAGAGATCTTCTCGTGAAAGTCCCGTCAAAATAGTATCAGCTATTCCAGAGATAAGCCAAAACAAACAGACAAAAATTAAAAAAAAATGTTTTTTTTTTATATGTAGCAGTTATAGGTTACGATGTTTTAAGTAAAGCCGGCTTTTTTAATGCTTCGAAACACTGCAATTTAATATATAACAACGGATTATTAGCTTGTAACTTATGAAAAACTTGCATACTTGCACTTGAAGAGTATCATCGGTTCAATGGTTTGTTTATTTAGAAAATAGACGGGGTCTCGCGTATTCATCTTTTCAATTAAAATTCAAGATCGTCTTTTTTTTCTATTTAATATATATTGTTATGTAGTTAAACTAAATAAACATACGATGACGCTAGTGCAACTAATATTCGATCATAAATTGGAAAGTTAAATATCTACTAATTAAAATACAAGATTTTATTACTTGCCTTAGCAAGAAACAACGTATTTTAACTTATTCCCATATTCTTAAATGTGGGGACAGCAAAAACGTTTTTAAGCATCGTGCTAAAATAGTTTTCAATTCCATTTAAATATGACCTAAAATTTTTGAGTTACCAGGTAGTTAAATCGATTTTGCAGTCTCTACTAACACAATGCCCGCATAAAGCTTTTTCACGCTACCGATTTTTTTACATTCAGGAACAAAAGGTTCATTCAGCCTTTTCTTTGACGTCTTAAATATGTAACAGCTTTTTCGCAAACTGCACATTGTTTCACTGTTCTTGTCAAAAATGCAACAACTTGACAACTGTGTCACGGTAAGGCAAAAATACTGAAGCATTTTTGTCGAGTAAAATATCATTGAAATAATGCATTCTAAAATAAAAATATCAGTCTTAATGTATATCTAGAGATAAAAAATAAAATTATATAAAAACAAAATTATAAATAAATAAATAATAATGATTTTTTACGTCACTTTAGTTTAAAGGGCACAGGATATTAACATTCACATACGAGTACAGTACTCGTATTATGTATGTGATATAAATGTTACGAACACTATAGTTGTAGCATTTATAGATAACTGAAAATGAGGTACTATTAAAGTTCTTTAATAGTTACCTTATTGGATTACAAACGGAACCTCAAAACTCTCCGATTTCGCTGCTAATATAATATATACAAATAGTAGATATACGTCTGAAGTAGGAAATGTTTGTTATTTTGCTTGTTCCAATATAATTGTACTAACTATAATTGTAGAAAATATGAAATTTATCAATATGAAGTAGAAAAAATGGAGAATTATCAAAAATCAACCGGCATTTGTATTATTTTAAAAGCTCGAAATGTAAGCAGTAAATAGTAGAAATATTTAAAAGAAGAAAGTCCCCTGTTTTACAGGGGACCGTCTGTAGCGGTACTACTACGGTGCCTATTTTGCCGCAAAGCAGTCGTGTGAATCATTACAGTGTTTCGGTTTGAAGGGCACCGTAGCGAGCGTATTTACTGGGTAAAAGAGACCTAACATCCTATGTCTCACGTAGGCAGCCCACTGGTGGGCCGTGATATTGCGGATGACAATGGGCGTTGGTGACCACTTTCCATTAGGTGGCCCGACTGTTCTCTGCTTTCATTGTCAAATAAAAAGATAGCAATTTTCATATTTAAGACTAGGTTATAAAGACACTCTTTTCTACTTATGACTTTTTAATCTGAGCCGTATCTTTATATCGTTTAATAGAAGCTCCTCCTAAAACGACGAATATTTAGATTAAAGCACTTTTAGATATTTTGCGTTTTGAAAAGGATTAAGTACCGATTTAGTAGTCAAATGAAAGAAAACAAGTCTGAGTTTTATTTTCAGATGAGCATAGAATATTTTAAGACTGGATGACGGCCTATCTAGGGTTGCCGTTTAGTTCCATTATAATAAAATATTAGACGTTATTTATTTATTTACTCTTCTTGCAGCACAAAAGTACTTAAGGCTATTGGCATTTTCTTCCAGTCAATCAGTTATTGTGAGTAATAGAAGTTTAAGGTAAACGAAAATACTTTGAATTTTTTGGGTTCCGGAAAAGCCTAATGGTAAATTGGGTGGTATAAACATTATAATGCTGTTAATGTACAAAAAAAGCACTAAAAAAAAATTTTTTTTAGATTTCCAAACGTACCCAATTATGTTGATGATGACTATATGAATTACTATTTTCACAGAAATATTATGTGTGTTCATCATCATTATCATAATCATCAGCTTGTGTTAGTCTACTACTGGATATAGGCCGCCCTCATTATGCCTTTGGACCGTATCCCACCAATGGCTGGTCCAATGCGCATTGGCAGGTGAACCGACTTTTTATGCCCTTCCGACGCACTGATCATCTACTTTTTAGACAATTGGGTGATCGGCCAAAATTGCCCTAACCAACATGAGAACAACAATAAAAATTGTAACTGCCTAGTCGTAAGGGCGTGTGCTTTAGAAACCGGAGATCGTGGGTACGAATCTTGCGGGGACTCAAACTGTATGTGTTGGAAGGATAAAATTCACATACATTATGTAATCATAAAAAAGTATAACGTTATTTTATAGATACAATGTTTTAAACACAATGTTAATAAGATTCTATAATAGTAATTGTACGCCTTAGATATGCTTTCACAAGCTATCAATCAATACAGCTAATGTAACGTAACATTTGAGCATCAGTTCCCTGTAATTAATGTTAACCTTCTTGCTACTTAGGTAATGTAGTATGAAATCGATCATATCAAATATATGAACACGATAGAAATTTTCGTTCTTACCACTGGTAATCATAATTAATAATTCTCTTTCTTACTAATAGCGAAAATTGTAAGGGTGGATGTTTGTTACTCTTTTACTTAAAAACTACTGGGTGGATTTTAAAGAAAGTATAAATGACATACCTTAGATAATGGAATAACTTATAGGATATAATAAGTATAAGGATATGGTGTACTATTCAAAATATGAGAAAAACCGTCATGTATGTAAAAAAAATCAAAATGCGATCGGCAAGCTATTCCAGTACGAACCACAAAAACATTCGGCTTATATAACATATATATATTATGGATAGTATGGTATAGTATGGTATATTATGGACGATTATATTGTTAATGTTATTAATATATTAAAGAATATTTATTTAATTTATGTACAATAAATTAAATAAATATTTTAACTCTCAATGAAAAACAAGGGTCAAACTTGTCAACTCTTAGGGACTGGTCAACTCTTTTATTCCTTTATGTTAGATTTATAATATTAACTTCTATAAAAAAATTAATTTGAACTCACGAAATTCTTCTACATATTATAATAAACGTTATTAAAAACCGTAAAATTAAATTTTTACGTTTAAAATAAAAAAAAAATTGCACAGGAAAAAAATATTAATTTTATTTGCGATATACGTATCAATATTGCTGAGCTAAAACCTTATTGGTCCAGCGTTCATGATATTTATTTGTCTTACTTTATGTTTTAGTTATATATTTTTTTAATCTCATTGCATTTGCGATGTATGTTTTCATAGATTCTGTGATGTCTATCAGAAATGCTGGACTGACTAAATAAGTTTATTATTATTAATATATATTTTCTGATGTGACATAAAAGTATTAAAACTAAAGGAGTGATATTTTCAACAACTTATAAATTAATGCTGAAAAATATTAAGTACTTAAAAATAACAATAAATTTAACCCTTCGTATTAAGTAACTATATTATTAAAATCTAACACAGAACGTAGGTTTGCTTTATAAATTAACCAGTTTAGTATTTTAATCGGGGCTACATTATGCGCTTTATCTTGACTTGAGTAATTGAGAATTCTAAATGAGGTCTGGACTCCCTTTGAATATTTTAAAACTATCTTTACCACTCGGTCGAAGCCAAAATTTCATTAAGCAGCGAAGTGGGCCAAAAAACTTTGCATGTTTTGCAATTTTTTTTCCATCCAAGAAATGTTTGAAGTTTAACGTACAAGGTACACGAAGAAAGTATAACCTAATTAAGAAGAACTAACACCTGTATGCACAATGGAAATAGCCTAATATTTTATATTAATGAAGCCTTTATTCATCATAAATTAGATTTAATTATTGGCGATATATAAGCCTAACATTCTTGGGCACAGTACAGACTAACACCCGAGGATATTCACGTAGCGAAAATTATCTTAAAATAAAATATATTATTACTATCATACTTAAAATGATAAATAAAGTTATCGTGAGTTATTTTCGATCAAAATTTAAGAAACGTTTACGAGTTTGAACGAGTTCATTATATTCAATCGTTTAAAAGTTTTATTAGTGATGTTTAAAGTTGGTAACGGTTTCTTCAAATTTTCAGTTAAAATTTCAATTCCGCTAGCATATTGACATAGTCATTTGGCAGTCTGCCAATACGTAACTTTTGTTTTTCAAAAGAACTCATTAGAACGGTCATGAATTGAATACGTGATGCAGTTTTATAAATTTTATAGTCTTATTTATATTTTAACTTGAAAATAGAGTAATAATAATACGTTAAATACAGAGCTACACTGTTAAAAACATTTTTGAAAGTGACACTCACTTTTAGGCATTCTTGCCTAAAGTGAGTGTCACTTTCTAAGAAAATCTTCAAGAAAATTTAGATAGTTATAATGCTGCCTCCGTTCAACCCTTTGGACCATTTTTTAAGTATATACCAAATTTCATGAAAATCGGATCAATAGTTAAGACAGTAAAACCGGACAGACACACAGACTGACGGACAGACAGACAGACAGGCGGACAGACAGAGTGACTTTCGCATTTATATTATTGATATGGAAGTGTGAATTATAGATTTTTTTAATGTGATTGACATTCAATTGATCTTCTCAAACACATTACTCGCATTTGCTAACATCTGAAAGAATTATGATGTTGAAATGCGGTCTACTGACACACTTTAAATTTAATTATTCTATCATACATTCATCTCCTATGCGAGAGCTGGAGTAGACATCATTAAGCATTATCATCATCATCATCATGTGTGTAAGTTCACTGCTGGACATAGGCTGCCCATAATGCACGCCTTTTCCACTAGCGGGCTTTTCACCGTATCCCACCACGCTGGTCCAATACGGCTTGGTGGGTGCATCGACTTTTTACATGCCCATCCGATGCATGGATTTGGTCAATTAACATTTTTATGGTCAATCCTAATAAACGAAAGATGTACTTGAAATATGTAAATTGAAATAGGAAAATTATCAAATCTTTGACGCGATTGCATCCAACCCGCTTGAATTCCAAATTGATGTCAAGCCTTTTTAAATGCAGATTTCGTCATAAACTACCACTTAGAATATAAAAGAATTTTTTTTTTCGTTCATCGTTTTTTGATTGACTGATTGGTGATGACAAAAAAATCACGATTTTTGTTTAAAATGTCTAGTATTATTACCAAATGATTTGTTCTTAATGTAATATTTTATAGACTGCCTAAAAATTCTACACAAACATATATACGGCTTTATTCAGTAATATCAGGTTATTATTAAAATTGTATATACAACTATACACTTCTTTTTCTTAAGCCATTTTAAAAATCTAAGGGCACGTCAAGCCCTATGGGTGCTGTAAATTTGTTAGGTTTCAAGTCTATGCTAAATCTTTCGAATACATTTTATAATTTAGAATATGTGTGATATAAACAATAGTGTAAAAATTTCCAATTTAGCAAAAAATGTCACTGAACTTTTTTTAAATACTTCTGTCTTTTTATTGTAAAAATAATAAACATAAACCGAATTACAATTCCCTACCCACGGTCGTCATAAAAATCACTTATACACGTATGCATTATTCAATATTTCAAGGGTGTTATTTTTTCTTTACATCTCAAATATAACTGAAAATTCAATTATTGCAGACAGCATATTTTAAAAAACACAAAATAAAAGGGTATCCACCTGTAGTACACTATAAAACACGCCGCGAATCTAAATGACTGAGCACCGTGTTGTGTTTGGCCACTCATACAGTCTATAATTTCAATTTTTTTTTCATTTTGTGAAGTAAAATTCAAAAAAGATGTAAAATGAACAGTAAAATATAAACTAACACTACGCAGTCTTAGTTATCATGTTAATTGTGGTATCTCAATGTTACATTAACTATGGTAGTGCTTAGTTTTGTTGTTCAGAATCCTATGAGAAAACAATTTTGTATTATCATTGTTGGGACAGTATGGGCCGATCATCCAATTATTTGACAATTTGGATTATCTATGTTTTTACGGACTTATAAAACGTTACTCATCGTTGTCAAGATCATGTTTGGCAATCTAGCCTTCTAGATCTTCCATCGAATACAGTTAACACCTTATGTTTTATAATACGAGGTCAAATGCCCTCGCTCTTCGTAAATACGGTTATTTATGTAAGTCTGTATGGATTCAAAGCCACATAATAGCTTTAAAACAGCTAGTAAAAACTGCATAGTTTTCTAATATAGAAATGATAACGATTAAAAAACTGGCTCAAAATTTTAAATCATAAAAATGTATTGTTTCTTGCTCTGATTGTCATAATATTAATACGAAGAATTTTCAAAAGTTTTATCAATGCACAGGAAAAAAATAATTTTCTTCGCTTTTATTTTTTCCTATTTTTATTGCTGAGCTAAAACCTTATTGGTCCAGCGTTTATGATATTTGTTTGTCTTACTTTATGTTTTAGTTATATTTTTTTTACTCTTATTGCATTTGCGATGTGTGTTTTCATAGAAATTGTGATGTCTATCAGAGATGCTGGACTGACTAAATAAGTTTATTATTATTATTAATATATTTTCTGAGGTGACATAAAAGTATTAAAACTAAAAGAGTGATATTTTCAACAACTTATAAATTAATGCTAAAAAATATTAAATACTTAAAAATAACAATAAATTTAACCCTTCGTATTAAGTAACTATATTATTAAAATCGTATAACACAGAATGTAGGTTTGCTTTATAAATTAACCAGTTTAGTATTTAAATCGGAGCTACATTATGCGCTTTATCTTGACTTGAGTAATTGAGAATTTAAAATGAGGTCTGGACTCCCTTTGAATATTTTAAAACTATCTTTACCACTCGGTCGAGGCCAAAATTTCATTAAGCAGCGGAGTGGGCCAAAAAACTTTGTATGTAATTTTTTTCCATCCAAGAAATGTTTGAAATTTAACGTACAAGGTACACGAAGAAATTATAACCTGATTAAGAAGAACTAACACTTGTATGCACAATGGAAATAGCCTAATATTTTATATTAATGAAGCCTTTATTCATCATAAATTAGATTTAATTATTGGCGATATATAAGCCTAACATTCTTGGGCACAGTACAGACTAACACGCGAGGATATTCACGTAGCGAAAATTATCTTAAAATATAATATGTTATTACTTTCATATTTAAAATGATAATTAAAGTTATCGTGAGTTATTTTCGATCAAAATTTAAGAAACGTTCACGAGTTTGAGCTGAGTTCACTATATTCAATCGTTTTAGTTTTATTAGTGATGTTTAAAGTTGGTAAAGGTTTCTTCAAACTTTCAGTTAAAATTTCAATTCCGCTAGCATATTGACATAGTCATTTGGCAGTCTGCCAATACGTAACTTTTGTTTTTCAAAAGAACGGTCATGTATTGAATACGTGATGCAGTTTTATAAATTTTATAGTCTTATTTATATTTTAACTTGAAAATAGAGTAATAATAATACGTTAAATACAGAGCTACACTGCTCAAAAACATTTTTTAGAAAAAAGTGACACTCACTTTTAGGCACAGAAGCAAGAAAATTTAGATAGTTATAATGCCGCCTCCGTTCAACCCTTTGGACCATTTTTAAGTATATACCAAATTTAATGAAAATTGGTTCAATAGTTAAGACAGTAAAACCGGACAGACACACAGACTGACGGACAGACAGACAGACAGGCGGACAGACAGAGTGACTTTCGCATTTATATTATTGATATGGAAGTGTGAATTATAGATTTTTTAATGCGATTGACATTCAATTGATCTTCTCAAACACATTACTCGCATTTGCTTACATCTGAGAGAATTAAGATGTTGAAATGCGGTCTTGACTTACACTTTAAATTTAATTATTCTATCACACATTCATCGCCCATGTGAGAGCTGGAGTAGACATCATTAAGCATTATTATCATCATCATCATGTGTGTTAGTTCATTGCTGGACATAGGCTGCCCAATGCACGCCTTTTCCATTAGCGGTTTTCACCGTATCCCACCACGCTGGTCCAATACGGCTTGGTGGGTGCATCGACTTTTCACATGCCCATCCGATGCATGGATTTGGTCAATTCGCCTTTTTAATGGTCAATCCTAATAAACGAAAGATGTACTTGAAATACATAGTTATAGATGTATTGAGATTTTTTTTCCTTCGCGATAACTCGGACTATTATCGGAATACGATGACACCCGAACTGTTACTTAATGATCGTACGACACGAGTGACATTTTTATGTCTATTAATACGCAACTTTATTGTTTAGTGTCAAGTGTTCAAATGATCGTTTATTTGATAGCTTCCGTGGTGGAATTAACCATTACAACCCGGCGGAGTCGAGGGGCTGTGCAACTTTAAGCGTGCACAGGCTTCTCCTCTTAATTTGTTGGCTTAGCTCGAGGGTCCCCAGAGGAGACCTCGGCTCGGCCCACTATTTTTAAACCGTCAGCGATCTAATCGAGGGCGCCCGGTGGGCCGAACTTCGGCTCGATCAGTTGCTTTAGGACATGTTAATTTTTAAGCTAAAACCGCTCTATCTAGTGGGTGAAAATCGGCCTGGTACGTGCCGATATCTGGTGTACGGGGTATGCGTTTGCCCTCGGCGGCGAGGGCAAAAAGTGTTTCGGTAGTACGATTTAACACGTGCTTGCACGATCGTTATATCGTCGTCCGGATCTGTAAGTATGTGGCGCGGTCGCCTATATCTGGCGTGCTTTCTAGTGTTTAGGACGCGTTATTTTGCGTGGTACGTAAGCGGCGGCGCTACGTACCAGTTCATTCGGATGTTGCGAAGCCGAGTCGAAAAATCGGATGGATGCTTGTTTCAAAAGTTGATGTATTGAGGGCAATTCCAGGTCCACATGCAGGTCAAGGTTGCGCACGCACAGTGACACCGCGGCCCTGCGTATTAACCTGTTTTGGGTTCAGAGTTTGTGGATGTTTTTGGGGATGCATGAGCAAACACCGGACTGGCGTAAGTCATGATGGGACGGATAACTGTTTTGTAGAGCAACACCTTGTTGCGCAGAGATAGCTTGCTCTTGGGATTTATCAGGGAACAGGCGACCTAGGACGTAAGCCGCTCTGTTTTTGACCTGCTTGATGTACGGGCCGAAGCTGAGGGTTTTATCGAGGGTGACCCGAGGTATTTGATTTTATCTACCCATGGAATTGGGTAGTCTAGAGTCGGATCATGGAGGGATTGTCGGCATTCTGTGTGTAAACAAGACTGCCGCGCTTTTGGAAGGGTTTATTTCGATTCTCCAACGTCGAAACCAGTCACCGAAGCATCTGGCTGCGATTTGGAGACGTCGTTGGATTATGAAAGGACATGTGCTGGATGAAAAGATGCAAGTATCGTCTGCGAACAAGGCGGTGCTTACTTTGTGATTGTGTGGGATATCATTTGTGTAGAGGGTGAATAGGACAGGACCTAGTACGGAGCCTTGTGGAACTCCGGCTAGTAGCGGGTGTGGTTGAGATTTCGATCCCTCTACGCGGTATCGGAACGTTCGTTTCCAGAGAAAGTCTCGTATGATGAGTACGAGGACGTCTGGCACGCCGAGCTTATATAACGTATATAAGCCCGTCGTGCCATACTTTGTCGAACGCCTTCGCCACGTCGAGGAAAAAGCGCTCCTGTGTGTTGGCTCCGTAACATGCGGGATTTGATGTGCTCCTGATGCGGTGCACCTGATGTGTACAGGAATGTTTGGCCGAAAGCCGAACTGGACTGGATTGGGAAGCCCATTAGCAGATAAGCTGTTCTGTTGATTAACTAAGTGGTATGTCATGCTTTTCATACTGAAAGGCCTTTGAAAGGTCATTAAAATATTTAAAGCAAAGAAATAAAAAGAAGTCTTTTTCCTTCTTCCTTTTCCTAATCATTGTATAATAATCGAAAAAATTTTTGGCTCCCATCCTATGACAGCAAGTTATGATAAACATTCATACTGAAGTTCTTTTTAAATTGAATAATATTTACATGGATTCATCAATTTGTCTATAAATATAAGTTTACGGCAGAGCTGCGTACGTACTGAACGTCGAGCTTAATTAATTGAAGTTTTTGAAACTAAACTAATTTCAAGTGAACTGAAAGGTCTAACATAATAATGGAAATATATTGTTTAGAAGTTTTGTTTCACTC
The DNA here is from genome assembly GCA_029286875.1 of Lamproptera curius. NCBI lineage: Eukaryota > Metazoa > Arthropoda > Insecta > Lepidoptera > Papilionidae > Lamproptera > Lamproptera curius. The sequence goes on along the minus strand of JAGSMT010000050.1, from coordinate 697,459 downwards.
CTAATTAAAGAAGCGCCTCAAAAATTTCAGAATAAGCTCTTAAAATTTTGATAGAATCATAACCTTTGAAATTCAAATGGAAACTGAAAGTTGTAATTTAACAATGTTCATTTTAATTTTTATCATTACTTCATACAGACTAGCCTGAAAAACGCATTTTTAGTTTGTTAGATTGACTGAAATTATGAGTGACAATTGTTTAAAATGAATATTGATGATGGATATTATGACTCCGTGAATGGTCATTGAGATTGTCAATGAGAGTCCATGGGGATTCTGGAAAGGATTTGAAACGTCAGGTATAAATAGTATTAATATTATAGATGCAAAAGTATCATCGTCTGTTTGTCAACAACAATGAAAATTTTGTTGATTCCCCGCAGGATTCGAACCCACGACCTCCGGTTTCTAAAGCACACGCCCATACCACTAGGCTACGGAGGCAGTTTTACCATATATGGTATTGCGGAATTAAAAAAGTACTATTGACTGGACCTACTGTACTATGGACTGCTTAAATAAAAAGCAAATGTGTACAAATGGATTGATGTCTTGAAATACCGGACACTGTAATTGTTTTAAAAACAATGCAATAATTTACTTCAGTAAACTATTGAATTGTGTAAAAAACCTTTTTTTGTTTGTTTTGATGTTAACTTTTGGTTAAAACCTCAGTAAATCATAAACGATTAAATAAAAATAAAATATACACAATTAAGTAACGCCGGAAACAGACGATATATCAAAATCGCCCGAGTTTTGACTGCAAAGTATAAATCAAACAAATTGTTTCACATATACGGTGAAATATTATAAACGTGAATGAAAATTCCATTAGTTGCAGAAAATGCATTCTGTATGAAAATTTAATTACGCCTGACGACGGAAACGTAATAAATTTATTTGCTAGTCGACGATATTCATTTGCACTGTTTTTTTAAGTCATACCGTACAATTAAGAGGTGGGTTTAATTATGTTTCTAAATGTATTCGAAGGAAATGCTTAAGCTGCAATACAAACCAAATCGCCAAAACTTATGATCTTTATAATAAAAATAACAATCTTTTTAAATGTGTACCGTGATACTATGTGCTTTAAATTAATATTATAATTTGAGTGGAATCATTATTCTAAAACATTTTAGTCAAACTGGATGAACTGATTACTTTTGACAATGAGTTAAAATTCCTAGCCAGCTTGTAACCTCGGAAATATGGTTACCTGTTTCATAAATCTTAAAGCGATTATCAAAACGAGACGAGAGTAACTTAATTTTGTAGTAAATTCGAATTAAAGCTGTGAAAAATGTCTTGTTCTACTCTATAAAGTTAAAAAAATGTTCAACGATGGCATTACATAATATAATATTTTATAAAATATTACTAAATATAATATTTAATAAAAAAAATTATCTATCATGTAGATAGATATTTTTTTAAAGCTAGCATATGGCTGAAGCTAAACTTTCCGCTTCAATCTTAACACACTTTTATCGACATTAGGTTCTCAGTTTTTGAGTTAAAAGAGAAACTAATAAAAGTGAAAGAAAAAATATGGAATCATAAAGAAACTTTATAACAAGGAAAAATTTTACCAATATGAAAAAAGCATAAAAACTTCACGTATGCTGCAACAGACATCAAAGGAATTTTAATATTTTGAACGTTTAGTCTCTAAAGCATTTATGTTCCATATATGGTACAGTTTTAGAACTAAAATGATTTTGATAAATTTCGACTTTTTTACAATGCATTCCTAATAAACGTTACTCAATACACATGATGCATAAACCAAAAGGAAGCCTTTAGGACTAATTTACATGACATTAAAAGTATTTTTTTTTATTTTCTATTCGATTTATTATTTACCTTAACGAATTTTTAGTATATGAAAATGAATAGTTGATAGAAAAAAAATTAAGTATTTTTTAAACTACGGCTTTAATTTCCTTTGGTAACAAAATTTATTGGTTAGGGTTACGGTACTCAATTTTGGAGCATTTTAAACCTAGAAGGACTTTTTTTCATATGAGTTTCGGGCTAAAAATACTTTAGTTACCCAGCGTGTGAGAATTTGTCTCTTCGTTTTCTCTTCTGGAAGGACAACATGAATGCTTCATTAAAAAAGCCGAGAAAATGTTAAATTGGCTCCTATCCACTGTAAGTTATATTAAAAGTATAAGTCAAGTTCTTATCAAAAGTTATAATATAAATGCGAAAGTAACTCAGCCTGTCTTAACCATTAAACCGATTGCGATATAATTAGGTACATGCTTTGAATGGAATCCAAGAAGGACAAAGGCCATTAATTATATACATAGGACATATTACGATAAAGGTGGTAGAAAGGGTTAAAATAGGGGATGAAAGTCAAGATGGAAATTTTTCAACATCGAAGCGACGTGTATTTTTCTCATTCCACGCGGCTGAAGTCGTGGGTAACAGCTAGTTTGTAATTACATATAGCAAAGTCAGAAAATAGATATAAACATCTTGCAGAGTTTTTAGGGTTAAGATTAAATAAAAAGTCTTTTTAAGTAAAGTACCCTCGACTTCAATAGGTTGACGTAAGTTGTAAACAAACAGTATTTTTCATCATTATCACGAGTACCTACCGAGAGACTGTATGACTTAGGAATTTAGATACTGAGCTGGAACAAACAACAGGATACCACGGCATCTCAAACCTTTGAATTAGAATTGCGCTTCTTTGCTATACAAGAGTGCCGACCATCGAACAGTGGAGAACATAGGCATCTAAAGTGGTAGCTAGAAGAGGACACTGCTTCTTAACATTCCGAGCAACGCAGGTTCTCTCAAGATACGGCCCTTTTGGGAGGGAACTGTGCTGCTTGGCCGGTAGAGCCTACAAAGAAGTGCCACTATTGTGGCGCAGAAGCAGGCCAGGGACACGTCATGTCGCACCGGGGTCGCCGAAGACAGTTATCAGTGCCCGCGGCCTCGGCCAGTGGTGGTGAAGCTTGCGACCCTTATTTTTTAAATTAAAATACAAAAAATACTACGATATTTTAAACATAAAATAAGATAAATCAAGGGATAGAAGTTACGCTAAGAAATATTTCTGTTGAAAATAAGCTAAGCAGTGTGTATCCTGGTTAGGTTCATGTTGTAGGATTATAAAGCTGAGATCTTACCTTGCTATAATGGTCAGCATTGGAGCTTAGTACTCACAGCTCAAATAGCTCCTTGCGAGAGGCGGTGGACCTGGTTTCAGGGAAGATTACGGATTTTGTTTGCTGCTAATGGTACTTTTTAACTGAATTCGGCAGCGTGGATGGTTCCAAAGGAGTTGTGTTGTCTGGAAGATCCGTTCAGAGATAGGAAGACAATTGCGTATGAAGACCTTAAGGATTGTAACGTATAATCTTTCTGTGACCGATACGGGGATAGCAGCGGAGCTTTTCGCTAAGCCCGCGCAGAGGATTGGGAGTTTTGAAACGCTTGGCTCGTGCCTAAGTAATGGAGTTATTAAATTTGTTGCTCAGGTGCTGGCCGTCACTGGAGGAGTCACAAAAGCTTCACTAACATTGAGCCTCTGAACGGCAGACACGTATTTGTCAACAAAGGTTTGAGTATAAATAAATTATATAAAGAATATTTGTTACATAACAAAATTGATAAATTTAATCATGGTCTTTATGAGTTTTTTTATATATATGTGTGTGTGTGTGTATGTATGTATGTATATGTATATGTGTTACTTGGTTACTCCGCTTGTACTTTATAATTGTGTTATTTTTTTTAATGCTACGTATTATCTCTGTACAATATATACATTCCGTTTATTAAAAATTGTTAAATTTGTGATGGAAATTAAGTCTTTAAGTTAGTATATGAAAAATTATTAAAAATTTTGGTCTACACATAAAACATCATAGAACAATATATTCGATAATATATAACTCAAAGAAATAAATAAAACCACCAATAACGTCATTTTTGAAGATTGTTTATCATTGTAATGAGGAATAATAAAAGTTCATTAAGGTGTATGTTTTCATAAAAATTAATTTATTTAAAAAATCTTTATTCTATGTGCATGAAACATGTCGTAAACAACATTTTGATAAAAGTAATACCTCAAAAGATATCAGATATTTAAAATGCGGTGGCAAAAACCACGGGACAGTTTTGTGGACAAAGCGCCTTGTTATCCGCTTGTATAGCGCAAAATGGTTATATAAGTTTGAAGTTAGTCGGTCGGATATTTTTTAGTTAAAATTTCACTTGTTTTTAACATAATCTGAAATAGATAATAATGTCTTTCTTGGTCTACTCCAATTCATTATTATGTTGTTATGTCATTAATAAAACACTAATACGTACATCGCAATCAAGTATGTGTATTGTATGTGTGATGATGTCATATTATTAAAATGACATATTTTTACTCGATGGAAGGCGAGTTCAGGACAAGCTACTTTAAAGCGAATACCATAATTTACTATGATTTTAAATTTGAATTGATTTTGAACTGCCTCAATAGCCTAGTGGTACAGGCGTGTGCTTTAGAAACCGGAGGTCGTGGGTTCGAATCTGCGCGGACTGAACAAACTTTCATTGTTGTTTCCTAGTTGGTTAAGGCAATTTGGGCCGATCACTCAATTGTCTGAAAAGTAAGATGATCCATGCGTCGGATGGGCATGTAAAAAGTCGGTCAACCCACCAACCCGCACTAGACCAGTGTGGGATACGGTCCAAAAACTCCCTAATACATAGAAGTGTATTAGGAGAGGCCTATGTCCAGCAGTGGACTATCACAGGCTAATGATGATGGCTATGATTTTGACAAGTAATCAATATGTGGTTGTAAGTTGTTATTTTGGATCGGCGGATCTCATCAAATTCCATCAAACTAGAAACCTACAATACCTCAAAGTTGTTTCTCTGCAGGATTCTAAACCGTTAAGTAAGGGCTAATACCACTTACTAATACTAGTACTTTCTTCAATATCTTTTCTACAATATGCATTTTGTTCTTCTTTAATTGTTCAAGTTTATTTATGTAAACAACGTTTACTGCGTACGATTATTTCATTTTAAAACTTCTTTTCGACCGACTTCCCAAAAGAAGGAGGTGTCAATTCGGAGAGTATGTTTTTTTTTTATATGTTGTTACCTTGTTGCTCCGCTCTTAGTGCTTTAAGATTTTAAATGGGTAGCTATTACTGTCATTTGATCCCTGTTTTTAATAATTTTTGATTTAGTTTAGTAGATATTTAAAAAGTTTAGATAATTATAGCGTCAAAAATCACGACCTTGGTGATTAAATGCAAACGCTGAGTGAAAACCGTAAAAGATATCAAATTAAATTATCGTAAGCATCTATCAATATTGAGAATATATATATACTTTAAAACATATGAAATATTTAAAATACGGTGGCTGAAATCATGGGACAGCACAGAGCGCGTTGTTACCCGCTTGTAAAATAGTTATATACTGTTTGAAGTTAGTCCTACTTTTTTGTTAAAATTTCACTTGTTTCTATCCTAATATGGTATCTACCATTTCCATGATAACTTTCACATACCAAAGCTACGTTGAATAAAAATAATATTTTTATGATCTTAATAAATGTGTTATAATAAAAACTACAAATATATTATATTTTCAATAATTAATTGATAATTAAACACTGTGCGGGAAGATTTTAACGAACCTTACTTTATAACTTATACGTTACAAAAAATTGGTCCTTCAAAATTGTAGAACAAACTTTTGTGTGTAAGAATACTTTTTAATACAGTAGAAAGTATTTTAATTACCAAAATATTTTTTATGGTTCAACTAACTATCTAACTTTTTTACAGTTTCACGTCAAATGAGAAACTTTGAAATTTAATTAAAAACTTCGTTTTTTAATTATTTTACTACCGATTTAAACATGAACTGTCTGAACAGGTCTAAATGTTTAATGGCACAAAATTGAATTAAAACAATAAAAATGCTAAGAATTTCTGGATTACTATTTAACGCCATCTAACATCAAGCTCCACAACAACTTTCTATTAAAAAAACTACTTCATTTTATAAGCACACGTCTAACAGTTGTTGTATAATAACGTTAAAGAAAATAATGATATGTATCGTTTACCATATCCGCTTTAAAATCAAAATTAACGATTAACAAATAGATTGTTAATTAAACCAAAACAAATTATGCCATAAATATTTATTTAATTAAATTAAGTAAGCGTTTATAATATAATAACTTGATAGATATTTTGCATACAATTTACGATTCTGACATATTCTATTATTTTTATTAATAATACATAGCTATACACCTGCTGTTTGCAGTGTTAAATTTCTTACACATTTACGGTCCTCTACTAAAACCACATTACTATTATATAACATAAACAACACAGCTATTATTAGGTAGAATAAATAGTGTACGTCTATAACAAAGTACTTGTTTCCGTTGCATTTCCAAAGTAATGGATATCTTTTTAACTTTCAGTTGGCTGTAAATAATTCGTGAATTATTATCAGTCGAATGCAGCAATCTCAGCCATTCATCAGTATAGTCGGTTGAAAAAAGTATATTTTTCCTTTCATTGTTATCCGTTAGCACGATGGCTTAAATATAAAGCATCAGGTACATAATTGATGCTTTACTTAGTTGAACTATTCTCTATATAAAGCATTTTTTTTATTATGACTATGTTTTATTACTACTTCGTTAATTTTAAACTTTTGATTAAATAAATAATTTACTTTTGTTTATCAACAAGATTCTGTAAATTAAAAAGCTAATATCCCTCTTTTTAATTTGCATTATAAATTTCGTTTACTTGCTACTTGAGTTGGTAGGCCTCCTTTGAAAAGGGGGCGGCTAAGGCGGTTACACAGCAGCGCCTTTTGTGCCGCAAAGCAGTAGTGTGAGAACACTACTATGTTCCGGTTTAAAGGGCACCATAGCCAGCGTATTTAATAGGTAAAGGAGACTTAACATCCTATGACGGTATGTAGGCAGCGTATTGAAGATACCATTGGTATTGCCAACGTCTACGGGCGTCGCTCACCACTTACCATGAGGTGACTCAGCTGCTCTTCTGCCTTGGTGGCCAACAAAAAAATACTTATCTTTAAAACTAATAGAAGGCTTTACTATCTAAAAGCAGAGAGTTTGTTTAGAGCAGTAATAATATTATTGTTGATTTTTTTAAAATTAAGTCAACTTACTTGACCAACCACTGCTAACGAGACGACAAATTGCTGATAGGCCACCGGATATTACCCCCCTACTATGTTGACTTTGTTACAATCAACTGTTGCCGATGCAGCCATCCAGGAAGAATTGATTGATTTATGAAAAAAATATTATCCCATCTGTATACCACAGTTAATACGAAAATTTAGTAGCAACTAATGACAATTAGTGATTTTACATTTATTGGTAAATTAATGTTGATTTTGGAAAGGTTGTTACTTGATTAAACTTCAGAGGTTTTTTTTTTGCTAGTTAAGTTCAAATTTTTGTTAAGTTTCTTGTTGTTTTATTAAGGAAAAAATAATGTGAAGTAGGCATATTAATTTTTATAACTATATCATAACTTGATTATGTTAAAATAAATAAATCGAACTAATATCTTATGTATCTACTGTCTCATTTCTTTCATGCTTAAATTTTTTAGTAATAATTTTATTCTTATATGTGGGAATATCAAAAACATTGAATATCGGTCCAAAGTAAGTATAAAATTTCTATTCAATATGAAATTATCAAAAGCATAACGTTATTTTATAGGTACAATTCTATAACCACAATGCTAAAATGATTATATAATAGCAACTGTACGCTTTAGATATGCTTTCACAAGCTATCAATCAATACAGCTAATGTACCATAACATTTGAGCATTAGTTCACCGCAATTAATGTTACCCTTCATGCTACTTCGGTTATGTAGTATGAAATTGATCATATCGAATATAAGAACACAAGATAGAAGATTTTGTTCTCACCACTGGTAATCCTGCAATTCTACTTACTCCTAATATCATAAATAAGGTTGTATGGGAGGACGTTTGTTACTCTTTCACTCAAAAACTACTTGATGGATTTTAATGGATGTATATAACAACATACCTTAGATGCTGGAATAACTAATAGGCCATAATAAGTATAAGGTAAGAAGTTTAGTATTCAAAATATAAGAAGAACCGTCATGTATGTAGAAATTAAAATGACATCGGCAAGCTATTCCGGCACGAACCACAAAAACATTCAGGCTTATAAATAAATAATGAGTAATGACTGTGATTACAAATCACAATCGTCAAGTGGGTGTAACGGCAGGACGACGCTAGTAGAAGATATTTTGATTATATTATAAAAGAATCATTCATACATTGCGTTATAGTGTGTAGATTAAAAATAATCTATGTACAATAAATTAATTATTCTATATTTAAATTAATTACTACTCGTAAATTTAATTATGACCACAAATTTATTATGTAAATTTTATGTAATAATGCTGTCGTAAAGTTACATGGTGACATTCCATTTTACTTAAAGAGAGATAGAACTCGCTGAAAGCGTTGACAGGATCTCTCAACGACAAACAAGGGTCAAACTAACTTCTTTGTATGTCTAAACGTGACGGGAATGGTCAACTCTTCTACTCTATTTAGTAGTTTTATAATAATAACTTCTATAAAAAATACTTCTTCGACATGGTATGATATACCTGGTTATAAAAATGTATTCTACTATTGCAAAACATGTAATAAAAATTGTCTTGTTTATTATTAAATGCTTTCTCTTTTAAAATTTTTGTATGTAAAGATATTTAACAGTATTTTCATTATTTTATGGAGCAAAACTTTAGATTTACGTTCGGGGTAGACGTAATAAAATCCTATAGCCAGTTTTTAATTAATTTTTTTATCATAATTTCAAAAACAGTGACTGCATACAATGGATGATCTACATTGCAGTAAACTTATGGAACCCGTTATACATTGACTGTTACAGACGGTATAGGTAACAGGTACCTACTTTTTCAAGTCAAATAAATGCTTCAAGCGTGTTTCTTTCTTGAAAGTTGGGACCGCTGTAGATAGATTTTTTTAAAACAAAACATTTAGATGGCCCATATGGAGGCCTAAGTTTATGTAGAAGGTTATCACCTTATAGTCTAGAGCTATAAAAGTTTGTATTAGCTTACCATACTATCATTAATAAAGTTAGTAAATGAATAAAGTCAAAGATAATGATTTAGGTTTACAAATGCACTCATATTTATACACTCTTATACACACGTAGTCTTAGTAATACTGTTATTTGGATTAACCATTGTAGTGGCTGCCTCCGTTGCCTAATAGTATGGGCGTGTGCATTAAAAACTGGAGGTCATGGATTCGAATCCTGCGGGGACACAACAAATTTTCATTGTTGTTTCTTAGTTGGTTAGGGCTATATGTGCCGATCACCCAATTGTCTGAAAAGTAAGATGATCCATGCGTCGGATGGGCATGTAAAAGTCGGTCCACACACCAACCCGCATTGGATCAGCGTGGTGGGATACGGTCCAAAACTCCCTATTGGGTAGGGGTGTATTAGGGGAGGCCCATGTCCAGCAGTGGACTATCACAGGCTGATGATGTATGATAGTGCGTAATATTGTGGTTTTAAATCCTATGAGAGTACAATTTTGTGTTATCGTTGTTGGGACAGTATGGGCCGATCAACCAATTGTTTGACAAGATTGATTATCCATGTGTTGTGAACATTAAAACATCATTGTCAAGACCATGTTTAGCAGTCTAGCCTTCTAGTTCATCTATCGAATGCAGTCAACCACTTATGTAGTAGAAGTCAAATGTCATTCGCTCTTCATCCATACGATTATTCATGTAAATTGGTATGGACTCAAAACCAACCACAATAACTTGGAGAGAAGGGTAAGTAAAAAGAGCATAATTTTCTAATATCGAAATGATAATGACTAAAAATATGGCCTAAAAATTCAAATTATAAAATGTATTGTTTTTTGCTCTGGTTGTCATATTGCAATTAAAAAGAATAAAGTATTCGAAACAAAATATAAATTATATTTTAAAAATATTGAGTAGTTAAAAATAACAATTTATTGCACCTTTTGCGCAATATAGTAAGAGCTTAATTGTTAAAATCGCATAGAACACAACGTGGGTTTGCTTTACAAATTACCTAGTTTTGTATTTAAGTTGGAGCTACATTATGTGCTTTATCTTGACTGGAGTAATTGAGAATTCAAAATGAGGCCTGGACTCCCTTTGAATATTTTAAAACTATCTTTACCAGTCGGTTGAAGCTAAAATTTCATTAAGCATCTGAGTGGGCAAAAAAACTTTGCATACAATTCTTTTGTCTAGCAATAAATTTTCGAAGTTTAACTTACAAGGTACAGGAGGAAAGTAAAACCTGATTAAGTATAACTAAAATCTATATGCACGAGGTAAATAGCCTAATATTTTAAACTAATAGATATTTTATTAATTTTCAATAAGATTTAATTATTGGCGATATACACGCCATTCTTGGTAACAATACTGACTAATATGCGAGGATTTCGACGCAGTAAAAATTATCATAAAATAAAATATACTATTACTGACATTTTTTAAATGATAAGTAAATTAATAAGGAGTAATTTTCGATCAATATTTCAGAAACTGTATTCAATTGTTTAAAAATTTTATTAGTTCTATCTATATAATTAGATAAAGGATGATCTAGATTGCAGTAAAATATGGAATCCGTTATAAACTGACTGTAACAGACTGTATATAATGTACAGTAAAATTGGGACCGCTATAAAAAGTTTTTTTAAAAATAAAACATTAACATGGCACATATGGACGGCTAAGTTTATATAGAAGGTCATCATCTTATAGTCAAGAGCTAAGAAAGTTAGTGTTTTGTATTAGCCAAGCACACAATCTGTCAATTACGCATATTTTTTATTTATTTTGCAGTTATGTCAATACTATTATTAATAAGTAAAGTAAACAATAATAATAAATAATTAAATATGCACTCACATCATCATCGTCATCATCATCAGCCTATATCAGCCTTTTTATATTGTAAAGGCTAGTAAAAAGTGCATAGTTTCCTAATATAGAAATAATAACGACTAAAAAGCTGGTATTGTTTTTTTATCTGATTGTCATATTGTTATTAAAGATTTATAAATAAGATTTAATTATTGTCAATATATAAGCCCTTTAAACAATCTTGTGCACTATACGAGGATTTTCACGCAGCGAAAATTATCATAAAATAAAATATTTTATTACTGATATACTTATAATGATAAATAATGTTATTGCGAGTTATTTTCGATCAACACTTAACAAACGTTTAAGAAATTCACTATATTCAACCATTTAAAACTTTTATTAGAGATGTTTAATATTGCCAACGGTTAATTCGAACTTACAGTTGAAAGTTTCAATTCCGCTAGCATATCGAAATAGTAATTTGGCAGACTGCCAATACGTAACTTTTGTTTCTCAAAAGAACAAATTAGAGAACGGTCATTTATTGAATACGTAATGAAGTTTTATAAATTTTATAGTGTCACAAATGTAATGAGAAAGTTTAAACTTAAAAATAGAATCATTATAATAATAAATCAAATTCAAAGACATATACACTGCTCAAAATATTTTTTAGAAAAAAAGTGGCACCTACTTTTGGGCACAGACGGAAGGATATTTAAATAAGTAAAATGCTTAGTAATGTTCACTCTATATGTTGTTATATTTTCGCACTTATATGGGAGATGAAAATATTATTTTAACTTGGTAGTGTAATTTTACTACTTCTAGATCCGGTGAGAATGTATGACGTGTAATTTATTATGTGGCGCAGTGTTCGAGTCACGGGTTATTATTTTGTCTTCAAACTTAATGTAGTAGCGAGCTATAAAAGCCATTCGCATTCTAATTTTAGATGAAAAGCTTCAAATTTTAGATCATAAACAGAGCCTTATTTAAGAAAAGTTCAGTAGCTGTCCTAACCCATTATAAAAACTTCCAAAGAAACGAAAACAAATGCAAGCATTCTTAAGCGCTTTCTGTACATTAAATTGCGATATTTGGGTGTAAGTGTTTTTAAAACAATTTAAAATATGTAATTAGATTGTAAAATCCGATTCCATAAGAATTTTATAAATCTGGAGGAAAAAAAATATCAAAATAATAAAATAAAAAAATGAAAAGCCCTTCCAGCACTGCGAAAAGTAAATACAGTTTATATTTTAAATTTTTTATCATTATTTCAAGCGTCTGAGTCGTTTAGTTAAACATATAAATGTGTATGGAAAGAGCGTAATATAAATCCTTAAGCGGGCATTTAATGCGCTCCCTTAAAGAATGCCTGTAGTCAGAAAGTATTAGCTGACGTAAAATCACTAAATTCTATCGACCACTATAACAAACAATAGAAAAGCAAGTCTCATTTAGCTGAGAATTTGCTGGCTGATCAAAGAATGAAACAGACACAGAGCCCTCATTCAGAAGATGCTGATAGAGGGTTAATCAGCGGTGTTGTAGAGCTCAACTTAATAAATATTCAGGGCGGATACTGTCGACTAGTTTCTGCCGAAAAAGCAGATATTTTGGCCGTACTACTCAAACGTCACTAATATAATAAATATACAAGCCCAATAGCCCCAAGGATACTGTTTGGGGGTTCTAAAGATGGTAACAAAGCTGGTAATGCAGGCAGTATATCTATTGAAAGATTTAAGTGTTACAGTGAAATAAAGGCTTTTTACTACTTTTATAATTTCGTTATTCATATAAAAAAAAAAAAAATCTGTGACCCGTGTTTAAATTTTGTAATTATTGAGAAGCAGGAGACTAGATATATAACGCCATTTCTAAATAATTTAAAAATGGCAGCGAAGCCCCCTACACCACAGTCGTCATTCGTTGTAATGAATTTTTTGACCATTAAGCTATCTTATAATACAATTGAATTAGTAATTGAAATTTTGTGACCAAGACAAGCGTATAAAACTAGATTCCTCCTTCTTTGCATGTGTTTTTATTTTCCGTATGCACATTTAATTTTTTAGAGTTCCCGAGTTTACGTGGCACATACACCATACAACTCTGGGTTTCTGTACAAACATCACATTTCTTACTTACAAATGCATCAGTTTAACCGTTTTAAGGCTCACACAGCACCACGAATAACTGCGAATATGGATACCGTTAAAAAAAACATCGTTAAAGCCAAAGATTTTCACTTCATTAATATATAATTCCTAGAAATTATATTCTTTAGAAGTAAACAGCTTGTTAACTCTCTTGTAATCGAAATTTTTACCTTTTAAAAATAATAGAAAATAGCAATGCTGGTATATTATTTTTATGGTTAATCTCAATAAACTAAAAGTGTACTTTAGATAAAATTTTATAGACACAGTCAAAAATTATTTTCCTTCGAGAAAACTCTGATTTTATCGAAATATATAACACAAACTTTAAATTAATGATTGTATGAGTTCAGTGACAATAGACACATATATAGTATCCATTGTTGGAAACTATTGTTTAGTGTCAAATGTCCAAATGTCATTGCATAATATAGTGATGTATAGGTACTAAAGCTATATCAGAGAGCACGATAAATACAAACTTTCCGAAAAATTACAAAGTAAAATCTTTTATCAACATATTTATACATAGATGCATAGGTAGTAAAGCTATTTGAGAGATCACAATAAATACGTATATTTCTAAAATATCACGACGAAAAATCTTTACCAGTAAAAAATATAGAGCATGTTCCACTAGGAAAATTATCAACCTTTGACGCGATTCCATCCAACCCGCTTGAATTCCAAATTGAAGTCGAGCCCTTTCAAATGCAGATTTAGTCAAAACTGCCATTTAGGATATAAAGGACCCTTGCTTTTTCGATCATCGTTTTTGATTGACTCATTGGTGATGTTAGCAAAATCATGACTTAAGTTAAATATATCTGGTATTATTACTAAATTATTTGTTTTTAATGTAATATTTTGTAGAATCCGTATTAATTCATTAATAGTTATTGAAATTATTAAAAATATTTTTTATAATTATTTAGTTTATATTGCTGCAGGAGGTGAAACACTGTTTTGTTTTTGGGTCAAAGGGCGCCCAGCCAGCGTATTTACTGGATAAACGAGACAACATCCTATGTCATCCTAAACCCATTAGAAACATATGAATGGGGTGGAAAGGGTTACCACAGGCGGTTCCACCGAGTGACTAACTGCATTAAATGCCCTGATGGAGCCTCAGCTTGCGCCATCACTTTTGGTACCGTTAGCATGCTTGGAATCAAGGGTGCCAGGTTGGCCAACGCCTGGCTCGATTCAAAAGCTTTAGGATAAATTATGCCTTATACATGTCGAAACTCGAACCCAGCAACGCTCCTATCTAATATGGTGTTGCCAAGGTCATCATAAAGGGTGTGAAATTGACCTCACCGGTGGGCTGATGTCGAGTGTGTGTTTGTCCTACACCCAAGTGAGGTGTGCTTGTACTGTTGGTGTCGCAAACCTATTATGCTTAAGGCGTTAATTAAATTATTGTTTTTCCAACCGCCTCCGTAGCCTAGTGGTATGGGCGGTGCTTTAGAAACTGAGGTCGTGGGTCGAATCCTGCGGGGACGCAACAAATTTTCATTGTTGTTTTCTTGGTTAGGGCACTTTGGGCCGATCACCCAATTGTCTGAAAGTGCAAGATGATCCATGCGTCGGATGGGCATTAAAAAGTCGGTCCACCCACCAACCCGCATTGGACCAGCGTGGTGGGATATGGTCCAAACCCCTAATGGATAGGGTGTATTAGGGGAGGCCTATGTCCAGCAGGTGGACCAACAAAGGCTGATTAGTTAGTGTATGTCCAGCAGTGGACCATCACAGGCTGATGATGATTTCATGGAAAGAAAACTAGCCATAGGTCGCATGGTGGTGAAAATATTCGGCTTGATTGCTCTCTAATCAAAAGAGATCTAACAATTTAAGAAATGAAGGCAGTTATTCACTGATTCCATTGCTATGGCTAGTATGTTGTTTTGAGACGAAGGTAGGCGTTAGTGATACCACCTAGTATTGCTGATGTCTGTGGGCGTCGGTGACTCTTCATGATGGTGACCGTCGTTAGTCCCTGAAGCAATAAAAATAAATTCTATGCAACTATACACTGGTTTGTGCTTTAGCCACTTAGATAATCTAGAGGCTTATATAGCGCTATGGGTGCTGTAAAATTTACTTCTTTTTCAAATCTTTGCTACATTTTCGAACACATTTTATAATTTAGAATATGTGTGATAAAACAATAGTGTAAAAATTTCCAATTTAGAAAAATGTAATTTAAAATTTATTTATGACTTTTTTATTATAAAAATAATAAATTTAAATCGAAATACAATTCCCATATCCACGGTCGTCATGAAAATCACTTTGACACGTATACATTATTCGATAGCTAAAGGGTTTTATTTTTACTTTACAGCTTATGTATACGTGAAAATTCAAGTATTTCAGACCGCATATGTCAAAAAACACAAAATAAAAGGCTATCCACCTTTAGCAGACGCAAATCTAAATGACTCAGCAGCGTGTATCATAACAAGCTGTTCTGTTGATTAACTAAGTGAAATGTCATGATTCTCATACTAAGAAGCCTTGAAAAGATCATTTAAACATTTACAGTATTGAAGTAAAGAAATTCTTCCCGTGGATTGTAGGTATAATAATTAAAAGAGTTTTGTACCCCATTTTTCGACAGAAATTTGTGATAAACAAGTTCTATTTAAGTTGAATAACATCTATAAAAAAAATATAAAAAGTAAATAGCATTTAATATATTATCTTATAGTGCGTACCGTACTGAACGTCGAGCTTAATTAATTGAAGTATTTAAACTAAACTAATTTAAAGTGAACTGAAAGGTCTAACATCTTAGTGGAAATATGTTGTTTAGAAGTTTTGTTTTTACTCCTAATTAAGGAAGCGCCACAAAACTTTCAGAATAAGCTGATAAAAAGTACAATGTTCTCTATGATTATTATTATTACCTTGTGCAGACTTAAATGGACAATGATTTTTTTAGTTCCAACTGACTGGAAATATGAGTGATACAGTCTTACGGATATTTTTTGCTATTAATTACTTAACAATTAATTTGAATGAATAATGATAATCAATATCAAGTGTCCCGTGGCCATTGTCTCCCGAAAAGGATTTGAATCATCAGGTATAACTACTAATTATTATAAAAACGAAGGTAACTCTGTCTGTCTGCCTTTACCATCTAATCAATTAAACCGATTCCGATGAAATGTGGAACATACTTAGAATAGATTCCAAGAGAGGAGATAGAGGATAAACTAGGGGTTGAAATGGTATGAAAGCAATGTGGAAATTCTTCATGTAGAAGAAATAATAAAAATGAGGCGTCATACTTGTATTTGTCTATTTGTAGACATATTCAATTATAATACCTCATTATGCAGTATCATATATTATGCAGGTTCTTTGAATAAATCGCGTGGAATGCCTCATTCCGCAAAGATGTGTTAACAGCTAATTTTAAATATTTATTAAGTAATTAAGCGTGATAAACTCGCAAATTTTATTTAATCAGACTTTTATCGTTTATAGTAATGCGGAAGTAACAGAAAGATCTATTGACTGGAATGCCTAAATATCAAACAAATAGATTGATGTCTAAATGTGGCGGACACTCATTGTGACACCTATGCAATAAATTACTTTAGTAAACTACTAGAACTGGCTCCGTTGTCTAGAACTATATCTAGGTATTAGCCGCTTCCTATATAACAGGAGGTCGTGGGTTCGGATCCCACAGCAAATTGTTGTTTTCTGGTTGCTTAATTTAGGCCGATCACCCAAGTGTCTGAAAAGTGTGATAATCCAGGCATCGGACGGGCATGTAAAAAAGGCGGTCTACCCACTTACCCGTATTGGACCAGTTAATAGAGATTAGGGATGTGCATTATGGGAGGCCTATGTCCAGCAATGAACATAGGATGATGATGATAAAAGTATTAAATTGTGTAACATTCTTTTATTCATTAATTTCGATGTAAACTGTTGGTCAATACTTCAGGAATTATATTGTAAATAATAAACGATTTATTAGAAACAAAATTTACACAATTATGTAACGCCAGAAACAGGCAATATATCAAAACGCCCAAGTTTCGACTGCATAGTATAAATCAAACGAATTGTTTCACATGTACGGTGAAATATCATAAACTTGAATGAAAATTCCATTAGTGGCAGAAAATGCATTCGGTATAAAAATTTAATTACGCTTGACGACGGAAACGAAATAAATTTATTTGCTAGTCGACGATATTCATTTGCGCTGTTTTTTTTAAGTCGTCCCGTATAATTAAGAGATGGGTTTAATTATATTTCTAAATGTATTCGGGGAAACTCAGCTTAAGGTGCAATACAAAACAAGTTGTCGAAACTTTTTGTCTTTAAAATAAAAATAGCAATCTTTTTAAATGTGTACAGTGATTCAATGTACTTTTAATACATATTTTCATTTGTGTCCAATCATTATTCTAAAACATTTTTAGTCAAACCTGATAAACTGTAACCAGTTTATCAGGTTTGACTAAAAATGTCTTTCGACAATGAGCTGAAATTACTAACCAGCTTGTAACCTCTGAAATATGGTAACCCGTTTTTGTCTTAAAGTGATTATCAAAAGGAAGCCACAGATTTTGAAATCAAATACAATATGTAAATTTTGTATTAAATTCTAATTACCTTGGGGAAAAATATTCTTGTTCTACACTATAAAATAAAAAAAAAACATGCAACGATGGCATTACTATGGCAATATTTTTAGGTGATAGATATTTTTATTTAGCATGGCTGAAGCTAAACTTTCCACTTAAATATTCCTATCTCAACGCAGTATATGGTTGTATAAGTTAGTATCGATATTAGTTTGTCAGTTTTTGAGTTAAAAGAAAAGCTAATAAAAGTGAAAGAAAAAATATGAAATCATTAACAAACTTTATAACAACGAAAAATTTTATCGACATGAAAAAAGTTTAAAAACATCACGTATGCTGCAGTTGACATCAAAGGAATTTTAATATTTTCAACATTTAGTCTCTAAAGCATTTATGAACCATTTATATGGTACAGTTTTAAAAATGAAATGGTTTCGATAAATTTGGCATACGGATTGTTTTTAGAGTTCATTCTTGATAAATGTTACTTAATGCATAATCCAATATGAAATTTGTCATATTGAATATTTTAAAATAATAGCCTACGAAACTACCTACTTTAGGAGCAATTATCATGACATTTAATGTATGTTTTTACTTTCTTTACCATTAATTATTTATCTAACGAATTTTAGGTATATTAAAATAAATACTGCATAGAAAACTATTTAGGTAAATTTACTGCTTTTCAATATCTGCTTAAATACTTTTTGGGAACAACATTAATTTGTAAGGATTGTAACTCAATTTTAGCAATTAAAACCTTAAAGGATTTTTTATGTATATGAATTTAGGACTAAAAATACTTTAGTTACCCAGCGATGAGAATTTGTATTTTAAAGGACAATATGAAAGCTACTTTGAAAAAGAAGGCCGTGAAAAGTTAAATTTACTCCTATATTACAGTTGTAAGTTATATTAAAAGTATTAGTCACGTTGTTATCCAAACTAATACTATAAATGCAAAAAACCCCGCCTGTCTTTCTATTTTACTTTCTAAACCACTGAACCAATTGAGATAAAACTAAGTACATGCTTAGAATTGAATCTAAAAAGGAAATAGGGTATTATTTATTGCGATAAAGCTGGTCGAAAGGTTGAAACATGGAATGAAAGTTTTCCCGAACAGGTGTCCCCCTGAGCAGGTTCTCGCTCCCCCCGAACAGGTTCTCGCTTTGTCGTAGTGGTAGAACTCAGTACCTGCGGCTTAGGCCAGCCGCGGGGAAGCTAAGAGGAACCTGGATGTACTGAGGAGACAGGCCGGCCGTGGAAGAGGCTGCTCCAAGCTGGCGCGCATGATAAGCCAGCTTTGTATGCGCCTTAGAGGGTGCAGCGGACGGGGAGGAGGCGGTAGACGAGCTGCCATCCCTGTCCTCTGCAGCCAAGGAGGAGTCGCGGGGAAAGAGGAGTGTCGGTATTCCATGGGCCGCTCTCCCTATCCACCGCGATTTGGCGGGACCGTTCCGATGATGCGGTGTGGTGGGGCCGTGGAAGGAGGTGACATTCGGCATGGTGTCGTCGATCTCCCCTCCTTCTGCGGCTGAAATGGAGCTTGCGGCGGAGCTTAACATCGGAGCCGCCGCTGGGGGCTGGGAGTCTCGTTTCTTCGTGGGTTGAGAACTCCTGGCTCCCATTGCCCCCGAGTAACAGACTCGGGGGAGTCTGTTACCTAAGTGCAGGGGTAAAACGAAGGGCGTGCTAGTTCCTACGCGCCCAGAGGGAGACAGATGGCCGTAGTGCCGAGATTTGGCTGCTCCGGCGGCCAGCGTTGGTGGGGTTGCAGATGAGTGTAAGCACGTTCCTGTGACCCCACCCTAAACGCGTCAAGAAACAACGTGGTGGCTTTAGTCGGTGCGAGTCCGAAATAACCCGTCTCTGCCCCTGCGAGGATGGATATGTGTAGGCATTACTCCACGTTAGAAAAAAAAAGGAATAAAGTTTATATGGAAATCGTCTCCGTTGAACATAACGCAATAAAATTCTGTGTCTAAATACTCGAAACTAGTTTGTTTTAGCATACACTACCATACCTTACACCATACTACACCACACAATACCATTAATAGTAGCAAACTGTGAAATGGTGATCAAAGTCAAGATGGAATTCGTCATCATCGAAGCGACGTGTATTCAAATATATTTTTATTCAATACACTTATATACAATATTTCAATACACCTCACGGACGTTTCTCTCATTGCACGCGGTTGAAGTCGTGGGTAACAGCTAGCTTGTAATTATATATAGCAAAGCCAGTAAATAGATATAAACATCTTGCAGAGTTTTTAAGGTCTAGATCCAAGTCTTTTTTCAACAAACTACACCCGATCTTAAAGGTAAGTTGTAAACAAAAGTATTTTTGGCAAATCTTCTGCGCCAGAGGTCAGGGAAATTGTTCCAGGACGCCCCCCACAACAATTTCCCAATCGTTTGGCCAGAGCCAAGCGTTCGCCTTTCCAGTAAAAGATTCGATCGGCCCGGGGCGGGCCTGTGAAGACTCCCTGCTAGACCTTTGCACAACAAAACGAGCCGGCTTCAAGAAAATGGCCCTTCCAAAGACCCCCCAACGCCTTTCGGCTTTCGTTCCGTGGAAATAAAAGGACCAAACAACTGGGGTTTCGTACGATGCAGTCTTGGCCACGAACAATATCCAAGGGCATTCCAGGTGTTCAATCTAATCAATCTGTCTTACAGAAAGGTCGATAAGTTTTTTAGTTCCCGAAAGGTTTGACCAGGTGCTCACCACTACACAAAGTTCTCACCTTTCCAGTGAGTAAAGCCTTTGAGCTGTTATTTTCGAATATTTTTCCGTTACCTATCCTTAGTTTTCCTTATTGTCTTTAAATAATCGAGTTTTTTTTAGCCAATTACAATAGTTAATAATTATATTTTAAAACCAAAACCAAGGCGTTTAAGGTCAGAACAATTTTTACGCTTCAATAATAACCGAAATAGGTAATATTATTATCGGTACATTACCTTGCATGTATATTAAAAAACTGATTCAAAAGTTTGTTAAATTATTATCCTAGAAAAATTATTAAAATTTCTGTGTCTAGAAAAGTAAAACATTTGTTTCTTGTAAGTTTATGTTCTACATTTAACAAATAATTTTTACATTAGATTGTTGAAAAATGGAATTTAAAAAAGTTTGGACAAAATTGTAAAGGGAGCACAAAATTCAAGTATTCAATATTTTAGTTGACGGTTAACAGCTTCCAAGTTTGAATTTAGACTCGATTCACTACAAAGTTCCGTTCAAGTAAAAACTGAAAACCGGACAAATAAAGTAATATCATAAATTACATTATGAAATACAGATTCATATCCAATTTATAGTAAATTTTAACTAAAAAAGGAACTACTGATTAACAGTAGTCGAGGACACTAGTTAAATTCATTTGCTTTTATCCTTAAAAAATGGATCAATCATTTCCATTATAACTTTCATATATTAAAGCGATATTGAATAAAAAAAATATTTTTATATTCTTAATAATGCTATAATAAAAAACACAAATATATTAAATTTTTCAATAATTTAATTTACTGGGAGTTTAGCTCCGTTTAACCTAACGAAAATCGTCCTACAAAATTGAAAACAACCTTCAATAGAAACTTTTGTAAAGTATTTTTAGATCTTGTTTTTAATTAATTTACTACCGATTTAAATATGTACCGTCTAAACTGGTCTAAATGTTCTAAATTAATAAAACAATAAAATCTTAGAATTTTATTTACCATTTACCCATCGACATCAGTTTTTACAACAACTTTCTATTCATTTTATCTTTACTTTATTAGCTCGCGTCTAATAGTTGTTGAGTGTGAATTATTATCAGTCGAATGCAGTAATCCCAGCCATTCCGGTATAGTCGGTAGAAAAAATTGTATTTTTCGTTTCATTGTCATCCGTTGGCGATGACCAAAAATAAACTCACTAGAAATTGATGCTTTATTGTGGAATTCCTCTACAAAACATTTTTATTTTTGACTATGTTTTTTTTACACTTGTAATTTTAAACTACTAATTAAATAAATATTTGCTTATGTTTATTAAACAAGATTCTGTAAAGTAGGCCTCCTCTGAAAAGGGGCCGTCTGGGGCAATAAACAGGCACGCCTTTTCCTCTGCAAAGAGTTTGCATTTTAAGCACAAAGGTTGTGAAACACTACGGATATTCCGTTTGAAGGCACCTGTGTTTTACTGAATGGCTATTGAAATTACTAATTCAAATATATTTATTAATATAGAATAACACCCCTTCTTGTAAGGACGTTCGGAATAGGACGACTGACTAGAAAGACCAGAAACTTAAGCTTATTTGTCATCTTTTGGATAAAACTATACTAGCCATTTCTATGACTACATACAGTTCTATCATACGTATATTAATTTAAAAAAGCCTGGAGCCAAAAGCATTATTACCAGTTTGTGTTGCCATTAATAATTCATTTCTGTTATAATAACCTTTAACACATTAATCTTCTTTAGTACCTTTTAAATTTATGAATAGTTAAAAACTTTCAGAACTTTCTCCTAGATTTTTTGGCAGCCACATTTGTCCATAAAGTTTCTATATTTGCAGTATAGTTGCTGGAAGAAAATTAAAATGTTTGTTTTCTGTATTATGGTATGTTACATCACAATGCCTGGCGGAAAATCATTTTCTATTTTACTCACATCATTAGGTTTTTCGAATATGTGTTGAGAAGTAACGGATAATTTTTCAATCTCGAACAATTTTCTTAATAACTCTTTGGGACCCAGGTTATAAACCGCTTAATAGCTCGTTTTTGGAGACAAGATCGTTTGTATCACCGCACTTCTCCACAGGTAGAATGCTAAGACAACTCTTCGTACCTAAGGTTTACTAACCGCTGATCCACGTCCAATTAATTTCTGATTTCGACAGCATATACTGCAAGAGTTTGTTGATAGTTACCAATATGAGGCAGACACAATCGTATCTATTTTATTCCCAAGAAACACGGTTGACTCAACAACGTCTATCTCTCTCATTTATAAACACTTCACATTAACTCGGTGTAACATTTGGGTAATTTGATAATTTTTTTATGGCATTAGCAGTGCCAACCTAGAAGTATTTTTCATTAGTCATTTATTGATGTATATCCTTTAACTTTAAAATCAAGGATGTATAATCAAGCAAATAATACTGTTTTTTTTATTAATAACATGTGAAATCATTTATGAGATAGAGAAAAAAGCAAGAATAGACTTAAGGGACAACCCAATTACCGGAGGAAAATCTTTTTACCATTTACGTCAACCTCTGAGTTCGGTAAACCAAGAACAAAGACAGAAGATTGTGGCGCGGCATTTCAACGTTGTGACTAATGTTCTGAGTTTCATGCTGAATGCAAAAAACTTTTTGAGATGTAAAGCCTAAAGCATCCCGCGACACTTCATCCCAAAAGTGCCCTTAATAGGCATAAGCAGCATCAATCGTCTGCGACCCTATAAACCGTACTTTGTTTGTTATTAATAAGACAGTTACTGTTTAAATGTTTCATTAATTAATTTTAAAGATTTTCAAATTTTATTTAATAGTCGAAAATAGAGATGGTCTTATATTAGGGTCATTAAACCTGATTTAAAAAAACGCTATAACTCTACTAAAAGCTTCGTTAGGTCGAAACTCCCATTACATTAAATATTTTTGCTAGATAGTTAACATTACATCAATAATCAATTAACCCAAAGGGTCCCCAAAGGTCTGGATTTTAATATTCATTGTCTACATGCACATAATGTCTTTTGTACATACATCAGTAAATTAAACAATTTTGTACATTCAATAACATTTTTTCAAAGTGATTCGCAACAGTTGGAAGACAAAGTGACTTAGTAGTGAAACCAATTTCCGAAAAATCTCTCAAAAAGTGTTGACATCTACAATTCTATGGCAATAATAATTAAAGTTAATTTAAAAGCTGCTCCTTGGGGCCTTTCAGTTCCTTTAATAATATTCAAGTCATATTTTTTTATCTGATGAAATTCTGTTTTTATTTTATTAACATTTAGCCAGATAACACAATTTTTAAATAATTTTAGATGAGGGGCAAGGCAACAAAGTTATTGATATGATTATTAGTTCTTTGTTATAGCTCATAAATTGCCTTTGTTTATAATTCAACAGTCGGAACTGTTGCAATTCATAAAACCTTTAAACCTTTAATTAATGTTTTAGAGTAAATAAAGTATTAGATTCTTTTTCTATTAAAAGTAACTTTTGTAATATATTACTTGTCAAATTTCAATACCTTTTTCAATACATAGTACAAACATTTTTGTTTCTTGTAAACTTTGTTATATAAAATTTATCTATTTGAAAGAAGGCAAATTGGGCATTATGGTCGTTAAATAATTGATTTATTTTAAGGTTGAAATTATATATATATTATCTATACATTTAAAGGTCTCAGTAATTCTTGTTTTCAATTAAATTAATTCAAATGGTTATATGAACTTAAAATTATCTGAATCTAATTTGCTGTTGCAATTATCTAAAAATTAATTTAAAGTCACCAAAATTATAATAACATATTAAGATTCAAATACTTTTAAGAATATTTTCCTTAATTCTTAATAGGTTCTTATAACTGGAAGTATGTACGCATACAACAATGAATCTCAAGCTCACAGGCAATATCCGTTTAATAGACAGGCTCACAATATTTTACGATTTTAAATTTTAAAATTTATAATATTATTAAGGCCACGCGTGTGGCTTTATCTCACTAAATAGGCTGCAACCTGGTGACTCAAGTTTAACATTAACAGATATTCTTAAAGCCAGTGCTCCAGTAATAAAAGATATCAATTTAACTATTTAAAAGTTAACTAAGTTCTTCATTAATATTTTAAATATTTGATGTACCAGGTTTATATACTGTGTCTTTTATTAGAACATTTATTTTTAATAACATTATTAGTTTATAATATTATTCTTAGAACATTTTAAATTAAAGATATTGTTTTGTTCTATTCAATAGAAGGAGGAATCAAATTAAATACATTTGGCTGAATTATTTAAAATAATATTTTAACATACAAGCTAATTTTTTTTCTATAAGATTTGATAGTGCATCCTACCATTTGTTAAATAATAGCTAGTTAATTTTTATAATGTCAATAACAAATTATGTATCGAATTTTATGTTAAAGTTTAAAATTATTATTGTGTAACATATGCCAATTGTTATTTAACCTATATCTATAGGTGTCCTAAGGTTGAGGTCCTAAGGGTGTAAGTTGAATTTGAAAAATATCGTTCTATAAACAGGGTTTTTTTCTCGTGGGTGTTTATATTTATATAATATGTACTAATGAAAAGTAGATCTATGTATTTATCAGTCATCTAGTTTCCATAGTACAAGTGTTGCTTAGCTTGCAATTAGATATTGTATGTTATTCGTAAAGAAAATATCTTGTTGGATTCGGAACTAATGTTAAGGCTCAGCTAAAAGTATTTTTTATTATGTTTGTTACTCTTCCACTCAAATGCCACTTGATCGATTTTAATGAAAGTATATAATAACAAACCTTAGATACTAGAATAATTTACAAACAAAATGCCATCAGCAAGCAATTCCGGCACGAACTACAAATACATTCTTGCTTATAAATACATAATGAATAATGATTGTTATTACAAATCACAATCGTCAAGTGGGTACAACGGCAGGAAGAACCGTGTAGAAGATATTTTGATTATATCACAAAACAGTCATTCTTACATTGCGTTATAGGGTGAGTTTACAAAATATACAATAAATTAATTAAATATGCTATATTTAAAATAATTACTCGTAGAAATAGTTATGACCACAAATTTATTACGTGAGGTTAATGTAATAATGCTGTCGTAAAATTATATGGTGACATTCCATACGAAGGCTTGAGTCGCCGAAAGCTTTGGCAGGATCTGTCAACGACAAATGAGGGTCAAACTTACTCTTTGTATGACTAAACATGACGGCACTGGTCAACTCTTTTATTCCTTTATATTGATGTATAATATTAAACTGTATTAAAATTACTTAGCTCACAAAACTCTTCTTCAAGATTTAACATAAGTGATTAAAACGGTAAAGTTTGATTTTATGACATGTATAGATTCTTCTACTGCGAAACATGTTATAAAATTGTCTCCTTTATTATTAAATGCTTTATCTTTCAGCTATCTTTTGCATGTAAGTATTTTTAACAGTGTTTTCATTATTTTATTCAGAAAAACTTTTGTTTCACGTTCAAGGCAGACGTAATAAAATCCAGTAGCTATAATTTCTAATTATTACATTACTATTATAATAACCAGACACTGCATGCAGTGGATGATCTAGATTGCAGTAAAATTATGGAAGCCATTATACATATGACTGTTACAGACGGTATAGTTAACAGGTACCTAATTATATATTTTCATGTTTCTTTCTTGAAAATTGTAATCGCTGTACATCGATTTTTTTCAATACGAAACATTAAAATGGCGGCTTAAGTTTATATAGAAGGTCATCATCTTATAGTCAAGAGCTATGAAAGTTAGTGTTTTGTATTAGTCAACCATATAATCTATCAGTTTCGATTTTTTTTTTTGTAGTTATGACAGCACTATAATTAATAAAGTAAGGAAATGAGTAAAGTAAACAATAATAATATTCAATTACATATGCACTTACCTATACACACTTATACACATACGCAGTCTAAGTAATAATGTAATTTGTATTAACTGTGATAGTGCTTAGTTTTGTGGTTAAAAATCCTTTGACTTACCAATTTTGTGTCATTGTTGTTGGGACAGTATGGGCCGATCGATCCAATTGTTTGACAAGTGGAATATCCATGTGTTGTATGGACATGTAAAACATCGGTCGTCATTGTCATATGTCATAAGACCATGTTGGATCCTAGTCTTCTAAGTTCATCCATCTACCTAGAACTCTACCTGCTTATGTTGTAGAGGTCAAATCCCAGTAGCTGAAAATCTGTATGGTTTCAAAGCCAACCAATTATGTATCGCTAGAAAAAAAGGCTAGATAAAACTGCATAGTTTTTTTAAAATTATACTAAAATCCCAAAATTTACAATATAAAAATGTTTTGTTTTTTCTCTGATTGTCATATTGTAATTACAAAGAATTTTTTACGGTTTTATCAATTCGCAGAGAGAAATAAATTTGAAAAGTTTATCGCGATATACGTATCTATATATTTTCTGAGGTAAGATAAAAGAATCATTTATAAAACAACATATAAATTATTGCTTAAAAGTATTAAGTAGGTAAGATAACAGTAACTCTTCATATTAATTAAGAACTAAATTGTTAAAGTCGTTGAAACAGAACGTAGGTTTGCTTTACAAATTAACTATTTTTGTATTTAAATCGGAGTTACATTATGCGCTTTATCTTGACTAGAGTAATTGAGAATTCAAAATGAGGTCTCGACTCCCTTTGAATATTTCAAAACTATCTTCACCTCTCAGTTGAAGCCAAAATTTCATTAAGCAGCAAAGTGGGCTAAATAACTTTATACATAATTTTTTTTCCCATCCAATAAATGTTAGAAGTTAACGTAAAAGGTACACGAAGAGAGTATAACCTCACTAAGAGGCACTAAGATCTATGTGCACGATGAAAATATCCTAATATTTTTTACTAACAGTAAAAGATCTATTCCTTTTAAATTAGATTTAACTATTGGCGATATACAATCCCTTTAAACATTATTTGGCACACTACAGGCGAGAATTTTCACGCAGCGAAAATTATCATAAAACATAAAATATTCTTACGTAAAGGGTAGGCGACGCACTGGCGTCGCTGGTGACCGTGGGCGGCGGTGAATCACTTACCATCAGGTGGCCGTCTTGCTCGTTTGACTATTAGCTGTAATAAAAAAATATATATCTGACATACTTTTTTCAATATATTTAAAAGAGATTCCCAACTATATATTGAGTCATCACGATATCTCTGGCACCACAAGGCATAGTGACTTGAAATTTGGTAGGAATATTCCTTTCACCGAGTAGAGGTCAGCTGAGAATGGATTTTACGAAATTCCACCTATAAGGGGGGTTAGTGGTTGCTAGTGATAAATAAAGTTATAACGAGTTATTTAAATTGTTTACGAGTTTGAACTCGTTCAATCGTTTATAAGTTTTATTAGTAAAGTTTAAAGATGATAAAGGTTTCTTCGAATTTTCGGTTAAAGTTAAACTCCGCTAGCATATCGACATAGTAATTTGGCAGTCTGCCAATACGTAAGTTTTATTTCTCAAAAGAACTCATTAGAACAGTCATTTATTGAATACGTGATGCAGTTTTATAAATTTTGTAGCGTCATAAATGTAATGAGCTTATTTTTATGTTAAAACTTAAGAAATAGACTCTATGTCTGAAGTTTAAACATAAAAATAAGAAACTATAAATGCAGATCTACATAGCCCTACAATATTTTATAAAAAAAATGGCACTCACTTCTAGGCACAGATGAAAAGATATTGAGAAAGATATAATACATAGTCATGTTTATTCCCTATATTTGTGTTGTTATTGTTACGCACTTGAATGGGAGATGAGTGTATGGTATATAAAAATGACATTTAAAGTGTGTCAGCATTCCGCATTTCAACATCTTTTATATCTAATAATTTTGGATATTTTACACATTTTAACGAATTTCAAGTTGCAGTTTCAATTGTCAGTAGATGCGACTAATGTGTTTATCAAGATAAATGGAATGTCAATCACATAAAACATCTATAATCTATACTTTTATACTAAATTATAAATAAGAAAGTAACTCTGTCTGTCTATATGTCCGTCTTTACTGTCTTAACCATTAAACTGATTTTGATGATTTGACTTGTTAGGGTGATTTTAATACTTCTAGATCCGGTCAGAATATGAACAATGACACGTGTAATTTATTATGTGGCGCAGTGTTCAAGTCACGGGTTAGTATAAAAGCCATTTGTTTCAAGTTTTGAGCAAAATGAAAATTAGCAATAATAAGCAAATGTAAGCCTTATTTAAGAAAAGTTCTGTAGCTGTCCTAATCCATCATAAATACTTCCATAAAAATTTGAAAAATAATAAACATTATAAAGCGGTTTCTGTACATTACATCGCAATATTTTAATCTAAGTGTTTTAAAGGACAATGTAAAACATGTAATTAGCTTGTATAATCCAATAACATAAGAATCATATACGTCTATGATCGTTGTATATATGATCGTTGAAATGCTAGTAATTACTAAATAATAATAAAAAGATAAATTAAAATCTATCGAGTAAAAAAAATGTGCGTATTAAAGCAAAAGTTGTATGCCATTTTAAAAGAACCTTTTTAAATTCAGAAAAAAATACTTACTTAGAGGTACATTAAGTCTAAAATAATGAGGAAATCCAAGTGAGGTCTGTCCTCCTTTGGAATATTTTAAAACTATCTTAAGCTTAAGCCAATTTTTCATTAAGCAAAAATAATCCCTAAAACATTCCGTAAATATTTTATTCCAGTAAAACTACTTCATTAAAATTATATTGAAAACATTCACCCGATTTTTTACAAAAATGTGAAACCCTTCCAATACTGTGAAGAATAAATATATTTTTTCTCATTGCAACTAGTCTAGTCGTCTTTGTCGTTTAGTAAAACATATTAATATGTATGGAAAGAGCGTAATAAAAACTCTCAAGTGGGCATTTAATGCGCTACCTTAAGAAATGCCATGTGCAGTCACACACACTAAGTCACAAAATTTTATTGGCCACTATAACTATGAATAGTGGGGCTCTAGGTCTTGATTTTATAAAATCCTTTTCAAAACAGGTCTTTAATAATAATAATACATTTGATGGTTTCCACTCCGCTTTCAAATGCAAATCGCTTTTATAGCTGGCCACAGGAATGAGTTTGAAGACAAAATAATAACCCGTGACTGCAACACTACGGCACCAAATAAATTAGACTTGCCACTGTTCAAACTTCCACCGGATTTACAAAAAGTAATTTTAACACAAAGTCTGTCAGCTTTATTTTGTCAGAGAATATATTAGTTTACATAAATGTTGTTGAGCAAATATTTAAAATATAATTTTACTTTAATTGTGTTTACGAAAAAAATTGGAGACCATTATTTAATAAATGTATGTAACACCTTTAAAGTTATTTTCTTAATATGTAATCGAGAAAATACAAAATAAGTAGTGATAATATTAAACTTCAACTATAGTAAATAAATAAAATTAAAACTCCTTTTTTAAAATAAATTAAGATATTTAACATTAAATCTAACAACCAATGATCCTTTACTACTAAAAACTAAAGCGAAGTGTTTTTATTCATCTTTGCTATAATATTCAAAGCTGACGTGCGTGGAGGAGAAAGTTACTCTGAAAGAGATAGTTTTCAGATCCTACTAACTTCTCTGAAATCCTTCCAGCTATCCAATACTTGTAATTAAAATTGATAAAATATGTTAATTGGAGATGGAACACAAAACTTAATCTTATGATTTTGTTTTCATATTTTTTTGGATTGCGTCCTACTATGAAGCAGCTTTAAACTTATCTTATTCATGACAAAATCGATTTTTTTTCGTTACATGTTCAGCTGCTAGCAACGTCGTTAACCTCTTTGTTAATTCTAATTCTGTGAATAAGATAATGTGTGGAGTAAACTTCTCCTCTGTTTTGGAGACCGTTTGAGTTTAAGTGATTTTGGTGCTTATTTTCAGAATGACTTTATTTTTAGGCCAACGTTTGATTTCCAAATTTACTTTGGACATGGACTACTAAAACATATTTCTTTTAAATGCATCAGTTTAAAGTTTTATCTACACTTACCATGAATGACTACGAATATGGGACCCCTTAAATAAAACATCAAAACTCATCTTTATCGAAATACATGACACTCGAACTGTCAATTGGAATCGTATTAAATGAGTGACATTTTATTAATATAAAATTTTTTGCTTAGTGTCAAATGTCAAAATGAATAATTTCATTGCATAGTATAAAGACACTCTATGATCTGAATATTTCGAAACATTATAAATGTGAGTTTCTCCGAAAAAATTGTAGAGCAAAAGCTTTAATCACCATACCTATTTAAAGATTCATAGGTACTAAAGTTTTGAAGTCGATACATAAAACTTTTCGAAAAATTAGAAAGAATTTTTTCTTATTATATTTGTACTGAAACGGAGTGTTGCATTGTAAACATTTGACCAGATTTGTCCAACACGCTTAATTCCAAAATTGAAGTCAAAACCTTTTAGGCAATATTTTAAAAACTATTATTTAGATTAAAGACCACTATCGCGTTATAATTTTTCGAGACTGATTACCAATGTCAGTGAAATCTGGTTTAAGTTTTATATTCGTAATTAAGATATTATTTTTACCTATTATTCTGAAAATTTAATAGTTTGCAGTGTTCTCGAAACTTTCAATTGCAGATTTTGTCAAAACTGCCATTTGGAGTATAAAAGACCTTTGCTATTTCGTTCATTGTTATTTGATTGACTGATTAACTGGATGTTATCAAAATCAAGATTTTTGTTTAATATATCTGGTGGTATTAGTAAATGATTTGTTCTTAATATAATATATTTTAGACTGCCTAAAAAGCCGTATTTATTCAGTACCATCAGGTTGTTACTTAAATTATTAATATTATTATAACAACTACTATATTGCTTTTAGATTTTTAATATCAAGGTCATTCAGCCTTTGTGCTACAGAAAATTTCTTTGTTCTAAGTCTATACTACATTTTTTATTTAGATTTGTTCGCACACTATTTATTATTTAGAATGTGTGCCGTAAACAGCAGTGTAAAATTTCCCAATTAGCAAAACCATGCCTTAATTTTATATGAGCATTAACTACAATGACTCAAAGCACCGGTATCATAACAGGCTGTTCTTTGATTAATTAATTGATAGGTCATGAATTCTCATCTAAAGAGGCCTGGTAAAATCATTAAAATATTCATGATTGAATGAATATTTTTATTCCTTCATTGTAATAACAATTAAAAGGTTTTGAAACCTATTTTAAGACAGCAATTGCGATAAAAAATTTATAGAGTTCATTTAAGTTGAATAACATCTATGAAAAAATTATAAAATAAATTGTTTTAATATATTTTCATTTTTTGTCAGTATTCATTTAAAATTCCACAAAATTAATTTAAATAAGGCTACTCCAACTGAATCCGAGCTTAATAAATTGGAATATTGAAACTAAACTAATTTAAAGTGAACTGAAAGATCTAACATCGTAATGGAAATATGTTGTTTTGAAGTTTTGTTTCACTCCTAATTAAGGAAGCGCTACAAAACTTTCATAGAATAATTTCTTAGAATAAGCTCATAAAAACTGTTAGATAGAATCGAAACGTTTGAAATTTATTCTAATTGAGATTAGTTTTAAATTCCTTTGATTTTTATTATTACTTCGTACCGACCAAACTGACCAATGAATTTTAGTTCGGATTGACTGGAATTATGAGTAATACAGTCTTACTGATTTTATTGCTTTTAACTACTTAAACCCCGTGACCCATGGACTCATGGATTTGAAACGTTAGAATGCCTTTGCACATACCGTTATTCACGAAGGTAAAGGTCCAGCAAATATTTTAAAATATTTATCAAGTAATTAAGCGTGATAAAATCGTAAAAATTTTTTAAACTGTATTTTTAAGAAATATAGTATTGCGGTAGTATCAGAAAGTTCTTTTGACTAGAATGCTTGAATATCAAACAAATAGATTCATGTATAAATATGGCGTACACTAATTGTACAAAACCAAGAAAATTTTTTTAGTAAACTAATCTGCACCTGGACTAACGGTAGCTCTTTCCTATATAAACTGGAGGTCGGCGAATCCTTCAAATTATATGGGTTGGCTAAGGTTATTTAGCTGACACCCAAGTATTGAAAGTGAGATAACATGATCGGGCATTAGTCGGCTGCCCCACCACCCTATAATAGCTGGTGGATCGGTCCAAAACCCTAGTTGAGATTAGATTGGGTAACATTCCAGCAAAGACTACTAGGCTGATGATGACATGATGGAAACTTAATAAATATTTCAAGATAACTTTTTTCATTAACTTGATAAATTAACTTTTAATACCTATAAACAAATAAGAACAAAAGGAATCAAATTAATAAGCAGGAAACGGCGATATGTAAAATCTCGTGATTACAACGCAAATATAAATTCAAACAAATATTTCCGTTGCGGTGAAATATTATAAACGTGCTGAATTCCTGGTTCAGAAAATGATTGGTAGAGAATTTAATTACGCCTGAACGACGGAAACGGAATAAAATTTGTTAATCGAAATCTCTTTTGCTTTTTTTAGTCATACTTAAAAAATTAAAATATTTAATTATGGTTCTATATTCGAGGAAATTAAAGCTGAATACCAAATCACCAAATTTTGCTTTACAAAAATAATCATTCAAATTTGGACAGTACTACCAATGATTTTTAATAAATTTTCATTTGGTGGCATTTGAAGGCAATCATTATTTTAAAACATTTTAAAATAGGGTGAAAATGATTACTTTTAACATATAAAAATTTTGAACTCAATATTAGTTCCTGTTTTAGTAATCTGAAAGCGGTTAAAAACAGACATAAACTTAATTTTGAAAATTCAATTACTTACGAAAAATTCGGTTTCTAATAAGACTTAAGAAATTTGTTAAGATGGCATTACTTGCAATCTTATGGTAAAATAAATAAAAATCTTTTAATATAATATTTATTAATAATTTTATTAATAATTATTATCTATCATGTAAAGATATTTTTTAAGATGCTGTGCAAACAAGCCATTGCAAATCTCAAACTTAGATTTAGTTTCTGCTTTGGTTACCTAAGGTGAAAGAAAAATGGAACATTAACCAAACTTTAAAACAACGAAAATTTTAAATTTGGAAAATTATAAAACTTCTGCTGCTAAACATGGTTTGATAACCGACACATTTTTATGCATCCCTTATAAATATTTATACAAACACATCATATCAAAATAAAATTGTCATAGAATGATTTTGTGTATCCCGAAAGTTTTCAGGACTGTTACAAACATTAAATGTATATTTTTATTTTCTTTGGCCTTATTTAAAAATCATGTATGGAAAATAAATAATTCATAAAAAAATTATAATTTTCTGTTCTATACTAAATTCGTTTAATTCCATGGTAAGTTAATGTAGGGTTTGATACTAATTTTGGAGTTTTGTAGAAATTTTTTTTATAGGTTTGGCAAAAATACTTAAGCTACCCATCGTAGTTAGTTATTTTTGTTCTTTTTGGTTTATTAAAAAAAAAAGCTGAAAAATTAAATTATTGCGAGTTTTATATAGTATTAGTCAATAAATTTTATAAAATTAAATTTCAAGTACCATGTTAGTTCTGTAACCATAAAATGGAATTTTTGACTTAAATGGAATCCAAGAGACAAGGCTTTAATATAGCTGGCATAGCGTAAAAGGGTGTTGGTGAAATTCAAACCTCTTGATTCATAAAGTTTGTCAGTTAAGCCTTTTTTTTAAGTTTAATTCCGAACAGATGTAAGAGCAAATAATCAAATTACAATAGCGCTGTTTAAGATAATTTATTTAATTTAAACCTCACACAATCAACCACGGGGAAGCTGGAAGCTGTTGAAATTATGTGTAGACAAACCTTGAGGTTTTACCGATTAATTCAAGTCTTAAATATCTTTCTTCATAGGTTACTTAGCTCCACGATTTTTAACACGGCCAGACCTGGCGGCTAGGAATTTAATCTAGCGGATTAAACAAAGAGTCCAGGCATTCAAATATTGGCAAATACGTGTCTCGTTCAAGGTCTTTAGTGAAGTTTAATCCTCCGTGATGCAGCATTGAAAAATTTAATATTATGTTGCCGTTGCAAGACTTCAGTCTTGTAAAGTTGTCCTTTCAACTCCCTATTTTTGTAAAGATTGAAGATGAAGGGTATTAAACTTGAAATTTGTATATTTGATTATTAATAATAGTCATTATAAATATAGCTTTTCCCCATGAAGGTAGCTCACCACTATAAGGTAGGAAGAGTGTCGGCCTTGAAGTTATATTTTGTTTAAAAATGTAAATTTAAGATTTAACCTAAATTAACCGTTTATAATAATGGAAATTTAATATTTACATTGTAAGCATTTTGTAAAATAATGGTTGTCGTGTTCTTTGTTCATAAACTCTATGATTAATTTTGTTTTTTGTAATATATATAATATATAATTAATTTTAATAATATATTTTATATTAAAATTTATATAAATTATATATTATTATATAAATTATTAATTATTTAATATTTTATTAATTATATAATTAATATTTTATTATTAAATAACATTATGATTTATTATAAAATACTTAAATAAATTCTCACATAATAAAGCTTTTGATTAAGAAATTGATAAAATAAAAGCATTCTTGAATTCTAATTGACAATAAATATTTATACAGATGGTAACAAATATTTAATAAAATTATTAATTCGAATTATTGAAAAGAAGTTCTTCAATTCATAAATTGTCCTAAATTATTGATATAAATATTTAATATAGTGAAAAATTACTTATTATTTTTCAAATTAAATTGAATTCTATGATTTATCCTTTAATTAATTAAATATTTTTTAAATTAAATTATTTCATAATTAAAATATTTTTTTTAATAAATTGCAAAATAAAGTAAAATTCTCTTTAGCGTTACACATTCAATTTTTTGCCGTTAAAACATTCGAATTAGCCAGAAAAACAATGAGGTGAAAGATAAAATAAATGGGATTCAACTTCCAATCCAGGGATTTAAAAAATTTTCGATAAAACCAATTTGTTATTCCAAATTTTGCTTCATTCTTTGCTTGGCCCTTCGTTTTCATTAATTTGTAATCCTCAAATGGACGGCCAATTGACACTTTTTTAATTGATCCAAATAACCCGGCGTTAGTGCACGCACTCCAGCCTTTGGCATGTAAAGGAGCCTCCTGCTCCTTCCGACTACGTCCTCCAAAGCAAGGACGCGGGATTTGAGCATTCTTCCACAGGAGCAATCCCCGAATACCAGCTTTCTCGGCATTTTCATTCGCTGGCGCGACACTGCGGGGTCTCTAATACTTGGCACCGTGGTGACATCCTCCCTCCGTTTCGGATCAGGTGGGGGTAAAGCAGGCCCGACGCGCCTTTGCGGAAGTAGTTCCGATGAAGTCGCACACCGGTCATCCACACCCTCAGGGTTCTCATCCCAATACCATTTGAGGATTTGTGTTTTGTAACCCACACCGGGTGCCCTCGGACGGCTCACCCCGGTAACACATTCTGGACCTTTTTGAAGGCGTCCCCAGGCTGCTCCACCTGGGCCTCAAGGCCTCCATCGGTTGTTGGCCAAGGTTTTCATCAGGCCGAAAGATAATTTGGCCCAGGCCATAAAAACGGGCCTTGGTTTTCGAGCCCCACCTCTAACCTCTAGGCTTTTTCGGTCAGAGCGGTCACAGGGAGCTCTTTTTTGTAAACAGGCTGCCCTAACTCAACCAACGATTAAATTGACGGCATTTGGTTTCCAACCTTAAACACATGACCAGGAGGCCTAGTTACCATATGTCGATAGATAAAAGTATGTTTCAGAAATATTTCCATTATTCATCCCTGGTAAGGTTTATCAATATATTGTTTTTATTTGATTACCAATAAATAATTAATATTTTAAAACAAGTTAAACAGACTGTCTTAAGCTATTTTACACAAGACCGAAATTAGAGCTACTGAAATAGGTTTTGTTTTTTAAATTTTCCTCTTAAGAATTCCTAACTATAAATTACTAAATATTAGCTTTAAACATAAGATAACTTAGTTACAACTGAAATTAAAGAATATTATTAACCATCGGTAGAAAAAATATAACAAATTATATGTTCAAGTAGTTCATATTTCAATATGGAAATTATTGGAAGATATTTAAAAATTTAAATGTTTTTTATTACTAAATTCAAAGGTATAAATCGCAAATTCTATATTAGTTACAAAATGTTTAAATTTTGGTGTTTAAAGCTCGACTTCTTTACAAGCCGTTCTAAATAAGCCTTAACGAAAAGTGACATTTTTGACGTTGTGAAATTATTCATATAACATTGATATGGTTTAAACAAATTTATTTATGCCATAAAATCGAAAAAAGAGTAATACGTAAACTTGGTTTACAATAAAATTTATAAAATAAGAATGTAAACCATAAAATTATATAATAATTTATATATTATAATATTATATTATATATAATATGTGTAAATAGTACATATAATATGGTAACAATTTAAATTTAAATTGTCTAATTTTTTATTGTAAATTTGCCAAATTTTGATCCGTTATAGAATTTTAAGTAGTTAGTTAAAATTGTTAGGGAAATTATAAAACAATCTACCATAAAATTCCTTAGGTCTATTTAATTATGCAACCAAATAAAATAACTAATTTTATATAAAATTTAATAATTTATATAAATTTATAGTTAATTTAAGGAAAATAAAGTTTTTATAAAAATCAAAATTGAATTAATTTTTTTTTTCACTATTTTTTAATTAAATGTGATAAATAAAAAAAAAGACTTCCTTCTCTACTCATTATTATTATTATTATAATAAAAATAATATATATAATTATTATTATATTATGATCCTATTATTGTAAAATTTTAATTGATGGACAATTCAGGTTTTTTTTCGAAAACCTTTTAAAATAAATATTCAACCCATTTGTTTTCCCGTTTAAAATTGTTCTGTGTGATTTAGGAATTTAAATTTGTAAAAATTTATAGTACTCATCATTTATTTAAATCCTTAGAGCATCCTAAACGGTTTTATTTTATCCAAAAATAAATTTATTTTTTAAGAAATAACTTTTATTTAAGGCTATTTGTAAATTGGTAATAGAAAGCTTATAAAAGTTAAAAATTACTTCAAAAATAT
This sequence comes from Lamproptera curius, assembly GCA_029286875.1. Classification (NCBI taxonomy): domain Eukaryota; kingdom Metazoa; phylum Arthropoda; class Insecta; order Lepidoptera; family Papilionidae; genus Lamproptera; species Lamproptera curius. Next base: position 659,595 of record JAGSMT010000050.1, on the reverse strand, counting down.
ATTAAGTTTCTTAATAAAAAAAACATATATGTATGAAAATATGGAATGTTTATATTTAACTTATGTGACTTCTTTTGTTTTACTTCAAATTTTTTATGTTTATTCAAATAAATAAACAATAATACATTTTCCCAAAAGTATTGAATAGTGAAAATGTTTATAAAAATAAAAAATTTTTTTTTGGGTGGAAAAATAAAGGGCATTCCCTTTTTTTTTTTCCTCGGGGAAAAATTTTTTTAAAAACTAAAATTGGAAATTAGTTTAAATAGGCGTTCCATTTTTAAAATTTTCCACAAAGGATATTGAATAAAAAAAAGTATTTTTATAAGTTGTTAAAATGAACACAACAAATATATTATATTTTCAATTTTATGAGAGTAATTAAAGGCTGTACGTGAAGATTTTAACAAACTTTGCGTTTTAACCTATACGTAACAAAAAATCGGTACTACAAAATTTTAGAAAATTTTTTTTGTGATCAGCATAATTATTGATTCTGTAGAAAGTATTTTCATTACTAAAATACATATATTTAATATAGTTCAAGTTCACTTATAAATAACACTTTCTCGCCAAATGAGAAACTTTTACATTTATTAAAATACTTAATTTTTTAAATAATTTACTACCGATTTCAATATGAACTGTGCCGACCTAAATATTTAATGGCACAAAATTAAATAAAACAATATGAACGCAAAGAACTCACCTTAATTATAAAATCGGCAGTGTGTGACTATACTATAAATCACCCAAACCATTACATCAGATTTGATCGACCACAAATCCTCGCTAAAGTACATCGATTCCAAACAAGGATGATCCGTGAGGCTATTGAGATTAGAAACATCCAAATTTCAATAGAGAAGATGGTTGGGTTCTACCACTGCTTGGGAACCCATAATTAATAAATTAAAATTTAAACCCAAGCATAAAACCACAGCTAGCTGTAAAGATAAAAGCAGTTCATTTGCATAGGTCGGAGTACAGACTAAAAATAATTAATTAAAATTAAGATCTGGAAACCCCGCTTAGCACTGGCAACAAGACGCATGACATCTCAGTCTACCCGTGACCGCGGCACTGGAAAGTGTTCGAAACGTCGGAATTTAAATGTAAAAACGCGATAAAATCTGTAAAGTCATTTTATTTAATAATAAAATTTCCTCACTTTTTTCGCTACTAAAACCACATTTAAACAACACAGCTATTGTTTGTTAGGTACAATAAATAGTGTGCGTCAACAACAAAGTAGTTGTTCCCGTTGCATTTCCAAAGTAATGTATATCTTTTTAACCTCCAGTTGGCTGTAAATAATCCGTGAATTATTATCAGTCGAATGCAGAAATCCCAGCCAACTTGTATACTCGGTTGAAAAAATTATATTTTTCCTTTCAGTTTCATCCGTTAGCACGATGACTTAAATACAAAGCATGAAGTAACAAATCGATGCTCTACTTAGTTGAACTGTTCTCTATATAAAGCATTTTTTCATCTGGACTATGTTTATTACCATTTCGTTTATTTTAACTATTAATTAAATAAATGATTTAATTTTCTGCGCAAAGCAGTAGTGTGAAAACACTACTGTGTTTCGGTTTGAAAGCACCGTAGCTAGCGTATTTACTGGGTCAATGAGACTTAACATCCTATGTCTAATGGTAGGCAGCATGTTAATTATACCACTGGTATTGCCAATGTCTATGGGTGATGCATACCACTTACCATTAGGTTGCTCGACGGCTCGTCTGCCTTCGTAGCCAGCAAAAAAACATATCTTTAAAAAGTAACAAAAAGTTTCAATATATAAAAGTACAAAGTTTATTTAGAACATTAATATTGTTTTTGTTTTTTTTTTAATTAAGCAAACTTGCTTGTTATGAAGTAATAAATCAATAATAATTAACATCTTTCATTGCTGTGGATTAGTATTAAGTTGCACCCCAGAGTTTGGTAAAATACAATTAGGTTTTCATTATATTGATTAGGTGTCGTAATTGATACATACATTTAATTACAATACTAAAATTTTAAATGTTTCTATGTGCTTTAATAAAAGTTATTCTGCCAAATTTTTTTGATTATATTGTAAGTGCTACTGAAATTTCTAGTTTTAAAGAATAAAGCCGTCTTCAACTATAGATATAACGTTTTGTATAGATTAAATAATAATATTATTTGATTCCTTTTTTTAATTACAAGCACATAGCGTATTCATACTAACATTTGAAGGAAGTCAGACATAAATTGACTTAGAATCTGAATTTCCACGCTGCTCTACCTAGGCATAGGTGTCGTCCTTATTCCAGAACACTGGTAGTAGCTAAACTGGATACAGCAGTTTTCACTTATCATGGCAAAATAGCACGATGTACTCATCCTAAGTCTCTTAAACAGTGATCTACACGGCTATTCGAATTCAGAACTCAATATTTTTTATCTTCTGTATGTAACCGATAAAATTCAAGCATGAAAAATTTTAAGAGAACTTGAATGAAAATTTAATTTCCCGGTTTAAATAAGATTATTAAATATTATGTAAAAAATATAAAATTTTAATAATATTTCGCTGCAAATTCAAAAATGTGTAGAACTACATCTTGAAAAGTGCCGGCACACAATTTTACCATTTCTAAATAATTTTGAAATGAAATTCCAATTTTAATATAATATTCCAGATATGAACGCATATCTGGAGCATTATATCTAATATTTGGACTAAAATCTGTATTAGTGAGAACAATAGAGCGCTAAATTAAATTGCTCCGCGAAATTTCGCAGTGGCCTTAACACTGCACTTTGTTTTCGTTTTAACCAAAAGCTAAAATGCAATTTTACGTTATACTGTAATAATTAATTGCTACTTATTACAATCTCTACTCTTTACCTAACTTTAATTTAGAGGTCTCTTTTATGTTTTGGTTTCGATGGGAATCGTTGCAAAGACATGTTAAATATTTATATTAAATGAAACATTTTTGAAATAAAACAAGGACCATATTATATATATGGATGTTGTTGTATTTTATAAATTTTATAGAGTGATTAATTTGTAGTTAAACTTTTTTAAGGTTGATGGTAGATGTCCTTTTTTCTCAAATAAGTAGTGCATAAACACTACTGCCATCCTGATTAAAAAGCACCGTGGCGTTATTATGTAGACGGGATATAACATCCCGTGTCGTAGATAGAGTGGATATGAATCGTCTTACGCCTCATTTCTTATGGGCAGTGGCAAATTAACCATCAGGTAAACGTCCTGCTCTTCACGCCACCATAATCATTAAACAAACCTACAGCCGCATCAAGTGACCCACTATCACAATGTATATATAATGTTACACTGTCCTTGTACAATTTATTCGCTTTTTTAATTATCGTTTATATTTTTAAGCAGCATTTTTTCAATATTGCTTGCTAAATGCTTAACACTTAGGAAATTGTACTTTTGATCGTGGCATTAATACGGCACGATTGAAAAGCGTGGGAAATTATTGGTAAAATAAACGTCCAAAGGTTATTTTAATACTGAAATTAAAAAAGCCCTTGTTTTTATTTTTAAGGTAATAAATGTTGAAAAGTAAACTTTTGAGTACTGTCACTTCAAATTCAATAGATTTTACGATTATATTATACGGATGTTCGATTGCCTTCATTGTCAATAAACAAGATAGTAATTATCATATTCAAGACTAAGTTATAAAGACACTCTTACCGACTAATGACTTCTTAATTTGAGCCGTGTCTTTTTATCGTTTGATGAAAGCTCAGCTCAAATAATGATTATTTCGATTTATCGATCGACACTTTTAGATATTCTAAGTTCTGAGAAGAATTTAGTACCGATTTAGTAGGCATATGAAAGAAAACAAGTCTGGGTTATATTTTTGGATGCACATGGAAAGTTTTAAGACTGGATGATACCATATCTAAGCAAATTAATTCTATTATTGTAAAACGTTTTACGTTATTTGTTTATTTACCCTTCTTGCACAAGTCGTGCAAAGGTACTTCGTGTCAATGACATTTTCTCCCGGTCATTTAGTTATTGTGGGTGATAGAAGTTTATACTTTATGATATCATTATGGTAAACGAAAACTCTTTTTAATTCCGGATAAGCTTATTCTGTTAATTTACAAAAAGAGTGTCAAAAAATTCGATCTTATTAAATATATGAGTACACGATAGAAATTTTTGTTCTCACCACTGGTAATCATATTATTCTGCGTCCTACTATAAGCAAAAATATGAAAAATTGTAGGTTGGATAGTTGGTTACTCTTTTACTCAAAAAGTACTAATGGATTTTAATGAAAGTATAGAATAACATACCTTCGATATTGTAATAATTTATAGGCTATAATAAGTATAAGGATATCGTGTGTAATGTAATACCAAATGTTGTCGAAAAGTGACATGATAACATTCCATTTCACTAAAAGGATGTCTTAACGGCTAACAAGGGTCAAACTAATTTCTTTGTGTGACTTAACGTGACGGGACTGGTCAACTTTTCTACTCTGTTTAGTTAGTTTTATCATATTAACTTCTGTTAAAATGCCTTTGAAGACACGATATTCTTTAACATATTATAATAAACGTGATCGAAAACGTTAAAAATAATTTCATAAAACATTTGCTATTTAAATTCAGAGATATTTAACACTATTTTCATTATTATATAGAGGCAAACTTAGACTTTAGGTTCAGTGCAGACCTAATAATATTCCGTTGCTATAATTTTTAATTATGTTATTTTATTTTTGTAATTATTATTTCCATAACCAGATGCAATGCAATGGGTTATCTCGATTGCAGTAAAATTATGGAACCCATTATACATTGACTGTGACAGACGGTATAGGTAACAGTTATCAACTTTTGCTTGTCAAATCAATGTTACATGCATTATTGTGTCTCTTCTTGAAACTTTGGACCACTGTAATATCTTTCAAAACGAAACATTAAGATGGCGCAAATGGAGGTGTAAGTTTATATACAAGGTCTCTTATAGTCAAGAGCTATGAAAGTTAATGTTTTGTATTAGCCAACCATACAATCTATCAATTTCGCAATTTTTTTTATTTTGTAGGTATGTCAGAACTATAATTTTAAAAGATCAATAAGGATGATATTATAGATATAAACAAAGAATATATTATAGTATATGAAAATCATTTAATGTTATTGGATAACAAGTGTGTTTTGTGTTAACTATGAGACATTGTACGTTGTTGGGACAGTATGGGCCGATCATCCAATTGTTTGACAAATCTATGTCTTGTATGGACATGTAAAACATCGGTCATCGTTGTCAAGACCATGTTTGGCAGTCTAGCCTTCTAGTTCATCCATCAAATGCAGTTAATCTCTTTTGTAGTGTTCAAATTGTAGAGGTCAAATGCCAGTCGCTCTTCATAAATACGGTTATTTGTGTAAATCTGTATGAACTCAGAACCAACCACGTAATAATTTGGCAAAACCGGCTAGTAAACTGCACAGTTTTCTAAAATAGTAATGATAACGACTAAAAATGTACATTATAAAAATATATTGTTTTTGTTCTGATGGTCGTATTGTAATGACAAGAATTTTTCATGGTTTTATCAATTCACAGAGGGAAACGAATTTAAAAATTTTATCGCGATATTCGTATCTCTATATTTTCTGAGATAAGATAAAAGTATTAGAACGTAAAAGAATCATATATACAACAAAATATAAATTATTTCATAAAAATATTAAGGTAGTTAAAAATAACAATAAACATAGCCCTTCGTATTATGGAAGAACTGAATTGTTAAAATCTTTAAAAAAGAATGAAGGTTTGCTTTATAAATTAACTAGTTTGTATTTTAATCGGAGCTACATTATGCGCTTTATCTTGACTGCAGTAATTGAGAATTCTAAATGAGGTCTGGACTCCCTTCGAATATTTTAAAACTATCTTTACCACTCGGTTGAAGCTAAAATTTCATTAAGCAGCGGAGTCGGCCAAAAAACTTTGTATGTAATTTTTTTTCCATCCAATAAATGTTTAAAGTTTAATGTAAAAGGTACACGACAAAAGTATAACCTGGTTAAGCATACTATTTTATGCTAATAGATCTTTAATTCATCTTAAATTAGATTTAATTATTAGCGATATATAAGCCCTTCAAACGCTCTTGGGCACAATACAGACTAACACGCGAGACTAAGTTTTATTAGTGTTGCTTGAAGTTGGTAACGGTGTCTTCGAAGTTTCAGTAAAATGTTTCAGTTCTGCTAGCATATCGACGAAGTAATTTTCCAGTCTACTATTGCATAACTTTTGTTTCTCAAAAGAACTCAATAGATCGGTCATTGAATAAGTGATGCAGTTTTATAAATTATATGGTCTCATAAATGTTATTAGCAAATGTTGAACTTAAGAAATAGAGCCATAAAAATAAGAAATCATAATGAAATACAGATCTACACAGATCAAAAATATTAAAAAAAAATGGGGGCACTTACTTCTAGACACACTTGGAAGGATATTTAGATAGGTATAATACTTTCTGATATTTATTCTCTACATTTGTGTTCTTATATTTACGTACTTGTATGAAATAAAAATGACATTTAGAGTGTGTCAGCAGTCCGAATTTAAAATCTTTTACAGCTAATATTTTAATTATTTTTCCGATTTCAAGTTGCAATGTCAATTGTAACTAGATGCGAGTAATGTGTGTATCAAAATAAATGAAATGTCAATCAAACATAAAAAATATATAATCCATATTTCCATAAATTCGAAAGTAACTGTCTGTGTGTCAGTCCGTCTTTACTGTCTTAACTATTAAACTAACTTCGTTGAAATTTACTACATACTTAGAATAGATCTCAAGAGAGGTCAAAAGTTATTAATTATTACGATTAAAACGGTATAAGTGTTAAAATACGGGATGTATTTTTTTATGTATATCCTATGTTGAACATATAAATTATGAAATTTTGTGTCTAAATACTCAAAACGAGCGATTAACGATTTTGTTTATAGCAATTTTGTTGTTTAAAACTTTACGAGGATCATCTAGGTGTTGAAATGGGGACACTGTGAAAAATAAATATATTTTTTTATTTTTTCTTATTATATCTCTCATCTCTATCGTTTAGTAAAACATATTAAAATGTATGGAAAGATCGTAAAAAAAATCCCTAAGAGGGCATTTAACGCGCTACCTGAAAAAATGCTATGTGCCGTAAAAAAATAGTAGCACATTGGAAATCTCTAAATTTTATTGACTACTATAACTAACACGTCAAGAAGGGCAAGTCTCATTAGACGGAGATTTTGAGCTTGCTGAGCAAAATTTTTAAAGTTTAAGTATGAAACAGACACAGAGCCCTCATTCCGAAAATGCTGATAGCGGCTTATAAACATTACGTGAAAACTAAAGTTTCGTGGCAGAATGTCTATTAAAAGCTTTAACCGTGCCAGTGAAATAATGGTTCTTCATTACTTTTATAATTTTATTACATTTTAAAAACTCTTCAGTTAACCAATAACTTCATAACCAACCACCATTCCGCTTCTTAGAGCAGCTGGTGGTTTGGTGGTTGAATAGCATCAAGCATCACTGCCAATATTTGTGAGGCCCTGCTTATCACGTCGTTTTTTTTAATAAAAAAAATCTGTACAATTTTAACTTATTTGGACCATTTCAAAATGGAAACCAAGTGATAACAGAAATATTATTTGGATGTTCTAGGTTTGAAGTATTTATTGTTAAAACTATTTTATTTAATTACATCGCTATCGTCATGAAATTATAAATGCTCTGATGGCGTCGCCAGCAGCGGACCTTTCCGCACGTGTTCGTCGCCATCTCTAGTGATCGCCGGGTGTTATTTATTGCCCGCTTACGTGAACTGATGCAATCGATGACTTAATTATAGGCGCGACCTAAAATCAGAACGATGGTTGACTGGGTTTTAAAGAATGGCTTTCTTTTACGAGAAACTAATGAAGAAAACGTCCCTTAAGCTTACTGACTCGATAAATGTGCTCATCGCAGGGCATGCCCTCCAACCCCTACCCCTGCCTGAACAACCCCATTTCCTGCTGATGAGGGTGATTACTTCAATTATGTCAACGTCAGCGTCCACTCCGAATCGGATATAGAGGTCGAGGCGCGAACCAATTCCAAACCCGATGACGGCCTCAAAACCGTTAAATCCAAAAGAAGCGCAAAGTCCGCGCCTATTTAAGGCTGTAATCACTGTGGACTATTATATCAGACACTCTACGAAAAATCTTTCATAATAATACAATGCAAATCGCTTTTACATCTGGCCAAAATAAATCTACCAACAAATAAATTAGACTAGCCACTGTTCAAACTTCCACCGGATTTACAAAGAGTAATTTTAACACAAAGTCTTTTAGCTTTATTTTGTTAGAGAATTTATGAGTATACACAAGTGTTCTTTAGCAAATATATATATATATATATGTATATATATATATATATATATATATACATCATCATCATCATCATCAGCCTGTTATAGTCCACTGCTGGACATAGGCCTCCCTCAATACACCCTATCCATTGGGGGTTTTGGACCGTATCCAACCACGCTGGTCCAATGCAGGTTGGTGGGTGGACCGACTTTTTACATGCCAATGCGACGCGTGGATCATCTTACTTTTCAGAAAATTGGGTGATCGGCCAAAATTACCCTAACCAACTGGGAAACAACATTAAGGTCGTGGGTTTCCACGTGGGTAGCCACGACCTCCGGTTTCTAAAGCACATGCCCATACACTAGGCTACGGAGGCAGCAGTGATGTACAATAATTGAAAATATTTTATCTTCCATCGCACGACAGCAAATTATGATAAAAATTCATAATGAAGTTCTTTTTAAGTTGAATAACACCTATAGAATAATATGAAAGGTACATATGCTTTAAATATATATTCATTTATTTCGTCATGGACTCATTTAATTTGTCTTTGAATATAAGCTTACGGCAGAGCTGCGTACGTACTGAACGTCGAGCTTTATTAATTGAAGTGTTTGAAACTAAACTAATTTAAAGTGAACTGAAAGGTATAATGTCTTAATGGAAATTAGTTGTTTAGAAGTTTTGTTTCACTCCTAATTAAGAAAGCGCCACAAAACTTACAGAATAAGCTCATAAAAAAATTTGGATAGAATCGAAACGTTTGAAATTATTATGGAAACTGAAAGTCGTAGTTTTACATTGTTCGCTTTAATATTGTCATTACCTTATACAGACTAACATGAACAACGCATTTTATGTTTGTCAGATTGACTGGAAAATGAATTACAATTATTTAAAATAAATAATGATGATTAATATTATGTGTCCCGTGACCATGGACTCTGGAAAGGATTTAAAACGGCAGGTATAATTAGTATTGATATTATAAATGCAAAAGTAGCATCGTCTGTTGCTTTGCCATGGATCATCGTACTGATCAGATAATTGAGTGATCAGACCTAATTGCTCTTACCAATTTGGAAACAACTACTAGGGTACGGACGCAGTTAATAAAAACATGTAATTTATATTATTATGCAGATTTTTGAACAAACTGCGGACATTCTTGCTTTTCCACGTGGATAAAATCACAACAACTAGTTTTAAATATTTATCAAGTGATTAAGCGTGATAAAATCGGTGAAATTCTTAAAACAGTATTTCTATCATTTATGATATTGCGGAATTAAATTCAAATATCTTTATTTTACATGGGAGCGATACACTCACTTATTGATTGTCAATAATCTACCACCGGTTCGGAAAAGGACTCCTCTAGCCTGAGAAGAACCGGCGAAAGAAACCCAGCGGCACTTTTTTGTCATCTTTTACAATATAATTGAAACAATAAACAAACAAATAAAAGCATAAAATTATGACATTATTGAAAGCAGCAGCTGGGGCGAGCATTCCATTACCAGAATGTGTTATCACTTCAAAACTCATTTGCACTGTAATAACCTTTAACACACAAACGTTCCTTGACAACTTTTTTAAATTTATCAATAGATAAATCATAAACGTTTTCTGAGATTTTATTGTAAAAGCAAATACAGTGTCCCATAAAAGATTTAGATATTGTTCGCAGTCTAGTTGCTAAATTAATTAATCTATGTTTGTTTTTCTGCACGTACATTAAATTTTCAAAAATATTTTGAGAACGAACGGTCAATATTCTAATTCAGGTTATAGACTGCACGAACGGCCCTTTTTTGAAGGACGAAGATTGTATTAATATCGGCACCGTTTCCCTACAGTAGAATGGCATAAGACATTATACTGTAGAAGTAACTATAATATACCAAGCGCTGTCTCCACGTCAGTTATTTGTCTAATTCTCCTTGCAGCATATGCCACGGAGTTAAGTTACTTAGCTTATCTTAGCTCCGTAGCAATAAGTGGGGCACGACCTTTTGCTTCCTGCCCTAGTGCGCAGAATGCTAGAGAGCGAAAGGTCGGGGCGCCGTCCTTGCTTTTGCGAGGACGTGATGGCCCGGAAGGAGGCCGCGGAAAGGGGACAGGGAGGTCGAGCGCCCTGGCTACCGCAGAAGAAGGCCAGGGCGCCGAAGAGTGGCGTACGCGCAACCTTCCCCGACACTGAGGCCCTGGGCGGCCGGCAGGGTGCCCGCCGCCCAGAGAAGGGCTCAAGAGGGAGCGCCGTGCTGTTAGTTCCGGCACGGCGCCAAAGGACGTTCCGGGTGTCCCAACACACCCGGTGAGAAGAGGCCCGAAAGAGGCGAGGGCCACGTCGCGCCGGGGGTCGCCGAAGACTGTCATCAGCGCCGCAGCCCCGCCTACAGCGACATGAGAAAGGAACAACCGTTGGTTTTTAGTGGGATACCGGCCGCTCCATCTTGGTCCGGGAGCTTACATATCCCGCTGCCCCTCACTTTGGCAGGGGAATCCTAAGCTGGATTTTTCCAACGGCAAAAAAAAAAAAGTCGAGCAATAGAGCCCCCATATAAATATATGGGCTCTATTATGGAGCAAACCTTTTCTTCTCGTGTAATACAACATATTAATTAATCTAATTCAAAACAGGCAAGCTGTCCACAACGGTCAGAAGTTAATTTTTTAATTAATTGATCTATTTATTGTTTGACAGTTTGTAAAAATATTGCCTATACATGTTGCAGAAGTCTTAGTGATTCTAGTAGGTTCAACAAATAAATTTCTAAGGTTATTTGAACTTAACAATGATCTGAATCTAACAGTGGTGGCAGAATTATCTAGTAAATTAATTTTGAAGTCACCACATATTATAATGTATTTATTAGATTTAGATAGCTTTAATAATATTTCTTCTAATACAACTTCAAAAGGTTCATATAACGCTGTGGGATGAACAAAAAGTACTATTGAATGAAGTTACTGTACTATGGACTGCTTGAATTAAAAGCAAATTTATTTAACCAGGCACAGTAATTGTATTAAAACCAAAGCAGTAATTTACTTCACTATACTATTGAATAGTGTAACAAACATTTTTTCGTTCGTTTTGATGTTAACTGTTGGTAAGCTCAGAAATTATATCGTAAATATTAAACAATGTATTAAAAATAAAATTTACACAACTAAGTAACGCTAAAAATGGGCGATATATTAAAACGCCCGAGTTTCAAGAGCAAAGTATAAATCAAACAAATTGTTTCACATGTATGGTGAAATATTATAAACGTGACTGCAAAATTCCATTAGTTGCAGAAAATGCACTCGGTATGAAAATTTAATTATGGCTGACGACGGGAACGGAATAAATGTATTTGCTAGTCGACGATATTTATTGATTGTTTTTTTTTTTAAGTAGGCCCGTTTAATTAAGAGGTGGGTTTAATTATGATTCTAATATATTTGAAGGAACTCAACTTAAACTGCAATATAAAAAACTTTTGGTCTTTAAAATAAAAATAGCAATCATTTTAAATGTGTACCGTGATACAATGTACTTTTAATTAAAATTTTCAGTTATGTGCATTTGAGTGCAATCATTATTCTTAAATATTTTAGTCAAACTGGATGAACTGACTACTTTTGACATTGAGTTAAAGTTACTAAACAGCTTGTTACCTCGGAAATATGGTTATTTATTACATAAAAATATTTAAACGATTATTAAAACGGGACGATAGTAACTTAATTTTATAGTAAATTCGAATTACCTCTGTGACGAAATTTCTTGTTCTACTCTATATAATTAAAATTCGTACAACGAAGGCATTACTATGGCAATTTTATAGTATTACTTAATATAATATTAAATAAAAAAATGCCTATCATGTAGATAGCTATCGCAATCGAATCGAACAAATCTGTCGTTACTTAAATTGAGTGATTTTTTCAGTAGAGCATTTTAAACATTTTTCAAATTTTAAAATGCACTTTTTTTATTTACTGCGCAAATGTTGATGAGGCTTAAATAAAAACACGAAAAATATATATAAGTTTATATTTAGTTAATGTTTTTAACAAAATTATACTTATTTAGTACTTAAAATTGAAAATGACTACTAGGTCTCAGATTAGTAACAAAATAACACACAAAAAATATTGGAAAAAGAAGGTTATTTTTAAATCGAGGTTTTTCGAAATAATACAAAATACTCATTATATTTTTTCCAGTGATGCTGATACATTTTGAGTTGTGACATTTTAGCATTATTTATATATGCAATATTGATTCGGTCGTTGTTTAAAAAAAATGCTTGCTGCATTGAACATTTTTTATGGAAAACAAAGTATTAACTGGTTTTACAGCAAGTAATGAATGTACTAAAATTTTAACATCTTTAAAATAATCTATAAAATAGCCAACGCTCATTAGGTAACTTTATGAACTTGTATAAGATTCTAGTTACACTCAGAATCTTATACTAGATTCTAAGACTAGATTCTTAGATTTTAAGTTACACTTAGAATCTTATACATTCAGGAAACAAAACTTAAAAATTCAAATAGCTCAAAATTGAACAATACACTTTTATCAACCTTAAATTAGAATAAAATTATAAATTCTAACCACGAAACAGAGTTTATATCAGTTTCTATTTTTAACAGTCATTAAAAAAGTTATCTAAATATCTATTTATAATACTTTAAGATCATAATAATCAGTTCGCATTACTAATATGCAAAAAAAATGATTTTAACGTATCATATTATTATCATGAAAACTGTTGGAACAAATGTAAGTATATATTAATATCAATTATTAGAATCTTTTGACCAGCTAACGATAACTCCCCAGTAAAAAGCCCTAAAGAATAGAATAATGAGTAACATTTTGGAATTGTATTCTTTTTTAGTAAACCTAATAATCTTCGTTTATTATTTTCACAATCTTCCAAATTATTTTTATATGCTTGTGTCAAAACTAAATAATTGTTTTTTGTTTTTCTTGTACTAATCTTACTAACAATAACTTTATTGAAATGATCCATTTCGTGTGATGTTTTGTAGAAAAAGTAATTTTGATAGTCGCCTGGATCAACATTCAAAATTGCAATATCTGTTGGTTTTACTGATTGCTTGTTTGCATTTTTACAAAAATACTTACCTATAGCAGTTGCTTAACTTTTGTCAGTCAGTTCAGGTTAGTTCATGTACTTAAAAGGGGTATAATATGTATTTATTGATATTATTCATGAACTGCCTCCGTAGCCTAGCGGTATAGGCGTGTGACTTAGAAACCGGAGGTCATGGGTTCGAATCCTGCGGGGACTCAACAAATTTTCATTGTTGTTTCTGTTGGTTAGGACAATGGGCCGATCACCCAATTGTCTGAAGAAGATGATCCATGCGTCGGATGGGCATGTAAAAAGTCGGTCCACCCACCAACCCGCATTGGACCAGCGTGGTGGGATACGGTCCAAAAACCCTCTAATGGATAGGGGTGTATTAGGGGAGGCCTATGTCCAGCAGTGGACTATCACAGGCTGATGATGAATGAATGAATGAATGATGATATTATTGATTAGGTGTATAGATAGTACAAACAAGCAAGGGATCAAAAAGATGAGGACAAAAACTATATCTGGACAATTGTATAGTATCAGTTTATGATCGACAGGGTGTCTGGCGGCAGATTTATATTTCAAGAAACGAATATCTCAATAAGTTATAAACAGTGCAGGGGGAAGGTGGTGTCATTAGAATCACAGATCGTGCGGATTTTTTAGTCACGATGTTGCAGTGGTCGGGTTAGCATCGCGCGTTCGCTATTGAAGCATTTTTCAAGAGTAACGATTCTTACGTACTCGCTCGTCGACAGTTTTGTTCACATTTCGATAATTGACGGATAGGCGATGGGCCGAATGTGAATTTAAGTCGTTCGTGGGTGGAGAGGTTCCGCGCAACTGCTTCGGCTATGAACACACCACGGCCAGGACCTAGTCGATCGTCAAGGACCCCCGAAAACAATGAACTGGTTAAACGCAGTTTACGTGAAAATGCACGACTTTCGATACGGAAAAGGGCAGCTTCACTGGGACTTCCAAGAGCAATTGTGCATGACATTATGAAAAAGATATGAAGTTTCATCCTTTTAAAAGTTTAAGTCTGTAGATATTAAGAATACTAGGTACCTATTAAATTATTGGGTTCTGTGAAATCATTACGATTAGTTAGGTCGGTATCTGACATTTAAAAAATAAATGCATTTTCGAGTTGCTTTTTATCTACAATACTGTTTACAAGTACAACAATACGACAGTATATTGTTTATCAGAAAAGATCTTAGTACGAAATACAAAATTATAGTCACGAAATAATTAAAATAGAAAAACGTATTAATTTTGATTGTGCAAATACTATCGATCCTATTTTTATTATAAACAATAATATCTAATTTTAATACATTCAAGTTATACTTACTTTTTGTAGAACAATGTAGTAATTTCAAATGATACCTAAACTACCAAGTATTCACTTCTATAGAGGAGTAACAACGGGCGATACAACGCTATCTGTATAAAATGGCAGCCAAATTGACCAATAAGAGACAGTCTTTCGGTGATGGCAGGCACATAATTCTTGTTATAGAAATACGATCTTTACTGAGTATATAAAACGGATAATTTTACGTTGAATGGTGTTGAAAACTCAATTTTGTAGTATTTGGTAATACATTATTCTTCTAAAGCAGCAATATTTTTAATAGCATGCGTATGGCTGAAGCTGAACTTTTCGCATAAATTTCTAAAAATTTTTGTCGATATTATTTTCTCAGTTTTTGAGTTAAAAGAGAAACTAATAAAAGTAAAAGAAAAAATATGGAATCATTAACAAACTCTATCACAACGAAAAATTTTATCGAAATGTATAAAAACTTCATGTATACTGCAACTGACATCAAAGGAATATTAATATTTTCAACGTTTAGCCTCTAAAGCATTTATGAATCATATATATTTTTAAGTTTTAGAACTGAAATGGTTTTAGTAAATTTCGACTTACGGATTTTTTTACAGTGCATTCTTCATTCATGCATTCTTCATCATTGTGAGGCATCTTCACGAGGCCATTCCTTTTAGTGATTGTGTAAAAGACCTCGGACTTAAAATTGACTCTACATTCAGTTGGAAACACACGTTGCGCGTGTTTCTCAGGGAGTCAACAAGTGTACTGAGATCCCTCCATCGCTTAAAAAACTTCCTTCCAATGTCAACAAAAATTACGCCCTGCACGAGCGTAATTTTCCTAAATTTTCCCTTACGACGTGTGCTACTTTGACCTGAATGAAGATCTACTTAATAAACTCGACCGACTCGACTGTAAATAACTACATTCGAGTCGTATTCAATATTCGTTAATATGACCATGTGTTGACCTTTCGATCACAAATTCTGTGGCTGCCAATTCGACAACGTCGATCATCAAGGGCACTTACAACCCTTTTTCCCTTTCTTTTCATCCTCTTTTCCGACGTTTTTGTCGTCTTACTTTCAATATCTTAGTGATGCTAGTCCTAGAAATCTTCGTTCAACGAATAATCCCCTTCTTCTGTGTCCCGTAAATCGTACCGACTTCAGTCATAAATCTTTTTCAATTCAATCTATACTTCTGTGGAATGCGCTACCTTTGGAAATCAGAATGGCTAACAACATTTAAGAAAAAAATGCGTAAATATTTATTGCAAGAGGAATCGGCAAAGCAACTGACACTGTGACATATGTCTATGTATTTATATTTATATTTGGGCACATATATATTTATTTGTTTTTATATGAATATGTGTATATATTTTAATTTATATCTATTTATAATTAGTACGGATGTTTTAATGGTCCCATCAATAATAATTTAGAACAATTGTATTAAAAAAAATCAATTGATTTGCAGGAATTAAAACATCATCATTTAAAATTGAAACATTTTTAATCTTTTTGAAGTAACAAAATCGTTAAATTTTATTAGTCCCTTTATAGTTTGTACACCAAAGACGGTTAAGACCTTGTAAATAGCGTTTAAGAAAAATTAAAAGGTTATTTTTTACTAAGAATACAAGTGTTAATATTTACAAGGTTATTTTTCAAATAGTAAAATGTTAAAGCTTAGTAAGAAATAGCCGACTACTACTTCTACCAATTACAGAAAATATTCTAGACGTATTCTACAATACATAAAAGATGTGTTCATTTTCAATTGTATCTTTTAGATTTTCTTTTAGATATTTATTTAATATTTTATTACAAATAATTTACATCATATTTTGTCAAAAGGCAGTACAGTTAAAACAATAAATGCAACAAGTGCAAACAACGGTCTAGTATTAATTGAAATGGAAAAAAGCGTCTGATAGTGTTCATGCCTTGTGGAGTAGTTCTAATGAATTACAAACAAAAAGCATCCTGCCTTATAGCTTCTATTTTTACTTCTTCTCTGTGAGGTACATAATATTTTTCATCCTAAATAGTTTGATGAAAATGCTATCTTCCATATCTATTATAATTTTTACATTCCTAAGCGATATTGAATAAAAAATGGATTTATATTCTTAATAAATTGTTAAAATAAAAACTAAATATATTATAATTTCAATTACTTAAGAAAAATTAAAGACTGTACAGGAGGATTTTGACAAATTTTGCTTTTTACCCAAAAAATCAGTTCTACAAAATTGTAGGATGAAATGAACGCTTGTTTCATGAATATGAATGTTTAATGGAACAAGATAAAACTAAAACAAAAAAATGCTAAGAATTTCAGCTTTTTTTTAACCCATTAAACAAAACTTTTCAATAAAACCAACTTCATTTTATTAGCACGCTTCTAATAGTTATTGTATACATTAAAGGAAATAAAATTTTGCATCGTTTTCTTCCGCATTAAAATCCAAATTATCTTCAAATGGGTTGTTAAACAGACCATTCAAATTACCTTTATTTATTAAAAAATTTATTTAAACGTTTAGTAAGCTTTAATAATATAATAACTTGATAGATATTTTTATACTATTTACGAATCTAAAATATTTTATTTTTATCAATAACTTTTAACTCTTAGAGTTCCGATTTTTTATTTTTTTTAATGGAGTTTTATTTTGTCCCTTTTTTTTTTTAATCAAGCATATATATATTTAATAGGTGTTTAAGAAAAAATAAAGCATCAAAAATCACAACCTCGGCATTAAGAAAGAAAAAATTAAAATATATCTTAAATAATTTGTACTAATTTTAAAGGTCTTTCTTTAAAGTCCTGATATAATATCTATGTTTTAAAGAATAACAAGAATAGTTAATTAATGGAACATTTATAAAATTTTAATTAGGCTCATTCAAAACTTATTAAGATACAGTTTGAGTTTGTTTTTCATTCTATGTATGTACATAAAACGTGTCATAGACGACATTTTGATGGATATTTTGATCAATACATTAAAAGAATCAGTGATTTAAAATGCGATGGCAGAAAACGCGAAGCAATTTTGTTACATTGCGTAAAATAGTTATACCCAGTTAGAAGTCGGTAATTTTTTTTTTGTTAAAAAAACCTGTTTTTTTTTCCGTTTCTCAAATATATTTTATTTGAACCAATTCAAAATGGAAAATGAGTCATAATTAAATTTATTTGGTGTTTCCGGGTTTAAAGAATTTTCGAGAAAACCTATTTTATTTAATTAATTAATTTTTATGATTTCTTTAAAGGGAATAATCACAAGAAAATTTAAACGAATTGTTTCTTGGACTTTTCCCAATCAATACAATGAACGGTTGAGAAGGAATTCCCAGAAGTGCTACAGTGTCTGGAAAAATTCCAACCGCTTGCGAAGGGCCCAAGGGGGACGCCGACGCCTCCCACTCCTATTTTATTACCAGGACCAATCTGCTTGCCAAGGCGCCTCTAACTCACCGTTTTCAATTAATTGTTGGTTCATTTGAGGTTAGTCCATTCCAAAAATTGAATAATCTCCCTACTTTTTGATTTTATCCGAAATTAATTTGTATTTTGAATAAAAGATATTGAATCTGTGATTGTAAATTAATGTAATATTTTTAATATAAAAAAGCTTTACTATGTGGACTATCACAATAGACATTCTAGAAAAATATATGAGATTAATGTAAAAAGTATCTTAAAAATCCTTCTTAGAAAAGTCTTTCATAACATTTGATGGATTCCACACCGCTTTCAAATGCAAATCGCTTTTATATCTGGCCACAGGAATGAGTTTGAAGAGAAAATAATAACCCGTGACTTCAACACTGCAGCACCAAATAAATTAGACTAGCCACTGTTCAAACTTCCACCGGATTTACAAAGAGTAATTTGAACACAAAGTCTTTTAGATTTATTACGTTGGAGAATATATTAGTATACATAAGTGTTGTTAAGCAAATATATATATTTAACATTAACTGTCTTAACTCAAATAGTAAAAAAATTGGAGGAATTGGAAGTAAATTAATTATTTGTTAAAAAACATTTAATGTTACTTTCATAAAACGTTATCAAGAATATACAAGAAGTAGAGATTATATTTATCCTTAACTATAATAAATTAATAAATTTAAAATAAATTAAGATATTCAACGCCAAATTATACAACCTGTGATCTATAAGTAATAGCAACAAAAATGAGTTTTTTTAAACATATTTCCTATAATATTCGAAGTTGATGTGCGTGGAGGAATCATCAACCCAAAACACAGAAAGTTACTCTGAAAAGGCTGGTTTTCAGATACTACAAAACTTTACTCTGGATAATTGCGAAAGTTAGAAATGAGCAGCTGAAATATAACTGCAAAACGTAGAAATATTTTGACGTGTTTATACCACGTGCAATATTCTTAAATTAAATTAAATTTACGAATAGAATGATTTAGAATGCTATGAATAGAGATATAGAATTATTCACCGTATGCCTTGAATATGCGCTTATACTAACTGTTTTTAATACCTAAAGAAAGTAAAAATTGTGTGACATGTGTTTATCTTTTTCAATTATTGACTATATATATAAATGAAAATGTAGATATGCTTAAAAATCACTTCAAAATGGCGATGAACCCACCTCTACCAACCACGCTTGATGCACTACAGTCGATATTTGTTTTAATGAATTCTTTTACCTTTCATTAATCTAAAATGTAATTGAATTTATAGTAAATATGATAGATATGAAGCTGTTACACCAAACTGTAATCCTTCAATTTTGTTATTTATATTTTTTTGGACCAACTAGGAAGCAATTTCAAACTATAATGACTTATCCACGTCAAAAACTAAGTTTTTTTCTGTCACTTGAAAGTCAAAACAAAGTCAAATATCTTTATTCAATATGGAAGCATTACACTTTCTTATTGATTGTCAAATAATCTACCACTGGTTTGGAAATGGAAGCCTCTGACCTGAGAAGAACCGGCGTAAGAAACTGAGCCCGAATTTTTTTTTTTTTTTAATTAATTTTACAAAATTATTACATAATACCTTACATTTTACTACTTTGAAATAGCCTGGAGCAAACTGTTCATTACCAGGTGTGTTATCTATCAAGTAATCATTACAACAATAATATCTTTAACACACAAACCTTCTTTTACAACTCTTTAAAATTATTTACAGATAAAAGTTGAACGTTTTCCGATATTTTATTGTAGAAGAGTATACATTGTCCCATGAAAGATTTCATTGTTCTACAGGAGCCTAGTTTTTAGAAGAACATAATTATGCTTATTCCTAGTATTTATATTATGGTGTCAACAATGTTTTACAAAATCTTTTTATGTTTATGAACATACATAATATTTTAAATATCTATTGAGAAAAACAGCATTACATTGATTTCTGTAAACATTTTTCTTAGTGATTAGTTGGGGCCCAGGTTATAGACTTCTCGAATCGCTCTCTTTTGAATTAGGAAAATAATATTAATATCAGCAGTTTCCTCACAGTAGAATGCCATAAGACATTATACTGTGAAAATAACTAAATTATACTAAACGGGCGGTCTCAACACCAGTTAGTTGTCTAATTTTTTGACTAAATTTTTTTCTATTAATACGAGGGCCCCATTGCAGTTTAGAATCTATTGTGATGCCGAGAAATAGTGGAATCTAGTGGTCTAGCGCTTTTCCATCTACGACCACGTCACAACCAGCTTGTGGAACATTAGGAGTCATAAACCTTATACATTTAGTTTTATTTTGATTAACAATAAATTATTTGCTCTTAACCAGTATTTTACTTTTGAGAGGGTATTATTTACATCGTCATTTTGCCAGTTACGTCGTTTTTTCTAAATATTAAATAAGTATCATCAGCAAAAATACAATCTCGTTATTGTTCTCAACCTGGTGTGGTAGGTCATTAATATAGACCAGGAAGAGAATAGATCCAAAAGATCCCTGTGGGACCCCATACCTACCTGAGCCCGGAGATCTCTTGCTGTTCACTGAGTTCGATGGCACAAGCTCAGGAGGTCGAGTGCGCATTTTGATACCATAGTGGCTTAATTTCCTGATCAAAATATCATGCTACACAGTCAAATGCTTTGTTAAGTCCAGAAGACACCTAAAGCATCGTGACCCTTCCCATGACTCAAAATAGTCTTAACAAGATGGGCACCTGCATCGGTTGTAGAAAGACCCGTGTAAAACCATACTGTTTATTTTAAGCTATTGGTTAAGAATTATTTTCTCGAAAATTTTACTAAGCGCAGGCAGTACATAAAAGGTCTAAAGTTATTGGGGTCTGTAGTACTGTCTGATTTAAATACCGGAATAACTTTACTGTGCTTTATAAGGCCAGAAACCACACGTCATACAATAATTAAATATTTTAAGGCAAGGCAAGGTGATCTAACATCATCAATAGAATTTATCACCCAACCGAGATCCCCACAGATCTACAGTTTTTAATGTCCAAAGATTTAAAAGGACACAATATCTTTTATTCTACATTACTAAAATAGAAATTATCTTTACATTCCTTAATATTTTCTTTAAATAAGGACTCTGCAACAGTTGGAGAAGAAACAATTGACTTGGTGGTAGAGACAGGAATATAAAATATTTTTTCAAAATAGCAACATCTTCATCAGAATTTATTTTACTATTATTAACATTTAGCCAACTTAAAATTTAAAATTCAAAATTCTTGTTTCAGCCTCTTCCTGTTTCACCAGTAATTATTTTCCAAGTCATTTTTTTTTGTCCGATGCAGTTTTAATTTTATTTTTATGTAGAGTGACTTCGCTGTCCAGCGCACTTTTCTGAATGTTTTGGAGTAAACATTAACATATGTCACAAAGGATTGATTGAGATTGTAAGTCTTTTCACTATATAGTTCATATAATCTTTCTGCTCCTATGTATTCCAACTGTTGTCCATTCACTGAAAGCTGCAGATCTTTTGATTTGACTGTTTTAGAAGTAAATATACCTTAAATTCAGTTCTTATTAATTTACTATACAGTATTCTATACAGTATTTCTTATTAGTTTACTAGGCTTACTATTATAATGCAGATAACTAATTTTAATTATTGTATTACTTCTAAACTTCTCAATACGTTTTCTATACATATGAATAACCATTTTTTTTGCACAATAATTTTATGAAATCTATTATCAGAAACAAAAGAAGCTAATTGTCCACAAAGATCAGATGATACATATTAATGATGGATTTATTAATAGAGATATAATTTGTAAATATGTTATCTATACATGTTGCCGAAGGGTTGCCGGGCAGTAATTTTGTTGCTTCAAGAAATAGTTTAAAAGGTTATATGAATTTAAAATGATCTGAATCTAATAGTGGGTGAACTATCTAGTAAATTTATGTCAACTTTTTGTAGATTCAGATAGTGTTATTAAAATTTGTTCCTATATAATTTCAAAAAATTCATATAACGCACTGGGTGGTCTGTATATACATACAATTATGAAGTGCTCAAGCTCTGCACAGGCTATTTCAATAGTCGGCTCAACTGATAGGCTTACTATATCAGTACGATTTTTATATTTTAAATTATTTTTCAAAAATATTATTGAGAAAAAGCTATACGCGGTGGGCATATAGCTTTTTCTCTGTTGAACAGGCTAGCGACCTAGTAACATCCAAGGTTAAACATAATCTGGTTTTGATATAGCAGTGTTCTGTACACACTGATATCTATATTACAATTGTTAAAAAAGTTCAACTTCTAGTTCCTTACCGGCTATTCCTTGAATGTTTTCATGTACCAGGCTAATTCAATGGTTCTTATTTTATTTTGTAATTTGTCTTGTAAATTTATTGTTTTGTCATTAATACATTAATTATTACAATTAAATATGCTAGAGATAGCCTCTGTTGTCTTAAAATTTAATTTAAATTATTTGGAACATATTCCAAGGCATTAAATACCTACAGTATTTCCCGCTTAAAAGAAGCAGAGGACTTTATAGCCAAACACTTGGCTTTATTAATAATACGATAATATAGCAGCTTAGCTAACTGTTTTTATAAAAATTTGGTAGGTTAAACCTATCACAAGTCAGGTTACAGTTTCTATAATTTATTATTTGATTTATGTCAGTTAGTTGTATTTTATTTAAAATGTCAGGTAGGCTAAGGAATACAATTATTCTTATATAGAATTGATAAATTACTATTTAACTATGCCTATAGAAATTTCTCCTGGCAACCCCTTAAATATTTTAAGAAGAGGCCTCACAGGAAGTGGACATGGCAGAGTCCTGATACTGTGACAAGGAACGAGATAGACTTCATCATGACGGACTGGAAACACATATTCAGGGATGTCTCTGTGATCAATCGGTTCAAAACCGAAGTGATCACCGACTGGTGAGAGGCACCTGAACTTAGATTTCCAGCGAGAGCGGGTCCGCTTAGTGAGGTCTACTCCGACCTAACTTCCGGCAAACCGTCATGGGCTCGGAAAATTCCAACTGGAATTAAAACCAATTGATGCCCTTAACATATCGGAAACCACAATGGCAGTTGACGAGGCCCTCGATGCCGTGGTGGACTGCATACGGATGTGGGTCGAAGGTTTTGTAGAGTAAGCGTATGGCAAGAAGTCCAAACTCTCCGATGAGACGCTCAATCTTATGGAGGAACGTCGCAGCATAAGGAGACCACTTCGACAGATGTGAAAATTCTTTCAAAACGGATCCGCAAACTTATACGCGAGACTCTTTCGCTGCTCAAATACGCAACGAATAACTACAGCGATTGAGCAGAATAGAGGGTCGAAGGTTTTTGGAAAAGCTCGGAAGAAGCCATCTGTCGAAGCTCAAGAACAGCTCTGGCTCGACTGTTTCTACTAAGCCTGAGATCTTATCGGAGATAAAGGACTTATCGCAATTGTACGCGTCACAGGTTCCTCAACCTAATTACCGGTGTAACGATCCCCGTGCTAGTCTGACTCGACATCATTCTGGTGAGCTCTCAACGTCAGCTTTGATGAGGTTAGTCTGGCTCTTAGGCAGCTTAAGGGAGGAAGGCCCAGGAAGGATGGAATCACGGCCGAACTACTTCGGGCAGGGGGACCCTGTTCTAAGTGTGTTTCAAAAGGTATTCGATTCCGTCCTTCAAAGAGGCATTTCCAAGTCATGGCTTGAAAGCGAGGTTGTGTTGTTTTCAAGAAGGAGACAATACTCTTCAAAAATTACCGACTGATCTCGCTTTAAGACACATATACGCTTTGTTCTCGAGAGTCGTGACGAATCGCCCACCATTGCTTGACTGGATTCCAGCCACCGGAGCAGGCGGGGTTCGCAGAGAATTTAGCACCATAGACCACATCTTCACCATAAGGCAAGTTGCACAAAGACCCATGAGTACAATCAGCCACTTTGCCTTGCCTTTGTGACTATGAGAAAGCTTTTGACTCTGTAGAAACCTGGCTGTTCTGGATGCCCTTCAACGGTGTCAGGTCGATTATCGATACGTCGAGGTGTTGAGAGGTCTCTATAGTGGCGCGTCTATGTCTGTCCTGATTCCGGGGTCAAACGAGACCAATCCAAATGCATCGAGGAGTGCGACAGGGGATGTTCTTTCCCGAAACTGTTCACTAATGCTTTGGAGATGTCTTCAAGACCCTAGACTGACTGGATGTGGTATAAGTATCAACGGCCAGTAGACTTACACCTGTTTTGCTGACGATATCGTTATATTGGCGAGACCTTGAGGACTTGCAGGAGATGTTGACAGTCTAAATGAATCCTCCTCGATGCATTGGCCTCAGGATGAACTTGGACAAGACAAAAGTCATGTTCAACGAACACGTTCTCCGAGGCCAGTCAATGTCGAGGTGTTACCTCGAAGTTGTCGATGAATATGTCTACCTTGGGCACATATTGCAGTGTGAAGACAAACTTCGAGAGGGAAGCTGATAGAGGATTCAGTTGGCTGGCAGCTTAGGAAGCTGAACCATATTCCCACGTCGCCGATACCGCAGAATTTAAAGACGAAAGTCTTTGACAATGCGTACCTCAAGTTGACTACGGGCTGTAAACTTGCCACTGATTGGACTGGTCCACAATTTGCCGTAGCTCAACGGGCTATGAGCGCATTATGTTTTGTCGGATAAAATTCGCAACGAATGTATCCGCCAAAGAACTAAGGTCACCGACATAGTCATAGATTAGCTCGTTGAAGTGGCAGGGCTGGCTATGGTAAGAAGAACCGATGGCCGATGGGCCAATAAGGTTCTGGAGTGAGGCCGCGTTTGGGAAGACGGAGCGTTGGTCGACCCCGACCAGGTGGGATGCTGATCTCCACGCGTAGCCGGTTCAAATTGGCAGCGAGAAGCAGGGATCGGCCGTCTTGGCGTTCATTGAAAAGGCCTATGTCCAGCAGTGGACGGAGATGGGCCGTAAAAAATATGGGTGCGTGTACTTGTACGCGCGTGAGAAGTTATACTTTGGCATCATTAAAAAATTAATATATTTATATAATAATATATATATATATATATATATATATATATATATATATTAAGCAGACGGCTTCATACTGTTAATTTTGTGTCACAGGTGCGCGCGCATCTTAAAATTTCACTCATAATTTTTCATAACGCGCCTAAAGAAGTATAACTTCAAAAATAAACGCAACCAAAAACGAACCTTAATCCCAACTCATAGAGCACATTATGCAACAACTATCGCAAATAAAAAACGACAACTCCATTATCACTACACAAAAATCAACCTTATCACTATGTAATAAGGTCCATTTCACCGTATTCATTATAAACTGTTAATTTTGAATCACAGGTGCGCGCATCTTAAAATTTCACTCTCATCATTTTTTCATAACGCGCCTAAAAGTATAACTTCAAAAAAAAACCCTTAAATAAGGAAATGTAAACAGGATTATTTTCTTTACATTAAGGTTATAAAGTTTTGTATGAATTTATTTCAAATAGTTACTATAGTTTACGATAGCTTACATCTCCCCGTCTCCCAATGAGAATAATTAGGACAGTGTTGGGGCAATGAATATCAGTTACTACTGTATTCATTATCTGTGTGTTGGTTGCTCCTTGCAAGCAGTGATTTGATACCAATTCCCCCATTCACCTTTCATTTAGCAACAAACCCATATTCCTTCCCATTTCATCGCTATAAATTTTGATTATGTCATGGGAACAGACATATCCTGTCTTGTTTAGTCCAGTGTTGACCTGAGTCACTTCAGTCTGGGATGTGGGCATAGAATTGATATTAATATTTAGCTGTGGAGGACCAAAACTTAGATACTCGCATTTACATGCTTTAGTTAACGAGTCAAAGCGATCATTGTTATATTTACCCAATTCAAGCAGGTCATTTACAGCTGATATGTGTTCCGTTATTTCTAATGAGATGCTTCATACTTTTTTGTTATTAAACGCAAAGTCTTAGTTAAGGATGGAATCTCAGACTGTAGCGACTCAATTTTAGCCTCATGAGTCAGATGAGCCTTTTTTGCTTGATTATAACATAATTACATTTTTGATTTTAATAAATTTTTCTTTGTACGTATCTTTTTAAGATTTCTAGTTTAACTGTTTTATCTTGTTTCTACTATTAACTGGGTGGGAGGTTTCTAAGTCATCACCAGTCAGATCAATGATACTTAAGTTATCATTAAAGGAAGGCATGACAGGCATTTTCCCAACCAGTTCTTTGTATAGACTTTGGGTCTTAGAGACTTTTATATTAAAACTATTTTTTTTTTCAGAGTTTTATGAGCCTCATTTAGTTTTGCTCTTAGGACAGAGGTGAGACTGATGGCCTCCTTATACTCATCCCTGCACTGATCAAACCAATCGACTATACCTTGCAGATTATCAATAATGGAGCTGTTCCTCTTCCTAGCGCGCCTTGGTTACAGGTCATCATGATGAGTTAATTAATAAAAATAAACGATACCGTGAACAATGAAGTGCAATTAAAAGAGAAAGGAAAACAAATTTGTTTTTAATTTGAATACATAGTCGTCATCTGCGCAATGACAGCTGACGACAACAGCGCTAATATCGTTTATAACACTACCTGACTCACAATTAATATATTACCAAGGTAAATAACTCACTTTCACTCAAATAAACCTTAGTTAGTACTTAAAAGCTAATATTTTAATTATATTTTATAAAAATAATTAGGAGATGTTACCATTGACGTCTTACGCTAGCAGTTGCCACACGAAAAATAGTCTTTGTTAAGTCCAATTTTATGACCAAGACATGCGTATTAAACTAGACTCATTTCCCTCTATTTTTGGAGCGGCCGGTTGAATTTAGTGATTTTCCGTATTTTCCGAATGCGTATTTTATCTTTTTGGGCAACGAGTTGACTTCCGAGTTTACATGGCAGTTACACCATACAACTCTAAGATTTCTGTACAAACGTCACGTTTCTTACTTACCTTGAACCGTTTCATATCCCACACAGCATTATCATTAACCATGAACATGGGGCCCGTTAAAAAAGACATTCTAGATACAAATATTTTTTTTATTAATTTTAAGTCAATTAATAAACATTTACTTGAAAGTGTATTCTTTGAAAGTGAACAGCTTGTAAATTCTCATGTATTGTTTTACCTTTTAAGAATAATAAAAATTAATACTGCTGGTATATATTTTTATGGTCGATTCCAATAAACTAACTGAAACACTACTGTGTTCCGGTTTAAAGGGCACCGTAGCCAGCGTATTTACTGGGTAAACGAGATTTAACATCCTATGTCTCACGGTAGCAGCGCGTTGACGATACCACTGGTATTAATGTCTAGGGCGTCGGTGATCACTTCCATCAGGTGGCCCGACAGCTCGTCTGCCTGATTATGCCATAAAAAAAATTAAAGTAAAAAATATGTAATAATATCAAAAGTACACATATACTTTAGAAAACTTTTAGATGTAGTGAGTAATTATTTTCCTTTGGGAAAATCCGGATCATTAACAGAATACGATACCCGTGAAACTGTTAATAAATGATGATATTAATTGCGTGACATTTTTATATCTGATAATATGATACTTTATTGATTAGTGTCAAATATCAATATGAATAATGCCATTGTATAAAATAGTTGTAGTAAGAAATTATTTTCCTTCGGGAAAACTCATATCTTAATTCGAATACGATGACAACCGAACTGTCAATTGATGATCGTATGAAATAAATAGTATTTTCATATCTTTACTTTATCGTTTATAGTCAAATGTCCAAATTAAATATGCCATTGCAATAATAATACAGAAATGTTAAGGTACTAAAGCTAGTTCAGAGAGCACAATAAATACGAACTTTTCCGAAAAATTACAAGGAAAATCTTTTCTCATATCTATACTAGTAGAAAATATGGAGCATGTTCCACAAGAAAAATTGTCAAACCTTTGACGCGATTGCAACCAACTCGCTTGAATTTCAAATAGAAGTTGAGCCTTTTCAAATGCAGATTTTGTCAAAAACTACCATTTACTTTATAAATTTCAGTGTTTTTGATTGACTGATTGGTGATAATAGTAAAATCAAGATTTCTGTTTAATATATCTAGTATTACCACTAAGTGATGTGTTCTTAATGTAATATTTTGTATACTGCTTAAAAGCCGTATTTATTCAGTGATATTAGGTTGCTATTTAAATTATTATAAGTATTTAGACCACAATACACATGTTTTGCTTAAGCCCTTTTGAATATCTTATATGTTTTTAATATATTTTCGTTAATTTTCTTATGCATTCATTTAATTTGTCTACAAATATAAACTTACAGCAGAGCTGCGTACGTACTGTACGTCGAGCTTAATTACTTGAAGTATTTGAAACTAAACTAATTTAAAGTGAACTGAAAGATCGAACATCTTAATGGAAATATGTTGTTTAGAAGTTTTGTTTACTCCTAATTAAAGAAGCGCCACAAAGCTTTCGGAATAAGCTCATAAAATTTGTGGATATAATTACAACGTTTGAAATTTTTATAGAAATTGTAGTTTTACAATGTTTGTTTTGATTTTTATCATTACTCAATAAATACTAATCTGAACAACGCATTTTTATAATTATTTCTATTGTTTGCGCGAATATTATTCATTATTAACTAAAATGACTTTACGGATTTTATCGCGTTTATTTTTACATTTTAAATTACAATTAAGAGCTGGAAACCTCGCTTCAGCACTTGCAACAAGACGCATGACATCTCAGTTTACCCCGTGACCACGGCCGCTGGAAAGTGTTCGAAACGTCGGGAATTTAAAATGTAAAAATAAACGCCATAAAATCCGTAAAGTCATTTTATTTAATAACGCATTTTTAGTTCGGTTTGACTGGAATTATGAGAAACAATTATTTGAATAATGATAACTAATCTTATGTGTCCCTTGACCATAGACTCTGGAACGGATTTGAATCGTCAGTTATAATTAGTAATAATATTATAAATATGAAAGTAACTCTGTCTGTATGTCTTTACCATGGATCATCTTACTTATCAGACACATTATGATCGGCCTGCTCTGTCAGCCTAGTGGTATGGGCATGTGCTTTAGAAACCGGAGGTCGTGGGTTCGAACTTGGACGCAAACAATTTTTCTATTGTTGTTTCCTAGTTGAGTTAGGTAATTCTGGCTGATCGCCCAATTGTCTGAAAAGTAAGAGATGATCCATGCGTCGTGATGGGCATGTAAAAAGTTGGTCCACCCACCAACCCGCATTGGACCAGCGTGGTGGATAGTCCAAACTCTTAATGGATATGGGGGTGGCTATTGGGAGGCCTATGTCCAGCAGTGGACTAATCAAAGCTGATGATGTGTGATGTGAAGTGATCGTGCCAAATTGCCCAACCAACTTGGAAACAACAATAACAGCTAGTTTTAAATATTTATTAAGTAATTACGCCTATCAAATCCACTTATTTACGGATTTTTCGCGTTACTTAAATATATTTATTCCCGATATGTATAATCGCGTAAATAAAAAAAATAATTAATTACGCCTAATAAATTTATTTGATTTTTATTAAAGTGATAAATCAATTTTTAAAACTGTATTCTTATCATATATAGTATCGCGAATTAACAATAAGTACTATTGATTGGGCTGACTGTACTTTGGACTGCTTGAATAAACAGCAAACTTATATAAATTGATTGATTTCTTGATAAACCAGGCATTGAAATTGTATTAAAACCATTGCTAAAATTTACTTCAGTAAACTATTGAATTGTGTAGTTTAATTTTTTATTCTTTTCAATGTAAATTGTTGTTAATATGTCTACAATTATATTGTAAATCATAAACAGTGTATTAAAAATAAAAATTTACCCAATTAAGTAACATCAGAAAGAGGCGATATATCAAAACCGGGAGTTTCGACTGCAAAATATAAATCAAACAAATTGTTTCACATGTACGGTGAAATATATAAACGTGACTGAAAATTCCATTAGTTGCAGAAAATGCATTCAGTATGAAAAATTTAATTGCTCCCGACGACGGGAACGGAATAAATTTATTTGCTAGACCACGATATTCATTAAAGCTGTTTTTTTAAGTCGTGCCCTACAATTAAGAGGTGGGCTTAATTATATTTCCTGATGTATTCGGGGGAATTCCGTATAAGCTGCAATACAAACCAAACCGCCAAAACTTTTGGTCTTTAAAATAAAAATAGCAATATTTTTAAATGTGTACCTTGATACAATGTCCGTTTAAAATATATTTTCATTTATGTGCATTTGAGTGCAATCAATATTCTAAAACATTTCACGTCAAACTGGATAAACTGATATCTTTTGACAATGATATAAAATTACTAACCAACTTGTAACCGCAGAAATATTGTTGCCCGTTTCACAAATTTTAAAGCGATTATCAAAACGAGGCTACAGATTTTTGATATTTAATACAAAATGTAACTTACTTATGTAGTAAATTCTAATTTACTCTGTGAAAAAATTGTACTACTCTTCAAAATAAAAATTCGTACAACGATGGCATTACTATGGCAATCTTTTTAGGTGATAGTTATTGTTTTATAGTAGCACATGGCTGAAGCTAAACTTTCCGCTGAAATGTTCCTATCCCAAAATTTTTTTTATTAATATTAATTTCTCAGTATTTTAGTTTAACGAGAAACTAATAAAAGTAAAAGAATAGTGCATAGAAAACAAAATTTTTTTGTTTCTCCGCTCATTACTTCAATTTCTGCTTAAATTTCCTTTGATAACAAAATTCATTGGCTATAGTTACCGAGCGTGTGAGAATTTGTCTTTTAAAGGACAACATGAATGCTTCATTAAATAAAGAAAGCCAAGAAAATGTAAAATTTACTCCTATGGTGTTGCTGTAAGTTATATTAAGTGTATTATTCACGTTCTAATCAAAACTAATATAATAATTGCGAAAGTAATTCTGTCCGTCTGTATCTTTTTACTATCTAAACCATTGTGCTGATTGCGGTAAAATTGGCTACAAGCTAGAATAGATTCCAAAAAAGGACATAGGCCATTTAATTATTACAGCGCCAAGATGCTTTGGTGCTTTGGTGGCTAGCGCTGGTGGGGTCACAGTAGACTGCCAAAGAGTTCCTGTTCGAAGCGACGTATATTGGAATATACAATAGATTATTATTCAATACACCGGATATTTCTCTCATTCCACGCAGCCGGAGTCGTGAGTAACTGCTAGTTTGTTAGTATATGTAGTAAAGTCAATAAATAGATAAAACATCCTGTAGGGTTTTTAAGATTAAGAATAAATAAAACAAAAATATTTTTTCAGTAAAATAGATCTAACTTCCAGAGGATGACGTGAGTTGTAAACCAACAGCACTTGACATCACTATCACTGTTACCAAGAGACCTGTGCGATTTAGGAATTTAGATACTGAGCTGGAAGAAACAACAAGACACCACAGCATATCAAGCCTTTGTTAACATATACATGTCTGCCGCCCAGAGGCTCAATGTTACTGAAGAAAGTTGCGTGTGAGCCGTTCTCCACATGAAGACAGTCATGGCTTTCACGTCAATCTTTCCTTTTTACGTCAATCTTTCAATATTCGATGCATGAATTGTTTGGTTCAAAGACAAGCGTTGAGCTTTAACTCAAAATGCAGCACCTACCAGCGCCTAATAGCCTATGTTGCAGATGGCCTAAGTTTATCCAGTCTTGGGGGGACATGGATTGGTATCGTAAGCTTTTGTTGCTCCTCCAGTGACGGCCAGCACCTGAGCAACAAATTTCGTAACTGCATTACTCAGGCCAGAGCCATAAGTTTCACGCCTTTATAGTTACTAGATCTCGAGTCTTCTATGCGGGCTTAGTGAAAGGCTCTGTTGCTAGATCCGTTTTGGCCACAGAAAGATCAGAGACCAAGGACTCCATACCGATTGTACCCTCCTCTAGTGTACCCTCCATAACGTAACTGTTTTGCGGCTCTACCAAATCGTGAAGATGCTACGGGTAGCCAACGTACTGTACCTGATACCCATCCTTCGCATCTCCAGGGCTGTTCAGTCTAATCCAATGCTGTCCTTTATAGCAAGGTTGATAAGTTCCTTTTAGTTTCAAACTCAGTTGGACCAGGTCGCATGTTTCACTGCTACCGCAAAGTGGGAGTCTATTTGGAATGGCTGTGAATGGCCTTCCTCAAGGCCTCCTCGCAATAGAAATGTAGTGACCCTAAGATCTCAACTTTCTTATACTTCAACATGCATCTAACATACAGGAGACATACAACTTAGCCATGTATGGTCCAATAGACACACAATTATTTTTAACAGAAATATTTCTTAGCGCTACTTTGGTTTATCTTAGCTTATCTTAAAAATATCCTAGTAATTTTTGATATTTTAAATACATGAATCACTTATATATAATTTAAGACCAAAATAACACGGCGTGTTAAAGGCTTATTATTTATATCAAATCCGTAAATTAGTGGATTTGATATGTATAATAATCACGTATATAAAAGAAATAATTAGGGTTACTATTTATTTTTATATTTTTTCGAATACATTCCTTGTATGTTGTTATTACAAAAAATTTTGTGCATTCAAACATGAAGAGTTTTTAAAGTTATAATAACTAGAAGTTATAATACAAGTTGTAACTGTCGGTGAAAAAGTTAATAATCATTTGTTATAAACGTTTGGTGTTTTACATTTCACAATATATTTAAAATTACATTGATTATGTATGGAAACGTAATTAAAATAAAGTGGCACAAATGTGTTGGGGGTATAAAACAAAAATTAATGGTATAAACTCAGCAATAATTTTAAGTAGTTCAGTTGACTAAGTTGAACAGCTTCGAGTTTTGAATTATTAAGACTCGACTACACGACGAAGTTCCGTTCAAGTAAAATCTGAAAAAGGAACACATCAAATAATATAATCATAAAAGTCATTATATATAATCATAAATACATATTCATATCAAATTTATAGCAGTTAAACGCTGTAAATTTATAATGACAATATACACAAAGTCAAAAGAATTTAAAAATAATATTTCTTCCATTTTATAATTGATAAAATTAATCATGGTTTTTAACGAGTTCATTTTATTTGAAGCAAATACAATCATTTACTTTGGTTTATCAAATATAATACTATGTGTCATGAGTTATATGCAGTTGCTAACCTGATGATGCACAATTTTCCCGACTTTGATGGTAAGAGAGTGAGATCGTAACTCACCCGCTTGAGACATGAGATGTTATATCTTATATACTCAGTTATTACGTCGGGTACGGATCCCATCACATCCCATCAAACCAGAAAACAACTATACTTCAAAGTTGTTTCCTTGCAGGAATATATCACGGTTTATAAAGTAAGGGCCGATACTAGGTCGTGGAGGCAGTTGAGTAGGAGGTTCTACTCCTAAAAAATATGTAACCATCTCCAAATGCATACTATATTATTCAATACCTTTGTTGTTATTGTGTTTAGTTACTTTTAAACAGTTTATTTATGTAAACTACGTTAACTGCGTAAGATTATTTTATTTAAACAACTTATCTTCGACTGACTTCCCAAAAAAAGGTTTCCTCGAATTATTTTTTTTTTATTTATGTATGAGGAATATTTAAAGTTTATTTAAGGTAATACAGTCTAACTTTACAGAAAATTTAATGTATTTAAAAAATTCTTCATTCTATGATCATGTCATAAACAACATTTTGATAAAATTAATACCTCAAAAGATTTCAGAGATTTAAAGTGCGGTGACAGAAATCACAGGACAGTTTTGTAGACAGAGCGCGTTGTTACCCGCTTGTATTGCGCAAAATGGTTATATACCGTTTAAATAGGTCATATTTTTTTGTTAAGGTTTCACTTTTTTTCACATGATATAGATAAAAATTATTTGTCTCCTCCAATTGATTATTATATTGTTATGTCATTAATAAAAACAATAATACGGGCACCGCAAGTCATCGGGCCCATAATACGGGCACATCACATATGTGTAGTATATGCGTGATGGAAGGCGAATTCAGGGCAACGATTGCACCTACTTCTTATTCTCTTTACTATCCATGGTTGACTGGTAGAAATTGCTTTTGATATTAAGTCCGCCATTGTACTGTTTTTTTTTTTGTACAAGAAGTGTAAATAAATAAATAAATACATATTGCATAAAAGCTAAACTAGAATAAATGGTATGAATCTTTTAACATATCCGCTTTAAGATTAAAATTAACAATCTATTGCAAATTTTAATAAAAACAGAAACAAATAATGTTAAAATGCGTGGCGTTTAATACAATAATTTGGATGATATTTTTTCACACAATTTACTGCTGTAACATATTATATTATTTTTATCAATAACTTACCTTAAGAGATAAGCATGATGATTACAGATATGCACTCGGTTTCAGTACTCTGACAATTAAGGATAATAACATATTTCACACAGTTCTAACTCCAAAAACTCCCTAAACCACACAGCTATTGTTAGGTACAATTAATGGTGTACGTCAATAACAAAGTAGTGGTTTCCACTGCTTTTCCAAAGTAATGAATATCTTTTTAACTTCGGTTGTAAATAATCTGAGAATTATTATCAGTCGAATGCAGCAATCCCAGCCATTCGGTGGTATACTTGGTTGAATGAATTATATTTTTCCTTTCATTGTTATCCGTTAGCACAATGACTTTAAATATAAAGCATCAAATACAAAATCAATGCTTTACTTAGTTGAACTATTTTCTACATAAAGCATTTTTTTTTATTTTGACTATAGTTTTTACCATTTCGTTTAATAATTTTAACTGTTCAATTAATAAATGATTTACTTTGTTGATTAAACAAGATTCTCTTAATGGAAAAGCTTACATCCCTCTTTTTTTACTTTGAATTATTATTTTCTTTTACTTGTTATATTTTTCAGTCATCAATATACATGCACATAAATTAGCTTTTGAGCTTATAAAATCAAAGTAAACAAATTAAAAACCTAAAAGAAACACTACTAATATCGTTCACGAGGTGGTAGGTCCCCTCTGACAATGGACTGTCTGGGGCGGTAACGCAGCGGTGCCTACTTCTGCCGCAAAGCAGTAGTGTGAAAACAGTTCTGTGTTCCGGTTTGGATGGCACCGTAGCCAACGTATTGTACGTACTGGGTAAACGAGACTTAACAGAAGCTTACTTTGTGCAGAGCTGGAGCATTTCATTGTTGTATGCGTATACAGACCTCCCACTTCGTTATATGAACCATTTGAAGTTGAGTTAGAAGAAATATTATTAAAGCTATCTGAATCTAATAAGTATATTATAATTTGTGGTGACTTCTAATATTAATTTATTAAGATAATTCTACAACACATTAGATTCAGATCATTTGTTAAGTCTCATATAACCTTTATCAATTTATTTCTTGAACCTACTAGAATAACTGAGAATTTGCTACATGTATAGATAATATATTTACAAACGTAAACCTATTAACAAGTCAATAATTAAAAATTTATTCTGACCATCTGTAGCCAGCTTTGCTTTTTAGATTAAATAAAAATATCTTGATGCTCAATTGGTTAACCAGCTGATGGACTGGCTTCCTCGAGGAGACTGCCTCGTAGCCTAGTGGTATGGGCGTGTGCTTTAGAAACCGGAGGTCGGGTTCGAATCTGCGGGACGCAAGAAATTTTCAGTTGTTCCTAGTTGGATAGGGCAATTGATGATCACCCAATTAGTCTGAATAAGATGATCCATGCTAGGATGGCATGAAAAGTCAGTCCACCACTAACCCGCATTGGACCAGCGGTGGGCTCAGGTCCAAACCCTAATGGATAGGTGTATTAGGGGAGCCTAGTCCAGCAGTGACAACAGGCTGATGATGAAATAAAATATCGACAAAAATACAAATAAAAATTATGTTTGTTCGCATGTATAAAAACGTATTGAGAAGTTTAGAAGTATATATTACAAAAATTGACTATTATAGTATGATGATAACCATATGTGCTGTATAATACATTATTCTCTTTTGTAAAAAAGAATTTAAATCAATATTTACTTCTAAAAAATTTAATCAAAGGCTTCTAGAGCTTTTAATGAATGGGCAACAGTTGAATTCACAAAAGAGCAAGATTATAAGCTTTACAGTGAAAAACATATAATCATAATAAGACCTTTGTTGCACATGTCAGTGCTTTATTCAAAAATATTTAAAAAGTTTGTACTGTCATGAAATCTATATATAAATAAAAATTAAAAATTCATCAGACAAAATAAAATGACTTGGAATATATCAACAGTGAAACTGGAAGGGTACTAGAGCAACTCTAATATAACTCGTAATATTGATGACCGTTTTATAGAAGCTGACGAAGATGTTGCTACTTATTTCGAAAATTCTTCTCGGACATTCCGGTTTCTACTACCAAGTCACTTTTATCTTCTCCAACAGTTGCCGAGTCACATTAAAAGATAATACCAATGAATCTACAGAGAATTTTAATTTACTGACGTAAATACCGGAGATATTGTAAGTACATTTAAAAACTTTAGATATAAAAAAAACTACAGACCTATGGGATTTCTGTTAAGGTGATAAGTTCTATTATCGATGTAATATCACCTCACCTAGCAGCAATATTCAATGTAAGTATCAGAAGGGCGAGTTTCCTGACCTGATGAAGCATAGCAAAATTATTCCGATATTTAAATCAGGATGTAATACGGACCCTTAAACTTCAGATCAATATCTATGACCTGCCTACTCTTAGTAAGTTATTTGAAAAACTCTTACTAAATCAATTAGTTAAACATTTCAATCGTAATTGCCTTTTAAATAGCAGCATTATGGATTCATAGGGTCGCTACAACCGACGCAGGATCAGGCTGTCAAAAGCATTTTGAGGCTTGGGAAGCATCACAGTATGCTTTTAGGCATTTTCTGTAATCACAAAAGACATGGTAAATTTGAAGTGGTTATAAATGGGAGGCGTTAGACGAGTTGAATCAACTGTTTTTCTAGGAATAACTGTAGATACAAGACTACAATGAGGCCCATTAATTAATAGGTAGCAGTAAACTAAGCTCTGCAGTTTACGCAGTGAAAATAATTAGATTATTAACCGATGTGGAGACAGCTCGTTTAGTATATTTGAGCTATTTTCATAGTATTATGTCTTATGGCATTCTATCGTGGGAAATGCGTGCTGATACTAATACGATCTTTGTCCTCCAAAACGCGTAATTCGTGCAGTCTATAACCTGAGCCCCAAAGAATCATTAAGAAAGTTGTTCACTGAAATAAAATAATTGACGTTAGTTCTCAATACATATTTGAAAATTTAATGTATGTACAAAAAAATTGAGATGATTTCTAAGACATTGTGATGCACATAAACATAGATACAAGGAACAATCATAATTTAATTCTTCCATGCAACTAGACTGCGAAGAATAAGTAAGTCTTTATGGGACAATGTATACGTTTTTTACAACAAAATCCAGTAAACGTTCAGAATTTAACTATTCATAAATTTAAAAGGTAGTCAAGGAACGTTTATGTGTTAAAGGTTATTACGATATTAATGAATTTTAAATGATAACAAGCCTGGTAATGGAATGCCTCGCTCCAGGTCCTGTTTCAAAATTGCATAATGTGATGCCGAATTATCAAATTGTTTGTTATTTTTAAAAGATGACATAAAAAATAGCCCGCTGAGTTTCTTTCGCCGGTTCTTCTCAGGTCTGAGGCGTCCTTTTCCGAACCGGTGGTAGTGTGTTTGACAATCAATAAGCAAGTGTAAACTTCTATATTGAATAAAGATATTTGAATTTGAAAACAAAAATTTTAATAACATCCTATGTCTCACGGTAGGCAGTGTTGATGATACCTTTGGTATTGCCAACGTCTACGTTGCGTCGCTGACCACTTACTATCTAGGTGGCTCGATTGTTCGTCTGCCTTCGCAGCAAACAAAAAAAATACTTATCTTTAAAAAATAACAGAAAGCTTTATAATCTAAAAGTAGAGAATTTGTTTAGGGCAGTAATATTGTTATGGTTGTTTTAAGAAAATTAAGTGAGCATAATTCATATTACTACATAGTATAAAACAAAGTCGCTTACTCTGTCCCTATATCCCTATGTATGCTTATAACTTTAAAACTACACAACGAAGTTTGATGCGCTTTTTTAATAGATATAGTGATTAAAGAGGAAGGTTTATAAGTGTAATTCAAGCATAATATTTTAGAGAAGTGCTGGTACATTTATATATTTTGCGGAGGTCGGGCGGGTCGCTAGTTAAGTAGATAAAGTAATAAAAATAAACCAATATTTAATTACAATAGTGAGTTTTAAAATGCTTTCGTATTTGCGTTACTTAAAAAATTATCGTACAGAATACTTTCATTGTTTATAATGTAGGTATATGTAGTTTGTTCTTCATACTAATAAATTCCAGTTTGAACAAAAACAAGCTTTAAAGTCCAAGAAAATAACCATGTTAATATTAAATGTAGTTTGTTTGCCCTCTTACTATAATCAAAGCTAAGAAAAATATTTTTCTAAAGTTAAAAGTAAAAAAATTGGGTAAAAGATTAAAGCAAGATTTAAGATAAATTATCTTTTTAATATTTTGTGGAATAAATTGAAAGATCAATGAGTTTATAAACGATATTACAACTTGTTAACATATGTTGCTCCAGTTTGTCTCAAATAATATTATATATGTATAATTTTGAAAATACGATAAGTAAATTACAAATATATCACAAAAGATGGCAAATATTTATGGCAGACTGAGTTTCTTTCGCCGTCTCTCCACAGGTCAGAGGCTTCCCATTTCGACCTGGTGGTAGCATTTTTAATCTATAAGCAATAGTAATGTTCCTGAATTTAATAGGCTATTCGAAAATAGAACTCAATATTCTTTATTATCTATATTCAAACGATAAAAAGTCAAACATAGAGTACTTGAATCAAAATTTAATTACTCGTTTTAGAAAGGATTCTTTAATATTATTTAAAGAATATAAAATTTCAATAATATTTCGCTGCAAACTTCAATGTATGTTTAACTGCATTATATAAAGCATAGGTACCAAATTTTATCGTTTCCAAAATGATTTTGAAATAAACCCTCGCGCATAAACGCATATCTTTATTATACTCGTACCCATATTCGAATTAAAATCTGTATTAGTGAGAACAATAGAGCTAAACTAAATTGCTACCCGAAATTTCGCAGTGGCCATTAACACTGCACATTGTTTTCGTTTTAACTAAAAGCTAAAATGCCATTTTACTTTATACTGTGGTGATATCGTAATAATTTATTTCTACATATTACTATTTCTACTCTATACCTAACTTTAAATTAGGTGTCTCTATTATATTTTGGTTTCGATGGAAATTGTTGCAAAACATGTCCTTGCTAAATATTTATGTTAAAAATAAAATATTTTTAAAATAGAACAACAACCATATTATGTATGTGGTTGTTGTTCTCCATATTTTATAAATATTACAAGGTAATTAAGTTCTTTTACCGCCTGGCGAGTTATATCGCATTGCCTATTTTTACCGCCAATCTGTTGTATATAACAACTACCGCCTTCTGGTTTAAAGGCCACTGGTGGCACTTTCCTAAAATTATCCCTATCTCAGGAGCTAATGAATTTGGCGTTTACCTTTGTCATGGCGGGCAAACCCATCAGGTAAACTCCACACGTCTTGTCCCAATATTTTTGAAAAAACATAATTAACAAGAACCCCTATCCGATATTCATCGTCATCCCGGTGCGATTGGGTTTTGTAATAATTACTTTAAATTGTTTAACAATATTTTATTTAGTAAACAATTTAAATAATCTTGGTATGTTATTGTAACAGTAACTTTGGTCATTAATGTCTTTTAGAGATCTAACCAGAGTTACTAACATTCTTATTTATCACTTTGTCAACTACATACTACATAATATATATATATAACGTACGCTCCAAATTGAGTAGGCCCATCTATTGGGAAGTCAGTCTGGTGAGTTGCCAACGAGATCCGATGCAAAGATATCTTTCTAAGAACAATGAGGCTCTCCGAGCTTGGTAAGGGGTCGAACCAAAGTATCGAATCAGGAAAGGTTAAAACAAGAAAATAGGAATTAATTTTTTGCCAATTTTACACAAAGAAACCGTCATTCCGTTTCATGTTTATAGTTCACATATGTAATATTTATGAAAATAAAATTATTACGTCACACAAATGGATGCACCCATGGAACTTGTCGAAATATTTAAAATTTTGATATTTTTGTATGTATTTGCCCAAGGCCTTTATCAAATTTTCAAAACTTTTTAAGACAAATGGGTTAAAATTTCACAGCTCGTGATATTTCAATAACAAACAGATAAATTAAATGGTATTTTGAAATTCTGCGGTAGCTGCTAACACTGTTGTTTTTATTTTAACTTTAAAGGCTAATTGCATCTCCGGAGTGCGCGGTGGTTACAAATAATCACTAGGTCTAATTTGGATTACATCGATTTTAAAGCGTTACGCCCACGCCTGTGGGAGTGTACATGAATTATTTAACTCAAAATCTAACAGTTTGAGATTAACAAAATCCAATACCCGACCAACGTGTGTTATTTTTTTAATCACTCGAATCACCGCAAAGTTATAACGTGTAATAATACGCACATACAAAAAGAAATTTAATGCCACTTCAAGATCCCTCGAGGGTGATTGCCAGGGAAAAAGCCGAGCACGTTTGGGAGGTTGGTCACTGGCCAAAGCTGCCGAAGGCAACTTCCCGGTCAGTCTCCGCCACTGCCAAGTCTGAGAAGCCCGCCCACGGGGGGAAGGCTGATCTTCCCAGGCCCTTCGCCTCAAACCGACTATGGACGATGGGGCCATTCCACCAGATCTCCCCCAGTGGAAAAATCCGCACCACAACGAGCAGTCAGGCGGGGCTGCCCTCACATCCATAAGTCAGTGGGCCTGACGGCATTTCCGCAGTGGTCCCCAAAGGCGAGCCGCCCCACCGCTTTTCGCCCCCTCCACGGCTTCTGGAAGCGCTGAATACATCCGGTCCCTAAAAGGGAGCCGCTCAGACCCTTCGTTACAGGCCCATAGCTATCACATCCCTGTCGAAGGTGATGGGCGGGTTAAAAACCCTCCTGGTTCCAAGGAGAACCAGCTTATCGGTGACCGACAGTCGGTTTCGTCACGGTCGTTCGGCTGGTGATCTTCTAGTGTACCTAACGCACCGGTGGGGAAGCCTTAGACAATAGGTGAGGCTCGCATCGTCTTGATATTGCTGGGCGTTCGACGGGTCTGGCATAGAGCTTTATATCGAAACTGCCCGCTTATGGTCCCGAGGGGCTGTGTCAGTGGATTGCCAGCTTTTGGATGGTCGGAGCATCAGAATCATTGTCGACGGTTGCTGCTCCAAGATCATGGACCCTAATCGGGCGTCTCCACAAGGTTCAGTGCTCACAATCGCTTTTATCCCATATCAATGACATCTATCTATCAGAGATATACATTGCTATCGGATGATAGCACAGGAGATGCGCGGTATACTAGCCAACGACCAGTCCTCGGTTGGAGGTGCAGAAGAGGCGATCTAAACTTGTGTCCGAAGTGGAGGACTTCTGGGTAGAGTCTCCGAGTGGGTTCGGTAAACCTCGTTCAGTTTAATCCCAAAAGACACAGGTTTGCGCATTCACCGCAAGAAGGACTCTTGGTCATAGCACCACAATTTTTGGGTGTCTCTCTGCCTACCATCCTCGAGCATTGGAACTTGGTGTCGAGAATCTCGCGATTCAGTTCAGGTTTCAAGTCATTTGGACAGCAAATTCAAAATAGCCTCTTAAACTGGGAGTGCTGAACAAAGCGGGATGGTACTTACATCAACAAAAGCTTCTACTTACAAAGCTCAGGTCAGGCCTCACTGAGTATTGTTCCCATCTGGGCCGGTGCCCCAAGTATCAGTTGCTTCAACTCGACTCCCTAAAACGAGCCATTCGATCGTCGGCGATCCAAGCTTACGGACAGGCCTGGACCTCTAAGCCTACGGAGAGATATTGGTCTTCTTGTGTTCTACCGCCTGTTCAACGAGAGTTCAGCGGAGCTGTTTGATTTGTACCTCCCATTCTATTATCGTACTCTCCGTCACGGACTAGGAGTTCATTCATACCACCTGAAAACCATGCCATCAAATCGTTACGTTTCCAGAGATCATTCATGACACGCACTATTAAACTCTGGAATGAACTCCCTCAGGTTTTCCTTCGCGCTATGAATGTCTTCCTTTAAACGATGTATAAAGAGAGTCCTTTACGGTAGGCAGCGCGTTGGTGATACCCCTGGTATTGCTGATGTCCATGGGCGTCGGTGACCACTTCCCATCAGGTGGCCCGACTGCTCGTCTGCCTTCATTGGCAATAAAAAAAAAAAAAAACATACAATTGGTTTGTGACGCCGAGAACATCAAACCAGTTATAGTTTCTTATCTCGTTTAGAAATCAATTACATTTTTTGTAAAGATTTTCTATTCTCATTCCATGTGAAGAAATATTTTAATTTCTTTAATATTATTACCGACAATCTTTTTATAACCATTTTTTTGCCATAAGTAAGCAAAAAATGAACATTCATGGACGTTAAGTTTACGAGCCATAAAATTGCTCTATATATTCGTTGGATTTATCAGACATAAAACTGGTAATTTTTAAGATAAATTTAAAATATATCATACGATAAAACTTAAAGATAGTTAAG
The DNA here is from genome assembly GCA_029286875.1 of Lamproptera curius. Classification (NCBI taxonomy): domain Eukaryota; kingdom Metazoa; phylum Arthropoda; class Insecta; order Lepidoptera; family Papilionidae; genus Lamproptera; species Lamproptera curius. Next base: position 616,354 of record JAGSMT010000050.1, on the reverse strand, counting down.
AATCACAAAAATATTTTAGAAATTTTAGTTTTGATAGTTATAATTATAAATTAAAACACTATACCGGTGGTAGGTCCTCTTTTTACAGGGGACCGTCTGGGACCCACCCGGACCACCACGTTGCCTATTTCTACCGCAAAGCTGAAGTGTGAAAACACTGCTGCGTTCCGGTTTGAAGGGCACCGTAGCCACCCTTTACTTGGTAAACAAGACTTAACACCCTATGTCTCACGGTAGGCAGCGTGTTGGTGATACCTGTACTGCCAATGTCTATGGGCGTCGGTGACCACTTTCCATCAGATGGCAAAAATCAAACTTAATACATAGAGTCTTTCTATCCATTTAATATCATTTAAAACTGTTTAAAAATATAACTATTGTGAACAATTTTCAAACTGTTGTAGAGTGTTATGAAATATATTTATGACGCTTATATTATTTAGTTATTTTTTTAATATATGAATTATTATTAAATCGTATTTGTCAAAGTGTTGCATTACCTATACATTTATGCTAAATTGCGGTGCTTCCTATCTGTGTAACTTATTAAGCAGTCATTCTTATTTTTAAAGTTATCCTATCAATTATTTCTTTTATTTACGCAATAATTATACATATCAAATTCACTAATTTACGGATTTTCTGCTTAGTTAATATACGGAAATTAATATATTTAAGTATAAATTTATATATTACCGACCTTTCGGATTCTTTCCAGCATCCATGATTACGGGCAGTTAGTATACGACTGCATCTCAATGTTTGGAATAACCGTCAGGTTTTTTTAAAATGACATATCTTTTAACTGTAATTTTGAACTTGGTTCTGACAAAGTTGATTGCGCACTATCGATTTTGTGCTCAATTAGATCATGTAAATTTGTATTGCTATCTGCCTTAGTATCAAATTCAAAAGAAGAAAAACTAAAACTAGGTTTTCTAATCGTTTCCACTCATTAGGGACTCTTCAGATGAGTTTCTTGCTGCGATATCGAGACTTGACTTAACATTTTAGAATTAAGGTACATGGCTCAACGTGAGAAAGGCGTGCTCCATCACCCCGTTATCTCTTGCTATGTAACCAGCGTTCACTTAAAGTGCGAATGTGAGAGGAGGCTGGTTTATATTCGGTCAGGAATAAACGCCAAAACAAATTAAGTCAGTTTTAGCACACTGTTGAACAATTGCAGTTAGAGAGCTAACGTAAATGGTAGATTGCCATCGCTACACGACTCCTTAGCTCAATGTAGATATGTTTATTGACGCACGTTACAGAATCAATTTCACTTATAACTAATCTATAGAGGATTACGCTTTGACTTAGGAGAGTTTCAATATTAATCTTGCAAGTGAAGTAATACTAACTCAATAACTACATAACTTTTAGATATTGAACTTATTCAGTTTATTAACAGATATCAGAAATAGTGAAACTTGATTGATTTAGTACGCTTAATACAGTACATAATACGTTATACACAAGATATTGCATATAATTAAATATGAAAAACAGTAGAGACCTTCTAAATTAGTTGTCTACAGACCTTTGAGCAAAATTATCAAAAAATATATTTTAACGTGTAACATGTACATAGGCGGCTAATGCCATAGGCATTTTCTGACAGCCAAGCCTTAGGAGTAATAGAAATTAAGAGTAGGTGACAAGTAAAAATAAAACAAGCAGATGAACTACGTGAAGTAGAACAAAATCAATGAAGATTACGGACTTCTAACATATATTACGTATATACGAACGTAAATATTCTATATACATAGTCGATATATGGGAAAATTATAGTCTGACAGATACTTAGCTATTTATAGGAGTAACTAAATTATTAATCCATATAGTTAGATATAAAGGAGTGAACTTAGACTCTTGAGAATAGCAGCGATGATTATGTGCCATTAAGCGAAGATAAGAATCAGTACAAGATTTTTAAACCACTGGTGAATCTTGACGATGCATTATTTAAAGCCGGTCTACTTTATTGGGTAGATCTACATTCAGGTCAAGTAACATCACCATAGTCGATAAGAGGGAAAATTAAGGTCTGCACGAGCGTTACTTTCTTTTATAGGTACAAATTTAAATCCATAGAGTGACTGAGGTCCTGTAGACTCTTTGAGAACAACAAGTGTTGCCATTCATGTAAATTCAGACCAACGATTATTCAGCATCGAAAGATCTTCTTCCGTTTCAATGAGCTGTCATAGTACCTAACATAGTTTAGGACTAGGTTGTTGACTCAGGCGTAATCCTACCATTTACGATAAGTCACACTGAACTTCAATGGTATCATCTTACGATACCAAGTTAACCTACATTATCAGTAGTATCGTTAGATAAGTCGTTAGTGGTACAATAATTGTAAGTCATCGGCACTAGATGATACGAACATCGAATTCAAGGGTGATGAAATTAATATAAACAGAAATAAAATAGCGAGAGTATATGCCTTGAGGTACATCAGCGAGATTAAACCAGTAGAGACTTACAGGCTTCATCCGTAAACCTAGAATGGAAAGGATACTAAAAAGATATCATGACTGACGGCATTAAACGCATTGGAAAAGTCAGATTTAAGTTGGGGTAATTAAGTTGTTACATAACACGAAGTGGGAAAACTGCTTTAGAACACAAGACTCGAAAGAAAAGGTAGGATAGAAATAGGTCGATAATGGGATGGCATAGAAGGATTTGGACACTTTGGTAAAGGACGAACATATGCTTTACGTCATAATGCAGGGAATCTACCAGTGGAAATGGAGAAATTAATAATGTGGGTGATTGCAGGAAGTAAGTATTCTAAAATAGGGACTATCATACGGCTGCCTATGTTATCACATCCTACTGCATTTGATTTAATAGAAAGGATTGATTTTTTGGTTTCATCAAAAGACACTGGTGCGAATTGAAGTAAATTAATATTTGGGCGCGTCAAACCATTAAATATAGCATACATATCTTATATATAAAACAAAAGAATTACAAAATAAAAAAAAAAAGTTGCACAAAATTTGTAAAATAAATTTGTTGCTAGACCAATAAGGTTTCAGCTCAGCATAATGTTGGCTATGACCAACGCTGGTATTCTGCTGACACCTTAACTAGACTTCCAATGTACTAAAAATACAGTAGCGACTGTGAGCTCATTAACGTGAAATAAAAACAAAAAAAAGGTTCAAGTTCTAGGTTTGGTAAATGAGATAACAATAAAAAACAGAAAAAAAAAGTACTGAACATTAAAAAGAAAAATCAAAAACAAAAAAAAATAAAAAAATATAGCAATATTGAAATCGCGTGGGCGAGTTAATAGTCACCTAAAAAAAAATTATCAGAGTGGCGTGAACATTACTTTACAATATGTGGTGATCCATATCCTATCAATATTTTAGCGAATAATCTTTACACAAATGTTAAAGTTTGTAAAAGATAACACAGTCTTACCTGGTAAGCAATCGGGCTACAGAGAGTCCCACAGCACCATCACAGCAATATTAGATGTGGTAGACGATATACTAGCGGCACAGGACAAAGGACAGGGCACTATATTGGTTTTGCTGGATTTTTCCCGAGCTTTTGATAACATAGGCATAACTCTGCTTCTTTCCAAATTAACCTGCTATGGCTTTGAAGTTTTGACTAGAGAATGGTTTAGAAGTTATTTATCCAACCGACGACAGTATGTTAAAATTAGATATGATAATGGCCCTGATATAGTATCCTCAACTATGCCTGTTTCTGCAGGCGTACCACAAGGTTCTATTTTAGGGCCACTCCTTTTTAAACTATACACAGCAGATATTGTTAATTTAATAAAATTTTGCAACTATCACTTTTACGCGGAGTACCTTATATATCTTTTAAGCCTACTGATACTGAGTTAGCAGTTAATTGAATTCAGAATGATTTGAAATCTATAGAACAAAGGTTTCAATACAGTAGTCTAGTCATCAATCCCAATAAATCAAAATTCTTGTTGTTTGACACTCGAAAGCAAACCAATATCATCCTAGATGGTAACCCAAAAATTTACATTGACGGTAATCTAATAGAACGTGTATCGGAAGCTCGAAACTTAGGCTTGCTAATCGATGATAAATTGCGCTTTGAGGAACACGTTATTGATACAATGTGTAATTGCTTTTACAGACTAAAAGTTTTGTACCGAATTCGGGAATATTTAACTATAGACATGCGCATTAAATTATGTGAAAATCTGATTCTATCAAAATTGTCTTATGGCGACACAGTTTTTGGTGAATGTTTGTATAAGAGAACAAAAATAATGATTTAAAGCGTTCAAAATGCATGCGCTCGTTTTTGTTCTATTATACCTTCGCGATCGCATGTAACTCCATACTTAAACAGTCGTGGTTTAATGAACATGGCCACCAGACGGACACTTCATCTAGCCTCCTTACTGTTTGGAATAGTAAAAACTGGTAAACCATATTACTTGTACAAAAAACTCAATTTCTCACAACGTGGCGTAAGAATACGCGTTTTAAAACTGCTGCATTTCGTGGGAGTTTTCGTTTCGCTGCGACTAAGTGCTGGAACAATATCCCTCCTCCAATTAGAAATTCTGGGACGGCAACCTCTTTTAAAGTAAAATTTAAAAAGTAATTAGTAAAGTAGTTTATGATTGATCTACAAAAGTCTAGCACTTAGAGTTCATCAGCGACACTAGTATTTACTTCAAACGCACACGCACCAATGCATATCTTTACACGCACACAAACCAATGTATATCCAAACACGCACACACCCATGTCCACAGCCGCACGGCCTGATGTATTATTTCAAAATTGTAATTTTATTTTCGTAATATTGTATCACTTTTCAAAAATCTTCAGTTATTTTGCACATTTAATGTTTTAGTATTTATTTTAGTATTTAAGTTGTTTATTTTGTTTTGTTTTAAGATGTTGTTATTTAGTTTATTATTAATTTATTTTATATTAATTGTCTAAGAAGTAGCCATCTATCTTTATATTAGGTTCCACTGAAAACCAGCATTCATCGGTTGTAAAAACTTATGATTCAACGCTGAAGGGAAATCTTTTGGTTGTGTTGTGTAATGTGTTTTGTTATGCATATATATATATATTTTTGTATTGACTTAATGTACCAAAATAAACATTTTTCTTTCTTTCTTTCTTTCTTATATTTAAGTAACGTACCATCACGTATTACCTATGTTATCCTATCAACTTTGATTTTATTAAAACGAGTGGCGATAATAATTATTTACCTAATATAAAATATTTGTCGAACATAAATTATTAACGCTTGCATCTTCTTTGGCGACAAAAATTTTGAGAAAATGTATTTTTGTATTTTTGTACAAATTGGTATTTAATTAGGCAACACTAAATATGGGAAGAATATTTTACCGAGAGGAGAGTAAATTTTGAATAAATTGCTACGCAATGTTATTATCTTACCCCTAGCATTTTCGCCGAAATCTTTATTAAGTGAGGACAATAGCGAGCCAAATTTAACGGTTCTGTGGAATTTTTCAATGGAATTTAACATATTGCTGCTGCACTGTGTTCAGGTACTTGGGTCAAAGTTTGAGCATGTCGCATGGGCGATGTCGAGACATCGGTGAACTTTCCATCCGATGGCCTGATTACTCATCTACCTCCAAAACGCGATTTTTAATACAACCAGAGTGTACGTGGAAAGCCACCGCGATCCATCAGGCTAAGTAAGCCAAGCGGACCGGCTGAGCGAGCGACGCTCTTTGTGTGGCGGTTGGCAAGAACGGTCAGTTTAAACCAGCACGCGTTTCAAATATTGCATTGTGTTGTTAAGTGTAATTTTTATAAAATCATTATTTTGAGAAATTATAATTTATTAGAGTAAACTACGTTCTTTTATAGCATATACTTAGGATAGATTTTATGTTTGGATTATCTCTGAAGGATTTCATCAGAAATTGTGTGATCTCTGACGGATCACATGGGCTTGACAGGCTATGTCGATAGCCCATCGGTATAGAGATAAGATGTGGGAGTTGCCCGGTCCAATTAGCTGGAGATCTGATGACCGCAGAACTCTAAAAGCTCTGGATTGGCGCCTTAGGGCTTGGCAATTGTAGTGGGAGGTGCCCTGAAGCAATGTTGTCACTGTAACATTTGTTGCGATGTACCGAAAATGGTGTTGTGTATTAGGGGAGGCATTATGTCCAGTAGTGAACTGACACAAGCTGATGATGATAAAAAAAATATATACATGTCTATACTAATTAAATTAAAATTCAATTGATATAATTTTACTACTTCCAACCAAAGTTATTCCCAAAAGTAAGCATAAATTCAAGATTCACTCATAAAATTTACGACCTATAAAATCACTTTACATCTTGTAACGGAATGGATTCCACAAACATAAAAGATTTTTATGTTATTAACTTTGATATTTTATAACATTAAATATGAACTTGACAAACACAGGTTAATTTGAATTCTATTATTAAAAATTATTGTCTGAGTATTAAAAGCCTAATAAATATTCATTACTTGAAAAAAAACTAAAACAATAATTGTCACGAACAAGGAAAATCTGTTTTTCAGGTATCGAGGTAAGTCGACCCTATGATAACATTGTAAATTGGATGGGTGAAATGGTTTGTAAAAACGAAGTGTGATGACTACAACAACAGTGACAGAATACGTAACGTTCCTTTTATTTGTTTTCTCTAATCTTCACTAGAAGTCGGCTTTATACTAATGTACCATAGGTGACTAATTGACACATATTCTGTGTTTAGCGTAAATCATAGTAAGAAAATGGTTTTAACAGTAAAATGTAATTTTCAGTACTTGTAACACATAATTTACTAACAGCAGCAAAGTTCTTAATTCACGGGCCATTTAGGTTGGTAACAACTCCTGGTACTGCCTTGATATATAGTAATAATGTGTCACCGTTATTTAGATAGTTTTAAATTTAGTTGAAATTTTTATCCTTACAATATTTTGTTATGTATTTCTGTTTTAAGTTCGTGTTCAAAATAAAGTAATTTACATAGACATAAATTTGTTAAACATTAAACTTACTTTTACTAAATCAGAAAATTGAAACAAAATTTGCATTATTGTTACAATCGAGCCCCGTTCAGTCTATTTTAGTTCAGCCAACTATTTTAAGTTAGCTAAAAGAGATTGATGGTTCTCCTAGAACGACGAGGCGGGATCAAAAATTTGTGAAAACAATATATAAACACCATGGTATCCAAAGAAAACACTAGAAGGCTCAGATATTTATGTTAATTAAAAAAATCTTCGATTTTCTTTACTTTTTTTTCTGATGTATCAATTTTTTTGCTTTGTGTCGAAACGTGTTCTCAAAAATTGAAAAAAACTATGTAAGAGACAAGACGACGCAAGAGATTCATTGTTATTCGGAGGCAACATAAGAGGAGTCTGTTCTGCCGTATTCCTCTGTCGTAAGGTAGGCTTCTCAATTTCAAGTAAGGAGAACGAGCACAGAAGATAAACATCGTTGCAGCTGTCCATCGACGTTAACCTTCTAAGAAAATGCTGAACAAGTTGTAAAAAGATTCTAAAAGCTTTCTGACTTGTATTGTAACAGTGGATGTAACATGGGTTCTTATATTTGACTACGTCATTTTCAGTTTGAGTTTTGGTTTCGGTCGAAACTGAAGACACGGCCGAACTTGCGGTTTCGCTTTCAGCCAGAAAACCAGTTTCGGTCGGACTCTAATTTTTAGTACGTGTCGAAAGGATATATTGGATTATATTTTTAATTTTTTCATCAGGAAAAGTAAATAGTCAGCTCGCTTTGTTAAAGCAACATATAATTCATTAAATAGATAATTATACTTTTCTTAACGCTGTGGCTAAATATTAAATCAGAGAATATTTATTTTTATATTTTATGCCACGTATTTACCGCTTAAGGCGTTTAACGCGTGGAACTTATTAAATTGTACTTTCAGGCGTATCACGAGTGTATTTACGGCAATTAAGTGAGAATTTATTAACAACATGGTATAAAAAGCAATGCCTAACCAGTGAGAATTTTAGGTCAAAAATTATTTTGTGCAAAAATTAAGTAAAATAAGAAAAATCATCTTTCTTTAGGGCATTTTCCTTATTTATTATCCCCATAATTCTTTTAATGAATGTTCCGGGTCTAACTGAATAATTCTTTCTACGTAGAGCAACTGGCATGTTACCTCCACAATTGGCTTACTGCATTCGATGGTAGATTTAGTTGTCAATAAATTTAGTGACACTGTCCATAGGGTATAACGACTGCTAAAGATGGTCTTGAGGACTGTAATCGACTTTAGGAATAGATCATCTTACTTTTGAGACAATTTAGTGACCAGCTCATATTGCTAAAAACCAACCATCATCATCATCATGATCAGCCCGTGTAAGTCCACTGCTAGACATAGGTCTCCCCTACTGCACGCCTTCTCTATGAGGGGGCTTTTAGACCGTATCCTACCACGCTGGTACAATGCGGGTTGGTGGGTGGGCCGATTTTTTACATGCCCATCTGACGCATGGATTATCCTACTTTTCAGACAATTGGGTGTTCGGTCCAAATTGCCCTAACCAACTAGGAAACAACAATGAAAATTTGTTCCCGAGAATCCCCTGCAGGATTCGAACCCACGACCTCCGGTTTCTAAAGCCCGCACGAACATACAAAATAATTATAGAGTTCATATGCATTTATGAATAACTTGTGATACTTTGTAATAAGGTGTAAATAAAACAAAAATCTTCGCGATAAGAATTTGATCGCAGATTTAAATTCAGACATCGCAGCTCCATCTGCACTTTAACATTTAAATATTTAATGGGACATAAAAATCAAACTTGAATGAACACACGACGCGTTCATGCAGTTAAATTTTTATGAGCCCCTGAAGCTATAAACCCGTTCTTGACATTGCATAGGTTTAAGAAGAGCAAGTCATTGTAGGTTTTAAGATCATTACGTTTAACTTTAGCATGACAATCTTCAGTAATTATACGTGACGCTCCTTTAGATGACACGAATGTCTTAATTGAGTTAAAACAATAGTAAAAATAGTTTTAAAAATGTTAGACACTTCATTTAGATTGTATAATGTGCCAATATGTAAGGATTTTGGAATAAAGTTGATTGCTTTCTTTATATATCACGATAACTTATTACATATAATTTATTCTTTTTTGCTCAAAGAGCACAAAGGCGGAGTTAATGCTATAGGCATTCTTTACCAATCAACATTGGGGTGGTGCAGAGATTAAAAGTCGGGCTGTGGAAATAAAGGCTTTTTATAATAAAAAAAAAAGTATTTGATAACTAATAAATAATTCAAAATAAATTCATTCCGAATAAAAATACATACATAACATAAACAAAAGTATACACAAACACAGAAATACGCATACTTATATACATAATTGTATATAAATACATGTGCAATCATATATAGATATATATACCGCCATGGCCATAAGTATTACTATTCACCTCCTGTGGAATGCGCTACCTCTCTAAATAAAGATGGCAGAGAGTATTGGGACCTTTAAACGAAAAGTTAAAGAGCACCTACTGGGCGAAATATCACCATATAAATGAAATCGTCAGACATACTTATGTATGTATATTTATTATATATGTATATTTAAGTATTTCTTTATTCATGTATGTTATATATGTATTAATACATTGACGTATATGTGGGATTTAGGCACAGAAACACTATCGTTGTATAATTAGCATTTATTTTACACACTCGTCTTATTGCGTCGTACATCTTTTTCTTTCTGTCAAACGTCACTTGTTCGTACCATAGATAATAAATGAAAAGAAAGTGAAGATAATAAATGAATGTAAACTAAATACTTATTAATTAAATTATAACCGCCTACATTTCCCACACGGCCATCCTACTCACTCATCTGCCTCAGATGAGTCTGAAAGGGCTGTAGTAGTGACCCACGGCTTCATCATATCAGCTGAGCTTGAAGTATTTATCGGTCCTTCGCCTTGACCAACTTTCAAGAGGTCATTTCTCTTCTTCTTTATCACCTGATAGGGGTCTAAGAATTTTGGGTAAAGCTTGTAACATTTAAACAAATTGGGTCCTCTTAATGGCAACCAAGTCACCAACACTGTACTCAAGAGCCTTCTTTCTCTTCTTATTATAGTTCTTTCTGTTCTCTTCTCTAAAATAAACTCTAAACTTCTTAACTGCTTCAGCAATAGCTAGTATTTCTAAGTAATAGCTATGGTATCTTTTTTCTGTAGGTGAAGTCTTTTTATTCATGTAGTATGTAGGTAGTTGTAGTTCTTAAGTAAGTTTGTAAGAGGATTAGTAATAATAGAATAATTCTTGATAAACTTCCTGAAATAATTTGTTAGTCCCAGAAAAGATTGCAGCGATTTCAAGTCTTTGGGTTGACGGAAGTGAGCTACAGCTGAAATCTTATCTTCAGAAGGTATTATCTTTCCAGCGCTAACAATATATCCCAAATAGTTAACCTTCTTCTGTAGAAAATGGCATTTTTTCCAATTTAATTCTAAGCCATTCTCCTGAGCTCTGGTAAATACTTTATTTAATTTATAAATTGCTACCTTTTCTGTGGTGCTAGGTAGAATAAGGTCATCTAAGTAGGTTAATACAGTATTATCCAAAATAAGGTCTCTAAATACATCATTAATGAAACGTTGAAAAACAGATGGTGTCGAAGACAATCCAAATGGCATCTTATTAAATTCATACTGGCCTGTGGAGTCACAAATGATGTATACTTCTGACTTTCAGGATGTACATTCACATGTAGAAATCCATTTTTTAAGTCAAGCGTAGTAAAGAAATTGGCGTGCATCATCTTATCTATCTGGTCTTCTATAAGTGGTAAGGGAAATCTCTCCTTAATTATCTTGCTATTAAGTCTCCTTTAGTCTATGCACAATTGGTATTGACCATCTTTCTTCTTAGCTAATCCAATTGGACTTGCAAAGTCACTAGAGCTAGGTTTTATAAAAATTTTAATTCAAAAGGTGATAGTCTTCTAGGATTCTGGTATAGAGGGGATTTATCTGATAGTAATATTTTCAAATTCACTCGAGAGTCTTTACTTGCCTTGGTCACGTTGTAGTTCTTAATTAGATATGTTACTTCTCCATTAAGCTATGAGCATTCAATATTAAATTCTTCCTCTTTGTGATCATCTAGTGTTGTAAGATGCAGGATCCTCTTAGCAACAATATCCTTTGCAGTAAAATTCAATTCTACTACATCTAGTATAGGGTTTCCAAGAATAATGTCTACAGGTATTACATCGTCATCAACAATGTGCAGTGTTGTTTCAAAATAGCAATCATCAACCTGAACCCTGGCTGTGAATAATCCTGTAGTCGTTACTTCATGTTCAGCAATCCCAGTTAGACCGACCACTGAGTCAGGATTATAATCAGAACCATTTATAATGTTGTACTGAGATTCTTTAACCAGATGGACATCACTACCCGTATCTATCAATACAGTAAACTTGACTTCATTTATTTTAACATCTTTATAGGGTGTGAGGCTTTCATTCTTAGCTTTAGTGTGAATATTCAGGCTCTTCTATGTGATATCAGGACATTGAGTCGACTTGTGTCCGAAGTTGTTACATCGGTCGGTATCATCGCAGTTAAAACATCTCATCTTTGGTGTAGGCTTCTGGAAATGTCTATTATGTGGCCTTGATGTTGATGGCAACGATCTTTGGAACGGAGCTCTTGTTGCTGATTCTTTGCGAATCTCTGCATACAAATCTAGCTTCTTCCAGAATTCCTTCATGTTAGCTGCTCCATATAATATTATAATATTTAATAGCTTCTGCATATTGTATACCATCCACAATGTATTCCATAATAGCTTCATCTTCAATATCTCCCAATAAAGCCAGCTCGTTCATGTGGAGAAAATATTGTTGGTAGTTTTCGTCTGATCTCATCTTACATGCAGCAAGTCGTTTATGGATAGTGGCACTGCTAGGTTTTCTACCAAATTCTTCTATTAATCCAACCTTTAAACTGCCCCATGAACTAAAACTTCCCATTGATCTGAGAAATAATTGTGCAGTACCAATTAATAGTCTCTTGGCGTAAATAATTTTCTCAATTGTATTCCATTGCACTAGTCCGGCAACATCCTCAAACTCGTGAATCCATGTTTCAATGGCGTAATTATTGTCTCCGCTAAATGAAGACATTGACTTTTCTAAATCACTAAAAGATATCCTTGGAGTGGCTGTTGCAGGTAAGCAACGTCGCACTATCGTCTTTCTCATCATCTTTAGTCTTTTCGGTGGCATTCTTAACTAATATTTCAGTCAGGTCTTGTGCGTAAAATATTCTTCTTGGAGTATGAAACGTTTGAGAATGCGCATAAACTTGATATTTCGTCGTACAATATGGAGTATGGAACGCAACCACGTGCAAACTTTGTTCCAATATTTTCGACGCTTGAAGTCTTTCGTAATTGATCTTCAAACAATAATCTTTAATGTTTTGCACTTCAATCCCGGACGAGCCCTCACTTTTATGTGGGATTTAGGCACGAAACACTGTATTGTTGTATAATTAGCATTTATTTTACACTCGTCCTATTGCCTCGTACATCTTTTTCTTTCTGTCAAACGTCACTTGTTCGTACATAGATAATAAATGAAAAGAAAGTAAAGATAATAAATGAATGTAAACTAAATACTTATTAATTAAATTATAACTGCTCACATTTCCGACATATATATATATATATAGTTCTATATTTATAATAAAAGTTTCAATTTACGACATTAATATATTTGCACCTCCCCGCTTTTATCTCTGCATCACCCCAAGGTTGACTGGCACAAAATGCCATTGGCATTAAATCTGCCTCTGTACATTTCGTGCACGAAGATTAAATAAATATATAAAAAAGTATTGAGTACCCTTAAAATCTTTAAGTTTCGGGAAGATATCAAATAAGTATTTCCTGCTATTCATTCAAAAAAAAAAAGTATTTAGTTGGCCTCCCCATTTGCGTTAATCACGGCACAATTTTTTTTTGGAATATAGCTCACAAGACTTTTACATTCTTCAGGACATATGGCATTCTATTCGGTAGGTAGCGTTTAAGGTATTCTTTGTTGTTTATTGTGTGGTGCCTAACCTTGCGCTTCAATAAACTCCATACATGTTCTATGTAGTTCAGTTCCGGCGACTGGGCTGGCAAGTGCAAATGCTTATTGCCTTTTTACCAAAACCACACCTTGGTGTGGCCAGATTTGTGACAAGGTGCGTTGTCTTGTTGGAATTTGACTCCATTCATGTTAGTGTCGAGCAAGTTCATGTACCTTGTAGAGCCCATGCGGCCTTCGCATACAAACATCTTTCCTACTCCTAAGTCAGTCATACATCCCCAGACCATTATGCTACCGCCGCCATGTTTTACGCATTCTGGCTTAAATTGTTTACCGACCCGACGGCGAACCAAGGTCACAAGAGGGGTACCCAAAAACCTTCAATAAAAAGAAATGTAGTTTTTCAACACATTTAATAACTGTATCACACAATACCGTTTTCAATAAATCTTGTTAAATATTACCAGGACAATTCATTGACTAACTCACCTCAAAGGTTAATTCGTCTGACCACACAATATTTGACCAATCTTCAACGGTGAGAAGCGTTTTTGAAAATCGTTTTTATCTCTTATATTCGGAGAGCCACGTATTTTTCTGGCTTTACAGCCTTTAAAATCAACTTCCTAAAGTCTTCGATGAGTTGTTCGTGCAAATATTATTCAAGTAAATTAATAGACAACTCAGCAGCGAGCACTGAAAAAGTTTTCTTCCTATTTTTTAGTGACCCTCTCAGCAACAGACGGTCCTGGCGATCTGTAGTGATGCGTTTGCGCCCCGTTCTGGACTTGTTCAGGTGTGATCCGGTAGAAGCAAATAGTGCAATTTTACAGTTGCAGATCAACGCGAGCATTTCACTGTTTTGGTAATATAAAAAAACTTTAATTTTTAGCTTTATTTAAAGTGATGAAACTATTGGCCATCCTGATTTCGAGAGGTGCTGAATTCCATGAAAGAACAGACTGGATATAGAAAGAGGACTAGGTGAATTCAGAATGGTGAATGGGGCATTGAATTAAATTATTAAAAGAAAATGTTTACAATTTTACTCAATTTAGGGAACATTTTTTCTCCCTATTGTCAATTCTATCAAAAGTTGGCCGACAGAACTACGTAAATTAATATTTCCCTTAATAGCTGCTGCAATCATAGAAATAAAAATAAACTATTTACCGTTAATCCAAGAAATTATAAACGACGTTCCGTGTACCGTTACCGCAGGCGTCGTTGCGCATTCGAGTTTACATTCAAAATCACGCTCGCATCTGCAACCACTATATCAACTTAAAGTACTGCTCTAAGCAGGGGCGACGTGCGGTGTGAAAATGCCATTACTTACTGTTTCACATCGTGCTACGGAAGATAACTTCTGTCGCTACAAACGCTTGGCTAACGTTACATTTTGTTGTATTTTGCTGTTGTTAATTGATATGTATGCGACATTTATAAATTTAATTCATCCATTTTTGTACTTACCAGGTAATTAAAGATATTTTTTAGGTAAGTTTATATTTTTTTTTTGGCATTACTTTAAATTTTGAACTTTTGCGAGCTATAATATATTTTGCAAAAGTTAAAAATTTGAAACTTAACTTACTACTTCAGATAAATTAAGTAAAGTGTTCCAGTTTAAAATATGATATAAATGTTATTAGTATTTGAAAAGAGCTTGGGAAGGTTTTTATATAAAATAAATAAAAGAATTTTCAATTCACCATCATCATCATCATCATCATCAGCCAGTGTGAGTCCACTGCTGGACATGCTTTGCTTTTCACTGTTTGAAGTTTAATACAGGAAGTGCAACGATCTCATCTAATAATAATATATAGGAGTAGCCTGCAGCAAAGCCAATCGATTTCCACATAGATAAATACACCTCTTCTAAAAATGTTTGATGTTAAAGTAAATTAAAGCAAAATTAAATAAATATAAAGGTACTTTACTGAAAGGTTTATTAAGTTTTGCAGTAAACTTACCTTTAATGAATTCTTAATAAAGTTATGCTAGATACTTTATTGCCATATAAGACGCCGATTACTGTTCAAAATATTAAAGGGAATACACGTCGTGGTTTATGTTCGTTTCTATGTGACCACTTTAAAATGCTGAGCGCTTCATCCATACTATTATTGCTGACGCTCAACTAGCGCAGTCATTATTTTTTAAAGATGTGTCGTGCGTCTATATATATATATATTTACATATAAATTATATTGCAACTTACATACATATTCACGTTTTTTAAAGAAACAGGAACCTGGTAAAGAATAAAATTTCAAATGATGTATAGTTATTGCTAAAACTAATGTCTTATAACGACAGAACGACATGCAGTTGCGGGTTTCTGGGGAAATTTTTATCGCGGGCGTAAAGACTGATTATATCGGACTTGTATTGGCTTACACATTATTTTATTTTCTTCCTAGTGCTTTACTGGTAGTCTCAGGAATGTTTTAGAACTTCTTTGTAATCTCATCACGTTTGGCCACTGAGGCAGTCCTTTATGATACCTTTGGCCTACTAAAAATCAGGGTGCTATAAAACCAGCACGCCGTATTCATATTTTAGTACGACACAATACAATTACGTTTTTACTTTGCTAGACTACTTTTTTGTAGGAAATTTTGCCAGCTATCTTTTTTCTCTATATTGGATATCGCAAAAAAACCCTCGGAAAACCTAAATTTCAGAGGAGGACGGGGCAGTAATCCGTATTTTAGTGAATTTATAAGATGACTGAGACTGGCAAATGTATGAGAGATCACATTTATAGTGAATCTTGTACGCTCCTGGGTCTTGCAAAAGATATCTCTATCCAGTTGCCTAAAATAAGTCTTTATGTAAGCTTTCTTTAAGATGAAGCCAATAAAGTATGTGACGCCACTCACGTAGCTCAGGGCTTGCTTTACATTCTGCTGCTTGAGGCTGATTACGGGTATTGGGCCAGGTGTTGCATACCGCAGATTGCTTGTGCTCTCTGAAAGACACATTTGCCAACAGTAGCTAACTGTTAAGGATGGTGATGGGAGTCCCCGTTAAGGTCATTATTAGTATTTGTTTGTTTCCTAAATACTGTATGACTCGAGGTGTTATTAGAATTTCTAGTAAAAAAAACATCTAAAAAGGCCAAATAATTACACGCCTGTAGTTCTATTTTAAATTAAATTTTAAAATGTATTGATTTGAGATGATCTAAGACTGAATAAAAGGACTTTATCTGATTTATTATAGTATTTAGTATAATAAATCAGATAAAGGAGGATTTAATCGCATTTATTATAGTATTTAGTACAGTATTAGCGTAAAAGAAATAATCAAAGGTCTAAGAATGCATTAACTTTAGTGTTTGGCAAAATTGTGAAAGAGTCATCATCATCGGCTTGCGTTAGTCCACTGCTGGACATAGGCCCCCCCTAATACGCGCTTTCTTCATTAGGGAGTTTTAGACCGTACCCCACCAGGCTATTCTAATGCGTGTTAGTGGGACCAACTTTTTTCATGCCCATCCGACGCATAGATCGTCTTACTTTTCAGACGATCGGGTGATCTGCCCAAATTGTGCTAGCCTAACCATAAATTAATGTCAACACAAGGTAGTTTTCCCGCGGGACTCGAGCTTACGACCTCCGGTTTATAAACCAATACCGCTAGGCCACGGAGGCTGTCATCTTCATACCTCTTCTAAAACTTCTGATGAACACGAGCTGATTAAAGTATCTTCTCCTCATAGGCCTCTATAAAAATGTCAGAAACTATTGGAGGAACTGGCCAGTTCATGGCTACACCATTCATCTGCATGTAGAACTCCTTCTTCTACAATAATTTGCCAGATTTCAAGTATTGTTTCAACAGTAACGCTCTCTGTCATGTTATTTTATTGTTGATATTTTAAAGCAGTTAAACGCTATAAAATCCATAAAACTGTATTATTTATAATGCTTAGCAATCGCGTAAGCAACTGAAAGTACTTTGGTACGTATAATAATATATACATATTTGTATTTATATATTTATTTTGTACGAAATCTTGTTTATATGGTAGATTGTGAAAATTTTAACAGATAAATAACTTTAAATAATTTAATTTATACTAATCATTTGATTTACTATTATAAATGACGAAAACTATTATTTATATTAAACAATTTTAGGTTTTGTACAGATTGTATGTAAATCTAACTACTACCATCCTCTCTTTATGCAAACCACTTCTAAATAATCATTTAACTTACTTGACAGTTTTACATACCAAATTTATCTTAAGTATAAGAGCTATGTCATATTGCATACTTTTGGTTAAAATTTGTTTCACTTACAAATAAAGGTAAAATTTTGCGTCCTTATAGAATGCACAATATTCTGTAAATTTAAATATATTGTATTCAGACAACTACAAGAGGGACGTGCATTTTATTTGAAAGTAAAATCAAAAGAGGAAAAATGTTTCAGTTACATTCCTCAAAATATGAAATGTAAAATGTTTTCCAGTGCTTCTGATTGAAATATTGAAGAGACGTCAGGAAGCGCCAGTGATATTTACATGAGTTGTAATGAGGAAGATAGAAAAAATTATGTAGAATTAAAAAGAAATACTGTACAACCATACTCCAAGGTGATGGTCAAGTAAATCATACAATTGAGTTTGAACTCTCTGGGTAATATCCATTTAACATTAGCATTTAATAACCCAATTAATGTAAAGGCTGCAAGAACTCTGAACTCACGTTTGACAAATTTATGAACCGTAAAGTTACTCCACATCACACGAATAGATGTGCAAACCGTTAAATATCTTCATAGTTTCATATCTATTTTATATGTATAAGGCTAAACATATTGCGCCAAGAGACTTTCGCAAATTTTATCAAAACACATTTTAACAGTACATAATTTCTTGTCTTAATAGTCGTAAATACGAAATGCACCAAAATCTCTATTAAATGAGAACAATAGACGGTAACACTGTTGTTCACGCGTTGTTTTCGTTTTAACTTTAAAGACTAATTACATCTCTAGAGTGCGCGGTGGTAATACTAAAATTAAAAATAATAATCTGGTACATACCAATTAGTATGACTTAATATTGGATGCGTTTATTTATTACTTTGTTGTAATTACAAAGATTCTTTAGACTTTCGCCTATGCCCGTCCTACCGTACTTAAATTATTTTACTCAAAATGTAAAGGTTTATGATTGACAAAAAGCAATTCACGAGCATCAATCGCTCGTATAACGAAAAATATTAGACTCCGACCGAATTTGATTTGCTGGCCGAAACCGAAACTTAAGAGGCCATGTATAAAATTCTTAAAATAGTGATATTTGGTGGTTTAATACCCACTAATCTGCATCTATTAAGACATGAATTGAAGACGTGTTAAGTTTGTGGTATTTATTTATTTAAGTCGGTATACATTTTTTATTATATAAAAAGATATTAAAAAGGTATTGATAGATGAAATTATAAAATAGAACGCCGACTTTTTAAGGAATTGTGACATACATGTAAGTTATATTAAGTTACCAAATTAAGTTACTCGTATATCATAATACCTAAAAAAGCTCACATACAATTTGAATATTTAATGTTTATATCTGTTTATTAAATCATGTAAAGCTATTGTAACAGTAAAACTAATGTAAACGATGGTCAAACTGTGTTAGGGTGTTATAAAACCTATTTATGATACTTATTATTTTTTATTAATACAGTTGTTATACCGTACTTGTCAAAGTGTAGCGTTATTACTATTAACAACACTAATTGCAATGGTACTTATCTGTGATACTTATTAAGCAGTCGTTCTTGTTTTTAAATTGAACCTATCATCTTATATAAAAACAATTAAACACAATAATTATTTCTTTTATTTACCGCGATTATACAATCCACTAATTTTACGGATTTTTCGCGGTACTTAAATATATTTATTCCCGACGTTTCGTTCTTTCAGCATCCATGATCACGGGCAGACTAAGTTGGTAAATGTCTGAATCTCTATGTTTTCAATATTAAATAAGAAAATTAAACACAATATTAAATAGATTTTCTATTAACATTTTCTAAAATGTTTGTAAAACGAAAATAATCTACACATCGCATCCCATTTGTGGATTATTAACTTAGAGTATATACTTATATTTAGTTTTATTTTAATTGAGATTTAAGTCGACCAATAGGCAACATTACAGATACAGTAACATTACGTATAATAGTAACCTAGGTTTTTATACTAATACTTTGATGGGAATTAAATCAAGGGTTAGTTTATATGACAGTTTTTCAATAAAACTACTTTTTAGCGAATTTTCTGGCAGTGGTTCTCACGGAACGTCAATCAATTCTGATGACAAGGAACGCTGAAGTGTGTTCGAAACGTCAGGAGTTAACATTTACTTATGCATGTAAATAAACACTATAAAAGCCGAGAGCCCTTCTAATATTATTTGTTTCAAATTTGCATTGGTGTAAAATAAAAGGATCACTACAGTTACAGGTTGTCTCCGAACTCAACGTCAAGCAGAAAAAGGGTGACAGGGTTTCCTGTTTTGTGGATAATTTTTATTTAAAATATACTTGTTCATTTAAACTTTGGAACCATAACGCAAGATAACATATCTGAATGACAGTCAATGATAATGAAACAAATTCCCCAAGTTTCCTAGAATAAGGACTAATTTGTTAAATTGTGTATTTACAATTTTCAAAGTTTGACAACTTTGAAAGGCCATCCTTTATAAAAATGTACTTGAATGCCTTGGCGACTGAAAAAGCTGGCAAAAGTTGGCGCATATAACCAGAAATCTATAATAGCACAATACTTATTAGTTTTAATACTAAAAAAGACCGATTTAAAAATAAAAACCTAAAGTTACCCGGTATACCGGTGTGTTAGCAAAGAAAAAATCTAACACGTATATAACGTATATAACTAAAAATAGATAACAGAAATTAATTTTCATCTACTATGACAATTTAGTATTTTCTTCTTGTTCCAAATATGATCCTATACTAATTTCTGATATCGCTTTATTAGTGAATAATCGTTACTTGTGATATTTTGTAAAAAGGTGTAAATAAAACAAAAATCTTCGTGGTAAGAAATTGATGGCAGATTTAAATTCTTACATCGCAGCTCTGTCTGCACTTTGACAGATAAATTTTTAATGCGAAAAAACTCAAACTTCAATGAACACAGACGCGTTCATGCAGCTAATTTTTTATGAGCCCCTGAAACTGTAAACCCGTTCTTGACATTGCATAGGTAGGAAGAGCAAGTCGTTGCGGGTTTTACGATCATTATTTTTGTAACTTTAGTATGTTAATCTTCAATATTTTACTTGACGTTCCTTTAGATGACATGAATGTCTTAATTAATCTAAATCAATGGTAATAAAATTATATTCGAATTTAAAAAATATTACACACTTCATTAAACTTTTATACATTATACTGAAATATAAGGACTTCGGGACAATGTTGGACAAGTATAATTTTATGACTGTATATTTTTTTAATTATTTCCCCACGAAGTCAGCATGTATTTTACAATTGAAAACAACTGAATTTTTTAAAGTTAAATGTAACAATAAAATTTGACTGATATTAAAAAGAAGCATTATGATTGTGCCTGTTTTGACGTCCTCAGCATCAGCGTCTACCTCCGTAATTAAAAAAAACTAACAGTTTCCAACATATTTATATATATAACAATTAGTTATAATATTACACAAGTCAAAATAATTCATACAAACATTAAAACATTAACCAATAAACAAGAAATATCAGAAAATATATATTATTTTCATAACTTGGTATTTATTGTTCGGATACAATTTTTTTCCTTTGAATGGTGATCGTTTTCCAATAAATTTAATGTATTCCACGAATCTGCTTTAACTTCTTATCTTATGTTCTGCGAGAACTCATACTGCGTTCGAAAAGTTTGTTGTAAGGTTTTTCACACTGAAGTTATTGAGAGTTAATGTTAAATTTTTGGCCAGTATCCAATATGGCGTAATTCTTGTTAATGATGGAATTATTTTTAATAACTTAAAGTGACGAGGCAAGATGTTTATCAGATGGTAAGAAATACGACTTACCCATTACAACCTCAACGCAAGCCACTACAAATAAGCTTGTGGATGGCACGTTTCATTTACCTAGTTATCACGTAGACTATGATGCACTTCAAAATTTAAAGATACAGCGATGGCAAATAACCTGACCATTGAAAACAAGTATATGGAACAATAAATTCTTTAAAGTGCTCTGCTACTTATCAGCTTAGATAACATAGAACTAAAAAAAATATTTCGTAAACCATACAAAATCTATAAGAAACCAGATTAAATAAATATAGGGATATTAGAAAATGTGAAACTTTCTACACATAAGTGTGCGTTTCTTGAAAGACCTGCGTGAAGATATATTCAAAACTCATTAAAATTTTCACAAAAAAAATAGATTACATTTTAAAGTGCCAACCAACATCTTTGTTGAAATAGAAAATAAACAGAAGATCTTTCACGATTTATTATTTATGTTCTTGATCAGCGATTGACTTTACTTGAAAAGTTCGATCGAAGATGGCATGTTAAAAATTTTAAACTGCTACTACTACTGAGCTAAGAAACAAGTTATTTTCATAGGTTAACTAAGAACTCAAATGTAGTTTCGTATTACTATTAGTACTGTTTCCACATAGGTAAAAAGAACAAGCAGGTCAGGATTCTAATAGCGCTTTCTTCATCTCTGTCTACGATTCATTAAAAGTACTCTATAGGACGTGAACTCGAACAGATGCTCTTGCCATTGTATTTCTTCTCGGACTTTTGTTTCCCATCTGAGGCGCATTTTTACAAGATCTCCTTGATGGAAAATGAGGCACTATTTTTAGTAATAAGTCTAGTTGGTCTAAGCAAATTGGCTGACGAAACCACGTGCCCGCGCAACCAAGACTTAAATATCATTATCTATCCATGAAATGTAGTACTTTGTATTTGTTTTTGCATGATATTCATTTATTTTATTACTATATATTTTTAGATTAAAATTGTTTTTGTGCGTTATTGAACTTGTTAAAGAAAGGTAGTACCTCTCCAGGGTTGATAAGTTGAAGCATTCATCACTAACAATCAAAGAATGAGATCTATTACAGAATAATTTAGGCCTTGATTAAAGGTATAAAACCTTTTTTAATTTAGTACCGTCTTTTTCAGTTTCAATGTGATCATGATCGTCATGAGCCTGCTGAACATAGGGGTTTTAGGATCGTATCCCACCACGCTGGTCCAATGCGGGTTGGTGGGTAAACCGACTTTTTACATGCCTTTGCTTTTCACACGATTACGTGATTGGTCCATATTGTCCTAAACAACCAGAAAACAACGATAACATAAAAGTGTTTCTCCGCGGGATTCGAACACACAAGCTCCGGTTTATAAAGCAACAGCCAACACCGTTAAACCATGGAGACCGTTCAAAATGATATAATGAACATATTTACATATATTTCCTTTATTATCGCTTTATTATTTATTGTTCCTAGTTTCCGAGCGGTAATAAAAGAACTAAAAGTAATGAAAGAATTTGGTGGTCTGAAACTGCCACTTTCGACTTTTACTTATACTGTTATCTTCATCATAAATAGCCTTTAACAGGCCCCTGCTGGACATAAGCCTTTTTTAATAATCGCCAAGAAGGCCGATCTTCTGACGTCCATTAAAAATCTGTCTTTCTCCAACTGTAAGGCACATCCGCTGTCAAGTGTTAAACTGTAATTGGTCGAGTACTTAATTTTTACACGCGTGTATTTCGACATTGACATGAAAATACTTGCATTTGATATATTTTACTTAAAAACTGTTATTCTTCGACGATTTACTTATTTTTGAAGCGAGAGGTTCGAAAACAAAATGAAGCTTTGTTGTGACGACAGTAAAAACAAAACAGAGTATTAATACTAAATTATTAAAAAAATCTTTACCGTTTTACTCAATTTAGGGAACATTTTTCTCCCTATTGTCAATTCTATCAAAAGTTGGCCGGCAGAACTACGTAAATAAATATTTCCTTTAATAGCTGCTGCAATCATAGAAATAACAATAAACTATTTACCGTTAATACAAGAAATTATAAACGACGTTCCGTGTACCGTTACCGCAGGCGTCGTTGCGCATTCGAGTTTACATTTAAAATCACGCTCGTATCTGCAACCACTTTTTTTTTTTTTTTGCTTTGGAAAATCCAGCTTAGGATTCCCGCCGCCAAAGTGAGGGGCAGCAGGGATATGGGCTCCCGGACCAAGATGGAGCGCCCGGTATACCCACTAAAAACCAACACGGTTGTTCCTTTCTCTTGTCGTGAGCCGGGGCCGCGGGCACTGATCACAGTCTCGGCGACCCCGGCGCGACGTGGCCCTCGCCTTCTCCGGTGTGTTGGGACACCGAAGCTCGCTTTAGGCGCCGTGCCGGAACAAACAGCACGGCGCTCCCTCTTGAGCCCTTCTCTGGGCGGCGGGCACCCTCTGCCGGCCGCCCAGGGCTCAGTGTCAGGGGAAGGTTGCGCGCGTACGCCACTCTTCGGCGCGCCCTGGCCTTCTTCTGCGGATAGCCAGGCGCTCACGGCCTCCTGTCCCTTTCGGGCCTCCTTCCGGCCATCCGTCCTCGCAGAAAGCAAGGACGGCGCCCCACGACCTTTCGCTCTCAGCATCCTGCGCACTACGGCAGGAAGCGAAAGGTCGTGCCCACGACTACGCAGCTCTCGGCGTTGCTCGACCCAGGCTGGGCACTCTTCCAGCGCGTGCTGGGCCGTCTCTTCGGCACATACGCCACAGTGGTGGCACTCTTGTAGGCTCATCGGCCACGCGGCACAGGTACCTCCCGAAACAGCCGTGTCCCGAGAGAACCTGCGTCGCGCGGAATGTTAGTGAGCCGTGTCCTTTCTACCACCACTTTAATACGGGGCGTATGGTTTATAGTTTGACGGCCGGCGCTGGGGTGCTCCAGCCGCAGCTCCCACTCCTGATTGCAGGAGCGCACCTCTCTGCGCCCCTTATCTCTTCTGGGCTGGCGAAAGCCCCGAGACCTCGCCTCCTCACGCCAGAAGAAGAGTGACGCGAGATTTCTGGTCAGGTCCCAGGGCAAGGAGCCAGACAGGCACGCCGCCTCGCCGGAGATGGTCGTAGCCCCGTACGGCCCGGATCGCCAACACCCTCTGGGTTCTCCTCAATACCGCAGTACTCTCCTTGAGGGTGTCGAGCGCCACGGGTGCCCTGACAGGACCATGGACCTGACGACTCCGGCGTACAGGCGGCGACAGGAGTGCTGGGTCCTCCGTGTTGGGGGCAGTCTGCCGAGCTGCCGCTGCTCTCGCCACTCTAGGCGCGAGGCGCTCAAATGGGCGCAAAACCTCCATCGGCGGTCTGGACTAGGCGAGATATTTCATCGTCGGCTTGACGTCGACGCGGACGCCGCAAACGATTATGTGGGCGTCCGCAGGGGCGTTCGAGGCCCGTAAAGTAAAGGGCCTCGGATTTTCGAGCCACCTCTAGTCCTAGCGCCGGATGCGCCCAATGCTGGAGCGACCCCGGCAGTGGCGAGAACGCAGCCCTGCGAAAGTTGGTGCCACGGCGGTGACGAGGTGTCGTCCGCGTAACAAGTGACGTCGATACCCTCGATATTGCCGCCACGTAGCACCCAATCAAACCAACGTTCACAGAAGCGGTCCCAACACCGACCCTGTGGGACTCCACACGACACCGATGGTCCGGAGCCCATCTCGGCACGGGAACTCGACACGTCGATGCGACAGGTAGGCCCCTGATCACCCTTTGCAGGTGAGGGAGGCACCCGTGGTATCGAGCGCCTCCTTGTAGCAGGCCAGGAGGGTGTTGAATGCGTTGGCGATGTCGAGTGACACCGCCAAAACACCTCACCCCGAGACACCGCATCCTGCGTCAGGGACCTGACCCGCAGCACCGCGTGGACGGTCGACCGGCTCTTGCGGAAGCCATACTGCCACCCGCCAGATTTGGACCGACGTGCCCAGGTGCTGGACGATGCGGCCGCCACGATTCTCTCAAAGAGTTTTCCCACATCGTCCAACAGCACGACGGCTCGAGGCGGAGGGCGAATCCGCAGGACGCCCCTCTTGGATGAGGACGAGTCTGCCTGTCTTCCACCTCTGTGATATTAAGGCTTGAGCCAGACAGGCAGAAAACATCGCCTCACCTGGGCTCCAGGGCGTCCCTAGGGCCAGCGCCAGCGCGCGTCCCGGAATGCCATCAGGGACCCGGGCGGTGCGTTTGCCCCTCATTTTCAGAAGGGCCGCACCGAACTCTCCCGGGGTGACTTCTGGCGCTCTGGGACTGGGTCGACCTCATCCGTGCCATTTGGGACCATCGAAGGTGCCTGTGCTCCTCCGCTGTGGGAATAAAGCCTCGGCGATCGCCACAACCAACTGCGGCGCCAGACTCTCGGAGTGGGGGCCAAGGACGAACGCCTGTTCATTACCATTTTGTAGGGCCGCCCCACGGATCGCCTGTCCAGCGCCGCCAACAACTCCTCCCTAGCCGCGGCGATCGCCGCTATTCCACTTTGAGAGCCATTCTTTGCTGCTGAAAGAGGCGAGCAATCGGCCTCAAGGGCCAGGTCTCTGCGCCGTCGTCCCCGGCAACGGGTGTGCTGAGGCCGTGCCACGATGCACTCTCTGCGCATCGCGGCGATTTCGGATTCCACCAGTACACCCGGCGTTTGGGAGGGAGACGTTTGGCCCGGGACATCGACGCGTCGCACACCGCGACATTGCGTCCCGGAGCCATTGTGCCTCCCTCCACATCGACAATATTGGGCGCAGAAACCACGACTGCACTATTGCCGCCTCCTTCAGCAGCTCGGTCCAGGCTTCGAGGCGCCACCTGCCGTCGTCCGGCCAGGGCCAGGCATGAGCGTGGTGCTCGGAGGGCGGAGACCCTGAATCGGATGTACACGATGATCCGACAGGTCTCAACGCCCGTCACACCTTCCAGCCCTGTTTCGGCGAGCCAGGGCGCGGGCTAGCGAACGTTACATCAATTATCGACCCGCCCTGGGCTCGATCACACGCATTACCGAACCCCTGTTTAAGGACCTGACAGCCCGATCTGCCAGGAGCCCTTCCTTCAGTGTCCTTCCCCGCGCGTCTGCCGCAGGTGAACCCGGCCGGTGATTTGGCGTGAGATCCCCGCGACCAGCAAGGGAAGGGTCCGAAGAACGGATCAGTGACCCCAGTCGGTCTAGGTAGCCCTCGAAGTCGGCGAGAGATCTGCTGGGAGAAAAGTACGCTGAAACGACAACAATTTCTCCCAACAGAGCGCCGACGAAGCCTGGACCTTTTTCAATCTCCTCGGTTGAGGGACCGCAGAGTCCACAGACCACTGCCGCAGTGTTGGACAGGTCCCGGCTCCAGTTATTGCCGGGGAACGTAATCACGGTTCCGACTTACTGAGCCATTTGGAATCGACCACTGCGCCATGCTCTGAAACACTAGATCCTGAGCTCTGGCGCAGTGGTTCAGATTTGTCTGCAGGATGCTCAGCGGCTGGCCATCTGTATTGATGGCCATTTGAGTCCCCTCAGCCGAAGCGCTGGGCTTGGGCAATCTGGTTCCGCCAGGCCTCACCTTGATTCCGCCGCCTCCTATCGGGCTTTCAGGTTGCCGCACTCCCCAACCTGCTAGGCAGCTGGTTTGTTAGCCGCGGCGCACAGGATGCAGTGCGGCGCGGCCTCGCAGTCTACCTGGTGGCCCAGCTGCACAGCGGTAACAGGCACTGGCTGCGGTCGACGCCCGCATGACACTGCCCGCCATCGTGCCCTATTGCTCGAGGGCACCGGAAGCAGCGCATCGGACGCGCCGCAACGTTTGATCCTGCACCGAGCACCACCGATTAGGAGGCGCCCCACCAATTATTTTCTTGGGCTGTACATGGGCAGCTCATCACTACCCACCGAGACCGGACTCGGTCCGGCGGATTTCTCCGACCTTTACGGAGGTGACCGGGCAGCTGCCTTTTGCGCTACCGCCCAGCCACCTTCCGTCTTGCACTGAATCATCCAGGCCCGAGATGCGAAGATCCGCGCACTTTTCGGGCCTGGAAATTGTTGTACTCTGACCAACCAATTGGCGAAGCTTTTCGCCAATTGGCTTGGCCTCTTCGCTTGCTGTCGGCCCCGGAACCTGGAGGATCCGGCCCCGTTGCTGCTCTGATGGACGGCAGGCCATCGATGCCGATATATCCTCCAGTTTGCATTTCTTTGGCATCTTGGAGGATGTCGGAATAGGTGACCTTTCTTCAGCTGCGCCCTGGCTGCAGCTTCGATGACTACATGCCGACGAGCTAGGGGCCTTTAATTTCCTGCACCTCCTTGTTGCCGGTGTCACTTTAGGGCCAGCGCCAGGTGCTATTTTTACGGCGCGTCACCAGCGTCCACCCATCCGTGGACTGCCCTGGTGCTGCGTTGCCAACTTGCGTGGCGCTGGTCACACCCTGCCTGGTTGGTCCAGGCTCTTTCTTCCTTTTGGCCTTCCTTTTGGGGAAGGCTTGAGGAAGCCCATCCTTCTGCGTCGCGGTCCTTTTTGCCAGCTGTGGCCACCGGCGCTGCACGTGGCGGGGCAGCAGGGTAGCAGGCGCAGCAGGGGCAGCACTGGCCTCACACTGCCGCAAACGTTGGGGCTCGTTCTTTTATCGGCGGCCAGCGGTGGACGAAGCCGCTTCAGGAAGAGACGGTCCGCTATATCGTCGCGGTGGGCCTGGAAACATTGGGCCCACTCATGTCCACGATGAGGCGCCTAAGGATTTGTTCCAAGTCCGTAGGCAGTCCTCAACGTGGACATCATCCTTAGCAGCGGCTTTCAGCTGCCGGTTCTCCTCTCTCAAGCGGCCTTAGACGCTGCACTTCCTCTCGAGGCCTCCACCCGAGCTACTAGAGCCTTTGTCAGCCGAGTACTTGCGTGATCTCGGCCGACTGGGTGAGCGGCTCATGACGTCCACCAACTGTTTTTACGGCGGAGGAGCACTCTTAGGCACGTACGAAGTGCGTCCTTCAGGTTGCCGGATTTTGTGGCAACCTGGGAGATGATGCTCAGATTTCTGAGCGCCATCTCCTTGCATCCTCCGCCGATCAAGGCATTTTCATCTACGGCCTCTCCTCCTCGAGCGGCCTCAAACTTCTTCGAGCGTGCGGTCCTTTTCCCGCACGCTCTGCTGCCTTTTGGCCTTCTCGTTTTTTGCCAGCAGGACCAGATCAGTGGTAGGGTCCTGCTGGCGCTGCTGCTCGACCGCGATCTCACAGCTGTACGCGGTATGGCGTTTCAAGAAACGCCCGCGTTCACTCTCTGAAGGGGAGAGGCAGGTCGCCCTCTTCTTCCGCCGCAACCACCTTTTGCGCCGGCTGGTCCTCCTCGCTGGAACACTCGCTTTGAGTGCCAGCAGTATCCCTCTCGTGCGCTTCCTGAAAGGACTTTAGGGAAAACCCGCGCTTCACCCTCGGAGAGCGGCCTCACCTGGTCCGCGCCTCTCCTCTCAACTGATTCATCCGAAAAGAACTCGGTGTCCATTTTATCGCCATTTTCATCGTTTTTGTCAATCCTAGCTTTTGGTTTTTGTGTTTGTTTTGATTTTCCACATCAAATCCCACGAATATTAGGTAATGGAAGTCCACCGGGCCAGGGACCATGTAGCTCCGGAACCCTAACAACGCCTGGGGCGGGAGGTTCCAGGGTGGGCCGCATGGCTGGTGTATCGTTCCAGCCGCTCTTGCGAGCACCGACGCCACCGTACCACAACGCCGAGATCAACGGTTTTTGAGAGGTTGTCTCCTCGCGGTCCGGCCAATGAAGCGTGGACCCTCATGCACGTCGCAGGCCGCGAGACGTGATCCACGACACCCACGACAGGCCGAGATCGCCCGTGTTCGGCAAAGCCGAGTGCAACACACCGAACGAATCACACCGTCCCTCTCGGGGACTTCCATTCATACATCTGCACTTTGCCTTTGCCCCAACTCCCGCCACGCACTTCAACCTTTTGCTCTTTCATACCTTTGCTCTTTCATACATCACGCTCGGCGAGGCTCTGACGCACTCGCAGGGTGAGACCATCATCCGTGTCCTCTTAACAAAGAGGGGTACAGGAGCGAGGGTCTGAGGTCCGCCACAACAGGCTCACCTCGGGAGCAACTGCTCTCGCCACATCTCCCACCGCAGCAGCAGAGACGACAGCACCCCTGCCGTTTCTGTCCGCGCCGGTCGAAGCCTGGTACCCCCCATATCTGGGGGCGCCCCTATCCGCAACCTGGGGACGCGCCGGATGGGAGATCTGACAACTCCACACCGGCGCTATCTGCAACCACTATATCAACTTAAAGTACTTGCTCTAAGCACGGGCGACGTGCGTGTAAAATGCCTTATTACTTTTCACTTCGTGCACGGAAAAGTAAACTTCTGACTCTGACTCAACATTTTGTTGTATTTTGCTGTTGTTAATAGATATGTATCGAAATTTAGGAATTTAATTCATCCTTTTTTGTTCTTACCAGGAAATTAAAGTTATATTTTTGTATAAGTTTTATTTTTTGGCTTTATTTCAAATTTTAATTTTTGCAAGATATATATACTCACTATTTCAGATAAATCAAGAAGTGTCCCAGTTTAAAATATGATATATAAGTTATTAGTATTAAAAAGAGCTTGGGAAGGTTATTTAAAAAACATATGAATTTTTATTTTACAAATTATTTTATTTTACATATTTAAAATAATTGTGTATTTTAATTTCCGATTAAATTATTATATCCGACATGCTATACATTTCAGTAGCGTCGAAAAAACTTATTTGGAGCTATTTTTAATATTGTTATAGTGTTTTATATTAAACACTAAGAGGCCTATAGGAATGTATCGATGCAATACTTTGCGATAATTTTTAGAGATTTATTCTAGAGTTAAGTTGATGTTTACGTTCCTCCATTATAACAGTCTCAATGTTTTATTATTTATATTATTAATCCTTAATTCACGTTATTTATTTTATAATTGACGTTATTATCGCATTTTAAAAATATAAGCTACAATAGGCTCTGTTCTATAAAAGCTTCAAGAATTCATCCAGTCCATGATCTGAATAAGTAGGTCAAGAAACTGCAAAGGTGTGAATAAGTTGTTCACGTCTCACTATTACTCATAGAGCACTTTAAAGTTTTACAACGCCAACGAAGACTTATTTTATTTTCAACTTTATTTACAATTTAACAAAAGACAAACTGTTATACATAATCGTCTCCTCTTGATAATGTCCGAAGCGGGAGTAAGCAACATGACAGAGTTAAGACTAAGTAGTTTTCGTGGGCCCAGAGAGCTTTTACTAAATTCCTCGGAATAAAAATATTAATATTTTCGTAATGTAACTTTAAAAAATGATGTATAATACTGAAGAAATGAAATACTGGCTTTATTTTGCAATTAAATAAATGATATCATTTTGTAACATACTAGTTGCCTGATTCTAAATTTTTCTAACTAAAAATGTAACTTATTTTTACAGTGATAATTAACAAATTAACTTAATAAAGGCTTTGTACAAACAAAATATACAAAACTAGTTTATTCATAATATTATTATCATTAATGAATTAACTGCAGCGTAAAATGCCATTGAATACTATAATATTATAACTTGGTGTTACTTTTATAAGCCAAAAACAAATATAGTTCATAGATATAAATTGTAAATAGGTCTTTTATTAGTATGATGATTTAAAGTTTCTTGAATGTTTCCAAAGTATTGTGCGTAAAAATTGTTGTATTTTATTACGATTACTATTTTTTTTGTTTTTCTGGAATCGAGTTCTTATAAAACTAATGTCTACCAGTTAATATAACTAGCTTATACCGAAATGTTAATGTAACACAAAATGTATGAACTACATGCTCAGTTCAGTTCAGTTGAGAATCAGTTAGATTTATATCGTTGTTTTAACTTTGATAAATTAAGCAGCAAACTTGGTCATCGTGGTTAATACGTTAAGAATTCAGATTAAATTTGATGTACAATATTTTTATTGACACAAATACCTTTTCGAAAGAAAAACAATTTTTCTTAGAAAAATATACGTTATATGTGTTAACTTCATTATTTTTATTGTGGTGTTTTTATACTTTTATACCATTATTTTCATATCATGATTAATAATGAATGTTTTGCAATATGCACAGATTTGGGTAATATCTCTTATATATTATTCATTAAAATGAAAATAAATTTAAATTATTACAGCTTGGAACTACGTAATCCTGCGCTGCTACTAAATTTACGATGCGATTAACTTTTCACTGTTCAAAGTTTAATACGGGAAGCGCAACGATCCCATCTAATAATAATATATAGAAGTAGTCTTGTAAAAAATGTTTGATAATAAAGTAAATGAAAGCAAAACTAAATAGGTACTTTACTGATAGTTTTATTTAGTTTCGCTGTAAACTTAACTTTTAATGACTTCTTACTGAAGTTTTGATAGATACTATATTGCCATATAAGACGCCGCCTACTGTCCGAAAATTTAAAGGGAATGCACGTCGTCGTTTATGTTGTTTCTGTGCAACCAGTTTAAAAAGCCGAGCGCTTCATCCTTACTATTATTGCTGACGCTTAACTAGGGCAGGCTAATATATATACATATTATATATATAACTATATTGCAACTTACATACATATTTGCGTTTTTATAAGAATCAGGAACATTGTAAAGAATAAAATTTCAAAAGATGTACGCTATTGCTAAAACTAATGTTTTATAGCGACTGAGCTACATGCAGTTGCGGGTTTTCTGGGGTAATTATTTTCGCGGGCACAAAGAGTTATCTGTCTTTTACTTCTCTTTTGTCTTTGATTATTTCGGACTTGTGAGGCGTTTATATTTTCAGTACGACACAATTCAATCGCGTTTTTCTCGACGATGGCTACGGAAAAATTGCTAGAATACTTTTTTGTAGGAAATTTTGCCAGCTATCGTTTTTGTCTAAAATTATTTCTGAGATATTGCAAAAAAAACCCTTGGAAACCTAAATTTCAGAGGGACGGGCAGTAATACGTATTTTTATGAATTTATAACATGACTAACGCTGGCCAATGTAAGAGAGATCACATTTACAGTCAAGCTTGTGCGCACCTAGGTCTTGCAGAGGGATATTTCTAGGTGGCTATAAGTGGCCTAAGGTAAGTCTTTATGTAAACCTTCTTTACTGTGAAGCCAATCAAGTATGTGACGCCACATATAATCAAATAGAGCAGGATAACAGGTACTCGCCCAGGGCTTGCTTTACATTATGCTGCTTAGGGCTGCTTACGGCTACTGAGCCCGGTGTTGCTCGTCAGCAATTGCTCGTGCTCTCTGAAAGACACATTTACCAACAGTAGCTAACTATAAAGGATGGTGATGGGAGTCCCCGTTAAGGTAGTTATAAGGTTTTTGTTTGTTCCCTAAAAACTCGAGGCGTTATTAGGATTTCTAGTAATTAAAACGTCTAAAAAGGGAAAATAATAGCACGCCTGTAATTCCATTTTAAATTTTATTTTGAAATGTATTGATGACGGTTTAAGAATGATAAACACTTTTTACGGATTTTATCGCGTTTATTATAGTATTTTGTATAGTTTATTATTTCGCGTTTAATATTCGCATATACAAAATAACTTAATTATGATTGGCAATACTTTGAAAGTTTCATCATTCAATCATTAGCTTGTGTTAGTCCACTGCTGGGCATAGGCCTCCCCTAATGCATTAGCGGGCCTACTCCATTAGGGGGTTTTAGACCGTATCCCACCACGCTGTTCTAATGCATGTTGGTGGGTGGAACAACTTTTAATTGCCCATCCAACGCATAGATGGTCTTACTTTTCAGACAATAAGGTGATCTGCCCAAATTGTCCTAACCACCCAGAAATCGACAATAACACAAAGAAGGTTTCCCGCGGGATTCGAACCCACGACCTCCGGCTTATAAACCAATACCGCTAGACCACGGAGGTGGTCATCTTCATACCTTTTGTTAAACTTCTAATGAACAGGAGCCTTAAGAACCTTCTATTCAAAGGCCTCCATAAAAATGTCGACAACAATTGGAGAAACTGGCCAGACCGTGGCTACACCACTCAAATCATCTGCTTGTAGAACTCCTTCTTCACAATAAGTAGCCAGATTTGAAGTATTGTCTCAACAGTAACGCATGATCTACTAGCATGTTATTTTCTTGTTAATTTCTAAAGGCAGTTAAACGCGCTAAAATCCATAAAACTTTAATAGTTATGATGTTTAGCAATCACGTAAGCAACTGAAAGTACTTTGGTACGTATAATCATATATACATATTTGTATTTATATATTTATTTTGTAAGAAATCTTGTTTATATGGTAGATTGTGAAAATTATAACTGATAAATAACTTAAAATAATTAAATTTTTTTAATTCACCTTTAATATTAAAATGTCAAAATTATTAAAATTTTTATGTTCTAGATTTTTTTCGTTAAAACTGAAATTCTATTACATCAAATACACCACCTTCTTTAAGCAAAACCATAAAAATTATTTTTATTTGACGGCTTTACCAAATTTATCGTTTAAGAACTATCTTTCATATTGCATACTTTTGGTTAAAACTTGTTAAGCCCACAACACAAATAAAAGTAAAATTTTGCATCCTTGCAGAAGACACAATATTTTGTGAATTTAAATAATATTGTACTCGACCCCTTTAGGGACCCATTTTTATTTGGAAGTAAAATCAAAAGAGGAAAAATGTTTCGGTCACTTTCTTCAAGATATGAAATGTAAAATATTTTTCACTGCTCCTGATTGAAATATTGAAGAGCCGTCAGGAAGTGCTAGTGATGTTGACATAAGTTGTAATAAACATTATAGAAAGAAAAATGTAGAATTCAAAACAATTACTGTACAACCGTACTACAGGGTGATGGTCAGGTAAGTCATGCAGTATTGAGTAAAAATTGAATAAGAACTCTGTGGTAGTAACCCAGACTGTAAAATGCAATTTGTTTGATTGATAAATTTCCATTTAATATTAGCATTTAACAACCAAATCAATGTAAAGGCAGCATGAACTCATAACTCACATTTGTGAATTAAACAATTAAATCTTAGAATAAATTATTAGCACATTTGTGAAATTTATAAGCCGTAAAGTTACATCACACGAATAGATGTGCTAACCGTTATATATCTTCATACCATCATATCTATTTTATTTGTATAAGGCTAAGCATATTGCGCCATGTGCCTTTAGCAAATTTTATCAATGCAGATTTTAATAGCACATAACGCAATTAAAAATTCTAAGCTCTTCATTTTCGTATTTACACCAAAATCTCTATTAAATGAGAACAATAGAGGAATAAATTAAATGCTATTGTGAAATTCTGTAGTAGCCGCTTACACTGTTGTTCGCGCGTCGTTTTCATTTTAATTTTAAAGGCTTATTACATCTCTAGAGTGCGCGATGGTAATACTAATAGAAATAACTGTTAACATTATTTAAAATGTTTGTCAAACGAAATTAATCTACACTTCGCATCCTATTTGTGGATTATAAATATTAGAGTATATATATTTAGTATATATTATTAGTTATTTTAATTGAGATTTAAGACCACCTTTATTAGGCAACATTACTAAATACAGTAAGCAAGTTCTACCGAGAGGAGAATAATTTTCGAATAAATTACGACGCAATGTTATTCGCCAAAATCTCTATTTAGTGAGAACAATAGCGAGCTAAATTAAACGATTCTGTGAAATTTTGCAATGGCCTTAAACACTTCATATTGTTTGCTGTTTTAACAGAAACCTTAATCACGCCAAAAGGGTACGTTATGTATAATAGTAACCTAGGTTTTTTATACTAATACTTAGATGGGAATTGAATCAAGGGTTGGTTTATATGATAGTTTTTCAATAAAACTACTTTTTACAGAAATTTTTTATAGTGGTGGTCCTCACGGAACTTCAATCAATCTGATGACAATAAACGCTGGAGTGTGTTAGAAACAGTTCGTCAGAAGTTAACATATACTTATGCATGTAAATAAACACTATAAAAGCCGAGAGCCATTCTAATATTATTTATTTCATAATTTGCATTGGTGTAAATAAAAGAATCACTACAGTTACTTCCAGTTACAAAGGCAGATAAACAGATCTTATGCTACGTCTTCTGCTTTAGTAGCATGTTATTGAAACTAAACCAGTGCGCCACTCTAGACAGAGTATTATTTACATCGTTATTTATTGATGTATGTCGTTTAACTTTAAAAATGAAGGAAGTATCATCAACAAATAATCTATCTCTTCGTTTTTGTTTATAATATATGGTAAATTATATATATAGATAGAAGAAAAGACCCTCGTAGGACACCCATATTCACCGGGGCCCGGGAGATATTTTACCATTCACGTCAGAAATTTACAGATTCACAGATTCACTCTGAATTCAGTGTCTCAAGGACGAAGACGGAAGATTGAGTGAGAATATTATGTCACTATGGTGTAAGAAATTCCACATAGTGACGTAATTTCCTGGCTTGGAGTTTCATGCTGCACGCAATCTAAAGTTTTTTTGAGATCGCAAAAGATGCCTAAGGCATCCTGCGATGCTTTTCAAGCATCAAAGCTTTTAACGAGCATAACGCCAGCATCAAGTGTTGAGCGACCCATAGTAAAACCGTACTGTTGTTAATAAGACAGTTACTGTTAAAATCTTTAATTAATTGGTTTGTAATGTAAATAAGTAACTTTTTGTGATAAATTACTCATAAATTTCTCAATACGCCTTTTATACATTGGAATAAACATTTTTGTTTCTTGT
Source organism: Lamproptera curius (assembly GCA_029286875.1). Classification (NCBI taxonomy): domain Eukaryota; kingdom Metazoa; phylum Arthropoda; class Insecta; order Lepidoptera; family Papilionidae; genus Lamproptera; species Lamproptera curius. The sequence goes on along the minus strand of JAGSMT010000050.1, from coordinate 580,266 downwards.
GAACTTTTCTTACACAACATTCTATCTATTTTAAAGGAGGCAATTTGATCACAATGGTCAGAAGTTAAGATTTTAATAATTGATTTATTTAATTGTTGACAAGTAGTACTATTATATTATATTTTGAAAAATTATAATTTGTTTGAGTAAACTCTCTTTTTATTGCAAAACTTTATGTTTGGAGTATCTCTGATGGATCGCATCATAAAAAGGCCACCGGATGAGAAAACAGGTATGGCAGAAGCCGGTTGAATTAGCGTGAGAGCTGACGATCGCGGGAGTCAAAGAGTTCTGAAGTGGTAACTTTGGGCTTGGCAAACGTAGAGCGAGGTGCTCTGCGGCAAAGTTTTCACTCTAACAAAAGTGACATTTGTTGAGAAATGCTGAAAATCGAAAGCGGTGGCGTGTATTAGGGGAGGCTTTATGTCCAGTAGTAAACTGACACAAGCTGATGATGGTGGAAAAAATATACACATGTCTAAGTTATATAAAGTAACTAATAGAATAAAAAATCTTATATAACTTTATTACCTCCGACCAAAGTTGTTCCCAAAAGTAGGCATAAATTCAAAATTCACGCACAAAATTTACGAGTTATGAAATCACTTTACATCTTGTAACGGAGTGGATTCCTCAAACATAAAAGATTTTTATGATATTGCTTTTGACATTTTATAACATTGAATTTGACAAACTTAAGTTAATTTGAATCCTATTGTTAAAAATTTTGTCTGAGTATTAAAAGTGTAATAAACATTTAATAGTAAAAGCCTTGAAAAAAACTACAACAACTATTGTATATAAGAAAAACTATTTCATAGGTTAATCTGGATGGATTTTAAAGTCGACCCCATGATACCGTTGTAAATTGGTTAGGCAAAATGGTTTGTAAAACGAAATCTTATGCTTAGTACAATAGTGATAGAACAAATAACGTTACTTTTATTTAAAAATCATCCTTCATTACTTCACTAGAAGTCGACTTTCTACTAATGTACCATACGTAACTAATTGACATATATTCTGTGTTATAGAGCTTTAAATCACAGTAAATAACAGTTGTAACAGTAAAATATAATTTTCAATACTTGCAGCACATAATTTACTAACAGCAAATGTTCTAAATTCACGGGCCATTTAGGTCACTAATAACTTCTGGTACTGCCTTGATATATAGTATTAAAGTGTCGCCGTAAATTATATTATTATAGAATTACTTGAAATTTTTAGCTACACAATATTTTGTTATGTACTTCTGTTTTATGTTGGTGTTCATAATAAAGTAGTTACACATCACATCACACATCATCAGCCTGTTTTAGTCCACTGCTGGACATAGGCCTCCCCTAATGCACCCCTATCCATTAGGGGGTTTGGACCGTATCCCACCACGCTGGTCCAATGCGGGTTGGTGGGTGGACCGACTTTTTACATGCCCATCCGACGCATGGATCATCTTACTTTTCAGACAATTGGGTGATCGGCCCAAATTGCCCTAACCAACTAGGAGACAACAATGAAAATTTGTTGCGTCCCCGCAGGATTCGAACCCACGATCTCCGGTTTCTAAAGCACACGCCCATACCACTAGGCTACGGAGGCAGTTCCACTAGGCTACGGAGGCAGTTAGTTAACATAGATATAAATTTGGAACTAACTTTTACTAAATCTTTATATTTGTTTTGGTATGATACTTATTAGATATTTTCTGTTCTTGCTAATAAAAATGTGCTCTGCCATTCTTATATATCTCGTAAGATGAGCTTTTTTCATGATACATGATGTCAAGTACATCTACTAAGAATGTTTAAATTTATGTGTTAAACTGTTTTTAGGAGTTTAAAAACTTTTTGATTGGATTATGTTTTTCCAATTGTATTTTAAAAGAGAAAAATTTACTACAAAATATATCACTTTACGAAAAAATAGCAAAAACCGGATAAAGATGTTTTGTAAACTTATTTTTTGCGCTACCTATAAGAATTTTTTTTTACATTTTAAGAATTTTTTAAATCTTTATTTTAAATATATGTGCATGGAACTTAAGAAATAACATTAAGTCACCTAATACTAGCAGACTTAACTATGGCAAAGTAATCACTAATTAATGTAACACAAATGATTTTTTTTGCATAATGCAATCTTTCCCTTAATTTGCAGGATAATCTCTATTAAAAAAGGACAATAGAAAGGTCTCCTAAAGGATTTTTCGAAATTTGGCAGTGGCTTTTAACGCTGCACGTCGTTCTTGTTTTAACTGAAATGCTTAAACAGTATCCGGCATTTTATTGCTCCTTTTGATGTCATTGTTATAAACGTTTATTTTTAATAATTAATATTGGATTTATATCAGATTACATTAATAAACCTTAATGTAACTAGAATTTTGTTAAAAGCAAAGAATAAGGTAGAAAATTAGTGCAATCAGCAGTTTTGTAAATACATAGACCATTTGTGTTGTTAACTATTACAAGCACTAGCTTGTTATAGAGTAATAACATGTTGCCGTAACTTTTATTGTTTTTATAGTTGTTAAATTTATAGTTAAGTATTGTATATGGTAATATGTCAATTAAATATTTCTGTTTAATACGCGATAGATGTTATCAATGTAGGTACATTTCAGTATGTTTTCTTTACGAAATTAAAACAGAATATTGGAGCACGTCCTAAAAGTAAGACATATTGAATTTTAAGCATTGTTTTGTACAGTTGCGAAATAATTTTCCTATTTTTTAATGGTACTTACCGCGCTATTTCAGTATAGTAATTTGTGTAATTCTCAAAAATAATAAAAGTGACTTTCTTAGAGTTGGCTTAATACAATATCTTTCAATATATGTTTCAGAGCTCAACGTCAAGTGGAGTTAGGGTGACAGGATTGACAGGGTTATGGTCATTTTAAGAAAAATCTAGAAATTGCGTAACACAGTAACCATTTTTTTAGTTTGTGGTTAAATTTTACTATACTTTAACCTTTAAACTTTGGAACCATAACCCGAGATAACATATCTGAATGACAGTCAAAAATAAAGAAAAGATTGCCCCAAGTTTCCTAGAATTAAGCCTAATTAAGACATAAATTTTTATTCATTTATGCCTCTAAAAAAAATTAACAAATTCACGTAAAAGTTGGCACATTTAACCAAATATCTAAAATGGCATAATACTTATTAGTTTCATTCTAGAAGAATTGAGTTAAAAAATGAAAACCTCAAGTGAACCGGGTACCGGTGTACCGGTTTGTTGGTAAAAAAAAGGTAATGTGCGTTGATAAAGTACTAAAAATTAATTCTCATCCACTATGAGAATTTACTATTTTTTTCTTATTCAAAATTTGTATTTATACTCATTTCTGATATTGATTTATTAGTCCAATATATTTGTAGTGTGCTGATGACTTTATGAATAATTGTTACTTGCGATAGTTAGTAATAAGGTTTAAATAAAACAAAAATCTTCGTGGTAAGAATTTGATCGCAGATTTAAATTCAGACATCGCAGCTCTATCTGCACTTTGACACATAAATATTTAATGGGACATTAAACTCAAAGTTGAATGAACACGTGACTCGTTCATGCAGTAAAATTTTTATGAGCCTCTGACGCTATAAACCCGTGCTTAACATTGCATAGGTTTAAAAATAGCAAGTCGTTGCGGGTTTTACGATCATTATGTTTTTATCTTCAGCATGTCAATCTTCAGTATTTATGCGTGATCCTTTAGATGACATGAATGTCTTGATTGATCTAAAACAATAGTAATAAAATTATATTTGAATTTTAAATATATTACACTACAATGGAAGTCCATTAGCTTTTATATTGTTTTATACTGAAATAAAGGGATTTCGGGACAATATTGGACGAGTATAATTGTATGAAGTATATTTTATTAGTATTTCCCCACGAAGTTAGCATTTATTTTAAAATTGAAGACAACTAACTTTTAAAAATTTCATTGAAATAGTAAAATATTACTGATATTTAAAAGAAGAATGCGTTGAGAGTGGACAAAATTTGTATTAATTTTATAATTTTTTGGCGTTTGTCTCTATCCCGATATAGACAGTAATTTTTATATATTCTTAGGTAATGGACATTTAATATAGTTTTCTTTGTATACCTAGACCACTTTATAGGTACTAACCTTGGGGCATATTATTAATTTTCTAGTAAACATAATTGCTCCACTGGAAAGTGTTCGAGCCGACTTTTTTCGAAAGGATTTTTTTAATAATGTATACAATTTGCGTAATTTATACAATTTGTTTTAATATTATATAAGTTGAGATAATTCATACAAACGGTTAAAAAAATGATTTATTAAACAAGAAATATTCGAAAATATATATTATTTTCATAACTTGGTATTTATTGTCCGGATACAAATGTTTTCCTTTGAAAAGCGATTGTTTTACAATAAATTTAATGTATTCCACGAATCTGCTTTTACTTCTTATCTCATGTTCTGCGAGAACTCATACTGCGTTCGCCATCAGAATATTTAGCGGGAAAGTTTGTTGTAAGGTTTTCCACGCTGAAGTTCTACACACATTCTAGGTTTAGGGTAAATAATGTTTTTTGGCTGAGTATCGAAATTGGTGTAATTTGTGATTATGATGTAATTTGTGTAATTTTTTTACCCACGTTTTAATAACTTAAAGTGACGAGGCAAGATATTCATCAAATGGTTAGGAATACGCCTTACCCATTACATACTCAACGAAAGCACTACAAATAAGCTTGTGGATGGCACGTTTCATTTACCTAGTAAGCACGCAGACTATGATGCACTTCAAAGTTTAAAGATAGGCATCTTGATTGTATTTTCCTTAATACCTGACCACTGAAAATAAGTAATACGCCTTAAATTTCGTTAAAGTGCACTACTGCTTATCAGCTCAGATAACAGAGAACTAATAAAAATATTTCGTAAACTATACAAAATCTATAAGAAACCAGATAAAATTTAATCAGATTAATTTGTAGAGCAATCGATATAGGGATGTTATAAATTGTGAAACTTTCTACACATATATGTGCGTTTCTTGAAAGGCCTGCTTGAAGATATATTCAAACCTTTTAAAATTGTTACATAAAACAAAATAGACTACATTTGAAAGTGAAGTGATCAATAAAAGTCATATAAAGTATGACATGTTAAAAAATTTAAACTGTTAGTACTACTGAGCTAAGAAACATGTTATTTTCTTAGGTTAACTTAGAATTTAAATGCAGTTTCGTATACATACTGCTCACAAGTAGGTAAAAAGAACAATTAGGTCAGGATTTTTATAGCACTGTGTTAATTTTTGTCTACGATTTTTACTAAAAGCGCTCTGTAGGGCGTGGACACGAACAGATGCTCTTGCCATTGTATTTCTTCTCGGACTTTTGTTCGCATCTGAGGCGCATTTCTTACAAGATCCTCTCCATGGAAAATAAGGCACTTTTTGTAGTAATTAGGTAGTTAAAGTGCGATAGCAGCAAAAGAGTGAACAAGAAAACTACCCAAAATGTCACTCATGTAATTGTAATACGCGTTACCTAAAAGTACAATGCTTTTGGTGCCTCGTAGTGTGTTTTAATTACAAAATTTTCTTTTAACATTATTTCATTAATCTTGTGGTATAAGTTTAAGCGGTTGTCAAATCTGGATTTTTTTAACACTGTTGTAAACAAGATATAAGGCGACTTATTCGTAATAAATCTTTTATTCTAATAATCCGTCATCAAGAGGCATGCTTGAAGAAGTATAGGACCTAGGTTGTTACCGTCGAGAAAATCGCTCAAGAGGCGGTGGCCCTGAAAATAGGAGGACTATAAGGGCTACGTTGGACCGGAGTCGCCGAAGAATGTCAGGTTTGTTGTGCCTGTGGTCATAGTGCTCTGGCTACAGCGATATGAGAATAGAGCAACCGTTGGTTTTTAGCAGGTAAACGTTAACTGGTTTTTTAGTGTTTACTCAGGTGACCTTACGTGACAGATATTCAGAGGACTTAAAGTTCTAGGTAGCGGAAAACTTTGACAGCCTGGTACATTGGTCAGGACAGTAGTATTAAGAGAAACTAACAAAACCAGCCCGAAAAAGTATGGTGAGAGGCGTAAATTTTGGTTTAATTTCATCGTCACGTATTATCCAACTATGTTGGATAATGAATACAACGTTAAATCATTATTTGAGAAAAAGAAGATATAGGCAACTGAATGAAATTCAACTTAAATAAAGAATAATTATATATAGTATAATATCATATAATAGGTATTCCATTGGTGACTAAAGAAGGCGTTCTATTTGTTACCTGCGTCCTGACAATATTGAGATATTTTTTTTAATTTCGAGGTAGATTCAATCATTCCCTAACCTTTAGTATTTTTATACTGTCTATCTTTATTAAATTTCTCTTTTTTATCTAGAGATAGATAGATAAATATATCTATTTATTTATTAAGCCGATGGCACGAAACGATAAATAATGTGTCTTGACCTTCATAGACGGATTATTGTTGTAAGATGGTAAAACCGCTTAAATCGTTAACTTTTTTAAACTCATGAGTGTTTTTGAACATTTTATTGTTATATACCATTGATAAAAAAGTCAACATTTTAGCACTTATTTTAAATATCTTTCCACATATAAATAGTCCATCAAAATCATGATCATTTTTATTATCCAGAAAGTCTTTCAAAAATTTTTGCTTAACTATCGTCCTAACGAGCAGACAAGAGAATACTACAATGCCATTGAATTTTTCAATTCGGTGGACGCAAAGTGAATTTTTAAACACTGTGCTGAAAAAAGTTAGTGTTAGTACGCGCTTTTTAATGCAGTATTTATTTTTTAGTTGCATTTGATAGGAATACTACAGTTTTTTGTTCAGTTCAAACTTGTATGAACGAAACTTATTTTGTGCAGGGCATTAATTAATCATTTATTCAAAATTAAATAAACAAGTGAATTTTTAACAAAAAAATAGGACCGACTTCAAGCAGTGACAATGTGCCCTCTGCAAGAAACTACCCCGCGATTTCCGCCACTTCATTTCAAATTTATTATGCCTTATAGGGAATTCATTTAATCAAAATAACAAGGATAACACGTTTTGTGCCCATAGATTGAAGAATTTTTTAAATGCAATAACATTCATGTGAACCTCTACATATTACATACTATATCACCTAAAATGAGCTTTGAATATGCCCTTATTGCAATTTTTAAAAATATTTATATTAAAATGCTTGTTGTGGGTTATTCTTAAAACATATATATTCTTTCCTGACTTTATTGTAGGCTAATTCAAGGAGCACAATTATGTAAATCATACTAATACAACATAATAATAAAACATAGTTGAGCCAGCATTTGCAAGTAATTCGCCCGAGGTTGATATGTAGTGTGATATCTATTAATTTACTTATCAGATAATAATTTTAAAAAATGACATGACAGGTTATATTTATGGTTTAAAAAATAATGAGCACAATCAGAGCTCTTGAAGCGGAGCAACGAAGTAACAAATATTTTAAAAAAATATATACCCTCCGAGTAACTCCTTCTTTTGGGTAGTAAGTCAATAAAAAAATGACCTACCATGGTACGATAATAGATAAGAATAATACAGTTTAATACCCCACAAGTAGTACAAAAGCAAGGTTAAAATTAAAGCTGAAGGCCAACAATTCAAACACCGTGGATGACTAGCGACAGGTGCGGAACGTCCTCCGTGGTCGAGACCTTTATAAACCGGATGTGATATAAACGTGAACGTAAAACTTTATAAATCGTGACGCGATTCGAAACTGTTCGAATCCGCGTCACGTTATAAAGCTATTATAAAGTTAGTTATTGTTGATGGGCGCTAAATAATTTTTTCTATATATTTGACTAGTAACATTATCAATTTTCAACAAAATTGTATAGAATGTAATTTGAGTAACTTTATTAGAAATTATTGGTTTACTAAAATTTGCATCACAATTACAATAACTAAAAATAATATGAATTTACACTAACTTACTAACATCAAACAAATATAATTTACATAGCAATATAGTTCATATAGTAAATGTTTATATATTACAAAAGAGTATATATATTCTTTAACAATATCATTGTCTGGAACTTATTGACAAATTAATTTAATTTTTAACTAAACTTATAGTGTATGTTTTCTGTATATAGTCCTGAGAGTGAGGTTCTCAAAATAGTATAAAAGTAACGTTTTCAAAACTTAATGAAAAACTTAAAATGTTGGCTATTTTGTCATATATTTTATTGATTTTCCATGATATATTATTAATTTTATTTAATCTTTTGTCCTTTATATAAAATTAAAAAAACCTTGGACTTGACTTTATGGTTCTCCAATAAAGAAAAAGATTTTGAAAAAAATTGTTTTTACAGCAATGAAGTGCAAACATGCCGAGTTTCGATTTACCCCTACAAATACAAAAAAAATCGGTCGTATGATTTATTATTACTTAAAATTTGGCTAAACGACAAAAAAAGAAAGAACTTACTTTGTTTTCCACTTAAGACGTATTTTCATTAATAGAAAATAATGGATTATGTTTCTATAGTTATTAGCAATGCAACTCTGTACGATAAACTCTGCTTTGCGTTATTTAAATAATGTAAAAATTTTAATAAAAATATTTGGATGGTCAATTCAATTTCAAGTATCTGGAAATTTCAAACGTTATCTATTAATACCCAAGGCCATCATAGACTAAAGGAACATTATTTTAGTCAAGTGCCACATATTAAAGGATTACAGTTATAACAACGTGCGATGCGGAAATATTTATGATAGTGATAGAATAAATCCCTTCTAAGTTATCTGTTCTTATATCAATAGAACCAATTGATGGTTTTTATAAATAAAATCATTAAAGAATCTAGGTAAGTAGGTCAAGAAATTTTCCAGGTGTGCAGAAGGTTTTCATGTTCCAATGCTCGTGTCGTAAAGCACTTTTCAGTTCGTTGACAAAATCTTGTTGCAACGTATTTTTAAACCTGTGCTGGAAAAAGTTAGCAATAGTACGTGATTCTTTATTACGGTATTTATTACACAGTTGTATTTGATAAGAATATTACAGTATTTAGTTTACTTAAAAGTTGTATGAACGAAACTTATTTTATGTATGACATTTATACATCCAAAATAAAATGAACAAGTAAAATTTTACCAAAAAAATAGGAAGCGCATTAAAAGACAGTGACATCATGCCCACTGCAAGAAAGTAACCCGTGATTTCCGCCACTACATTTGAAGTCTCTAATACCTTTTAAGGTATTCATTTAATCACAATGTTTAGTATGACATGTTTCATGCACATAGAATGAAGAATTTCTAAATGCAATAACATTTATGTTTTCACGTTCCAATGTTCGTGTTGTAAAGCACTTTTCAGTTTTACAGAGTTGACAAAAATTTGTTGCAACATATTTTTAACACCATTCGCGTTTTAACGAAAACAAGTTGTTGAACATAGTAACTCTAGACATATGAATTAGGTAAACTGAAATAAGGAAATAGTGAAGTATTGTCTTTTCTCTTGGAAAAAAATACTTTATTTCAGTAAATGTAAACATTCATACACTTAATGAAAAATTTTTGTTTGCCGAGACATAAGACATTAGAAAAATTTATAGTCTATAATACTAAAAAATAGTGCGCATTTAGCATCTGAATCGACCGGACAAGTCCGCTCAGTGTCGACGCGTTCGGCGTACGCGCCTGAGCGCAGAAACTCTGTGTAGCCGTCCGGTAAGTCGTAACCATCTTTCCCTCGTTACAGGACTGTTTCTGTTGAGATGTAGGGCCCCTTTTAACTTTAGTATTTGCCAGCGTATCGCACTGGCAACGTTAGCTTAAATTACACGCACGCCACCAACGTGGCATTTATTTTTATCACTTTTAACGCTCGCTTGCTGCACTAGGTGGCAGCGTAGATATACACCTAGCGCTCCTAAAGCGCTAGCGTTTATTCTATCGTCAGCTTTACACCTCCCTGCTCACTGGGGTGGGGAGGGTAGGGTCCACAACCCCCGCTTTCACCGGAGGTGCTTGCACGACAGTGTCTATTAAATTCATTCATTTAGAATAAATTAAAATCAACGCAATGAATCAAGTCACCTTAAGTGACCTAAGCCTCGACTTCGAGGACCTTAAGAACTGTCCGCCGGCGGACACAGTGCGTGCCATCCGCGAGGCCCTAACCGCGCAAGAGGGCCAAATTGTCTATAAGCGCACGCCATGCTCAACGCGAGCAGCCCACCCGCGTCGGATCAGTGTCCGTCTATTCGGACACCCTTGCCCCACTCAACTCACCCAATCCGTCTGACTCCGAAATGGAGCTCGACAACGCCCGTCATCGAGGACGAAGACGCAGGAGAGCTCCTGCCGGTCAGTTCACGCAAAAAGAAGCGTAAGAATAGGGCCTCCCCGGCAACATCGCTTACACCCAATCCGCTAACCAAAGCGCCGAAAACCTCGGCAAAAATTTTATCGGTCCCTAGGCCACCGGCAAACCAACCCGGCCGCCTCACGGCCAACAACTCCAGCAACACCAAGGGAAACACCTGCTGCATCACAGCAACCAACCGCTGCCTCACAGCAACCATCGATCCCACCTCGGGACAAGAAACTTCCACCCATTTACATCAGGTTGAGGGAAAATGGGGTAAATTACGTTCGGCGCTGTCCAACAATATATTTGTTACACCGCAATACACCGCAGCAGACTCCCTACAGGGAATAAAACTACAATTAGAGAACAGTGACGCTCAACGTCAAGTAACGTCGTATCTCCTCAAGAAGGACTTTTATTACCACACATACGCGCTCCTGGAAGAGCGCGTACTTCGGGCAGTCGTCAAAGGACTACCGAAGGCGATGCCCACAGAGGACATTTACAATTTCATAAAGGGACAAACCATCCCAATACACTCGGTCTTCCGCCTTACCCATCCGAAAACTAAAAAACCTTTTAATGTGGTCCTTCTGGCCCTTGAACGCTCCACCGAGGGCAAAAAGTATACGACCTTCACCACATTTGCGACATATGTCGCATAATATTCCATGCGCCACAATCTAATGGCCTCCCAGCGCAGAGTCACAACTGCCAAATGTACGGGCACGCACGCCCTCGCTGCGTTAAGTGCCTTGGTGACCACGGCACTCCCGATTGCCCTAGACCCAGAGATAGGAAAGTATCACCACGTACAAACCACCGGCATGTGTAAACTGCCAGAGCACTGGCCACACGGCCAATTACCTAGGGTGCCCCAAAGCGCCCAAGCGCAGGGCACTACCACTCTCATCCGTCCCAAGGCATCCCCAGGTTCCCCCCCCCCTCCCCTTCACATCCTTCCCGCCCCTCCAGCCTGTGGCGGCGTGGCAAACTTTCTCAAGCGCTCCGCCTAGCGCTCCTATACCCGCGTGGCAACAACCACCGCCACCACAGGTAGTGGCGAGCGCCCCGCGCAGCGCCGCACCACACGCACCACAAACAAGCGCTCCGCATAGCTCTCACAGTTTGCTAGTTATAGCAATGGCAGAAACTTGGAAATGTTAGCCGGACAGATCGACTTTGCAGAGCTGGATCGCCTTACCGCGGAATTCGACGCCGTCGTCGTTAACTTCGGAGCCCGCCTTGCCATGCTTCGTAAGTATACGCATGAAGTCGTTGTAATTAATAACGAAAATGAATAGTACGCCCATACTAGATATAAATAGAAACGGCCCGGGCCATCCGCGCATTCAACTTAGTATTCCTTTAACGCAAACGGTTTCGGCTGCAATTTCTACTTTCCTTCGCGATGACGACGTTGACATTCTACTAGTGCAGGAGACATTTTTTAAACCCGATAGAAGCGATCCAAAAATCACTATTTATAACATCATAAGAAATGATCGGACCGGCGCTTCACACGGCGGCACGTTCATTTATTATAAAAGGTCACTGCACTGTGTAGCGATCGACACGCCGACACGCCGACATAAACGCATTTAGAAGCCTCGGTCTCTAGGCTAGCCATGACAGGACACTAGCCTATTACTATATCTGACTTCGAGGCGCTATTCTCCCTAGGAGGCGCCATCATTCTGGCTGGCGACTTCAATAGCAAGTTTACCCAATGGAACAGCCATAAAATTAACTCACGAGGTACAGCACTAGATGCTCGTACAGATATACTTAATTTCTTTGTTGTTTCACCGCTTAAGCATACGCACTATCCACACATGGTAGGCCACAGATCGTAAGTGTTTGATATTGCCCACCTCAAAAACATCAATCTCACAGCTACGCGCCTTTGAACACAGTCCAACGTACGCGTGGCCGAATTCGGGAGGGTTCAGTGGGATACACATCTAAGAAAAATGCACCCATCCCACCCCCCATCTCGCCTTTCGCTCGCCCGCGCTTCGCCTCGCCTTGACGAATACTCTTAAGCCTCAAGGGCGGTACCGGAACCCTTTCGATGCCGCCAATCTCCTATCCTAACCATCCGTATGCTCCTTTAGCGTTTCTCCACGAAGAAAAAACCGAATGCCCAGCAGACAGCCTCGAAGTTCAATGCGCGTCAAGCACTCAACCGATCCCCGACGTTTACCGCCTAAAGGTGGAGAGCAATGTCGACCGATTGACCCAACTTCCTCCACCCGATTTAACTTCACCGGTAACCGAAAGCGATGTCAAGTCAATTATCAAAGATCTCAAACCACGGAAAGCCCCGGGCACCGATGATATATCAAACCGCGTTAGTAAAATCTTACCGGCTCATCTAATTAAATATTTCGTCCTATAATATAACGCAGCGCTTTCCAAGGGTATTTTTCCAAACACTTAGAAGGACGCTGAAGTTATAGGGTTCCTACAACTCGGCAAACCACCTGCACTACACACTTCCTACCGTCCCGTTAGCCTCCTTAAGAGTTTTGAGAAAATATATGAACGTCTTATTCTAGCCCTTAATAGATTTTATAAAGTCAAAAGGGCTCCCTACCCTGTTCAATTTGGCTTTCGAGCAAAACACTCTTGCATTAATTAAATTCACCACTTTAGGGAGAAAATTAAAGTAAACTTAATACGTGGTCATCACGTGGGAGCTCTTTTCCTCGACGTAGCGAAAGCGTTCGATAAAGTTTGGACTTTCAAAATCACTTCCTCGACCGGTCCGTGCCGGCGTACCCCAAGGCTCCGTATTGGGCACAGTCCTTTTTACCTTATATACTAATGATATCCCACAACATCGTCTTGTTAACACCGCCTTATTCGCAGATGATACCTGCATTTATTCAACCAGTAGATGTCCTGTCCTTGTAAGTTAAAGACTCCAATATCTTAGGGGAATCGTTTCGGAAATGTAGAATAGAGATTATTCCTTCAAAAATTGCGCCCATTCTCTTCACGCGACGAAGACCGTGTCTTCCTTCCAATGTCCGACTCCTTGATTGCCCTATCCCTTGGGTCTAACAGACCAAACATCTCGGGGTAATCTAAGATGGATCCTTAACCTTCGGCCCGCACATAATGCGGGTCAAAAACAGAACGTCCTAGGTCGACTCTTCCCACTAATCAAAACGAAAAGCAAACTATCCCTGCGCAATAAGGTGTTGCTTTACAAGACAGTCGTTCGTCCTATACCTATAACCTATGCCAGTCCCGTCTTTGCACATCTCATATTGATAAACTCCAAGTACTGCAAAACAGATTCATGCGCAGGGCTACGGGTGCGCTATGGTACGTGCGCAACCTTGACCTGCATGTGGATCTCAATTTGTCTACCATCAAACAGTATTTGAAACAAGCATCTATCCGATATTTCGAGCCCTCACCGTCGAGGGCAAACTCATACTCCGTTTTCACGTTTAATATTACAATAATCTTTTCTGATAAAATGTTAAACTAATTAAAAAAAAATTATAAAAAAAAAACAAGAAATTTTAAATAAAATAATATGACAATACAATAATGGAATAGTATGAATTTACTAAAACATATGATAAAAAAGTAAAATTTTGACAAAAAGCATGACCGACAAGTTTAAAGTAAACAAACAACTTTTGACATTATTAGTTTACTATTGATTTGACATTCACGGGAGCGTTACATCCATAAAAGCTCATCTGCCGCCGTTATGTTATGCTTAAAATTATAATTATATGCTGTAAATTGTAGTATAAATCTACGTAAAATGGACTTTAATTTCATAATCTGCGAAATGTTGTAGTACTCTGTATTTTGTTTGCAAGATATTTATTATAATTTCTTTTTCATATTTTTGTATTAAAATCATTGTCGAGAGCTATTTAACTCATTGGAGAAGCCTAGTATCCCTCGAGGGTTACTAAGTCGAATCATATATGAAGGTTTACACTTATCTATAACAAATCAACCTTGATTAAAGGTTTTGTACAAAAATGTCATGTACTGTTTCAATAAGATATCATAAAAATATTTACTACATCTATTCTATACTCGGTTCCTAGTTTGTTTTTCGGACGGTATTAAAAGAATTATTCAGATTCTTTTTATGTAACGTGGGCGTTAGTCGTAGTAAATTGTAGAGTAGTTAACTTTCGCACGCATGTTTCATGATCAGGTAAATCATGCAAAATTGCGTAATAATTGACTATAAAATCTCCGGTAACCGAGACTGTTAAATGCGATAAAGTTGATTGATTTATTTACATTTGATATAAAACAGTTAAAAACCAAATCAACGCAAAGGAAGCATGAACTTATAACTCAAATTTCTAAATTAAACAATTAAAATTTATAATAATGTGCTGACCATTAAAAACCTTCACAGTTTTCTCTATATTTTATATGTATAAAGCCAAGAATATTACGCTCAGTGCCTTTAGCAGATTTTACTAGCCGCAATAACGCAATTAAAATTTCACTAAATATTCGTATTCGCACCAAAATCGCTATTAAATGTGAACATTAGAGGGATAAATTAAATGGTATTTTGATTTAATTGTGCAGTAGCAGCTAACACTGTTATTCATACGTTGTTTTCGTTTTAACTTTAAAGCCTAATTACATCTCTAGAGTGCGCGGTGGTAATACTAAAATTAGAAATAATTACTAGGACTAATTCGTATGGATTAATATTGGATGCGTTTATTATATTTTGTTTTGATTACTAAGATTCTTGTGACTTTCGTCCAAACCCGTTTTATCGTACTGATATTATTGTATATGTATAGATACGGTTTGAGATTGACAAAAAGCAATACACAATCACGGTGTTGGTTTTTTTTCAGTCGCTCCAATATCGAAAAATATATTACATGTAATGACATCGGCATATAGAATTGGTTTATGTCGTGAGAACATCAAAACAGTTATTGTTACCTATTTCGTTTTCAAATCAATTACTTTTTTTGAATAATCATCATCATCATCATCATCAGCCTTTGATAGACCACTGCTGGACATAGGCCTCCCCTCATACTACCCTCCCCTATCCATTAGGGGGTTTTGGACCGTATCCCACCACGCTGGTCCAATGCGGGTTGGTTTTTATAGCGGTGGTCCTTACGGAACGTCCTTCAATCTGTTGACAATGAACTCTGAAGTGTGTTCAAAACATTAGGAATTAATTATGCTTATGCATGTAAATAAACACTATAAAAGCCGAGAGCCCTTATTTTATTAATTTCATAATTTGCATTGGCGTAACTAAAATAATCACTACAGTTACTTCAAGTTACAAAGGATTTGCGTTTGTAACTTTATATGAACTTAGGAATGAAGTACCTTTGTTAGGCTTATACTTTTGTTTATTTTATTATGTCCATTGTATGATAATTTCTTTTGTTTCCGCGAATTCTACAAAGGACTTTTTAACGGATTTTATCGCGTTTATTTTACTTATTTACATTCCCGACGTTTTAAACACTTTCCAGCGGCCGTGATCACAGGTCTACCCCGTTTAATAAACGCCCCATAAAATAATCCTTTTCTGTCAATTATACATAAATTAAAAAAAAAAAAACTGCGAAAAGTTTAAGAATTATGTAGTGAAAATCACTACATAATTCTAATAATGAATTAAGTAAAAATTACTACTTAATTCATAAGCCTAAAATGATTATTGAAGTAATGAATTTGTTAAAACTTCATAAGAATTAATTTGTAATTAGACATATTTCACCTGCTAATATCTAAAAAGACATTCTTGAACTATATTCTGACAAGTAGATCATTTCAATGTAAATTTTATTTTAATTAATTATATTATAGAAATATATCTACTGTTAGATTTAAATATTTTAAACATTACTTATAATGTTTTACAATGATATTAATACTGTGATTCTGTGCGATCAGGTACTTGGGTCAAAGTTTAGCCAGCTGTAACTGATATAATTTGTAGTTTGAACATGTGCATACAGTATTGGCTAAACTAGGTACTGACAGAAGTAAAATATTTCAACACTGTTAAATGCAAATAAACCTCTATGCAATCTAATAAAGCGGTTTAATTTAAAAATTAAAATCAAAAAATTTAATTCAGTTAGGTAATGCTTTTCGATCAATATATTTATCCCCCCTAAACAGGTTCTCGCTTTGTCTTTGTTTGGTGGGGTTTAGTAGCTGCGGCTTGCCCAGCCGCGGGGAAGCTAGGAGGCCGGCTGTGGAGGAGGCTACCTTACGCGGGCTGAACAAGACTGTTTTTGATGCGCCTAGGAGTGTTCGAGGGATGGTTTGCAGAAGGTAGGTGTGCCACCACTCCTGTGCTTAGCAAACAAGGTGGGAAATAGGAGTATCGGTATTCCGTAGGCCGCTCTCCCTATCAATCAATCAATCATTTATTCGCTTAAACATGGTATATAAATAGATAATATATCCTCCGACTCGGCCAGCCACACCGCTGATGCGATGTGGAGGGGCCATGGAGGAGGGACATTCGGCATGGTGTCGTCGATCTCCTCCTTCTGCGCCGAAATTAAATTACTTTAAGGTTATTACAACAGGATGGGATTATAAAAAGACTTAAATTTTATAGTTAATATATTTTAATACTATGGAAAGTAAATTAAAATAAAGACGATTGTCGGTTTTGAAATGAAATGAAATGAAATGAAATAGTTTATTTAACTGAAAAGAACATACATTACATAAAGAGAACAGTGAGCCCCACACTAGGCAATGCCTGTGACGTGGGATTCAGTTACACAAACAATTACCAGACTTGGTGCGGCCAAAGATGAATAACTAATAAAAATAAAAAATAAAAAACAAAATCATAAAGACTTGAGAGTGTGTATGCGTGTGTATGTGTGTGTATGAGAGTGTATGTGTGTGTTTGTGTGAGAACGTGAGTGAGTGAGTGGGAGTGTTTGGTGTTTGTCCCCTAATTACCGTCTAAGATCTGTTCGAACTATTTCCTCCGACTTGTCATAATCCCAGGACAGCAGTAATTTATAAATCTGATATTTGGTCCTGTTAATGGAGCTGTGCCTCAAGTCACATAGAACTGCCATTCTGTTATATATGTGCGGAAGAAGAAATTTTGAAAATCGTTTTGCAAACGCAGTGTGTACATGCGGTTTATGTATTTTATAAATGCGCTTATGAGTTATGTCAACGCGTTCCAGCGATCTTAAACTTTGGATGTGTACGTAAGTGGCAGCACGCAGTAAGAAAAGCCTCGAACACTCAGAACTTGGGCTTCCTTAAAGAGTTCAGAGTTGAATGCCGTCGAGACCGACGCAACATAACTTTAAAACCGCTCTTTGCGCTCTTTCCACTAATATTAAATTAGACTTAGAGAACCGCCCACGTAAGGATACAATAGCTCAATATAGACTGACAAAGTGCGAAATAAACCATTTTAAGCAGGGGAATTTCGGCAGACTGCCTTAGTAGCTTCATTATATATGTAATCTTACGTACTCTGCCCGCTGTCATCGACAGATGATTTTTAAAGTTAAGTGTCTCATCTAGTATGACACCGAGGTATTTATGAGAGGTGGAATTGGATATATGACCACATGAGCAGGCAGAAGTTTCGAGGCTATCTGTGATAGCACAAGACGGAATGTGAACTTTAAATTGTTTTGCGTCATCCGGAGGGCGAGATGCAGCTGTTTTATAGAAATTGAGGTATTTAGTTTTGGCTGCGTTGAGAGTAAGTAGGTTCTTACTTAGCCACATAGATATGCGGTGAAGTCCTAAGCCTGCCATACTCCGAACCTGCTGCCACGAATCACCGTGAAAGATCAAGGCTGTATCATCAGCGTAGCACAACACGGAACCATTTATCAAGTTAATTGATGAGATGTCATTTATGTAAGTTATAAATAGTGTAGGGCCAAGTATGCTGCCCTGAGGTACGCCAAAGATACAGGTTTAGAGTCACTAGTTACGTTGCCAATTTTAACCGTTGACTTCTACCCGTCAAGTAACTGGAGAACCAGTCCAGTGCAATACCACGCACGCCCTAACGCCTCCATCTTTCTTAGCAGTATGGGAATCGAGACTGTGTCGAAGGCTTTTGCAAGATCGAGAAAACGCCAATGCAGGATCTGCCTTCATCCAAGTGGGATACTATGGAATCAGTCAGAAGTTTCACTGCATCTTCTGTTGATTTGCCTTTCGGAAACCAAACTGACAATCAGCTAGAAGTTTATTACGCTCAAGGAAGTGGATAAGCCGAATGTTAACTATTCGTTCCAGTAATTTGGAGTAGGCTCCAAGAAGCGATATGGGGCGATAGTTACTTGGCGTATCCGTTGAGCCTCCCTTATGGACTGGCACGATAACAGCCGACTTCCAGTGGTATGGAAACAATCCCGACTCCATACTCAGATTAAAAATCGCAGCCAGAGGTTCTGCCACGATATCGACAGTAGCTTTTAGGAGACTATTGCTTACCCCATCGTAGCCAGGCGCGCTACCCGAGTCTAACTTTTTGATTAAGGCTGAAACCTCGTAAGCATCGGTGGGGGTAAAGTAAAATGATCCCAAGATGTTATTACACTTAGTGGGTCTTATATCTCCGGCTAGGGTCTCCTGAGAAACTTGCAGTTCACAGAGTATAGATTCTGCAAGATGAGATCCCACAGAAGAAATATGTGTTGCAATGGTTAAGAGACTCCAAAACGGTAGGTTTAATGTTCAAAAGGTCTTCAGCTGATTTGTTTGCAGGAACACTATGAGTAATGCGTCTGATAGTGTCCCAGAGTTTTTTAGACTTATTCCTATTTTTAACTAACACTTCTCGATCGTGGTTTGATTTGAGCTTTCTCAGAAGAGTTACATAAAAATTGCGGTATCGGGTGTAAACCAATTTTTTCATTTCATTTGTGGGGTCTTTACGAAAATCCAAGTGCAATTTATCTCTGTGTTTAGAACATCTTAATAGGCCGGGGGTCATCCATGGCCGAATAACCTGTTTAGACCGACTAATCTTTACAATTTTGGAATGTAACAATACTTGACACTGTTATAGAAAATGACTCCACAGCATTTTCAACGTCACGGTTGCGTATGACAAAAGACCAATCAATAAGTTTTAGGTCCGATCTAACCGAATCATAGTCAATAACCGTTTTAGTGAGACTTTTCCGGGCATTGATTTTGTTTTTAAGTGATATTCCTGCCATGGTAATTTCGTGATCAGATAGATCGGTAGGGCGACCACCGATTTTGTACAGGCAATGTCCAGATACAAAGATATGAGTCAAGGCAGGTTTTGTTAGTGCGTAATAGTGTTGATGCAAGGGATGAGACCGTGTTCTGCCAAAGTACATAAATACTCTGAAGTCTGTAATTCCCTGTGTCCATAATATCTATATTTAGATCGCCAGTCAGGATAAGACAGGGGCCCTTTGAAATAGTTTTAAGAGCGAGATCGAGGGAAGAGATAAAGGTTTCAACATTCGGAAAGCTCGGTGATCTATATACCCCCACTAATTTAAAGAAGTTCGGTACATCTACAAGCACGCAGTTAGCTTCTTCTACATCTAATTCCGCAAAGATTGGGGACCATTTGTTGTTTACGTAGACAACTACACCACCGGACTTATTGATAAAATGCTTAGAATTAAAAGATGAGTAGCCTGAGAGTTGATTAATAGTAGACGCTTCATTTAACCAGCATTCGCTAAATATAATCACGTCAAAGCTTATACCCAAACGCTTTTGCAACACAAGAAAGTTGTCAAAGTTTTTCATAATACTTCTTATATTTAAACTCAAGATTTTTAATGAGAAACTTGAAATGATATTACTGCATTCTTCGGGGTAGGTAATAGTATGGCATTCAATCTTATATGAATTATCTACGTCATTTAATAAGTTTACAGTCGCCATGAGTAATAGGTTTGTTGATAAGAGGAATCGTAAGACAAGCGTAAGATAGCCGTACCATCCGAGTTAAAATAGTAATTGAGGAACAATTTAGTATACATTTTCTTACTTGTGATATTGAAGTGGGGAATCGTATGTGTTAAATTATGTGTGTAAGAGTTTTTGTGCATGTGGCAAAGTGTATACAAGTACAAAAATTCCGAATTAAAGTTACATGGTATGAAAAAGGTAAAAAAACTGTTTAAGTTAGCAAGAGACAGCCGCGTTACCATCGGTCTGAAGAAAGGTTGTAGTCTGTTCATCAGATGTTTTTTGGACTGAGGGCAAGGCCTGTGAGGCTTGATGAGGTCCTCTTCATTGCAAATTCGATAGCAGGGCTACCGAGTGAGGCGTCTCTTTTCTGATAAATATGGCTCCATTGTGGGTCCAGCTGTGTTTATATTTGTAAGTGTTTGCGAAGAATCTGACTTTACGAAATAACCGTCGGATCACAGGAGTGAGACGTTCATTTACAAAAACTGATCTTTCAGGACCATGCCCAGTTATATTGTTGCTTTTGAGATTACGACGAAACTTTGCCTGCTTCAAAAACTCATCCCGTGTGAGACGACGAGTAAACGCTACTACTAGGGGACGCTGCATCTGTTTGTTACCGACATCATTGCGCTTAGGACCTACTCTTGAGGCGTATACAATATCGGAATCCTGCAAGGTAACACCAAGACTCACTGCGTTGTCAACACAAGATGGTAGGGATTTTCATTTGGGATCTCCTCGACGCCCGTAATCTCAATCTCATTTCTTAAGAGCATCTGAGCTTGATTATTTATCTGCTGCTGTAAGTCCAAAACTGTGGCTTTTAACTCAATATTTTCAGTACGTAGGGACTCGACTGATTTTATTTGCGTGTCGAAGTTAGAAATTTTTTGGCTTATTTCATCTAGACGACCTTTGAGAAAGTCCCACATTTCGGATGTACTTTGTCGTAGCTGATTGATTTCCAAAGAAAGTGATTGAAGCTCGGCAGCGGATTTTGGAGACTCCGCAGCAACCGAAGGATCAGGCGTGGTTTTGACCACGGTGATTGATCTTGTGGCACTAGATTTGTTGGTGGTGACAGATGCGGAGGCAATGGTTGAGATTGGCAGGGCACCGGCAGCCAGCGCAGAGTTACCCAGTCGAGGTTGACTTTTCTTTTTTATGGTGACGTTGTCTGCGAATGAGCGAACTGGGGTATGTGAGTTATCACCGCCTTTCCTTGATTTTGCAGCACAGTCTGGACAAATCCATGATGTAAATTGGTCCGAAGTGAGGTTTTCAGCTTTCGCACAGGCAGCGTGAAATGTTTGATTACACGATTTTATGGAGCAGGTTATTACAGCTTCATCTCGCCGAGTTTTCTGTTGGCAGCCAGCGCAGATCATTTTTGCGGTACCAATTAACTAAGCGATACGCAAACGATACCCAAGCGACAGCGGCAAACAACAAACAGTGCCGTGGTACGGAGGCTATTCAAACCGGTTGACGGGTGATAGGCGACCGAGTAAATATGACTCGACGAAACACTTCACATTAAAAACTTACTTTAATCAAGAAACAATATGAGAATCTTACACAATAATTATAATTATTATACTATTAGTTACACATTCATATTAGTAACTCTGTTATTATAACTAAATTCACTATAAGAACATTAAATTAAGCGGAGGGCAGATGTTTCCTGTTATTTCTTTAGCCGCTGGGTAGATCCTCAACTCAGGTTTTTAATAACCATGCAACCAAAACGTTAAAATTATGTTTTTGTGTGAAAGTGCTCAGTTTCCATACAAATTAGGTAAATAAAGTAGGATTTAAAAAAACAATAATAATTTTAAAAATTAACTCTTTTGTATAGAATTTTGCAAGATATCAGCAGAAGGAACATTTTGATTATACGTCTTCAGTCTGTCCACTTTAAATACCAATCTAATCGATTTTTATACCAGTATTATTTTTGCATTGTATTCAGGTAGCGACATCAAGGTCACTGTTGTTTTAAAAAATAATAAAACATGACCACCATGTTTTATTAGATAAATATCACTGATATTCTCTTTCCGTTTATCTTAAGCCCTTAAATTGTTTATTACAATGTAAAGTAAGTAGAAAACTATTCGCAGCAATGCGTGCAGCGTCAGCTATTATATATATATAGGATATTTCTTAGAGACGTAACATCCCATGCCTCAAGGTAGCCAGTGCGTCAGTGATACCGCTCGGTGACCATTTTCCACCATTCTCGTCTATTTACGAATGCAAAAAATAAATGATGTAATCATAGCAGACATGCGGAACACTAGTGCGATTTTAACTACAACCAGAGTATACGTGGAAAGCCACCGCCGTCTATCTGCGTTCTATGGAGTCTAAATTCCCTTAGCTAAGCAGACCTATTAAGCGAGCGATACTCTTTGGGTGGCGGTTGGCAAAAACGGTTACTTTGAATGATTTATTGATGTAGTGTGTTGTCAAGTGTAATTATTTATGTAAAATCATTATATTATATCTTGAGAAGTTATAATTTGTTCGAATAAACTATCTCCTTTTATTTTTTACGCTCTTCCCAGTTAAATCTGCCGCCTAATAACTCTACAATTCGTGACAACCAGGAACCTCCAAAAATGTATTATGCGTCCCTCTCCCTGCGTATATCCCAACACGGTCGGTTCCCGTGGGAGATGAAGACCAAATCTCTCTACGGAGAAGTTTCTTGGACGGTCAAGAAGGGAATATTTTATATGTCACAGCACATTAGTTTTAAATTAATCCTACTATCGTCTCCTGAAACTAAATAAAGCCCTTAAGAATTATTTTAAACATAAAGTGAAATACCGCTAAAAAAAAAGGAAATAATAGAATAAATACCACTGTATAAAATTAAAACGGTGTTGACCAGATCATATAGATGAGCAAACAGACTATCGTTGGACTCAGTCTGATATCATGTAATATATAGGCACTAGAAAAAGTGGAAGACCAGCTACTATCTGGTCAGACAACAAAACTGAAGTGGCCATTTATCAGTGGATCACAATAGCTACGAACAGGGACATTTGGAATCTCTATAAGACCACCTTCACCTTTGGATAACGAGACGTTCTTTTTGTTCTAGAAAAAGAAACAAAATAATATAAAAACATATAAGAGTTGTATTTTACAGTTAATGTTGCATAGATATTTTTGTTTATAGTTTTTTTAACGGTTTATTTTTGTAATTTTAGTATGTTTTTTTTTGTATTTATTTTTTGGTAAGAAATATAAGACTTTTTATTAATATTATTATCTCCTTTTATTGCATAGACATGGTAGATTTTTTTTTGGAGTATCTCTGATGGAACGCATCAGAAATTGAGTGTTGATCTATCAGAGAACCGAAAGTCACCGATATAGCCCACCGAATTAGAAATCAGATGTGGGAGCAGGAAGGTGAATTTAGATGGTTAACTGACGACCGTGAGAGTCAAAAAGTTTTGGAGTGGTAACATAGGGCTTGGCATACGTAGTTCATGGTGCCCTGCGGCAAATTGTTACGTCAACAGTTGAAAAGTGACATTTGTTGAGAAGTGTCGAAAATCGGTGACGTGCATCAAGGTGATTATGGTGAAAAATTTATATAGACGTCTATGTTATGTATAGTAACGAATAAAATGAAAATTCAATTGCTATGATATAAATTCATTATTTCCAACCAAAGATGTTCCCAAAAGTAAGAATAAGTTCAAGATTCACACACAAAATTTACGAGCTATGAAATCAATTTACATATAGTAACGGAATGGATTCGTAAAACTTAAAAGATTTTTATGTTATTGCTTTTGATATTTTGTAATAATAAATATGTCTGAGTTATTATTGTCTGAGTATTAAAAGTCTAATAAGTATTTAATATTCAAAGCCTTTAAAAATCTACAACAAGTCACTAACAAGTTTAACTGTTTTTCAGATAAATCTGGATCGATTATAAGTCGACCCTTCGATATCATTGTAAAATTGTAAGGTAAAATCTACATATATAATAGAAAGTCATGTACACTATTTATAACTTAGTAGTGAGGATGTGGCTTAGAACCAGGAGATGGACATAGGATACTTTTTATCCCGGCTTTTTAAAAATTTAAAAATTCTTTTTCTTTAACATTAGCGCTTTGAACGATATAATTTTTTTTACGTAACATTATGACATTTGACGTTTAAAACAAATGATTCGATAGAAATCACGGGAAATAATTAATTTATTATTTCCTACAAAAAATACGTAAGAAATTGAATTTCTTAGTGTACATCACGGTTATTTCAAAGCCATTATACCTAATATTAAAAGTTCAATTTAATACGGGGTTTTGATAAGTTTGCATAAAATATTATGAACGTTACTAACATATCAAATGATTATTTGGTTATAAAGACCATACGTATGTTTTCTTTGATTTACAGTTGAATTTTCGTTATTGAAAATGTCATTAGACGTCCCAACTTAAGTTGTAGAACTCGCAATGCTGCGAGTCAAAGATATAACAGAGAACGTCAAACTGAAAAGCAACGCGAAGCGCGGGAGGAAGTTTAACGGAATCGATAGATTCAAAATCAATAACATAGAAATGTTGCGTTTAATCTCTATCGAGCTGCATTTAATCATAACGTAGAAAATAGAGTACAAAAAACAACAAATCGCTACTATTGGACATATGAATGTTGTATGCCAATATTATAAAGCATTTTAGTTTAAAAATGTAGCTCCTAGATTGTGTTGCGCGAGCGAAGAAGTCAAATTTACCCTATTGATTCTGCCTCCAGAACTTTACATTCATTGGTTTCGCGGAAATGAGCCAGTTTCTAAACATTTTATAACTTATATTTAGCAACACAATAATTGTTTTAAAATGATGTCGTTTGGTGCAACAAAAGTTATTCAAGAAAATTTTACGCCAAAATTCAAGATTCAGTTCCTTATTGCTAATGTCCAATATTAAGTGATCGGCCCAAATTGTCCTAACTAACTAAAAAACAACGATAATGCAAATTTTTTTCCCCGCGGGATTCGAACCTACGACCTCCGATTTATAAAGCAAGGGCCAATACAGCTAGGCCACGGTGGTGGTTAACAAAATATTAGTCGAATAAATAACATATAAATCGATTGATTCCGTAACTAATCAATATGATGTAGTCAAGTATCAAACAGAGGTTATTAAATTTGCTAGATTTGCGTGGATTACCACCTCATAATGTGCAATTAAAAATTGGATCAGTAACCATTATGTTGCGGAATATAAACCAGCCACGTGTTTGTATTTGCAACCGACTTGCTGTCAAGAAGTTAATGAACAGGGTCATCGAAGCCAATTTAAAGTTACAATTTCAGTCAGGCAGTCGCTAAGTGTTTGTGCTATAAATCTTGGAAATCCATGTTTTTCGCATGGTCAGTTACATGTCACCATATGAAATGCCAATAAAACTAAGAATATTGTATATAATAAACGAAGTGTAATGACTACTACAATAGTGGCAAAACAAATTAGGCTCCTATTATTTACAAATCATCTCTAATCTTCAGTAGAAGTAGGCTGTACCATGCGTGACTAATTGACACATTCTGTGTTAGAGCTTTAAATTAGAGTTGCAAAACAGTTGTAACGGTAAAATATAATTTTCCATATTTGTGGCACATAATTTACTAACAGCATCCATGTTCTAAATTCACGGGCCATTTAGGTTGCTAAAAACTTCGGGTACTGCCTTTATTAATAGTAATAAAGGTCACCTAAATTATATTGTTTTTAAAATTGTTAAATTTTTGGTCATAATATTTGTTATGTAATTTTATTGTTGAGTTGGATAATGGCTTTGGCATAAATTTGGTTACACTAAACTTTTATTTGTTTTGATGATACTTTTTGATATTTTCTTGGTTTGCCATTCTTGTATTCAAGATTCGTTGTTAAAGTATTTTAATATGTTGCTACCTTTTTTCTGTCAGTCTATACTACTGTTGTACTTTTCTAATATGGTTATATTGGTTTAAAATCAAACATAAATAAAATTTAATTTATGTGTTTAATTATTTGTAGTAGCTTACAAAATTATTGATTGGAATTTTAAATCCAATCATAATTTAAAGAAGTATAATTTATTATAACTTACTCACTTTACAAAGAAATACAAAAAAAGGAAAAGTTTTTAGTTTTTTTTTTGTTTTCCATTAACCAAAAATATTTTTCTTCTTTTTATGTAAAAAGTAAATTTTAATGGTTAAACCGAATATTCATGGAGCATAAGTTAAACATTATGTCAATTAATATTCTCAGATTTAACAAAGGCAAAGTAATTAGCATAACGCAGTCTTTCCCCTAATATAAAATAGCAGCAAAATCTGTATTAAAGGGAAAATAAAAAAATTCTTGGGGATTTTGAAATTTGCGGGCACGTTTTTTTGTTCAAATTTAAAGCTTTAAAATATCCATCTTTTTAGTACCCGGTGTCCCGTAATAAACTTTTATTTTTAATAATTTAAATAGGATTCAGGTTTATATCAGGTAGGTTTTTAGAAGTAATCATTATTTTAACTAGAATTTTGTAAATGCAAGAAATGGGTAAATTAGTGAATTTGTCAATTAACACGTGGCACTTATGAAATGGTACTTTCAGGCGTATCACAAGTGTATATACGGCAATTAAGTGAGAATTTATTTAACAGCATGGTATAAAAAAGCAATGCCTATTAGCAGTGAGCAATTCAGGTCAAAAATTATGATGGATCGGGTGGTGCATGCAAGTATTTTCAGTAATGTAAAAAATCATCTCTCTCCAGGGCATTTTTCCAGTTTATTAAGGAAACGACTTCTAATTAAATTACCTGATTTAACTAAATAAACAATTGGTTTAATGTTGATATTAACTGGCATCCTACACAAAGTTGTTCTCAGTATTCAAACCCTGGTTACATCTTTGTAAAGGAAGGGTCAATATCACTAGGTCAAGGAGAACGATTAACTTTATAATTAAAAAAAAATATATTAATTATTAGGTCCGTAAGGAACGTAAGGGAGCATGGTTTATTAAGTGAGAAGATTCTATATTTATGATAAGTATGTTCTGAAAATACTGCAGCTTTTAATCAATGTGTGATTTAATAGTCCGGTAAATAAACCCCAGTACTATCTTAAATATTTCTTACTAAATATTACGTTGGCGTGTATATTATAAATTTTATAGCATTTTTTTTTAATTTTCTTGTTATAAAATCAGTCACTATTCAGCAGACCTGCATGGTTTAAGTATAATTTGTATAAGGAATAATATATACTATTGACCCACAACGATACTTATTGACACAAATTATAGTTTAATAAAACATGTACATCTCACTAGGCTAGATTACAGTCTCTAGGAGTTTAGCTACGTAAGTTTATGCTAGAAAGTTTAAACTTTAACTAAATATAATCAAACACGTAATTCCAAGCACTCAAAGTAGTTAAACTAAAATTAACAAAATTCGGCCACTGTACACGATAAATAGAGAAATGTATATCGAAAATGTGCATTGATAATTGAATGGCAGTGAAAAAATTGAGAAATTAAATTTTCTTTTAACACCTTAATACCAACAACAGAAAATTCTGTAGCCCGTTTGTGAAAGCCGCATAATGCGAGTTTGATTTAAGTCTAAATGAATGTATTGTTTAAAGCCCCTATTTTGATAGATATACCTATTACTGATAATATCTTCTGACTGAATAAAGTACCTTGTATAAAAAGTAACTCATATATAAAAAATAAAACATGTCATTTCTCTTGTTACGTGTCACGTTAGCGTCATTTCTAAGCACATGTGGAATATTTGTTTTTCTTATTATTTTTGGGTTGGGCCCGGTAAAAATATTACTAAATTTACGGGCCATTCGTGTTGTTAAATACTACAAGCACTAGCTTGGTTATAATGGTTGTGAGTAATAACATGTTGCCGTAGTTTTTATTGTTTCCAAAGTGGTCGAAATTATAGTTTAGTATTTATGTGATAATATTTCTTTTTAATACGCGATAGGTTTTTTAAAACTGTATTAAAGTATGTTTTTTTACCCAACTAAACTAAGAACGCCTTTCAAAATTAAGATATATTGAATTTTAGCGTTGTTTTTGTACAGTTACGAGACATTTTTTGTATTTTATAATGATGTATTCTTCATGTGGTCTCAGTGTAAGGTTTCTGAAGTTTTAAAAAAATAATGACATGACAAACTGCCTCGTAGCCAAGTGGAAAATTTAGGCCGATCACCCAATTATCTAGCTCAATTATTAAAATAAACGCGATAAAATCCGTAAAGTCATTTTATTTAATAATTTATAGTATTCGCGTAAACAAAAGAAATAATAAAATAAATTTTTATTTAAAATATACTTGTTTATTTAATCTTTGGATCCATAACCCTATATAACGTATCTGGACTGACAGTTAATAATAACGAGATAAATTCCCTAAGTTTCCTATAATTAGGACTGATTTGTTAAGTTGTGTATTTACAATTTTCAAGGTTTGTCAACTTTGAAAGGCCCTTTAAAAAAAATTACGAGAGTGCCTTGGCAACGGACGTCAAAAGTTGGAGCATTTAACAAGAAATCTAAAATAGCTCAATACTTATAAGTTTCATTCTTAAAAAAGAACAGTTTAAAATAAAAATTGCAAATTACCCGATGTACCGGGGAATGTTATAAATTACAAAAGTAAATGGTGTAAAATTTTGTAATTTTAAAAATTTTGTAAACTTGTTTTGTTCCTATACAGAACATTATTTAAAAAATGTTTATTTAAAAATAGTAAAATTCAAAAAGTTGAAACACTTTTAAGATATTGTAAAGTTTTAAAAAATCATTTTTCTAAAATTAAAATTTATAAAAACCATTAAAATTTCAAAATTTAAAAATCTGTCTATTAATTTTCGACATTTATTAAAAATTTTAGATAAAAATGGGTGCGTGACTTATGTAGCGCGTGAAGAAGTATACTTTTAGCATCATTAAAAATAGTTTTTAATTGCATGCAAATAATTAATTACAATAAAATAATAGAAGAAGATTGGAAAGGATAATCAACAAAGCTCAGTTTTAAATTTGAAAATTTAATAAATAAATATTATTTAAGTTACATTAAGTCTAAAACATAAATTGTCTTATTATTCGTATTGTATTTTTAATTAAATGATGTTCATTTCATAGTATCTCTTCCGTAATGTCTGAGTCTGAAAGTTTTCATTAAATTTATTTATATATATATTTAATATAAATTTAAATAATATAAAAATATTATTAATAATATTATATATATATATATATATATATATACCAAAAATGAACCTTAATCCTAACTCAGTACACATTATGCAACAACTATCGCTAAATAAAAAACGACAACTCCATTATCACTACACAAAATCAACTCTTTATCACTAATGTAATATGGACCTTATTGCATTTTCACCGTTTTCATTATTAACTGTTAATTTGTGTCACGCATCTTAAAATTTCACCTCATCATTTTTCATAACGCGCCTAAAGAAGTATAACTTCAAAAATTCTAACGTACGCTAATATAATTATTGTATGCATTTGCGCGAATAATTGTTACTTGTAATACTTTGTAATAAGGTGTAGATAAAACAAAAATCTTCGTGGTAAGAATTTGATCGCAGATTTAAATTCAGACATCGCAGCTCTGTCTGCACTTTGACACATAAATTTTTAATGGGACATGAAACTCGAACTTCAATGAACACGCGACGCGTTCGTGCAGTTAATTTTTTATGAGCCCCTGAAGCTATAAACCCGTTCTTGACATTGCATAGGAAAGAAGAGCAAGTCGTTGCGGGTTTAAAGACCATAACGTTTTTAACTTTGGTATGTTAATCTTCAGTATTTATACGTCACGTTGCTTTAGATGACACGAAAATCTTAATTAAGCTACAACAAAAGTAATAAAAGTACATTTGACTTTTAAAAATGTTAAATACTTCATTTAGCTTTTATATAAGGTTAAATTACTATAATTCAGTAAACTTAAATTCAAAACGTGACCTGTTCTTTTACCACAAAGTGATCATGTATTTTGAAACCGTTGATTACTAATACTGTACAATTATTATTAACATTTTAACAATATTATATAACTGATTTTGAAATCGAGCGCATTATAAATGTCATTGACGAAATTTTTAATTCCTCAGTGTCGTAGGCCTTGACTTAGATCGTCTGCCTCCTTAATTTGAATTACTAACAACTTTTATATATTCATATTTGCTAAACGGAGTTAATTTCGGTTTTAACCTACATAAAATGTATAATGAATGGAGGCTGGATAAAGATTTTTATTATAATAATTTTTGTGGCATTTATGAATCGACTTGTGATTAACATTTGCGATATTTATATATAGGAACAGTCACGGTTATATATTATTCGAAAAAAGACATTATAAATCACTTTCTTTACATATGAAGATCACTTTTTACTTACGCTGCGTCAAATTAGTAAACATTATTGGACCACTGAAAAGTGTTCGAATTGTCAGATATTAAAATATAAATCAACACACTAAGTATCCGTTACAAGTATTTTTTATAATGTGTAGAGTTCGCATGAATAAAATAATTAGTTCTAATATTCCATAATCAAAAATAATTCGTATATATACTTATCAAAATAAGCATTATTTAGCAGATTAATTACTTCACAAAAATAAGAAATATCAGAAAATATGTATTATTTATTATCTTGGTATTTATTGTCCGAGTAAAAATATTTTCCTTTGAACAGTGATCGTTTTCCAATAAATTTAATTTATTTCAGGACACTGCTTTTACTTCTTATCTCATGTTCTGCGAGAACTCGTTCTGCGTTCACCATCAGAATATTTTAGCGTGATAGTTCGTTGTAAGGTTTTTCATACTGAAGTTTTACAATGTATTCAAGGTTAAGGGTTGGTAATATTTTTTGTCTAAGTATCGAAACTGGTATGATTCGTGATGATGATGGAATTAATTTTAGTAACTTAAAGTGATGAAACACGATGTTCACCACAAAAACAAGGCAAGTGATACGACCTACCCATTACAAACTTAGCGTAGACACTTTATACGCATGAGGATGCCACGTTTCATTCACCTAGTTTTTCATTTCGACTACGCAGACTTCGATGCCCTTCAATATGTAAAAATAAGCATAAATCCTGACCACTAAAACCAAGGAATAGGGCAGGACCTTAAAAATCGTTAAAGTTGACTGCTATTTATCAGCTCAGATAGCTAACAACTAAAAAATGTTATTCACAAACTTTGCAAAAATCTATGAATAAGAAAATATAAGAGAGCAGAATATTTTTTTTTTCTAGGAAATTTTTAAATGTAAATATCAATCATATATAAAGAATATAAAAGTTATCATATTAACAATAAACCCTATTAAGTATTAAATAAGAAACAAATCTCATGTTTTTTAAAATGATTCATGCATGTAGGAAAGGGTATTTAATATGGAGAATATTGTTTCTTTTTTAAAATGTTTAAATGGTTTGGTGATGAATGTTGCGTATACAATGGAGAGCTCATTAAACTAGTGCCTCTAACTTTGCTCAACTAAATATCGTCACAAGCCTCTCCATCCTTACTTTCACCCTCTGTTGTCAAAGCATTCTTAAATACTTTTGCTAAAATTATTAAGTGTAAAAGAGTTCGCGGACGTGTTCCGATACGACAGGCAGACTAAGTTAATTCCCTTGCCGGCCTTTTGATCACGGAAGCCTTTCGATCAGCTCGAAACAGAGATTCATTGCAGATCCTAATACAACTATCGGTAGCAGCTCTGTCAGACTAGACACAACATTCTGTAACGGAAGAATGACGATTAAGAGGATAGATAAATAAATATTGCTTCGCTACCCATTTCCTAATATAATTTAGTCTTGTACTGGTTTAAAGAAAGTGCTGCGTGTTTTCCCTTTCTTCAAAATTAAAATATTATAAGTAATCGGAGATAAAAATAAAAATAAGTATCGTCGAATATAACCCCTGAAAAAAAATACTAATATTTTAAAACGTATCAGAAGTTTAAGAACTGGTGGCTGTAATTAATTACTAATTTACTATATGAACTAATTTACTGAAAATATCTATGATTTTTTATTTTTTTAAAATAATAACTCCAAGGTCTTAAAAATTTAAAGTTATGATAAATTAATAAATTCCTTATTAATTTTAAGCATATCTTCCCTCCTGTTAAAGTACATTAAGGACAACAAAAATGCAGTTTAGTATTCTGACTGTTTCCAAATAGATAAAAAGGATAACTAGGTCAGGTTTCTGATAGCGCTCTGTTTATCTCTGTCTACGATTCATTATAAGCACTCTGTAGGAAGTGGACGCGAACAGATACTCGTGCCATTATACAATGGCTTCTTCTCTTCTTCTCGGACTTTTATTCGTATCTGAGGCGCATTTGTTAAAAGATCTTCTCCATGGAAAATGAGGCACTACTCGTAGTCATTAGGTAGTTAAAGTGCAATCTTAGCGCGACAGAGAACAAGAAACGTACAATTAATAAATATCACTTATGTAATTGTAACACACGTGAGTTAAAATTATAATACTTTCGTTGCCTCGCAATGTGTTTTGATTAACTCTTGAGTTATATGTTATGGTTTAAGTTTCACAAGTAGACGAAGCTGTAATATACAAACAATATTTTATCAATGTAAGCAATATTAGTAATCCTCAGGTCTCATCGGTCTGATGATGTCTCATCGGTAGGTATGATGAAGGTGGCCTTTTTTTTTTGTTTTCTGCCGTTGAAAAAATCCAGCTTACGGATTCCCCGCCACCAAAGTGAGGGGCCAGCAAGGATATGTGGTCATCAATTTAGGTGCCGTGCCGGAGAAACAGCACGGCACTCCCTCTTGAGCCCTTCTCTTAGCCACCACTTTAAAACGGGGCGTATGGCCTCCACTGTATGACTGCCGGCGCTCGGGTGCTCTAACTGCAACTCCCATTCCTGTATAGCAAGGGAGCGCAATTCCTCTCTGCGCCCCCCTATCCATTCTGGGGCTGGCCTGCAGCCCCGAGACCTTTGCCTCCTAGCGCCAGAAAAAGAGTGACGCGAGGATATGATGAGGGTGGCCTAACGTATCCGATAATTAGAGGACCTTAAATACTAGGTGGCCGAAGACAGTAACTTGTTACTGCTAGTATCCTGGTCAGGGCAATGTTAATAAGATAAAGTAATAAAGCTGGAGTCCTGGAGTAGTAATATGAAAGGCGTAAATTTTCAGTAAATTTGATTGTCATGTGGTAGCAAACTGTTAATATTAATAAAGATCTTTATTAATCTTTATTAATATTAACAATTAAAAAAGGGGGCAGTAAATTTATTTTGTACTTTAGTAAGTTGGTACACCCCTACCTGGTTGGTCTAATCTACTAAGAAATCGCAATGGATAAAACGGTAAAATTATTTACAAATCGCATTAAAACAGAACATTTGCCTGCTGAAAGCTGAAAAGGTTTAAGGTTAGAAGAATTATAGCTTAAACTGTAAAAGTCTCGATAATAAATAAATGTATTGTATTGAACCTGGTTGTGGCGCCGGATATTGCGTATTAGTATGCCTTAGTGTGTTTAATTGCAAAAGAAAAATTACTTAATTTACTTACTAAATATCTTGGGGACATATAAAATAAATGAAAAATAAATCTTTATATGTTATATAATTTTATTACATCATTTATAATATGCTGTATGCTATCTAAATAATATGCTTTGTTTTTACCCAGATTCTGACGATACGATACGATACGTGTTTTTAACAAAATTCGAGTTCTTTTATGTCTACTAAACGACACATAGATGTTTATGCCGATAAATTATGTGTTTTGACTTACATACCTACTCTTTTTTATTGTAATATGATAAAAACACTTCAACAATCACTTTTCTTAAAACTACGTGCTTTTTTCTATTTTCTTGTAATGGTATACATTGATGAAAAAGTCAACATGTTAGAACATATTTTAAATATCTTTCCATAGACAAGTAGTCCATGAAAATCCTGATCCGTTTTATTTTCTAGGAGGTCTTTCAAAAATGTTTAGCTTAACTATCGTCCTAACGAGTAGACGATACAGTACTTCAGTGCCATTGCATCTTTAACTTCGGTGGACGCAAATTGTATTTTTAAATATTGTGCTGAAAAAAGTTAGCTTTAGTACGCGTTTTTCTTTATTTGCTATTTATTTCAGAGTTGCATTTGGAAGGAATAAGTACTAACTTAATACTTTCAGTTATAAAGATATTTCATAGTTAAAACTTGTATGAACGAAATCATTTTTATCATTTTATTTGAGTGATACTACATACATATGAACATCATCAGACTGTGTAGTCCACTGCTGGACATAGGCCTCCCTTCTCCATTAGGAGTTTATGGACCGTATCCCACCACGCTGGTCCAATGCGGGTTGGTGGGTGGACCGACTTTTTACATGCCCATCCGACGCATGGATCATCTTACTTCACAGACTACTGAATGATACTAAATGCAATAAATAAAAGAATGAAAGAATAGAATACATTGAGTACATTTTAATAAATCGGTATTACGTTTAACTACATTAAAATAGAATTAATATAATATAAATAAAAATATTTCTCATCTAGGTAATGTTTAAATATTATCAAGAATTATGTCAATACAGATATCCAGTAAAGAATTTTGTTATACTAAAAATATTGTTCTTTGAAAAAGAATTACTTTAAAATATTATTGTTAGCGACTGATAGACAATTTAGTTCTATTTTTATCTAAATTTATGCATTATTTTAGAATTTAGTCCTAATACTGAGGTTCTCTAACTGGTAGGAAAATTACATATTTCATACACAATAAAAACCTTAAAATGTTATCACTCGTAGGCTAGCTATTACTTTTCTACGATATAAAAAAATGTTTAATCTTTGATTATCGTCATTATCAGCCTTTGTCTATCCACTGCTGGACATATGCATCCCTGAATGCAAACCCCGCTTCCAATCTTCGGCTATACTCATCCATCCCACACCAGTCACTTCGCAAATGTCGTCACTCCATCTTGCCACAGAGCACCCCACACTACGTTGTTCAGGCCTCGGTGTTGACTCCAGAACATTCCGGCTCGAGCGGTCGTTAGCTCTGCGGCTTATATGACCGGCCCACTGCCACTTTAACTTTCTAATAATGTTGGTCTGTATCGGTGATTCTAGTAATATGACGGATCACATCATTTCTAATGTGCTTTTTTTGAGATACTCCGAGCATAGCCCGCTCCATAGCTTGCTGAGCGACTTTAAATTAGTGGACCAATCGAACCATAAGTGTCCGGCACCATAGGTCATGACAGGTAGGACGCACTTATCGAAGATTTTCTATTTGAGGCACTATGGGATGGGTGACGAGAAAACTTAACGAAGCTTATGAAAAGCTGCCTAGCCCAGCCGAATTTTTCTGTTGGCCTCTCGCTAAAAACTTGATTGTACCTAATTCGAGCGCTTGCTCTTGGTATACATACTCCGAAACCGCTTCGAGGGAGGTGCCATCAATGGTGTTCGGTCCCGGTTCAACGTGCTCGTTAAACATTACCTTGGTTCTATCCAAGTTTATCTGGAGACCGATGCGTGCAGAAAATTCAGTCAGGCTTTGCAACATTGTCATAATCTCCAAATCGTTGGTGCCTAATGCAAAATTAAAACACTACCTGATTTTATGGTCTTCCAATGCAGTAATGGATATTTAAAAAAACTTGAGGCCTTATAGCTGAAATTTAGTTTTTTTTATTTAATTAGTAATAGATAGATAGAGAAAACGTGTATAACATAATATTAAAGCAAAATTTAAAGGTAAAAAGACGCGCCCTATCTTAACAATAATGTAATTTTTCTATATTTAAACTTTTATTTAATAACATTTTTGGGACGTCTAATTTACTATCGCTTAGAATTTTGACAGGCTATACGACAAAAATATAGACTTTTTCTTACTTAAAGAAGTGTTTTTTTATTAGTACATAATGTTTCTTAAGTTATTTGCAGCCCAAGTGTGTGATTCAGAATTAATCCTTCACGATTACCTTGCGTAGTTTAAAAATTTAAGAAGTGACAAGTACCTGGAAATTTCATACGTTATCTTTAGAAACCCAATATTATTACTGACTTAATGAACATTATGTTGCTCAAGTGCCACATAGTAAAGGATTATACTTATGTAACTACGTTCGATGCGGAAACATTCATAATAGTCATCGAATAAATCCCGTCTTAGTTATCAATTCTTATATCAATAGAGCCAATGGGATTTTTTATAAATAATAGGTTTAAAAGAACTTCAATCTAGCTATTTCAATGCTGGTGTCGTAAAGCACTTTTCAGTTATACAGAGTTGACAAAAATTTGTTGCAACGTATTTTAACTCCATTCGCGTTTTAACGAAAAACAATTGTTGAACATAGCATCTCTGGACACTTGAGGTAGTTAAACTGAAATGAGGAAACATCGAAGTGTTGTCTTTACCCTTGAGAAAATTCATTTTATTGTAGAAAACGTAAACATTCGTAAACTCAGTAAATAATAAGTTTTGTCTCTGAGAGTAAAAGCCCTAAGATTCATAATCGCTAGTCTATAATTTTTTTAAATTTCTGTTTTATGAAAACTTACAACTTCGGTAAGTTGAATAAACCCATCATAATTGTACGTATGGTAAGTTAGGATATTTACTATTTCGGGTTGTTGACGTGCATGCCTAGTTGCAAAACTGTAAAGTTTTTATGCGATAATTTTTATTTTTAATTTCTTTTTATCAGAATATATTAATAATTACACTACTATGGACACTTGTAAGGGCAATGTCAGAAATAATTTAATAATAAGCAAACAAAATCAAATCCGTAAACCTTTATTATGTATTTATTATACGGCTTCTTAGAAAACGATAAAGGTCCAGAATAGAAGGTGATGAATAGAGGTCCTATACTGCTTTACTTGGTGCTAGGTTTTTTTTGTAGTGAGTATATGAAATTTAGTCATTAATATAAGTTTGGAAAAAACGTCACAAATTGTAGCAACTAATTCTGCGTTACCTTTTACAAAATGATTAACTTGTCGCGTTAAATACTATAACGATCTCTTCTAATAAAACGTAAAAGTTACTTGGAAAAAATTAAATAAGTAAAAAATACAGGGAATGCAAATAAATGAATATGAAAACTCAACAATGGAATAATATTACATATGAAACAGAATAAGTACCCGAGAAGAAGAAATATCATAGAGTCATCTGAAGCAATCGTTCAATAGATGAATTGATTGCATATAAACTAACTCGTGACAAATAGTAGGATAAAATAAGAAAATAAAATACTTTTTACATATAATCCATGGTGGAAATTTGAAATGAAAAAAAAGTTATTATCAACTACTTGGAGCAAAAAATAATGTACCCATGTATTCAAAATTCATACTTTCTCATTTGTAAATTACCTTATGATTGTGAATTAATTCTTATTGTATCATTCTAACTACTTTAGTGTATAACTTTTTTTACCTCCATTGACATATATTGCTATTTTAAATTTATTTAAAAATAACAAACTCATTACCTAATATGCCATTTGGTCGTCAAGGGTGGCAATTTACTGATACATGTGATAAAATAGTAAAATATTTGACAAAAATATATGACTGATAAGATCAAAGTAACTTTTGGTATTCTCGGCAACGTTACACCCATCGGAGCTCATCTGCCGCTGTAATTTAAATTACTACAATCCTCTTACACATTAATTATAATTATTTGCTGTAAACTGTAAATTGTATTAACCTAAATAAAATAGACTTGAATATCATTATCTATCTATGAAATGTTGTAGTACTCTGTATTTTATTTGCAAGACGTTTATTAATTTTATTAGTATATATTTTCATACACCTTTAGATTAAAATTGTTGTTGTGAGTTATTGAACTTGTTAAAGAAAAGCCTCTCCAGGGTTGAAAAGTTGAAGCATTTATCACTGATAAGATATACTACAGATCAATGTAAGCCTAGGTATAAAACCTTTTTAGTTCAGTACCGTCTTTTTCAGATTCAACATGATCTTCATCGTCATGAGCCTGTTGGACATAGGCCTGCCCTAATACACGCCTTCTACTTCACCACGCTAGTCAAATACGAGTTGGAGAGTATACCTACTTTTTACATGCCCTTCCTTTTCAGACAATTGGGTGATTGGCACATATTGTCCTGAACAAAGTTGTTTCCCCACGGGATTCAAGCCCACAAGCTTCGGTATATAAAGTAAGGGCCAATACCGCTAAACCACGGAGACGGTTTAATATGTTATCATGAAAATATTTACATATATTTCCTGTATTACCGCTTTATTATTTTTTGTTCCTAGTTTTTTCCGAACGGTTTTAAAAGAACCAAATTTTTTGGTATTTTGGTAGTCTGAAACTGCCATTTACCATATTTACTTAAACTGTTATCATCATAACAAGTAGCCTTTAGCAGGCCACTGTTGGCCATATGACTTTTTTAATGAACGCCAAGAGGACCGACTTCTTGGCGTCCATTTAAAAGAGTTGCTCAAAATGGCAACGCTGAGCATCTTTCTCCTACTATAAGGCAGATCTGCCGTCAAGTGTTAATTTTTACACGCATGTATTTTGACATACACATGAAAATATTTGCATTTAATATATATTATACTTAAAACCTAATATCCTTAGACGATTTACTTTATTTTTGGAGCGAGAGGTCCTGAAAAAAGAAATAAAGCTTTGTTGTCACCACCGTAAAAAGAAAATGAAAAGGTATTAATGATTTATTATTAAAAAAAATACTTCACCGTTTATCTCAATTTAGGCAACATTTTTTTCTCCCTCTTGTCAGTTTTTTCAAAAGATGGCTGACAGAACAGTGTAAATAAATATTTCCTTTAATAACTGCTGCAATTTTTGAACTAACATTACCAATAAATTATTTAAAGTGAATACAAGAAATTATTAGTGACGTTCAGTTTACCGTTACCGCAGGCGTCGTTGCGCATTCGAGTTTACATTCAAAATCACGTTCGCATCTGCAACCACTATATCAACTTAAAGTACTGCTCTAAGGAAGGGCGACGTGCGGTGTGAAAATGCCATTACTTACTGTTTCACTTCGTGCTACAGAAAATAACTTCTATCGCTACAAACGCTTGGCTTATGTTACATTTTCTTGTATTTTGCTGTTGTTAATTAATATGTGTGAGATATTTAGAATTTGTGGTAAATTATTAAATTCATTCTTTTTTGTCCTTTCCAGGTAATTAAAAAAATATTTTTTGTGTATGTTTTTATTTTTTGCTTTAATTCGAATTTTAAACTTTTGCAAGATATCTATTTAACTTCCTAAAATAAATCAAGAAAAATGACCCAGTTTAAAATATGTCATGAAAGTTATTAATATTAAGCTTTTAATTAACACATTTTTTGTGTACTTTTTTATTGATTTAATTATTATATCCGATTGGCTATACATATCTGTAGCGTCTACAAGTAATTTCTTTATAACGTAGCTGCAGCTATTTATAATATTATTTAAGAGTTTTATATTGCACAGTAAGAGGTCTTTGCGTATTGGAATACACCGATGTAATGTTGATGTTTACATTCCTCCGTTATAACATTCTCAAAGTTTTTGAAAACTTTTTCTTAAGAAACGTTATAAGTATATAACCCCTAATTGGCATTATTATCGCATTTAATAAATATAATCTACAATAGGCTCTGTTTTATAAAAGCTCCAAGAATCCATCCAGTCCATGATCTGAACAATTAGGTAAAGAAACTTCAAAAGTGTGAATAAGTTGTTCTCGTCTCACTATTACTAATAGAGAACTTTACACTTTTACAACGCTAACTAAGACTTGTTGTATTTTCAACTTTATTTACAATTTAACAAAACAAACTGTTATACATAAACGTACTAAAGAAACTAAATACTGGCAAGTTTACAGTCAAGCTTGTAAGCTCCTGGGTCTTGCAAAGGGATATGTCTATAGGTGGCCTAAAATAAGATTTTATGTAAGCCTTCTTCAAGATGAAGTCAATCTAGTATGTGGCTCCTATCAAGTAGGGCAAGACGGCAGGTACTCGATCAGGGCTTGCCTGACATTCTGTTGCTTAGGGCTTGCTTAGGCCAGGTGTTGCTCGTCACAGATTCCTCGTGCTCTCTGAAAGACATATTTACCAACAGATTAGCTAACTAAAGTGAAGGATGGTAATGGGAGTCCCCGTTAAGGTGTTTATTATGGGTGTTGTAAGTATTTCTAGTAATTAAAACGTCAAAAAGGCCAAATAATTAAACGCTTGTAATTCCATTTTAATTTTTATTTTAAAATTTATTGATTTGAGATGGTGTAGGAATGCATTAACTTTAGTGTTTAGCAATATTGCGAAAATTTTTCATCATCATCATCATCATAAGCCTGGGTTAGTCCACTTCTGGATATAGATCTCCTCTAATGCACGCCTTCTCAATGTTCAATGCGTGTTGGTGGTGGACCAACTTTTTACATGCCCAACCGACGCATAGATCGTTTTACTTTTAAGACAATTAGGTAATCTACCTTAATTGTTTTATCAACGAAAAAACGATAACAAAAAGAAGGTTCCCTCCGGGATTCGATCTCCAGTTTTTAAAGCAATGGCCAATACGGCTTGGAGGCCAATAAGGCAATATCCATGAAGAATCTAGGTATGAAGATTCATGCCTCTTGTAAATCCTCTGATGAACAGGAGCTGATTAAAGTGCCTTCTCCTCAAAAACCTCCATAAAAATGTCAGCAACATTTGGAAAGAAACTAAAACTAGCCATGGTGTAGTCCATGGTCAGTTTTAGTTTCACACCATGGCCATTCATCTGCATGTAGAACTCCTCCTTCCACAAAAAGTAGCTAGATGTCAAGCATCGTTTTAACAGTAACGCATACTCTACTGGCATGTTATTTTCTGCAACAGAAAGTACTTTAGTACGTATAATAATATATACATATTTGTACTTACATATTTATTTTCTATGAAATCTAGTTTTGTGTAGATTTTTGTCACTTAAAACTCGTAAAATTCTATGTAAATCTAAACATGCATGCATACAGAAGGTACAACATTTTGTGAACATAAAATTGCATTCAGATAACTACAAGAGGGACCTGCATTTTATTTGAAAGTAAAATCAAAAGAGGAAAATTGTTTTAGTCGCATTCTTTAAAATTTGCAATGAAAAATATTTTCCAGTTCTCCTGATTGAAATTTTGAAGAGACGTCAGGAAGCGCTAGTGATATTTACATGAGTTGCGTTAAACACTAGAAAAAATCATGTAAAATTTAAAATAATTACTCTACAACCATACTCCGATGTGATGATTAGTATCAAATCATGCAATATTGAGCAACAGTTACCTATGAAGTCTCTGGTAATGTCCCAAACTGTAAAATGCTATATATTTGGTTGATTAATTTACATTTGATATTAACAGTACCCAATAAAATCAACGTAAAGGAAGCATGAACTTACAACAAATTATTTGCACATTTGTAAAATTTATGAACCGCAAAGTTACTCCACATCACACATATAGATGTGCTAACCGTTAAATATCTTCATAGTTCAATATCTATTTTATATGTAAAAGGCTAAGCATATTGCGGCAAGTGCCTTTGGCAAATATTATCAAAGCAGATTTTAACAGCACATAACGGAATAAAAATTTCTTAGCTTGTAATATAGGTATTTTTACTAACATCTTTATTGAATGAGAACAATAGAAGGATAAATTGAATGGTATTGTGAAATTCTGCAATTGTTCGAACGTTGTTTTCGTTTTACTTTAAGGCTAATTACATATCTAGAGTGCGCGGCGTTAATACTAAAATTATAAATAAACACTACGACTTATTGGTATGGCTTAATATTAGACGCGTTTATTATATTTTGTGTTGATTACAAATATTCTTTACACTTTTGCTTAAGTCCGTTTTACCGTACTTAAATTATTGTACTCAAAATATAACGGTATGAGATTGACAAAAACCAATATACGATCACGGTGTGCTGGTTTTTTCAATCGCGCGAATAACCAAAATATATTACATGTAATAACATCAGCACATAGAATTGGCATAAGCCAACTCTTGCTCGCAAAAAACGTGAAAACCAATTCAATTCGTTTCCAAGCAGAATTTTTTGTAAAGTTTTTCTTTTTAGAATGATATATATTACATAAAAATAAATCGGGAATATATAAATATCGGTTCACTTTAAAATAAATCCATATTTGTAGGTGGTTCTCAAAATTTTATACATGCGTAAACCACTGTTAATGTTAAAACTTCATTCGTCATTATTTTGATTTTTTTTTTGACAGTATTAAGATTTTGTAAATAAATTGAATTTTATGATAAAGTTTTAGTAAGTTTATAACTGCATTGTAAGGTAATAAAGTTTAAGCAAAGAATTTATTGATATTGTATTCGCCATAAACATACAGTAATGAGGTTATTTTAATTTATGCATTTGATTAAAAACTTAATTGAAGGCTCGAAATTGATATTAAGAAATATACCAATTTTTATGGGTTTACATTTAAACTTGTATTATTTCCTTCTCATAGAATGACAAGAAAATAATTTTTATACCTTTATATTATTATTACAAAAATACTATACTTCATATACTTCTATATTATTACCAACAATCTTTTTACAACCGAAAATTTTACCATGAGTAAGCATTAATTGAACATTCATGGACGTAAAATTTACGAGCTATAAAATTTCTTCATATCATATAATGATTGGAATTTGTCGGACATAAACTCAAACGAAAATCGACTTGGGAAAAATGCCTTTAAAAGACACTTGGAACATACCGCCCCCCTGCTCGAAGCAGTTCGGTCGTGATTCCATCCTTCCCAGGAGCCTTTCCTCCCTCAAGCTGCCTAAGAGCCCGACTAACCTTATCAAAGCTGCCGTTAGGAAGCTTACCAGAGTGATGCCCGAGTTATACTAGCACGAGGGTCGATAAGCCGGTAATCAGTTGGGGAGCCTGTGACGCGCACAATTTGACGAAGTTATTAGAAGTCCTCTATCTCCGATAAGATTAGGCTTAGAGGAAACAGTCGAGCCAGAGCTGTT
This sequence comes from Lamproptera curius, assembly GCA_029286875.1. Taxonomy (NCBI): domain Eukaryota; kingdom Metazoa; phylum Arthropoda; class Insecta; order Lepidoptera; family Papilionidae; genus Lamproptera; species Lamproptera curius. The sequence continues at coordinate 536,642 of JAGSMT010000050.1, read as the reverse complement.
CTTGAGCTTCGACAGATGGCTTATTCCGAGCTTCTCCACAAACTCCAAAAACCTTCGACCCTCTTTTCTGCTCGAACGCTTTAGGTATACGTTGCGTATTTAAGCAGCAAAGATCTAGGCGTATAACCTTACAGATCCGCTGTGAAAGAAATTTCACATCTGTCGAAGTGGTCTCCTTATGCTGCCAACGTTCCTTCATAAAATTGAGCTAACACTATTCCTCTCTCACTGTTTCTCTATTTATTACTCTCTCACTTCGTCCCCACTCTGGTTTCTGCTGCCAGGACGTCATCACAGTTGAAAATGTTGAAAAATATTAAAAATATAAAAAAAAATTTAAGTGTTTTTTGGAATAACTTTTAACTGGCATTATCGATTAACTTTAAACACTAATTCGCTTTAGAGCTTGAAAAACCACGTCGATCGCCACCAAAACAGTCAAAATCAGTTGATTTGCTCGAGAGATATCGCAAACGAAAGAAACCTAAAAAATTGTTTTTTCGGGATTACTCCGAAATTCGTGGTTCAATCAATTAAAATTGCGATTGAGTATGATATCTGCGTCGAATGCCGCCAATCGTGTAAAAATTGCTTGACCCATTCTAAAGTTATTGCGATTTGAAAATTCCAAAATTAGTGTTCTATGAAACTTCTATCAGACTTTCAAGCTAGATGAGCTCAAATGCATAAAAAAATTATTTCTTTGAACTCAGCGAGCTCAAAATATCATATAAATTATATTTGAGCTCAAAAGTACAATTTTAAGCGCCCAGCAGGGAATTAGGGGGAAGTTGCAGGGTTCAAACCCACGACCTCCGGTTTCTAAAGCACACGCCCATACCAGGAGGCTACGGAGGCAGGCAGGATTTTAAATAAATAAATGGTATTCTATTTTCAAAACCAAAGAGTTTGCAATTAAAAAACTCTGAACATATACTTTTAGAGCAGCCCACTCACTTATAAGTATCACATAACACATCATCAGCCTTTCTTAATCCACTGCTGGACATAGGCCGCCCCTAATACACCCTGTCCATTAGGAGGTTTGGACCGTATCCCACCACGCTGGTCCGATGCGGGTGTACCGACTTTTTACATGCCTATCCGACGCATGGATTATCTTACTTTTCAGACAATTGGATGATCGGCCTAAATTGCCCTAACCAACTAGGAAACAACAATGACAATTTGTTACGTCTCTGCAGGATTCGAACACACGACCGGTTTCCAAAGCACACGCTCATACCACTAGGCTACGGAGGCAGTTTTAGGTATAATATTTTGTATGTTTAAAAAAATAAAATATTAACTATAGCTATAGTATGTGACGAGAGGATATATTGAAGTTAACTTTTATTCAGGAAAACTAAATATTCAGCTCGCTTCTTACAACAACATACAATTCATTAAAGGAATTATTTTAGTAATTTAAATATGCATTTATTAAATGTTGAATCACGGACTATTTATTTTTACATGTTATGCCACGTATTTCCCATTTTAACCGCTTAACAAGTGGCACTTATTAAATTGTACTTTCAGGCGTATCACGAGTGTATAAACGGCAATTAAGGGGAAATTTTTTTAACAGCCTGGTATAAAAAGCAATACCTTATAGTAGCGAGAATTTAAGGTCGAAAATTATTATGCTTGCAAATATTTTCATTAAAATTAACAAAATTGACTGTCTTCAGGGCATTTTTCCAGTAACTATGGGGATGACTTTTAATTAAATGTCTAGATGTAACTGAAAATTAATTTCTACGTAGATTAACTGGTATGTAACCTCCACATTGGTTTACTGCACTCGATACTTGAAATAAGTGTCAGTTAAATATATGGCACTGACACCTCATAACAAGTACCGAAATGATCTTGACAACTGGAACCGACTTTTGGAATGAATCATCTTACTCTTGCGACAATTAGGTGACCGGCCCATATTGTTATAACCGACCAGAAAACAATTCTAACACAAAGTTGTTTCCCCACAGGAACGAACCCTGGTCGCTAGACCCTATTTCGGTGAGTAAAAATTGGCCAATACCTCCCGATTACGAAGAAGAATGAAATTTACAATTTAAAAAAAATATTTTAATTAAAAGGTGCGCAAAAAGCGTAAGGGTGGATGGTTTTTTAAATTATAAGAAGCTACCGTAGTCCCTGAAAATACTGTAGCAATTAATTCAGTGTATGATTTTATTAAACCGTAAATAAGTCCCAGTACTATTTAAAAATTTTTAAGCTTTCAAATATGGCGTGTTTCAAAGAGATTTATAAATTTTAGTACACTTAATTTATTTTGTAATAATACGCACTTTCCATGGCCTCGAATCAATGAAAATACGGAAAAAAATATGTATAGATTTTGTTTTAATGACTTAATTACCAACTATAAAAAATTAGGTGGGCTATTGTAAAATTCCAAAAAGTTTAATTTGAACTTAAGGATATATTATTTAAAAATTTCTGTTTTTATACATCTACGTATAACTGATAATATCTAATGATCAATGTACATTGTATAGAAAATGCAACAAATTTAATAAAAAACAAAATATATCTGGGACACTGGGTTACGAAAGACTTCTCTGAAAATGATGACATAGAGAGGGAGCGTAGGGCGTTGGCCGTGAGAAGCAATATGCTGGCTCACAGGTTTTCTCGCTGTACTGAGCACATTAAGGTGTTACTTTTTAAGGCTTTCTGCCAGACTTTTTACACGTGTAGCCTGTGGGTCAACTATACTCTTAAAACCATTAACTCGTTGCGCGTGCAGCACAATAACGCATTCAGGTTGCTCTTGAGAAGGCCTTGGTACTGCAGTGCCTCACAAATGTTTGCCGAAGCGCATACTGATGGTTTCCATGCCATTGTTCGAAAAAGAGCAGCTTCGATGCTTAGCCGTCTTCGTAGAAGCTCAAATGGCATTCTACGGGTTATAGCTGAACGGGCAGACTGTCCGTTTCAAAACATTGGATTCGGTTGCATACTTTGTAGATTGGTCATCCCTTATTATTTTTAAGTGTGTAATGTAAGTTATTATTAATTTATTTTTAAAGTTATTGTAAAGCTGGCTGTTCTTGTTCTTGTTTTGTTTTGTATTTGTATTTGTATTGTATTTTTTAATGGTGTATGGACTGTATTCCTACTAGTCTGAAATAAATGATTTGATTTGATTTCTCTTGTTACATGTCACGTTAGCTTTCTCTCTTGTAAATATACTATGTTTCTAAAACAAAAGTAATAAAAAAAAAACAAATTATGATTTTTATTTTCCATTTATTGGTTAAATGTGCTTAATCGATTAGTAGTAAGGAAATTTTGTGTTATTAAGAAAGTTAGTTTATTAACAATTTATATTATATTAAGTTTATCATACATAGCTATAAAACTTTGTTGTTATTTTAAATTAAACTAGACGTTCAGAAATGTTCGAAATGTAATAAAATCACGTAACTTGAAGTTATATTGTTTATACGTAAAGTTAATAAACCAATTGCTGAATTAATAATCATGGCTTTGAATATTGGTGAAGTACTAATTTTAGATAACATATCAGCTTAGAAAATTTTGTACTTTCTTCCATGTAAAAAAATGTTTTTGTACTATGTCTTCATATTGCTATAGACTAGTACAATTTAGTTATACAATGCATGAGCATTTTTAAATGACAAAAATTTGATCGCAGCTTCAAATTCAGACATCGCAGCTCTATCTGCACTTTGACATATACATATTTAATAGATCATAAAACTCCAACTTGAATGAACACACGACGCGTTCATGCAGTTAAATTTTTATGAGCCTCTGAAGCTGTAAACCCGTTCTAAACATTGCATAGGTTTATGAAGAGCAAGTCGTTGCGGGTTTTAAGATCATTACGTTCTTAACTTTAGCACGTCAATCTTCAGTATTTATACGTGACGTTACTTTTGATGACATGAATGTGTTAAGTAAGCTAAAAAAATAGTAATAAAAGTATATTTGACTTTTAAAATGTTACACACTTAATTTAGCCTTTATTATGTGCCGAAATATGAGAATTTTGGAATAATGAAGGACTACTATAATTTTATGAATATATTTTAAGTCTCTCCCAACGAAGTGAACATGTATTTTTAAATTTTCCACAACAAATATTTGAAAGAATTAAGTTAAATTTTGTCAATAAAATATGAATGATGTTAAAATTTCACAATTCAAGACAAGCATTATAATTGTACCTGTTTTGACGTCCTCACTATCAGTGTCTGCCACCGTTATTAAAAAAAACTAACAGGTTTCCATATATTCATGGTTACTATATGTTGTGAATTGCAGTTTCAATGAACATATATATATTTTTTATGGCTTACGCAGGCAGACGAGCAGTCGGGCCACCTGCTGGAAAGTGGTCACCGACGCCCATAGACATTGGCAATACCAGTGGTATCGCCAACGCGCTGCCTACCGTGAGACATAGGGTGTTAAGTCTCGTTTACCCAGTAAATACGCTGGCTACGGTGCCCTTCAAACCGGAACACAGCAGTGTTTTCACACTACTGATTCGCGGCAGAAACAGGCACCGTGGTGGTACCCACCCAGACGGTCTCCTGTCAACAGGGGACTTACCACCGGTAAAATTATTATTTGATTTTTATTACTATTATTTTGTGACAATTATCTGATATATCAAGAAAATCACTGTTATATATTTTTAAGAAATAGGCATTTAATGTCGTTTTGTTTATATATCTATAACATTTTATAGGTATACCCCGCGCAGGCGTCGAGGGGGCCCTCCGCGCCGCGCGTGTCTGTCAGGGCCACGCTGTGCCCCGTCAAGCCGGACATGCGGGTGCTTAAAAGCTATATCAGATCAAGTCGCAAAAATACCTACGTCATATCATCATCACAGTTTAGCACTCCATTTCCGGACATAGATCTTTCTTAATGAACGCCAAAATTGTAACTTGTGGATTGTCAACTATAAATGTTCCACCTCATAGATTATATGATTTCCGACAGCGTGTTCCAAACACGTCTGGCTTCTGTTTAGACCACAACCATCTTTTCCAAATTATGTTGGTGTTATCAAAAATTTTGCCAAAAACACATACTCCCTAACTTACCGATAATTGTTGAATACATTGGTAACTTTTGTTTTTCCATCTTCTTCTGTTTTCATATTACCCTTAGGCATACTATTAATATTTTAGTAAACGTACTAAAATCACCAAAAATTATTTAATAATTTATAGAAATTGCATAAATAATTACAAAAACAAAAGTAATTCATAAAAACAGTTAAAATAATTAAACCAGTAAACAAGAAATATCAGAAAATATATAAATTTTTTATAAATTGTCCGACTATGTTTCCTTTTGAATAGAGATCGTTTTCCAATGAATTTAATGTATTCCACGAAACTGCTTTTACTTCTTATCTTATATTCTGCGAGAACTCATACTGGGTTTGCCATCGGAATATTTTAGCGGGAAAGTTTGTTGTAAGGTTTTTTACACTGGATTTTTACAACATATTCTAGGTTAAGGGTTGATAATATTTTTTGTCCAAGTATCCAAATTGGTATAATTCGTGATAATCATGTAATTATTTTTAATAACTTAAAGTGACGAGGTAAGATGTTTTTTTCTTTTATCCTTGACGTTATGCTTCCAGAATCATATCTTTAGTAAGCTTCATCTTATATCAGCATAGAGTTTGACTAGGTGTCCGACACTTCTTGCTAAAAGTGAAGGCCACACGTACAGAAGGTACGAGAGTTAGATATATAAATGGTAAATAATACGCCCTACACATTACAAACTCAATGTAAGTTACTACAAATAAGCTTGTTCATGGCACTTTTTTTTACCTAGTAATCACGCAGACTACGATGCACTTCAAAATTATAAAAAGGCACCTTTATGGTATTTTCTTAAATGGTCAAAGTGCCCTGACCAATGAAAACAAGTAATAGGGGAACAGCTTAAAATTCGTTAATGTGGACTGCTCCTTATCAGCTCAGATAACATACAACAAAAAAAAATTTTAAAACTTTACCAACTCTATAAGAAAGCAGATATTTTTTTTTATTAATATAAGAATATAAGAAATTATGAAACTTTCCAAAAATATATGTGCGTTCAAAGTCAAAATCAAAATCATTTATTAAATTTAGGCTCTAATGAGCACATATGAACGTCAAAAATTATCCATTTACCACCGGTTGACAAACTCAGACCTGTCCAGAGAAGATTCGGCAAGAAACTCTGCTGTCTTTTTTTTAATATTAGTATTTACAAAATTTGACCAATACATATTTTTTTTTGTTACCAGGGATTTGCAAGTGCAGAATATAAACTACTTCCACACATTTTCACTCAGCTCAATCCTCAATATTATTTATAATAGAATAGTAGGTTTTTTTATTAGCGTTGTTTTGACAACTTTACGAAAGCTCGAATCATTCAGTTGCATTTGGCAGGCATTTAATTTATTATACATTCTTATACTATTATACATGAAAGATTTTTTGGTTCTGGTCAGTCTAAATCTGGGTAGCTCTAGGGTGGCTCAATTCGGCTCCTGCGCGGCTCAATATCTTTTTTAGCAAACATATGAATATTTTGATGCGCGAACATAATATTTTCAAATATGTATAGCGAGGGTAAAGTTAAAACTCCAGTTTTATTAAAAATATTACGTAAAGATTCCCGTGAACCCAGATTGTAGATTGCCCTAACAGCCTGTTTTTGTAGTATACATATTGTGTTCAAACCGGCTGCAGATCACCATAATAATCCTGTCTAAAGTCTTAAATCCTGCCTAAATCATAAGGCTGTAAAAGTACGTGTAATAAACTAGTTTTGCAGTTGTCTCGTCAGGCAGCTGCCTAATCTTGCATAAGGCGTTACTTGAAAGACCTACTAGAAGATATATTAAAACCCTATAAAAAGTTGTACAAAAAACAAAAGAGATTACAATTCGAAAGTGCCAACGAACCGCGTTAATGACTTGGATGATAAACGGATGATCTTTCGTAATCTATTATTTTTGTTCTTTATCAGTAATAGACTTAACTTGACAAGATGACTTGGTGTTAAAATAAGAAATAAAAGTGCTACTAATACTGAACCAAAGAAAAAATTGTTTCGAGTCTCCGATGATTCGAGTTTTAGTTATAATTTAAAAAAAAATAAAAGCTTATCGTATAAGCAGTGAATCCTTTAAAGTATCAAATAAGAAACACACTGTCAAGTTTTTCAAATTGGTTCATTCATATAAGAAGAGGTACTTAATATGGAGCATATTGTCTTTTTTTTATTATACATAAGGTTTGGCTACGCCATTATGTTTGACTAATGATTCTATCAATGCTTCTATCTTAGGTCAACTAAATATAATCACAAGACTCTCCATCCATATCCACAATCTCTGTTTTCAAAGTATTCTCAGGGTGGGCCATTGATTAGTTTACATTTAAATTTGATTTCCGCGCAAACCCAAGCAGCGTGGGTGCAGAGGAGGGGTTAAACAGCTAGCTCGTTTCTCGGAAATTTAGTCGCCATGGATGGCGCTTTTGCGTTAAGCAGTTTTATTTTAAACAATGGTTCGCTCATTATTGTAAGGCGCTTGTTTCGGGTTGAGTACGACTTACAGACTTAAATCAGTGTCCGAGTACAGTTTAGTAAGTAATAAGCAAATGGGTTAAGAAGTTCGAAGAGACGGATCGACACTAAATCTGAAGCAAGCCGGTGCCGCGCGGACTTGTAGGAGTGAAGAGAATGTGCTCAGAGTTTCGGCTTCAGTTCGACAAAATCCTGATTTATCGACGCGCAAACGTTCAGCTGAATTAGGAATATCACGCACATCCTTACGCCGTATTTTGAAATCAGATTTAAAATTACACCCATACAAGATACAGTTAGTGCAGAAGTTAAACCTAATGATTTTAATTTACGCAAACTTTATGCGGAAACAATGTTAGAGCGCTTCAGTAACTTCGGCCACATTTTTTTCTGACGAAGCCCACTTCCACCTCAACGGGCACGTTAATAAACAAAACTGCAGATATTGGGGCAGCAAAATCCCAAAATTAAGCATCAAAAGCCCCTGCACTCGCCTAAGGTGACGGTATGGGCAGCAATTTCATCTAAAGGAATCATTGGTCCTTACTTTGAGGATTTTTATGACTACTTTCTTTGAGGATTTTTATGACCTACGATCACTGTCAACTCTACTGAGTATTGGAAAATGTTACAACTGTTTCTGTCCCTCAGCTACAGGAATTTGCTGGCTACAATCGGAGAACGTGGTTTCAGCAAGACTGGAGCCACTTGCCACACTTCTAATGAGTCCCTGCCGGTCGTTAGAGATGCTCCCAGAAAAACTGATTTCGCGGAGAAGCGATATCCTGTAGCCACCCAGGAGCCCTGATTTGTCGCCCGCAAATTTCTTTTATGGGGATATCTGAAGCATCGTGTGTACATCCATAAGCCAAGGACACTGCATGAATTAAAAGCAAAGATTAGAGAAGAGATTCAGCAATCTCACGGTCTTTGTGCAGAAGAATATTGGGAATTTCCGTTCTCGTTTAGAAGAATGCCGAAGTCAGGACGGTCGCCATTTAACCGATATTATTTTAAAAGTAAATTCCCGTCCACTGGCTGTCTCATGGGTAAATATTTTTTGAAATAAGTCTTATCGGTTTTTTCTGTAATTTTTAAATGTTAACTAATCACTGGCCCACCCTGTACTTTAACTATATTGGTATAATTGAAATATTGTAAGTAATTGGAGATAATAAATAAAAATAAATGTCGTCGAATAAAATAATCTCTTAATTTTTTTATAGAAGCCATTCAATAAAACTAATATAATTAAACGTATGAGAAATTTAAAACTGGTGATTGTTATTAATTGCTATTCGCTTACATTGCAAATGGAAAATTACCTTATTAAAAAACAACGTCGTCATATATTAGACGCCTGAAATATTGGCCTTATGAATTTTAAGCTTTGAAAATAAATAATTTATTGATTTTATGCACATTTTCCCTTCTGTTCAAAGTAAATGTAGGTAGACAAAGAACTAAAATGCATGCACGTACTGCTTCCAAATAGGTAAAAAGAACAAGTAGGTCAGGATTCTTATAGCGCTCTGTTCATCTCTGTCTACGATTCATTAAAAGCACTCTGCAGGGCGTGGACACGAACAGATGCTCTTGCCATTGTATTTCTTCTCGGACTTTTGTTCGCATCTGAGGCGCATTTGTTACAAGATCCTCTCCTTGAAAAATAAGGCACTACTCGTAGTAATTAGGTAGTTAAAGTGCGATCTCAGCAAGAGAGTGAACAAGAAACCTACAAAAAATGTCACTCATGTAAAACTACAACAATTTCGGTGCCTCGTTATATGTTTAAATTACAAAATTTTCTTTAATGCTTCTTATTATTATCTTTAAACGCTATCTCCATCAATCAATAAATATCTTATGGTATAAGTTTAAGCGGTTGTCAAATCTGTGATTTTTGAAGTTATACTTCTTTAGGCGCGTTATGAAAAATGATGAGAGTGAAATTTTACGGTTTGTCACTCAAAATTAACAGTTTATTATGAAAACGGTGAAAATGTAATAAAGGTCCATATTCCATAGTGATAAGGTTGATTTTGTGTAGTGAGAATGGAGTTGTCGTTTTTATTTGCGATAGTTGTTGCATAATGTGCTCTATGAATTAGGATTAAGGTTCGTTTTTGGTATATATATATATATATATATATTATTATTAATAATATATTTTATATTATTTAAATTTATATAAATATATATATATTAAATATATTATTATATAAATATATTAATATTTGTAATGATGTTTATTCAACTTGATATAATGGTAATATTTTATTCACTTAATATATCAACATTGTGATTTATGTATGTAATACGTTTTAGATAAGCGCCATCTAGTGAAACATAATCAAAGCTTCGATTTATAGTACCGCTGTACAAGTAAGCCAACATCTCTTAGGAATTCTACATTTGTAAGCAACAGATGGCGCTGAACTACCAGTTATATGATATATCAAAGTACGTCTTGTGAATCCATAAATTCTTAATCGAATTATTTATGATTAGTTCTTGTAAATCTATCATCTTTAATTGTCTTTATTATTTTTGATTGATATTACTTACCATTTGTGAATATTAGTAAAAAAAATTGTGCTTATATACTTTTTCAAGTGCTCCAATATAATTGAGGTCAACTATCCGTATGTATTATTTATTGATTTAAATTAAAATACTTTTATTTAATATAATTAACACTAAATATTATTAAATTATTAATGTTAAATACTTAATATTGGTTATTTAATATTCACAAAATAATAAAAAATAAATTTAATAAAACATTTAATAAAAAGTTTGTGATAAAAATTAAAATTGAACATCAAATTATAATATTAATTTTAATATTTGCTATTAAATTAAATAAATAATGAATATTTATAAAATAACTAAATAAATTTAATGAAAACTTTTTGATAAAAATGAAAAGTGAATATTAAATTAAGAAATCAATAAAAATATTTAAAAAATGACCAACCTTAAATTCGATTTTTGAATTTATTATTAAATTTATTTTTAAAATATTAAATAATCAATAATAAATATTTAAAATTAAGAATCTTATAATATTTAGTACAAATTTTGTCATATATTATATTAAAATATATATTATTATTATTATTAATAATATATTATTATATTATTTAAATGTATATTAAATATATTATTATATAAATATATTAATTTTTTAATGATGCGAAAGAAGTATAACTTCTCACGCGCGTACATAAGTACACGCACCCATTTTTTTCAACACCGTAGTAAACACGACATTAAGGTGACTTATTCATAATATATATTTTACATTAAAAATCCGCCATCAAGAAGCATGCTTAAAAGAATGTTGGACCTAAGTTGTCCACCGTCGAGAAGCCCACCGCAAATCTCTGAAAATAAGAGGATCGTAAGGGCTGCGTTTTTAGCAGGTAAATGCACCAGGTGATGTTACGTGATAGATAATCAGTGAAATTAAAATTCCAAGTAGCGGAAGACTTGAACCTTGGTCAAGACAGTAGTAAAAAAAGAAAGAAGCAAACCTAACCCAGGAGAGTATTGTGAGAGGCGTAAATTTCGGTTGGATTTCATCATCACGTTTATTATCTTACTATGTTATCATTATTATCTTATGCAGAAAATGAATACTATATGAAAATATTATTTGAAAAAAAAACAGGAAGTAAATGTATTTTGAACTCCAATGACAGACTGTGGACAGACTAAAAGGAACAACCGGTTGTTCTTTTCTATTAAGGCATCGCAAGGGCTATGAGAAAAAATAATAAATCATTAAACCTTTCGGTACTTTTATTGCTTATAAACAAAACAGCTATTTTCTACGAGCTTCGATGGCTATGAGATAAGGAGAATTATAACTGAAGGTATAGCAATTCTGACGGGAACCGTTTTTAGTAAACCTGGTTGTGGTGCCAGATAATGCACATTCAAAGTTTTATTTGTATCCTAAGTTGCAATATAAGAATTACCTAATTTAAGTAAAAGACATCTAAATAAAATACAAGTTAAAATAAGAATAGTTCTTTATTTGTTATACGTTTTTATTAAATCATTTATAATATAATATCATTCAATGGTGACTAAAGGAAGCGTTCTATTCGTTACCTGCGTCCTGACGATGCTGAGTTTTTTTTCTTATTTCGAGATAGGGTATCATTCCCTAACCATAACTATTTTTATACTCTATTAAATTCTCTTTTTTTTCTAGAGATAGATAGAGAAAGATTTCTATTTATCCATCTCTAGGCGAAAAAAGTAAGAATTATGGTTTAGTATTGTAAGGTGATAAAAATACTTTAAACATTAATTTTCTTAACAATAACCTATGTGCCTTTTTTGTATATTTGATACTATTTTTTATCAACGGTATCATTGATAAAAAGTAGTCAACATGTCAGCACAGATTTTAAATTTCATTTCACAAATAAATAGTCCATTAAACTCCTGATCTCATTTGTTTTTCAGGAAGTCCTTTAAAATTGCTTTTTGCTTAACTATCGTCCTAACGAGAAGACGTGACAGTACTTCAATGCCATTGAATTTATAACTTCGGTGGACGCAAATTGAATTTTTAAACTGTGCTGGAAAAAGTTAGCGTTAGTACGTGATTTTTTATTATGGTATTTATTACAGAGTTGTATTTGATAAGAAAATTATAGTATTTTGTTAACTTTAACCTTGTATGAATGAAACATATTTTATGTAGGACATTTATAAATCCAAAATAAAATGAACAAGTAATATTTTGTAAAAAAAAGGAAGCGCATTAAAAGACAGTGACATCATGTCCTGTGCAAGAAACTAGCCCGCTATTTCCGCCACTACATTTTAAGTCTCTAATACCTTTTAAAGTATTCATTTAATCAAAATGTTAAGTACGACAAGTTTTATGAACATAGAATGAAAAAAAAATTCTGCAATAACATTTATATAAATTTTACTGCATCAACTTAATTAAGCTTTAAAATGCCTCTCTTTTTGAAATTGCAAATTTCTAAAATTATTAATTATATGAAAATGCTTATTGTAAGCCAATTCAAGTAGCATAGCTATGAAAAATAGTATAAGACTATCTCTTCTAGTTGATCCTGCGTTTGCGATTAAATCGCCCGAGGTTGTGATTTATGACGCCTGAATTATCTTTATTTCTCAAATATCTATTAAATTATTTATCACTATTTTATTTTAAAAATGCGTCCAGATAATATGTAAACAGAGTGAACAAAATCGGGGCTCTAGGAGCGGAGCCACGAAGTAATATATACATAAAAATTTATGCGCTCCGAGTACCTTCTTCTTTTGGGTAGTCGGTCAATAAATATACAAGCGGAGTTTAATACCAAACTAGTTGTACAAAAGCAAGGTTAAAATTGAAAATGAAGGTCAGCAATTAAAACACCGCGTATGACGGTATCTAAAGTTAGTTATTGTTGATGGGCGTTAAATAATTGTCGTTATATTTTCGTCTATTAACATTTAGAACTTTAAACAAATTTCTATAGAATGTAATTTGTGTTGACATTTAAAATTATTAGTTCATTACAATATACATAACAATAACAATAATAAAATATAATATAATATTATTTCGAACTAACTAAAATCAAATAAATATCATATACATAGCAATATTCTGCATATAGTCATACACAATTTTGTCATATTTTTATTGATTATCTATGACATAACATTAATTTAATCTTTGGTCCTTTATGTAAAAATTTAAATTTATTGTGGACTATTTATCGGATACTATGGTTGTTCATTAAAAAAAAAAAGTTTTTACGGCAATGATAAATTATATTTTGGCCGAAATTATAAATTACTTAATTAACATGTTGGTTTGATTTATTGAATATAAAATATTCGGACGTCTTATTAATATATACCTTGTCTCAAAACAAAATACAATACTTGTTCCTTAAGATGTGTTTAAAAGTTTATGAAGAAGAAAGATTGATGTTATATGCCTCTACCTATGTGTGTTGTTTAAACCAGGTCTGTGATCCGGATCAACAATTCCTATTATTGTTAAATATGCGATCCAATTTCTGAAATTAATGACATGTCGTGCTGTAGGTCCCACCTTGACACGTGGTATAGTCAACTAATGTGTGAGCTTTCGTGACTATCAAAGGCTGATGATGATTATGGATTTTGTTTCTTTAGATATTTGCAGTGCAACCCTTTACGATAAACTTTCCTTAGCGTTATTTAAATAGTATAAAATATTTAAATAAAAGTATTAGAATTGTTTAGCATCTGGAAATTTCCAACGTAATCTTAAAATAACTAAGGCTATCGTAGACTAAAGGAACATTATGTTAGTCAAGTGCCACATATTAAAGGATTACATTTATATAACGTTCGATGAGGAAACAGTCATAATAGTGATTTAATAAACCCCGTCTCAGTTATCTATTTTTATATCAATAGAGCCAATCGGCTTTCTTTTATAAATAAAAGCTTAAAGAACTCCAATCTAGGTAAGTAGGTCAAGAAATGTCTCAGGTGTTCAGAAAGTTTTTTTGTACTGCTTGTGTCGTAAAGCACTTTTCAGTTTTGCAGAGTTGACAAAAACTTGTTGCAACGTATTTTTAACTCCATTCGCGTTTTAACGAAAAACAAATTGTTGAACATTGTACCTCTGGACACCTGAAGTAGGTAAACTGAAATCAGGAAACAGCGAGTGTTGTCTTTTCCCCCGAGAAAATTTATTTAGTTTCAGAAACATCCTTGTACGTACAACATATAGGAAACATGTTGATTTATAATATTAGTATTATTAATGACTTTATATTAATAAAACAGTATTTAATTATTAAAATTACTTTAGGTTTTGAGGTCGAACGTTTTTTACTTTAACGACGTTTCGAACACTTCCAGCGGCCGTGGTCACTGGGGTGAACTGGCTCTGGACAGGCCGCTGGAAAGTAGTTCGAAACGTCGGAGAAGTTATGTAAAAAACGCGATAAAATCCGTAAAGTATTATTTAATAATGTATATATTCAGCAAGCAAAAAATAATTAAGTAATTTAAAATTGCTTTCAGTATACGTTTTTTGCATAAAACCAAAATACAAAATAAATCGTATATTATTTATTTCATTCCTTGCTCCTACAAGTGAATTTTCCAAAAAATTTATGAACTGATCTGAGTATATTAGCGTAAAGAACAATTTAAAACTTTAATATTGCAACTTGGTGTAACTTTTATAAGCCAAAAACAACTAAGTTCATGAATATGAAATGTATTTTTATTAAACACAAATACCTACTCGAACGAAAAACAAATTATTTTAGTAATTTATAAACGTTGTGTTAACTTTATACTTTTATCTAATTTATGGTATTTTTATACTTTTATATAATCATTTTCGTATCATTATTAAAAATAAATGTGTTGCCACGTGAACGGCTTTTTGTAATATCTTTCATATATTATACATTATAATGAAAATAAATTTAAATCATTACAGCCTGGAACTACGTTATCCTCCTGCGCTGCTACTAAATTTACGATGCGATTAACTTTTCACTGTTGAAAGTTTAATACGGAAAGCGCAACGATCCCATCTCATCATAATATATAGGAGTAGCCTGCAGCAAAGTCAATCGATATCCTCTTAGAGAAATAAAAACAAACCTCTTGTAAAAATGTTGGTTGATAAAGTAAATTAAAGCAAAATTATATAGATATAAATTAACTTCACTGATGGTTTTATTTTTATATCCGTAGTGAAGTCAACTTAAAATGAATGCTTAGTGAAGTTTTGCTAGATACTTTACTGCCATATTAAAAGACGCCGCTTATCGCCCGAAATATTAACAGGAATGCACGTTGTAGTTTATGTTCGTTTCTATGTAACCACTTTAAATGTGGTCTTATAATTTTTGCTGACGCTCATCTAGCACAGTTGTTAATCATATGTCAAAATTGATTCATAATGATTGCTATAAACAAAACAAAATTACGTGCAGTTGCTGGTTTTCTGGGGTAATTTTTTTCGCGGGCGCATAGACTGATTATATCGGATTGCCTAACTGGTAGTGATGCAAGAATATTTAGATCCCACCACATTCGGCTGCTGAGACAGTCCCGTTTGGAGCCTTTGGTCTACTCTAACTCAGGGTTTGATGGAACCAGCGCTATATTTATCTACGTGCCTATTGTGCACATGTAGATGTATGCAACACACTTATACCAAGACTCCACAGCTTGAGAAGATAGTTTAGTGTTTTTCTTGACAATGCTACAGAAAAATTACAAGAATACTTTCTTGTAGGAAATTTTTCCAGCTTTTTGATGAAAATATTTTTTCTTCTGCTAAGAGATTTTTAGATATTGCAAAATAAAACCCTTGGAAAACCCAAATTTAGGGGGAAGGGACGGGAATCCGCACCTCCACCTTACAAATTCGGTAAGATCTCCATATCTGGTCATTGTAACAGAAACCACATTCACAGTCAGGTCGATACTCCAGGTCCTGCAGAAGCAATGTAGCTGCAATTAGAGCAGTATCAAACGTAGTGATGGACTCCTGCGGCAAGATGGAGTGACATGACGTGAACATTCGCAAAGTAGCCGTGTGTGCTGGACAATAGCCGAAGATCAGAAGCAGTGGCGTGCATTAGGGCATTATGTCCAGCAGTGGACTGACATAGGCTAATGCCGATGATGATGGTAAAAACTGACTAATCTTTTTAGGTGCCCCTTAATATGTCACTATGTAAGACTTCCTCAAGATGAAGCTAATCTTGTATGTGACTCCTCTCAAGTAGGGCGGCAGGTACTCGCTTGTATGCTTCGTGCGCACAGTCGTTAACTTTGCAGCTCAGGAGCCAGGTGTTACTCATCGCAGATTCCTCATGCTCTTTGAAACATGCATTTGCCAACAGTAGCTGACTGTGAAATTTGGTGATGGGAGTCCCTGATAAGGTATTCATTAGTATGGGTTTATTTCTAAAATACTGTATGGCTCAAAGTGCTATGAGGATTTCTAATAATTAAAACGTCTAAAAAGGCCGAAGAATGCCTTTCATTCATAGTACGTTTAATTTTGAAATGAATTTATTTGAGGGTTCGGCAATATTGTGAAAGTGTCGTCTACACACGTCTTGTAAAACCTTGGATGAACAGGAGCTGATTAAAGGGCCTTCTTCTAAAAGTTCTCTACAAAAATGTCAGCAACAATTGGAGAAACAGGGCAGCCTTAATTTGCATGTAGAACTCTTTCCACAATAAGTAGCAAGATCTCAAGCAGTGTTTTAGCAGTAATGCATACTCTGTTGCTTAATGTTTAATTAAACGCTCTGTTGTATAATTAAACGCGTTACAACTGTATTATTTATAAGGTATATATAATATTTGCGTAAGTAACAGAAAGTACTTTGGTATTTTTTGGTTTCTAAATAACTCAAAATCATTAGCATTTTTTTATTATTTTACACACCCACCATTTTATAAACCACGGTAACATTATTCATATTAAATTAATGTTGTGTTTATGAATAGATACCTTTTATTTAAAATAATTTTTTTTAATCTTAATATTACCATACTCTCTTTACGCAAACCGTTACTAAATAAGTATAATTCTTTCTTGACAGTTTAAGTAATAAATTTATCTTAGGTATGTTTTATTTTTTATAATACTTAAATAAAATAAATTGCATTTATTTTGTTAAAGTTGTTGCACCCACAAATAAAGATATAATTTTATATATATTTATGCATACAGAAGGCACAACACTTTGTAAATTTAAATAATATTGCATTCAGATAACTACAAGAGGGACCTGCATTTTATTTAAAAGTAAAATCAAAAGAGGGAAAATGTTTCAGTGAAATTCTTCAAAATATGAAATGTAAAATATTTTCCACTTCTACTGATTGAAATTTTTCGAACAGACGTCAGGAATCGCTGGTGGTATTATACATGAGTTGTGATAAACATTATAGAAACAAGCTTGTAAATTATTTCTATAAGTTATTAAGCTGTTACGATTTTATTTTAAAATAACTACTATAGAACCATACTCGAAGGTGATGATGGATGTTGATGGTAACTAGTGCAATATCGTGCAACAATTGACTATCAACTCTGCGGTAGTGTCCCAGATCGTAAACTGCAGTATAGTTGAGTCCAGCATTTAACCTGAAGCTTTGATCAGTAATAACTGCTGGCTGCCAAAATGACATAAATAGCTTATAAGCACCAGGTTTGCTATTGCTTATGCTATTTATCTGCGACTAGATAAATTGGGGAAAATCTGGAGGAGTAAAAGTAATGAACGCCTTCAAAAATCACCTCGCAAAAACATTATAACGTGAAAAAAGTTCTCAAATTGCTGCTAAAAAAGTTGAACTCGTTAATAGGGCTTATATTAAAGAATTCGATTCCGAATGATATTTAGCATTCAAATCATATTCTCTAATTCTTGCTATTTACTCGGCAACAACTTTTGTGCGTATTTTAACTGTGTGCAGAATAAAACGTGAATAGATCACGTGGATAAACATTCATACGATGGACTAACCCAATTAAGACCAAATTAAGCAAACTTGGTCCTAATTCTTCAATAATAAAAATTAAATTAAATTAAATACCATTTCTATGATAATACTAGCAAGATTTAATAGTATCGCAAAGGATAGAAAATACCTAAATTGATTATCGTAGTTATTTCTCATAAACGGCTTTATATGTTCAAGAGCTACTTTAAGTTAATATAGCGATAATATCATTAAAGAACACCGAAGTAATCATAACGGTAATATGAAACTAAAAAACAAGATAATCAGACATAGCTAAAGCGATGTAACTGAACGTCAGCAAATGTTTCGCCTCACAAATAATATTCTATGACTGAGGCACATATCATGTGTTAAGATTCTGTCTTAAAAAAACTTTTAAAAATTATACTTATAAGCCGAATGCGACAATCACCAGAACGCCAACTCATAAATGGATAATAAAATAAATCTATTCCTATCACTGGAAGAGAAAACGTTTTTTTTTTATTTTAATCCCCGTATAAAAGCTGAAGCCCAATTTTGTGGGGTTTGTCGGCCTTGCCATGTTGAAAATATTTTTCGAAACTTATATATTATCGGCGGATTAAATAAAATGGTACTTACAGTGTCATTTTACTTTAAATTAGAAGATGTAGTTATTAGATTTATAGTTTCAAAATTTTTATCGCCCTTATTTTGTATTACGTTATATATCATAGTATATTAAACAAAATAATTTTATTATTGCTAAAGTATAAAATTGCAAATATAAACAATTTAATCGCTCTATCTTATCATTATTGGCTTTTACAAATTGTCAATAATGGTTTACGTATAATTGATTTCACCATCGGTATAACGAGCAATGACTTATTAATTAATGAGTTCTTCTTGTGGCGTAATAATATCAATTCGGTATAAAAAAAGTTACGAATTCGCGTAAATTGCTAAAAGCATTAAATTAAAAGACGCGTTAAGGTTCATAAATTTTTGAATAAATACAGAAATTGTCATTTGTTCAAAAACAATTGTATTATCTGTATTTATTGATAAAAAATCTTTGAAAAATATATTTCAATGTTTTGGTTACATATTGCAGAATTAAAGGGTCTTAGTTCTGTTGTGCAACTTACCTTTATTAAACATGTGTCACAAACACTCATACAAAGCAATATTATAGTGAACAATGCGATTTAGTGATAACGGACACCTTTAAATAAACCACTTCTTCAGATTGTTGTCATATCGTTCTAATAAATTAGTATTTTGCCTGTGTTAAAAGCAATAAGGATGGATGTCGTGCCTCGTGCCTCGTATTTAGTAGTTTCATTGTTAATATTTGCCAATATCGGACTCTCAATTCAAAGTAAGTGATTTGTTTAGTTATTAAATATAAGTATAAAATGTTTAGATGAAAGTTTGTATAGTATGAATAGCGAAACTAATTGAAGTTGCCATATTTAAATCAAATGGCGAAATATTTTTTGTTAACCTAACTCGTTTACGTGTTTTTGTTAAGAGCAGTTTTAATTTTATTTGAAATTTCATTTTATTTTTTTTGGTATTTTCTTGATTAATAAAATTTATCTGTTAATGGCTTATCTTTCAATTGTAATTATGTTTTTGGTATCAACCTTTAATTACCATTTAGAATATTATATTATAATGTTAGTTTATTGTTTTAATTTTATATGCCCATTCTAGTTTAGTTTATAATGTTCCTTATCTTATTTAAGATATGATCCATATCTGTTTCGTTTACATTTAGCGGTAGGTACCTAAAACTATTTTAAATTAATATATATATATATATATTACACACTGTTAACAGAAACAGTTCACTGTTACTATGGATCTTGGGCGACTTATCGTCCTAGCTTGGGAAAGTTCGACGTAGAAGATATAGACACAGATTTATGCACCCACCTTATATACGCTTTTGCTGGCATTAACTCCGAAGGGAACGTTATTTCACTAGATCCATATCTAGATTATCCCGATAATTGGGGCCGCAGTAAGTAATTTTATTATTAAAATATCACATTATATTTTCTTGCATTTACGCATACATACTCTATTTTATTATAAAATCATAAGTATTATTGACAATTAATTGTCACTTGCCAATATCAATTCGGATATAAGTGTCGACTAAAGTAAACAATTATATTTACATGTCTGAAAATATACCTTTAATTGTTCTTATATATATCGATTATTAAATACGATAAAAAACGTAAAATTGTAGATTTGATAAATATAAATTTCATTTTGGGTACACTTTTCTCAAGATTTATCATTTTCTTATTTATTTTTATATCATTACAACCTTTTAAATAGTAATTTTAAAATAGTTGTACAAGTACTAATTCTTATTTTTTTTAATTATTATTGTCTGCCCAAAGATAATTTCGCCAAATTCAACGCTTTAAAAAATCGTAAAACTAGCCTTAAAACTATATTGGGAGTTGGCGGTTGGAATGAAGGTTCAGCAAAATATTCGAAGGTATATAACATATTACCCATAATATATATAACTAATCGGTATTTTATAATGAGTTACCAGTAATTTATTAGCTTGTGCAATAAATTAAAAAAATATCTATATTGTGTTTTGTCAACACAGATGGCGGCAAGCTCGGTCTTACGAAAAAACTTTATTACAAGCGCTATGAAAATTGTATTAAATTATGGATTTGACGGTTTAAACCTAGACTGGGAATACCCCAATCGTCGTGACTCCGTAAACGGAAAAGCCGACATTCAAAACTATGTTTTATTGTTGAAAGAATTGAGACAAGAATTTGACAAGCATGGACTTTTGCTAAGCTCGGCAGTGGCCGCCGTCGAAGCGATGGCATTGTTATCTTATGACATACCCAATATTAGCAAGTAAGTGTTTATTGCTGTATGCATCTTTTATGCATCATATATATGAAAGGAGAGTATCTTATAATTTAAGAAATTATTTCATTGCATTATCTGTTTTCTGTTCCTGTTTTTAATGACAATAAGTTGGGAAATTGTGGAACGAAAAAAGTTTTTGTAACATCTTAGTATTTATTAGTGTTACTTGTGTATATACTAATAAGTATATTGTAAAAGTAAAGTAAGATTGTTTATTAAGTAAGAGAAATGTTTACTGGAATGTATTAACTTATACATGTTTCTACCTCTAAATGTTTATTTAATTTTTTCTTTTTATTCGTGTTTCGCAGTTAATTTTTGTAAATAACTGAAAGGTACAGTTTTTTCATGTTAAATATTAAATTTTGTACTTTTGCTATGAACAATGGTGATTTTAAGACTTGCCGTCATTCGTTTATATTATTCTTAGGTATTTGGACTCGGTAAATATAATGACATACGACATGTATGGCCCCTGGGATCGAACTACTGGTCATAATTCACCCCTACATAGAAGCGAGAGACAAGCCCAACTGCCAAAAGAACAGCTATATACAGTTGATGTTGCCATAGACTTTTGGTTACGAAGCGGTAAGATTACAACAATGATTAATAATTTTAAATAAAATTAAAAGCTATAAAATATTCAGAGTAATTTAAAATCGGTTTTAAAATGTGATCAGCCATTATATGTAATTATATTACAATGAAATATTATTACTAGTTGATAATTAACGTATTTACAACGACTTTTACTTAGTCTATACAGAAAACGCTCACCTTTGCTTTCGGTATTTTAACTGGCATACAAAAATAAAGCTTATTTTTTTACCATTATTTTTTGAAAACACAATGCAAAGATCGCTAAACAAGAGCCTGCACTAGGTTATGGGGGCGATTATAGTTATATAGAATATATTAGTCTTATTAATATGTTAATGTTTATTTCATAACAATAATTACTTTCTATCAAGGTTGTCCTCCAGAGAAATTGATCATTGGATTGCCCACTTACGGGCACACTTTCACATTGTCCAACGCTAATGTAAATGGAGTGGGCGATCCATCAAGCGGGCCCGGATTAGCTGGACCATACACAGCTACGAACGGAAACATTGGTTATAACGAGGTATATTTTATATTATTTATTTATAAGGCTAGAACGCGACGATTAACAACATATCCTTCAAGCAATGGCTTGAAGCCACAGGTTCTATAGCTAACTTAATATGTTTGTGCGAATTATATTATTCAACCGATTAATTCAAAATTTTTTACTGTTTTAATTATTAAAAATTTTTGAGACGAACAAATACTTCAAGTATTTAATTATTTTAAATTTTGGCATGCATTTACTTGTCTATGGGATACAGTAAGTCAAATTTAGTTTTTAAATAAATCTTTGCAACATTTAATAAGATAATAACAGAAGAAACACTTTAAAGCAAAACCGCTAAGCTGATAACACTGAAGTCATGTGGTTTTGGTCAGTTTAATTATTTCCTACAATCAATCAATCAACAGCCTGTGATAGCCCACAGCTGGACGTAGGCCTCCCCTAATACACCCCTATTCATTAGGAGGTTTGGACCGTATCCCACCACGCTGGTTCAATGCGGGTTGGTTGTAAATGTTTATTTCCTAAATTAAAGTATATTAAAATATGGGTATATTATTATAAGCATATAAGAACTAATTATATTTTATGTCTATGAACAAAAAAACCATTAAGATTTATAACAGAACAACACCATTGTTGAATTGAAATTGTGACGTTAAATATATTTTATATCATAGTTTTTTGTAAATCTATTCATGTTTTAAAAATCCTTTAATAAATCTTAAAAAAAACTCATATCTCAATTTTTAAGAAAACATCAATCCTTTAATTAAGTTATGCAGAAATTAAAAAGAAACGTGGGATTTCGCTGACAAACTCAATGTCTTGCTAAAAGGACAAACTGTGTCTTTGAATGCCACTCTAAAACAAAGGTTGAATTGCCTGAAATAAAAACTAGGAAGTAGGTGTGGAGTGTTGAAACGGATGATTTCAATGGTCATTTGTGGTACAGGAAAAGTATCGTTGATTGATGTCATCAAAAAGCAAAGTTTCCAATAACTCCAACTGAATACAAACTAGAGTGTCACACTTGTATCTAACACGGATGCATTATATAGCAATTTCTGTGTAGATATTATGAAGTTATAAAACATTGCACATTTACCATTACTATTTATGATACTAATGTTATATATTGGTCTACCACTTTTTTTTACAGTGTATGCTATTAAATAAAACTTCTGATGTTTATATATTTATTAAAGATATATAAGAAAACTCATGTTCTGAATCATTTATCGATAATACTTTATGTTATTTGTTACTTTTTGTTTTATTATATTTTGGCATATCATGATTTTGTTGATTATTATTAAGGGTTTTATAATAATTAACATAAAAAGCTGAAATGTTTTGCGGTAGTTTCTTTTTAAAGCGTATATATAATGAAGAAAGTTTTCATCGTTCTTCGGAATCTTTTTATCGAAAATAACAAGCTTATGCTTATTTCGAGTATAAGCTTGACGCTTGTTCTCCTATTTATGGACACATATCATATTTTTTAGATTATGTATTAGGAATTTTATATTATTTACTTACAGAATCCAGCACTGTAGCAACTACACCATCGACTTCAGTGTGCAAGTCGGAAGGACTCCAACCAGACCCTAATGACGTCACTTCATTTTACATGTGTACAAAAGATATGATGGGAAATTTGATCCCATACAAATTTAAATGCCCACATAACCTTCATTGGGACAACAAAAATCTGGTTTGCAATTACCCAGATCAAATAAAGAATATTTAGTATTAGATTTTATTTAGAGAAAATTCAAAAAAATTTCAGCCTAATTGTAAATTTCAGCCTAATTGTATTTAATTTTTAAAAATGTGAAATTTACTTGGGACGTTTATATATAAACACAATTTGAAAACTACACGTGAATTAATTAATTAATTAACTTGAAAAAACATTCAAAACAAAAGTAATTCAACATTTATATTTATTGTTATTCAAATATTCGAAATTAGTAAATAATGTTATACGAAAAGTACATGCGGTACAGTGTATTGAATGCAATGCTATTGTAGTAAAATATGTGTTAGAGTATTTAAAAAACTCATTTTATGTAATACCTTTTTTGTAAGAAAAAAAAAGAATATTACAAGTATAAGGAACTATGTTATATATTCTTAGTTTGCAGGATTTTTTTTTAAATAAATAACATCACAGAAGTAAATAAATATTTTATTTATCTGTATAAGTCATCAAATGATTGTAACTATTGCAAATAAAAACGCAAAACTACATTTTCCACTTATGTTAACACAAATGCGTCTTATGGTTTAAAACTTTGTTATATATTTGTATATAATTTTATAAGTTACTCACCATTGCTAACGATAAATTGTTATCTTACATTATGTACTTAGTATCGATTGCACTTTCTAGTATATCCATTACAGTTAAATCAATCAAGGCTATAGAATAAAGCAATATCTAAGCAAATCTTAATCAACCATTTTAGTTTTTATCTTATCACACTTTACTTTGATTTAAGAAAGTTGAGTTAGAGTTTACTCGAACTAAACCTAACGTCGATGCTTCTTTGAATATAAAATTAAACTAAACAGGAGCAAAATCATAGACAGTATACACTACAATCTTCATCGTATTACAATAGTCTACTTAAATTTAAGCCAGGTGTCAGTTCTAACAATTTATCTTTTGTTAATTTCTGAGTGGTCTTAAAAGATATATGCTGTAGTTGCCAGCGACCTCCAAATTTGTGAATGACAATGTTACATTAACAATTTTTGACAGTTTAGAATTTTATTGACCTACTTTCCCAAATTGATACAATGTAAATACTTATAAATAAAAAAGAATAATTATTATTGCTACATCAATTAACGATGTATGTAAATAATAATAATAATTAAAAATAGCATTAAATTTATTGACTAATAATTTAACTTCTTCGTTGTGCAACTTTAATAGCTTTAATGTTGTTTCTAACCAAAGTTTTGTCCTATAAAATAGTACGTTTTTTAACTAAAAAGCACAAAAACGTTTAGGTAAAACAAGTATTTAGATTCTACAGTAGAAACCCAAACAGTAAAGTGGCAACACAATGCGGAATACAGCGCATTTTTATTTTTTACTTTGCCTTTCGTCAGGTTTCGACTCCAGGCGTCAAATATAACAATCCTCTTTTGTTAATCCCGAAGTATAACTGAAAAATATCCTTTGAAAAGCATTTTGGCGTTGCTGACATAAAAATACAGTAGGTAAAATGCAAATATAAAGATAAAAAGCAATCTTTGCACTTCCTTCCTTCACCATCGTTTATTTAATTAAAAAAGATTCGCTATTTTTGAACTGGTAATAACGTAAAATATATAACGTATATGAATCATCAAAGTTAAATAATATGGTCTTGTGTAAAATATTATATTTATTTACGAATACTATAAATGTAACTTAGTAAACTCCTAAATGTTACTAGTATTTAGGACATATGAGCCGCAGAACTGGCGACCGCTGGAGTCGGAAAGTTCTGGAGTGGAGACCGAAGCTCGGCAAACGTAGTGTAGGACGCCCTGCGGCAAGATGGAGTGCCGACATTCGCAAAGCGGCCATCAAGGGCTGGATGAGAATAGCCGAAGATCCGAAGCGGTGGCGTTCATTAGAGGAAGCCTATGTCCAGCAGTGGACTGACACAGGCTGATGATGATGATGATGATGATGATTTAGGCGATAGCTTCACAAATTACTACTTATTGCGGATTTACTGCTTTGGTCCTAGTCATTTTGTTTCCAACACTTTTCTGCGTATATGTTCACGGCGCAGACTGTGATGAAATATTTCTGCATCTCAATGTCTCTCGAATAACCGACAGAATTTAAATTTGACATTTCTTTCCATATTCTTTAATTTTGATTTTAATTTTCGCTAAAAGACCTTATGGAATCATGGGAACTTGTAAATGTTATATCTCCGGCTTTAATTTGATTTATGGATAACATTAAAATAAACCTTACCGGGAAATGCTTACTAGCAAAAAACAACAATTTTAATTCCATATGAAAAAAGATTTATCTTCTATTAATGTAATCAAGTATATGTAGATTTTAAACTTTAGTGTGATTTTAAAAAATAAGGTGATTGTGGAATTTTTTGGGTAAGGTCCTTTTTTCTGCCTAAAAGCTATACGTGAGCAATGGAGGCAGTGGAAGTCACTATTGTGTTATTTTCTTGTGATGGTTTTCTTGTGGTTTATCCGAAGGAATAATGTAATATTAGAGCAATACAATCCTTTTGGAATACAGGTTTTTAGAATTTTTTTGGTGTAACCACCGTTCTACCTAGTAGATGTTATTACCGAGTATTTTAACTTTAGTAAATGTTTTAACTTTTGCAGATGAATATGTTTTTAAAAGCCTTATGTAACAAAAAATATACCAAATATTAGTTTATTCTTTCATGTTATTTAATACCAAAAATTAATTACATCTGTACCAATCACATATCACTTAAAAAATAACTATAAACTTAAAAGTGTAGTATAAGCATAGAAGCAAAAACTGTAGAAAAAACAAAGAACATAGTTTTATCCATAATTTCGGCTACCAAACGTCTATTGTCACACTCTTTTGAATCAGATTGCACTTCTTCTATATTTGTTAGCCTTGTTGTACTGCACGTGCCGAAATCATCATCGAATTCTGCTGTTTGATTTATGTCCCCTAGTGTTTCATACATATTACAAATCTAGAAAATAGAACAAAACGTTACGTCTTTACAAATTCAGTAAGAGTATATGTTGACATAAAATTTAGAGAGTTATTATGTTTTTTCTGAAGATATTCAGTCATTACAATTATAATATATAATGATATGAGAATACTTTATACATTGGACACAGGTGTATGTTAGATTAAGCACTAAGCAAATTATGTTTGATATGACAACTTTTAAAGGTCACAAGATAAAATTTTATACTTATTGCTAATTACTTTTATTGGTGGTATTTTTTAGTGTAGCATTGCAATTTCAAGGCAGTTTTTCATTTTTTCATGATTATCTGTCAATAAATTAATTATAATACTTTATTTAAAACTAATTGTCATAACAAAGTTGAAGATTATAAATGACTATTCAGGTTATAGTTCAAAACAAGTCTATCGATATTTACAATCAATGGCATCTATTCTGTTTGCACGGACGACAAATATCAATGTATTAGAGTACAAGTTAGTTCATTTAAGCTTTGCCCAATAACCGCTTTAATTTTTTTTCAATAACAATAACGGAAAAAAACAAACCTTGATTTCATGTAAACAAAACAGCAGCCGAACCCAACGCTGTATTAGAAAAGCGTCTACCGCTTGTTTCTGGCATAATTTCTTCGCCACAGACGTCATTAGCAGCACTTGTATCATTAGCGCGACTAGGATACCAATAAGCACTGCTGAGTACAGAATCACTGAAAGCAATTAAAAAATAATTAGAAATTATATCCTATCTAGAATGCTCAATAATATTTCTTGTTTTGTATTTAGTTCTTTTGCAAAAAAAAAAACTAATTTCCAAGCTTAAATTAAACAAAGAAATTTCCTATTATATTTTTCTTTTGTTATTCTCTAATAATAAATGTAATAAAACGGACACGTGTAATCTAAAAGGTATTAGTCTATGTTTTATTTCGTTTTTAAAATATTCTAACAAAACCATTGTTCTTTCTTGTAAAAACCTATTTCAATAAGAATCAGATCAAAATCTATGTATAGATCTATAATTTTAATTTTAAACAACCGACATTTGGTTCAAGCGATTGTGTGCAGTCATAATATACAAATATGCATTATGTTTGTATCTTTGTAGTTTTATTTTTCAATTTAACGATCATTTACTAGTTTATGTGACGATTAATCAACAATGCTGGTTGAAGCTGATTAGCCTTGAGTAGTAAACTTCAAAGTGAGTTTTATGTTAACCAGCGGACTCTTAACGAACAGTGAAATAATAATAGTTAGTACACCGACAATTTTTGTTTATTAAAGTCTTTATATTAAGTTCCTGCAATTGTTTTTGTAGTCTTTTGAAATAATTTTAAATACTTACATATTGATGGAATCGTGTGACAGGGTATTAAAAAGTCTATGTAGCACAGTCCCATACAAATGATAACTGTGCATCCGGCATAAAACCAAACTCGGGCTATTGTGAGCGGTTCAGTCCAAAAGGATGTCAGTACAAATGTCACTAACACTACAAAAAAAAGAAGAAAATATAACATCTATTTCAAACATAAAAAAATATCCGTCTGTATGTAATTTGCGTATTCACAGGTTTCTATTGAATCCATGTTTTGTAAGTCTACTGACATTTAAAACATGACTCACTTGATATAGTGGTTAGGGACTTTGATTGTTAATCTTGAGGGTGTGTTGCCACGAGTTCTATTGCCACGACGAGAAAAATATTGTGTCATAAGTATATACTTTTCTCGTGTCTGGGTGTTTGTGTCCATATTTACACATTCATTAGATGTAAATTTAGTATTTTTATATTATTTGTATATAAGAAATACTATATTGTATCTTATATAATTTGTATTTAGTTATGTTTTGCTTCCTTTTTTTAATACTGTAATTTGTTTTAATTGATTAAAACGATGAGACGACGAAGTATACCTTTGGATGCCTTCTTGCCAAGAATTGTACCCTTTTCAAATTTATAATTATTATATCCTCTAATTTACGGATTAACCGCGATACTTATATATATTTATTCCTGATGTTTCGGATTCTTTACAGCATCCAAGAACACGGGCAGACTAAGTTGGTATATATCTGTATCTCAATGTGTTTCAATGACTGGCAGAGTTTTTAATTAAAATTGAACTATCTAATTTTATGGTCAATTATCATAGTATATTTGGTTTTAATGTATGTACAACATAACCTTTTAGATCCATCTAATAAAGTTTTCCTTTGATTTGTTAAATATTCTGGCACTGTTTCCGATTCCTGCTACTGATACCACCCAAGTTGACTGTGAATGCCTTTTCATCTAAGTCTCGCATATCTGTACTTATTTGTCATAAAGTTTAATATAATAAATAAATAAATAAATAAATATCTTTTATGGGTCATATCTTTATGTCAATATTTACCTAGCAAAGGAGTGTAAAAAACTATGTTGTACGAAGTAGCCCTTCTTTTTAGATCCATCTCAATAACCAGTCTATCGCTTTGAATAGCGCTAGTATTCGGATGAATTTGATTCCATGACATAGCTGATAACACATGTTGCTCGTAATCAACTTCCCATTCATTCTGAATCACCTCGTCGATATCTGTAAACTGTGTATTTTCCAAAATTTTACGAAAAATATTTAGATGAACTATTACAACGTCGTAGTAATATTACGCAATAGTCTTGTTATATTAATATGAAAATAATATTTAGTACAAAGTTGTGAGACGTGAAGAACGCTTACAGTATGGTAATACTCCACGTATTAAATTTAGGATAAATCCCACCAGAGTAAAGTGTCAATATATATATATATATATATATTAAACCATCTTTAAAAATGAGAAATTTTAAGGTATACATACCCCTTCCATTTCATTTATTTTCGGTATATTAAGGAATATTTGCTCATGAGTTTCCCATGGTTGAATTATCACAGAGCATCGGTACTCATCGCGGGGCCATCTAATAGGTAATCAATTATTAAAAGAAGATGATCAAAAGTAGTAACAAAATAGTGCACAAATTAACTAAATTAATTCCAAACCTATTCAATACAGAAGTGTCGTTAAAGCACCATGTGTTTATTGTAGTTTGAAAGTGAAATATTGCGTCACCCCCATATGACATCCAAATTAAATCAGGATTTTTTGTATCAAGCATACCGATTGCGTCGGAACTATAAAACAGAAATAAATTAATAAATAAATAGTGGTCACTTCAGATAGTTATAAGCAATAAAGTTAGGTTGTGCTTGCCAATTGTATGTTGTGTAAAATCCTAGGTATGTCAAAACCATCAGTGTGTTAGAAGAATTAAACAACTTATCGACACTAAAACCAAGTTCTATCTGCCAATTGTTGCGGTGAAATATCTGATATTAGACGGGTGTCACATTTGCCAGTGTATCAGAAATACTTCATTATTTTTATGCACTAAAATAGTTTAACCCAGTCAACTGTCTGCTGTGGAATTTCCGATGTTAGACAAGTATCGAAGCTAAGCGAATTTCAGCTCTATTAGTTAGTTAAAAGACAAAAAATATAGAAGAGTTACTTGTAGACAAAGAACGTAGGTCTCCAAATCTGCCCTTGTCGAAATGTCACCCTTGTTGTTCCGTTAAATTTGTTTGGATTCCATGCCATACTATTGTCCATCCAACTCTGCGAGTATTATTTACAATATTTTGCCGTGACTAAATTATTGTTGTAGCAGATACATATATTTTTTTATATTTGTGATATTTTACGAATAACTAATATACGCGTGAGGTACTGTTATATGTTATATTAATCCCACAAATCGTACTATTAAAAATATAAATGTGATTTGAAATCATTTTAGTTCTACTTTATATAAAAACTTAAAAGTGCTTAAAAATTATACAGAATTTAAAAAGTTTATTTTGTAATACTCATTCCGGGGAAAAATTTTGTTTAATTTTTTCGTAACATTGTTTTTTCTAGTTTGCTTTGAATTGTAAGCTTAATGATAAATGTCGTATTTAATTATTACCATGAATACTGATAATCCTGTGGTTAATTTCATTGTGAAAGCATCATAAAATATGCTCGTGATCTTAACTCCAAGTTTTACTTCCATCTTTTCGGCTGGTGGTACTTGAGGCATTCTTCCCATTAGCATAGTTCTTTTTAAACTCTCGGTATTTGACAGTTTTTCGTCGACCATTTCCGAGCTTGGAGATGTAGGAACTGAAATAAAAATTATAAATCACACATAAATTAATTCTTTTGTTTACGCGAATACTACACATTAATGAATAAAAGGACTTTTTTAGATTTTATCGCGCTTACTTTACATTTTTTGTAAAATTTGTGTTTAAATTCCCGACGACAGGCCGAAGTTTTCAAACCCTTTCGCAACGTCGGAAATTTAAAAATAAGTAAAATTAACACAAAAAATCCGTAAAGAGTTCTTCTATTCAATAAGTCACATATTAATCATAAGCAAATTCAAAAACGATGGGATTAATTCAAATTAAGTACACACTGTAGACGTCTTCGCCTGTTTTTTTAAAGGGAGCCAAATAAGACTCAGTATACCTATCGTCACCACCAATTTTTCTTTTATTAGTGGAGTGTCACGCAATGATTAAGATCTCGGTGGTAGTGCATGAATATGGTCGGTAGATATATATATACATAGTATGGTATATATATATATATATTTATTTGCTTTATTATTATAGCCTCCGTAGCCTAGTGGTCGTGTGCTTTACAAACCGGAGGTCGTGGGTTCGAATCCTGCGGGGACGCAACAAATTTTCATTGTTGTTTCCTAGTTGGTTAGGGCAATTTGGGCCGATCACCCAATTGTCTGAAAAATAAGATGATCCATGCGTCGGATGTCGAAGTCGGTCTACCCACCAACCCGCATTGGACCAGCGTGGTGGGATACGGTCCATAACCCCTTAATGGATAGGGATGTATTGGGGGAGGCCTATGTCCAGCAGTGGACTATCACAGGCTGATGATGTGATGTATGATGTTATTATTATATAAAAAAATTAAACACATTATAATTATTATTCATAATTTAAAGAAGAAAACGAAAAGAGCGAAAACTTTTTAATCTTTTTCTTGCGTTAGGGTTGGTCAGGTTCCACAAATATTATTTGTTAAGAAAAGAAGAATAAGTTATATTGTATACTAGCAGTCTGTCCACGGCTTTACCCGAGTTTTTTTTAGATTTTTTAAAATGGAATATCCTGAGAAAATTGCAGTCTGTCACTCGATATGATTGTAGCATTGTAACGATGAAAGATTTTTTTTAGTAAACACAGTAAGTTTTAAATTTATTTGTTACAACGACAGACATATTTAGTAAAAAAGTCAATCAGTTTTTATAACCAAATTTTCAATTCACTTACCATCAGTGTTATTCAGCTGTGGTGGTGGACAATCATATAGGAATTTAGCCTCTACGCCACTCCATGCAGAAAAACTAAAGTATTTTATGGGAAGAGGATCAACATCTTGATAAATTAAGAAGGCTAAAGGATCGCCTTCTTTTCCAATTTCTATTGTACCATCTGTGCAAATAATAAATTAATGAATTGGATTCAATTAAATCGGTTAATTTACTATAAATCAAGCCATATTTTAATTTAAAACTGATATCTAGTAAAACAACAGTACTGATTTATGTAAAAAAGTACTTGGTGGCATCGTGATGGTTCAAACAGAAAACTTTTTTTTTACATACGAACAGTCCACCTAATGGAAAGTGGTCACTGAAGCCATGGTTGCCTCCACAAGATATAGGATACTACGTCTCGTTTACCTAGTAATTAACAATAACTGGCTTCGGTTTTTGCCCTTCAAATGGTAAGGAACACCGAACTGTTTTCACACTACTGCTTTGCGGTAGAAAACCAGAAAGCCTTCCGCAACAAGGGGACCAACCACCTCCAAAAATTTATTCAATGCCTGAAGTCTGCAGGCTTCCGAGCCATGATATTTTACATTACGTTAACAAAGTAATTATACTAGATGTATTGCATGCCTTTCATAAGCGGATTACAGTAGAGTTTGCACACTATTTACTCACTATATGTAAACAAAAACCTACCAAAGACCAAAAAATGCACAATTTTCAGATCTAAAATCGAAAGTTTCATAAAGTCATAATAATTATGTAATTATTTATCAACTAGTGGTACCTGTTGTAATTATTATGTAAAACGCTCGAAACTCAATAGGTGACAAGATGTTAGGAGTTTTAGAAGAAGCTTTGGCATTATTCCTCATACTGCGTCGTAGTTGTGTGAACTTATTATCACCTCCTCCTATTACTAAGGTTATAAAAACAATAAAATCATTCAATCATTTACTTGACTCATATCTTAAATTGATCGCAAAATAATAATTCATTATATCTTAATATAAGCGCAAATGCAAAAAAATATATATATTAAAGAAACAATACTGTTCTAACCTTCAGACTGAACGTGCGTGAAGCCAACGAAGTAGTACAGTACTTATCAACGTATGGTTAGTACAGTATTCTTTGTCGTTAAATGAGTTGAAGAAAATCAAAACAAATGAATCTATGAACTTAAAAAAGCTACACAATGTAATCAACTACTAAAATTTTATCCGAGATGTATCTAGTAAGCCTGTTTTAATAATTTTAATATGCCTTTTTTTCGATAGATAACAGCAGAAAAAAAGTTTTATTCCAACATAAAAGGCATTTTATTTGTATTCTTACTACCACTTTATTTATGAGATTTTACCTATTTCGTATACGGGATCAGTAGAAGTTGGTTGTGGCACCGTTGAAAGTAATACATGACCGTCGCTTGCCGCCAAAATTGCTATGTGCATTTCAAAATCGACTTCAGAATCGGTCTTCAAATGTTTATGATCTGAAGAATCAACACGATAGTAGGTCTCGTATTTGTAGCCGTGCTGGCATATATGCTCCTTGCATCGTAATGCCACTGTAAATATAAACATAAAATATAAAATATAGACAAAAACGAATTCAGCAATATACAATCGCAATGATGCTACGTTGTCCTTTAAGTTTTTGTTTCATCTAGCAAATTCTTATAATACGAAGTTATCATGGGATCAGAATTACTTAAATAACTGTTATTATTTATTTATTATTTTTTTATAGCAAACGCAGGCGGACGAGCAGTCGGGCCAACTGATGGGAAGTGGTCACCGACACCCATAGACGTTGGCAATATTGGTATCACCAACGCGCTGCCTACCATAGGACATAGGATGTTTAGTCTCGTTTATCCAGTCAATACGCTAGCTACGGTGCCCTTCAAATTGGAACACAGCAGTGTTTTCACACTTCTGTTTCGCGGCAGAAATAGGCCCCGCGGTGGTACCCACCCAGACGGTCTCCTGTAAAAAGGGGACCTACCACCGGTGAAAGAGCTTCTGTTATTAGAGTCAACTCAAAGAATAAACAGAATTATATAGATAAATTAGCTGTCAGAAAATTTCAAGGAACTGATATCGTATAAGGGTTGGCAAGAGATGTCTTGACGTAACAATAACCTGTGTCTTACTTTACGACAGTTAAGTGATCGGCCCTTATTGTTTTTACCAATCAGAAAACAACCATAACACAAAGTTGTTTTCCCACACCTACACCACAACGATCGCAGATTTATAAAGTATGGGCCAATAGCATTGAGCCTCGGAAACGGTTTGTTTTAGAACTGTTAGTCTTCTCAATAACCTAGTGTACTGTTATTTAAAGATAAAAGTTTCAATCTTATTTTAATTTTTAATTATAGAATAAAAATTCAAGTTCTAACCAAACCGAATTGTGAATTAAAAAAAATAACCTTTATTACTTATTACATAAGGTTTCAATTGAAATTGTTTAATTTTAAGATCACTGTTTTACTTACTTATACACATTTGTAAAAAAAACATTCTACATATTCATAACTTACTACATATATAAATCTTATTTTCTTATATCCTATTTTTATGTTTCTACATAACTATATAAAGCTCCTATCTAATTTAAATATATATTTTTCAGTTCGTAAAATAAATTAAATATTACAATGTGGTAGTGCAAAATTCGGTGCAAAATTTTACATGAGATCATTACATAAATGAAATATCTTATTAAAAAAATAAAACAAGAAGAAAACACGTGAAATTTTAACCAAAAGATATGACTAACTTCAAAAACTATTTAACCATTTTTGGCAACGAGCATGGTGACAATATTAAATTTCTAGTACCTTTTAAGGTATTTATATCCTAAATGTAATCCTATATCCTATTTATTATGAAATGTGACCTAAAAATATTTTATGCACATAAAACGAAAAATATATAAATGTATTTTTATGTAAACTTATATTGTAATTAATACCTTAAATAAGCTCTGAATATGCATCAATATTTTTTTAATTAACATTAAAATGTTATGGGATTATTCTTGAATCACATTTTATGCGGTAAAAAATATTATCAATTATCTCTGAATATCTTAAGTGAGCAAATATTTTTTCTGATCAAGGCTATTTTTAAAAATAATTTATATACTAGTTAATTTAAAATTTATACGCTACTAATTTTTCTTTTCATTTTAATATAAAAGAATATAAATATTCGATTTAGATTTTTATTAAATTGACTTTTTTTAACATAAACAGACATTACATTAAAATATACTCACTTTGATAAGTAAATGTGAAATTAGCGGTTGTTACTTCTGAACAAATCCAAAGTACAGTCACTACTATACGAAAAACCACAGACATTTTTAAGTAAACTTTTACCAAGGAATTGATCATTCAATTTGAACACAATAAATAAATCGTAGCAAACTAAACATAAGACTGAATGTACAAATGTAACGTGTACACAATATCAGCCACACCACTTTAAGATTTGTAGTATTTAATTGAAACTAATTAAATAGACAGTACCAGCCGAAACATTACACTGACTATGCATATGACTCGTGTCCACGATACTGGCAACACTACTTTGGGTTTTTTAATATTAATTTTAATTCGATTGAGACAGCTTTATTAGTTGACTGCCGTTAAATAACTAACAGAATGGAGTTACAAAGTAGTTAGGAAAAACCATCAATGGAAATTTTTTTAGATGTCCGTTTAACGTTTGTTTCGTTATCTCCTTTCCTGAAAATTTAAAGTTTTGTGTTATTATTATTTCGAATTCTGACGTCAAACATTGATATTGAAGTTTATTGTCAAATAAACATTTATTTGCTTTTTTGAAATTGTAAGGCCTCAACTGCCTCCGTAGCCTAGTGGTAAGGGCGTGTGCTTTAGAAACCGAAGGTCGTCGGTTCGAATCCTGCATGGACTCAAAAATTTTCATTGTTGTTTCCTTGTTAGACGGGGTAAATATGGGCTGATCACCCAATTGTCCGAAAAGTAAGATGATCCATGCGTTGGATTGGCATGTAAAATGTCGGTCCACCCACCAACCCGCATTTTGCTAGGGTGGTGGAATACGGTTCAAAAACCTCAACAAACCGTTATAAATGCAGGAGGCGTGCATAAGAGGTGACTTATGTCCAGCAGTGGACTAACGCAGTCTGATGATGATGATGATGAAGATGATAAAGACCTCAAGTTAATTTAAAATGTTATATATGTTGTGAAACATACTGTACATTTATTTCTTCTAAAATCAATGGAAATATTTTATATTTTTATGTATATAATAGAATAGAAAATGTTTTCTTTAATTTGCAAATGAATTATACCGTTTTTTTTATAAATTCTCACATAATAAAAAAATTACTACCTAATTTAATATTAATTACTCTCTCTAATATTTATTAACAACACTCTCTTTAAAAATTATAAATCAGTCACATTTATTTAAAGAATACATCTTAATATTATCAAAGTCAAAACATAGATCTAAGGAACAGCCATAAGCCATAAATTTCAATTCTAGCAATTTAGAGATTCTTAATAAAAGAATGGAAAAAAACTAAGCCCAAGTACCCTTAAAACCTACAGAAATACTCCCATTGATTTGTCTTGAAAAACTAGAGAAACATATTTGTTTTTATGCTAACATCATAATAAATTTAATTTCTTTAGTTATATAGTCAATCGGCTTAAGTTGTAATAATTTATTTTTATATTTACCTTCATTTTTATAATGACGATCGGCCTGACTCTGTGGTTCTTGACCCTAAATGTTTCGTCAAAAGATGTGGGTTCCATTCCCACCGCGGAAAAAAAAGTGTTTAATAAACATAGTGTATTTTTCGTGTCTGGGTGTTCGTATCTATAGAATATTTATTTATTAACAAAAACAAAGTCTATTTATTTATCAGTTATCTAGTTTCCATAGTACAAACTTTGCTTAGTTTGGAAAAAGAAAATATAAACAGTTATAATAAAAAAAATATATTATAATTATTGTTTATATTTTTACAAATTAAAATCATTCTCAAAGGTATTACCTAACAAAAAACAAATTGTTATTATTGCCAGTGTATCACACACAGCGGAAATTCATTTATGGTTATCAAAGCGGACACCAGATAGCATACAGTTTGCCCGATAACTATGTTGTCGGTTAATATCCTATTCGTAATGTATGTACATTTCATAAGCCATGTACTAAATTTTTGTTCCATGATAATAAATTTATGCTTTAAAATTTAGTCGATCTCTACATAGCAAGAGCATGATCATCAAGTTTTTTATTAAGATTAAACGGTGATATTCAAAACTTCACACTGATATCATAAAAGCGAAAGTTTTCGCGATTGTAAGAATTAATTTGAATTTTTTATGCCAAAAGTATAGTTAAGTCGTTAATAGAAATGCATTAATTTTACTTTAAATGAACGTTAAACTTCAGAGTATATTATTGGCTACTTTATTACTGTAGTTCTATTTACATCCACAATATAATAAGTGTCAAGTGTAAAGAAAATAATCTTGCGCTATAAAGCTATATAGGAAATATCTGCGCCGTTGGAGACACACTTTTATTATGTTAAAGAAATATTTATCTATACTTATATTATAAATATGACCGATTTGTATTCTTGGCTGACTTTCCAAAAGAAGGAGGTACTCAATTCGGAGCGTATGTTTTTTAATTTTTAATGTATGTATGGATGTTACCTCGTTGCTCTGCCTCTAGTCATCCGATTTTGTTCATTTTATTTTTAATGTTAGATATTAGCTTCCCATTACTCTCATTTTTTAATAATTTTGTTTTAGTAGTCTAATATATATTTGAGAAATAAAAATAACCACGGCACCAAAAATCACAACTTCGTGCGATTAAATTACAAAAAATGGTGAAACCGTAAAAGACAGAGTTAAAATATGTTCCACGTAATTGTAGTTCTTGAAATGATCTAAAATTGAACCTGCAAGAACATATATCTGTGTTTTAGGAATAACGCAAAATATCATTTTAATATAAACATTTTTAAAACTTAAAATCATGCACATTCAAAACTTATTTAAGATAATACAGTTTAAGATCACATAAAAGTTATAACAATAAAAAACTCTTCATTCCATATACATAAAACGTGTCATAGAAGACATTTTGATAAATGCATACCTTAAAAGTTTTTAAAAATTAAAATGCGGTGGTAAAAACGCGACGCAATTTTTACGTAGAGCACGTTGTTACCTGCTCATATTGCGTAAAATGGTTATACGCTATTAGAAGTAAATTTTTTTATTGCGTTACTGTTTGTCATAAATAAACGCAAAAACAACTGTGCTGATTTTAAAAATAAGAACACGGGCAGAACCGTGGTCGGAGTACTAGTCCAATATATTCCTACTAAATGTTTGCGACAGCAAATAAGCGCAGTAAATAGGAATTCCGAAGGAAACATACGTTTTGTTTTGTTTATTACCACGTGGGATTAACAGCGGGGAGTAGTATAGATCCAATAATATCATAAAAATTAGAATGAACAAGTAAGAAAATGAATATCAATATTATTTAGTATAAATTGAACAGTTAAATTTAATCATGAGTAGCATTATCACTGCTAGTCATTATAACTTGCCCAATCTCAACTGCTAAATTCCAATTCATTTTATTAGATAGTAATGCTGCCTAAATATAGAAAGATAATGTTAAAAAAACAAGTGTTAGGTGTTATCGATTATCGACCATGTTTGCGGAACCGACTGCAATCTTTTATGCTTATCATGTTTTTTTTTTAAACCACTGATATCAGTCTTGAACAATATATACGCGATAGCTTTGCTGTTTTTCTCCGGGTTAAAAAACATTCATCACTATATTTTTCCTTCTAATTACTTCATAAATGATAATGCATTTTATACAGTAAAGTCGATCGGATCGTTATCTTATAAAACTAGCAACAAAGAACGAAATATTATTGAAAACTGCAGAAATTTTATCCACGACCACAGCCGAAAAGGATAATAAATAATATATTTCAAACGATAATGTAATAAGCAATAAATCCGATAAAATAAAAAGTAACAATAAATGAAATAATACTGTTCAGCCCCGATATTATACTTATAAAAATGGTGTAGTTAAGAAATGTTACCTACAGCTCTAACAGTACTCGTACATACATAAACTTCAAGCTTTGAAAATTCAATTTTCCTCTCTTGCAGTCGGAACTCGAAGCGGATTTTAGTAATTGGTTCCGAGGCTTACAATGTTGGCAAATAAAAAAAATGCCTACAGCCACAAGTCTGTGTCAAAAAATAAATTATTTTCAACGTGCCTATGTCAATATATTTGAAACATAGAGAAACTATTTTCGAACGTAACGAATGGCTTAAAACCTTTCAATGCAATTGAATGGTTTTGATTTTGTTTTTGACTTTAAATGAAATAAATACGTTACGTATTTGAATTAAAATCAAAAGCAAAATCTGTTAACTCATTAAATTTACATAAATAAAATTAGGTAAGCAATATATTTTTACTCTAAATTTTAAATAAATCTTATTTATTTTAATTCCAAATGCTTAATTTGAAATAGCCAATGATAGTCATTTCACTTGATACAATATATGTCATTTTATATCTTTTATATATACAAATAAAACGGCTATTCAATGTTTGTTAAGATATAGCAACAGAATTAATGTTCATGAAATGTACCCGCCAAGTACAATGTGGGATGTGCTACTTAACCTAAAAAAAATTTTCGCTTTGTTGTAGTAGTGTGGCCCAGTACCTGCGGTCTAGGCAGCCGCGGCGAAGCTTAGAATACCCGGATCGGCCTAAGGAGTAAGGACGGCCGTAGAGGAGACTGCTCCAAGCTGGCTACATAAGCCAGATTTGGATGCGCCCTGGAAGATGCGGGGGACCGATTGAAAATGGTAAGCGTGCCGCCCTCCTGTCCTTCGCAGTCAAGGTGGAGTCGCGGGGAAGTGAATTGTCAGTATTCCGTAGGCTGCTCTCCTTCTGCATTTTCTGGGCGTGACTTGGTAGGAGGAGGGACATCGGCACAGTGTCATTGAACTCTCTTCCTTCTGCAACCGAAACGATCTGTGGGTCTGGGACTCTCGTCTCTGCGCGGGCGCATATGTAAAGGCCGAGGCGGAGGTTGCGTGAGTTTTAACGCGCCCGAAGGTGAAATTGGTCGTAGGGCCGAGACCAGCGCTGATGGGGTTGCAGAATATCGCTAAAGCGTTCCTGTGACCCTGTCTCTAAGACACCAAGGAGGAACAACGTGGCGTTTTAAGTCGTTGTGCCTTCGACATAATACGTTCATCCCCGCAAGGACGGATATGCGTAGGCATTTCCCCAGTAAAAAGATAAATCCGATTTCGATGCAGAGGTAAATCGATGAATCCAACTTGGATGGACAGCATTCTGCAAGTTTTTATATCGTATCATATCAAATCCTCTCGTCCACTATCCCTCAATACTTAAAGACTTAGGTCTTTGACCAATGTGTGTTGCACTGAGACATAATCCTTCACTTCTAGCCGTATGAGGTAGCTCCTAATCAAGCGGGCTATGCTCAGTATTTCTCTCGTGATAAAGTGTGTAATGCAGATACAAGAACAGTGTTAACCGACATAGTTTGCAGAATTAGCCAACGGAAACGACAATGGGCCGGCCATATGTCTCGCAGAACCGATAATCGTTGGGAAAAAATTTTTCGAGTGACGACTTGTGCAAATGTGTGAGTCAGTGATGTTGTCAGAATTATGCTCTGCGACTATAGGACTTGCAGAGGCTAACAGGCTTCAACGATGAAACCACGACTATAACGATAAATCAAATAAATGATTTATATACGCAAAGTCGAGGAAAAGTTCAGACATAAATAGGTTGATGAACGATCTACCATTGGTTTAATTTTTAATGAAAAAACAAAGAGTATTTCAGTACAATTCGTTAAACAATAATTTGTAATAGAAAATATAAATTGAACTCCTTTATAACACGCCATGTAATTGATTGCATACAATAATTTCAACTTGTCGCTTCCAACGAATTGGACGCTGAATAAAAATAGTTCGTAAGAAGGAAATACGTAGAAATTGAAATGTCAACGTAAAATGTGAAACGGCACTGGGCTCTCTATTCGTTTGTCAAGCGATGCATATTGATCCATAATTTGGTTTACGCTTTAAGTCAATCTGTATGTATTCTCTTGAGACATTCAGTTTTAGAAAATTTTATGTCAGGTATTTTTTATGTTTCGTCCCGCTATTTTTATGTATAATGCTAGTTTCAACAGTGTTGTGATTAAATTTGGTTATATTTATTCTACAAAATGTTAATTTGTATTTATTTTTACTTGAAGTTTTCACTATTCTGTTCGGAGATGTAACAAGTTAAAACTAATAAAGATTGGGTCAGCTAATAAGTTGATAAGCTTATAGCTTAATAAGCCGACCAAAATATTGCATACGCAGTAGTGTCTTATTATACGAAATCAAAAATACGTCAACAGATATATCTACAGTTAATACTGGACTATACTACCAAATGTTCAAAAGAAATATTTTATAAGGATATTAATTCGTATCGGTTTTCCATTAATATACAGTGTGGCCAAGTGGTAACCCATTTTTTATTACAGTTGGAGACTGAGTTGGTATGTTTACGCATGCCATCTACCTTGAGTCCAACGACGGCTTATGGAAGACTTATCGACTAAAACCGTTGTACTGTTTCTCCTTTCTGATGTGACAATATCGAGTGCTTAGAAATCTTCTTTTTGGCAGTCTATGTGAACCTCACAAGCGCTGGTCTCCGAAGCAGCTTTGTCAAGAGCTTGCGTCTCACTCGGCTCATATTCATCCGAAAGACAGAGATATCACAGACACCATGCCAAATGTTTCCTCCTCTTACGCTTCCATGACACAGCATCAGCGGTGCAAATTTTGGTAAAATTTAGATTTTTGGTGTTTTTCGTTACATAATGAGGCCACAGACATCAAGAATGGTTTTGAAATGAAGAGGGTTGAGTTTGTAAACAAAAGCATTTTCTTTTTTCAATAGTACATATATAAATGTTCTTATTTAAAGACAAAGTATTTTATATTTCGTAAATTTTTGGGTATTTAGAGCTAATTAAGAGTAATAAAAAATATTTTTTTGAAGGAAAAATTAACAAAAGGATAAATATATTTTTACCGTGACAATGATTTTCTTGTATACAATTTTATAAATAGCACAAGTAGCATATCTATACAGATTTCAGTACTTTAATTTGTAAGTAAATAGTATACTTAATAATTTATTTAATATAATTTTAAAGACAGTTAATTATTCGAATACTTTATCTTGCATACCTATCATAAAATACTTTTGTAAAATAATTTTTAGCTATTACTGAAGTATTACTGAAAAGGTTTTAAATTTACAGAACGTATTACAATCGAATTTTCTTCTCATAACTTTATCACGACTTTTAAATAAATTTATGCTATAAGTTTCACTTTAATGTCTATTTTGCGTTTCTGAAACACGGAGTTTTAGGACTTTTTTAAATTTTTCTCCGTAAATGCAACTTAACGGACGAATAACAATGTAATGTCACGGATCGTTTGAGACAAATGTAATGGCAAAATAAAATTCGAACCCAAGCTTCAGTATTGCTATTCATTTGTACTTTTCAAAGGTTGAATTGCAAGGGACTTTTCATTTTATACAATATTATTCGTAATAATTTAAATTACTGGTATTATAAAAGTAAAATAACAAGCTACGCTCATGTTGTTTAAAGCAGTTACTCTTAGACCAGTTCGAAAAGTCTTTGATAATATAATTTTGTATATATTCGATTGCGGATGTTTGATACGGATTAAGTTTAAACTTTTGAGCTATTTTTTTCTTGGAACTGTTATATTGCATATTATATCAGAAATATGGAAAATACCCCTATTAATACATCTGCCCACATAGATTTCACGTATATTTTTGGTTAAATGTTTGGGAGGCCAATACGTAAATTACTTAATTAAAATAGTTGTGTCCCTTTGAAGTGAAGTGAGTCCCTTTGAAGCATTGTTTTTATTTATGATAATTATATAGATAAAATTAAGACATTACATTGTTTAGAATGTTATAAAATTGAACATTTTTCAGGACCTTTTTCGAGAATATACATGTTGCAATATTATTAAAAATGTTTCCTCTCTTATTTAAAACAGTCCAAGAATTGACGATTACCCTAAAACTATAATTTACCTTTACATAAGTTACCTTGAAAGAAATAATTTTTATCTCTATTATACTCTGGATAAAGAAACAATTTTTCAAGTTCCTTACCGTGTCATTTGCATCCTTTACCATCATCAGCATCATCAGCCTGTGTTAGTCCACTGCTGGACATTGGCCTCACCTAATGCAGGCCTTCTTCATTAGGGCGTTTAAGACCATACACAGGCTAAAAATAATGATGATCAACACTATTTAATGTATAAATTATAGCTGTAACGTGCAAAATTTATCAAAAATATAGAATACTATTAAAGCATAAAATTGACCGAAATAATTTTATAGTTTTACATTTGTAACTGATTGCTGCAAAATATTATAGTATAATAATAAAATATTTAATATAATTGTAATATGTAATACTTTATACAATTAAGTAAATATATTTAGCTGTTAATTGCCGGATAATCCAGACCCGTCCAGAGAAGAACCGGCACAAAACTGTAGTCTTTTTGTTTTATATGTATTTTTTTTAAATAATAGCATAAACAAAATTTGACCAATAAATAAATTTATTAGTCTCGAGGGGATTTGCAAGTGCATAATATAAAGTACTTTCAAACATTTTGGTCCTCAATATAATTTTACTGTTGCCTCGTTAGTCAGCTGCCTAATTTTGCGTATGTCAAAGATTGCAGTACTTAGTTTCCTAGAAAGTTTGTCAATATGTGCCCCCTTTTGCATTTTGGAATCAATAGAAAATCCAAGAAAAGCAGCTGAGCTTCCGTAAGGAAAAACCTTATTGAGCATTTAAATAGATGTCTTATTATTAAATTATCAAAATATTTTTTCACTTTAACCTAATTAAACGATATTTACCTCTTTATAAGTGCAAACTTTTTTTTAATATACTTAAAATTACTATGATCAAATGATTATAGTTGGACATGTAGCTTCAGTTATTGCTCTTTCATTATTATTTACCTAATTCTAAGTACTTTATATTTTACACAAGCTTTTATTTAAAGATCTACTTCCTTTTGCTTTAACTTCGGCACAATTTAAATATAATGTGATTAGAAAAGTTCACTAGGAGAATAAATCAAGGAGAACCGT
Source organism: Lamproptera curius (assembly GCA_029286875.1). Taxonomy (NCBI): domain Eukaryota; kingdom Metazoa; phylum Arthropoda; class Insecta; order Lepidoptera; family Papilionidae; genus Lamproptera; species Lamproptera curius. The sequence goes on along the minus strand of JAGSMT010000050.1, from coordinate 491,988 downwards.
CCAAAAGCTTATACAAACTAAGCGTGACACGAAGATGAAATATTATAAAGTAATTTACATTTCTTGGGTAGCTTTAGCCGTCGTAATTCTTTCAATCCACTTCCTTAAAAATATTATTCAAAAATTACCGCTACAGTTAGTACATAGCAATGTAAACGTTTTATTATAATAATATTTATATTGTAATAATCAGAAATATTTTTTATTTATGAGGATTCAAGCATCCTGATAGATTAATAGTGTTTTTTCGATTTCCTAGTTAGTGTAGTTTAAATTTACGGTGCGTTGAATTTTATATCATGTGGTTTAACGCCTGTAATTTATTTAAAGCAACTACACAAAAAATTACATTAGAACTGTCAAAAAGATGGAAACTAATTAAGTTTATACTTGGTGTGTCAACTTTGATAACATTCTAGAATACTTTTTATGTGGGTATTAATGTTTGTGTTTCTATTTTTGAAAATAGTTTCATATATAGTTAGAATTTCTCTCACTTAAAACATTTTAACACAAAACTTTAGTATTAGGTTTGACTTGAAAAAAACATTGTATTAAAGTATATATTTAAGACCATTTTTTTAAAGGTACTCCTTATTTAATATAAAAGTCCTTTGATAAATTTGTTGCAAGTATGTCCTCTCTTTTATATTATGTTAAAATACATAACAGTACAAAGTATTTTATTATTATCTTTAATTGTTACAAATTTCTGTGTACTTATATTATAAACAGTAATTATTTATTTCTGTTTTTGTCTTGAATATGCTCCAAAACTTATAACTTGATTTGAAATATTATTTTAGGTACTACTAGAAAGCTATATAATCCCTTAATAACGTACGCTACTTTTAACTTCCTAAAATCTCAAAATAACACAGTTGGAGACGTGGACGCAATGCTAATATTTAATCATTTGATAATCTTGTCGGTACACGGAAACGTGGTATCTAAATCAAAATCCAATAGCTTTAGTCATACGTTGACTCATATGACAGGATCTCAGAACAGTTTTCTACAATTCCTAGTTTTAGACAATTCATTATTAAGCTTTCCAAAATTTATGAGACACTTTTAATTTTCTCGTCTATTTTTACAAAATTGGATCGCCTTTCTATAGCTATCAACTTAAAATAAAACATGCTGTATTTTAATTGATTTTATGCAAACAAACGCTGGCCACCGTTCCATTGTTCAGCATTCTCTTGGAAACCAATTATGAGAGTCCGCTTTTTACAGAATAACTGTGGGCTGACAAAGACCCTTTTTTTAAATTGTCTTGTTCCCTTTTTGAATATAAAAATACGTTTTTTTAAATACCTGTTTATTCTACTTATTTACCACCTTATAATGACATTTCTGCAGAGACCTTCAAAGAAAGGGTAAATACCCTCATATTAATAGGCTGTCGAATAAACTCAGCTTTGCAGTATATGCTAAAATCAGACTATTAACTGACGAGGAGACAGTTAGTATACTTAAGATATTTCCACAGTGTTATGTCTTATGGCATTCTACTGTGGGGAAGTGCGGCGGATAGTAATACGATCTTTGTCCTCCAAAAACGAGCTATCCGAGCGGTTTATAACCTGGGCCCCAAAGAACCCTTGAGAAAATTGTTCACAGAGATTAAAATACTAACCGTTTCTTCTCAATACATATTCTAAAACCTAATGTATGTAAAGTAAAATAGAAATGATTTTCACAGGCATTGTGATGCACATAACATAAATACTAGAAACAAACATAATTAAATTCTTCTAGCAACTAGACTGCGAAGAATAAGTAAATCTTTTGTGGAACAATTTATACGCTTTTGCAACAAAATCGCAGTAAGCGTACAGAATTTAAGTAATAATAAATTTAAAAAAGTAGTAAAGGACCGTTTGTGTTAAATGTTATTATAATATAAATGATAAATTCATTTATGTTATAATTAAATGATAACGCTACCTGATAATAGACTGCCCGCTCCAGGCTTATTCAAATTTATTATACGTATAATAGAACTGTATGTAGCTCATATGAAATTTATATGCATATTTGATCATTTTAAAAGATTACAAAATAGGCCTGCTTTCTTTTGCCGGTTTTTCGAAGGTCGGAGGCGTCCTATTCCGGTGGTAGCGTTCTTGACAATCAGTAAGCGAGTGTAACACTTCTATATTGAATAAAGTTATTTGCTTTTCTTTTACTTACGTTTTGGTTCATTTGTTTCATCCTACAGAAAATACTGGTTTTATCAATGTTTCCTAGTTCGTTAAGACATTATTGGCTCGACTACCCAACTGTTTTTAGAGTACGATGATACATATCACGTGTAAATCGACTTCGCTTGCAAAGGAAGTTTCTGTTAGTAATTTATGGGCGTTAGTGCTTTAATATTTACTTTTTTAAGTCTAATTCAGATGTGAGATGGCAATAGCGATATTTATAAAACATTTCTCCGAAGTAAAATGGATTGGAAGTAGACTCCATAATATTATAGGAATACTTCTATGAACAAAAGACATATAAGCCCGTTAACTAATTCAAAAAAAAATTTGCGATTTATATTATGTTATTATAAACTTATATACCTCGTTATAAGTACATGCGTATGATCCGCTTGTTTTTTGATATATAATATAATATAAGTAGGCAATGAAACTATCAATAATCCTACCGTATAGAAAAAAACACTACATTTTATAACACTTAAAAAGCTCATTTTAACGCTATTTGTTGGGCAATACTGAGACACTAACGTGCATTATTTATTATTATTATTTATAACATTTATTTCAGATTAAAAATCAATAACATTTTAGTAATTATGAAGTCTTACAACTTAATTAAAAACAATTTCGTTAATAATTGTAAACGAAAAAAATACAGCTCAAAGGATAACAAAAATATCACCTAATGTAAACATAAAAAACTATTATAGACAATATAAAATAAATAACAATTAGCAGTCGTATTGTCATAAATTTGTATGGAGTTGGATCCATCTACGCAAAAGAGGAGAGTCCCAGCAATCTGCGAATACACGTAGGACGTTATTAGTGCTCCTGCTTAAAGGTTCCATGGCAGAGGCACACCGTTTTCTCATAAGCGCAAAGAAACCATCAGTATGTACTACGAACATACCAGAAGTGCTACATCTTCACGGCAGCCCCATCAACGTCCTAAATGTGTTATTATACTGCACTTTTAGGCTGTTGTATACCCGCTGAATGTACGAAACCCAAAAACTACACGTGTACATCGTTTGACAATATGTTTTAAATAGTGTTTTTTTTACTAATATCAAAGAACGGGCAAACATGCGGATTAGCATATTGCCTCGTATTGACAGGGACCTACGTTCTCTCTCTATATCACTGTCATCCTTTAAGTTTTCAGTGACCCAGTGACCCAAATATTTAAATTTTGTCAATCTTGAGAGTGCTATACAATTTAGCAATACTTTGGGGAGATGAGGACAAGTGGTGTCGGTGTTCGATTTAAAGAGCATAATCCCACTTTTTGTAGCGTTGTATTTTAGACCACAAGCAATACTGCTAACACGTTTGTAAAAGTTTTCTTAATCCACCAATAGATGGGCTCAGTAACACCATGTAATCTATATTTACTTATGTTATTTATACAAACTCCATTAATATGGCACCCTACTTTAGTATCCCTGAGATCATCCATCAGCCGTTTAATATAAATATTAAGTAATTGGGGTGAGCTTAGGCCTCGTTGCCTGACACCACAATTCATTTTCTATATATTAGAGTAAGCACCAGCTCACTTTAAACTGTTCGTCAGCTTGTTATGCCAATACTCCAGGATAGAGACTATTTCCGGTGCAATTGTATTTTCATTACTAAGTTTCTGCCATAAGACATCGTGATTGACCATATCGAATGCCTTCGATATATCTAGAAAGCAGGCAAAAACAGGCGTTTTTGTAGTTGTATGATACTGAACAGTCAGCTTCAGTACAAGTATTGCACTTTCAGTAGAAAGTCCGGCCCTAAAACCAAACTGGGTTCAGATAAGTCATTGTATTCAGTAAGCTGTTTGTTTAGCAAACTGTGTAGCACCTTTACCAATATTGCAGAGAGTGATATTGGCCTGTAGTTGGAAATATCTGACGCATCTCCAGTTTTGTTTTTAATAACAAACACTACGATTGCATGTATTAAATCCTTTGGCAAATGTCATAAGCTAATATAAATTATAAAACAATGCGAGAACCCGCGCCAAATGAGGTCCGGCATACCTTAGATGTTCGATGCTGAGGCCGTCCTGGCCAGAAGATTTACCTCGTACCATACGCTGAATCGCTGTCTCTACCTCTTTAATAGTGAATCTTACATTTAAATTATTAGCATTAACATCTTTACAGCTGAACACTTTCTGAATGCCAGGAACATGTTGGTCAACTTTAAATTGCAAGTGAAATGAGTAGGGGTTTTAGAGGGCTCTCGCAAGCCTGCAATGCTTACAGGGAGACTCGGTTTCGGATCAAGATTATTAGTTGCTTTCCAAAAGTTTTAAACTTTTTTTGAATGATGTAATGCAATATTATCCATTTTTATTTGTAGCTGATTATCTTGATAAAATTTTAGCTTTAATTTAAAATGCTTTCTAGAATTATACATATTCCTGTAAATATATCCACACGTAGGCTTACCATGCAGTATCCATATTCAATAGTATTGTCGAGCCTCCGCATGAGCAGTGCGAACATAACGGTTCCATCCTACGACATGTTTTTGATGCGATCTTTTTTAACCCTATTTATGTTATTTCTGTGCTGTACACCCTCCTTAAGTATATTAACAATATTTTTATACATATCGTCAAACACCTGACTATAATTAATATTCGAGCATATACTGTAAACATATTTCTGAAAAACAGTTGGAAAGTCAATATCTCTTAATTTTGAGTTACAAAAATTAGTAAAAGCATTTGTTTCTTTTACATCCCTTTCACCCCAAATCACATTATTATAAGAAATCGATGGGATAACAATTTTTGGCGGTATTAAGCTGATATTACAATCAACAATTAACGTAATGTGATCAGTGTGGTAAACACCGTACAGTATCGAGTCGTTAATAATAAGTTTCTTAGCAGCGCTTGTTACTAGACAATGGTCAAGACAACGGAGGGCACCATTAGCAGTACTTACAAATGTATGTATATCGCTATCTAACAATTGCATATCAAAACACGTCCATAATTGATCCTCACAAACATGTAGGAGTTCTTTACTAAATCGTTCTCCTGGATGCGCGTCAAAATCCCCAAAGATGAAAACTGTTTCGATATTTATACTATCAATTATTGAAACTATTTCACTATAAAAGCTCGTATATTCTGTCAGATTATCTACATGGTCTGTAGGCATATATATTGAAAATATTATCATCGAGCAGTCTCCTATAACAACTTTTATACCGATCACTTGTACAAAATAGTTCTGATACTGACGTAAAGAAAGATTTCCGTCATGATAAAGCGACTCCGCCGTAAGGGGTCCCTTTTAGCACTCCCATAGACGTATCAACAGCTCATTCTCAGAGTATCCAAAATAATTATTTATGCTCCCAAGATATGATATTTCATGAGGTAAGAGCCAAGTTTCCTGAAGTGCAATCAGGTCTACTGTATCTAATAAATTTCGAATACAATTATTAGAACGAACTACATTTTTACATTTTAATGATGCAAATCTTACTTTCTGTTCACAAATACCATTATTAAGTCTTCGTTTATTAAAATGAATGAATTGTCTGAAAATAATACCTTCTGCCACAGATCTAAGAACATATTTAATTTATTCTTAGCAATATAAAGTTTATACGCATTATAAGAGCCTATTATTTTCATTTGATTTTCCTAACTAACAACCTCTTCTGTCATTCGTTTATATATTCACAGATATCTTCTTCGGTCGTCTCTTTGTTAACATGAAAATGAACAATGGTGTTTTTTTTTTCTGAAGCTTTAAATTTTTCTGTACTATTAAACGATGCTTTGCCGGTTTTACTCTCTACTCTGTTTCTCAATTTACGTCTATGCACAGCAATCCACTCATTTTCTGGCCTTTTTTCTTTCATTTCACTACTTCTTACCACCTCTGCCATTTTTGTTTGTTTGTTTTTATCTATAGAAGTGTTGGATGCATCAGTTTTGACATGTGTTACTGCTGAGCTACCTGGTGTATTAAACATATTTCTCTGCAATTTTCCATCAATGCATTTCTCGTACAATAGAGAATGGCAAGTGTTTGAAGCTTCAACTACACTTACATTATTAATGTAAGCTGATTCTCCACATATCGAATTGTTGCATTGTTCAGAAATACCAGATAATATGCTCGGCAGTTCAATTGGTTCATTGTGGTAGGTATTACCAATACTTTGAATCGAATCAGTGTTTGAATTCCATTAACGATTTTGTAGATGATTTTCATCAACTGTATTAACCTCTTCAAAATGTGACTTAGTAACATAGTTATCTTTTATTTTCATTATTTCAGCTTGCAAAACTACTAAGCCTTTTAACAATTTTGTAACATCAACATGATCAAATCCACACCGGTGGAAGTTTATGGAGCTCAGTATGCCACAAAATTGGCAACCGGGATCTATTGTTTAAAACTGATATCATATCTTTCAAGTCCTTCAACTTATTTTCTTTGCGCCTTGAATTTAATTTTCACCCAGTTTTGATTGATGCAAACAATAACTTTTTAGCCTCGTCTATCTCATCATCTGAGAAGGCGGAGACGCAAATTCTTATCAAACTTTCCGGTCAATTACATCGTGTCTGTTACGTATAAATGCTAATACCTCAGATATTACAACGTTACAGTTCGTACATTTAATAGTGTTCACAGTCATTATTTTGCGGACGACTTACTTTGAGGTAAAATACTTTGATAAATCTGATTTTTACAAAAATCACAATTTGGAGGTAATTATCGAATATTTTAGAAAATATTGAAATAAAATAGACGTCAAACATGACGTCTATGTTGTATTACATGCATTTTAAATGAAGACTTTACAAAACTAATACAATTATGAAGAAATACCTTAATTGTGACACTAATTTTCTTTTGTTGTACTTATAACAACGAATATGTTAACAAGTATAAATTTTACCTTTGTTAAAACAGAACAGGAGCAGCACAACATTCATGATTATAGAAAATGTGCATTTTCCAGTTTTTTATGTTTCAAAATTATGCATCTTTATCTTAGTAACGACTTAAAAGGGCACTTAACAAAAACTTCAGTTACAATTTTGCATAAAACTTGACTTTCCAACGCAATTATAATCCAGTGTATAATATTTAATGTTGCTGATGGCAAAGGAAAAACAATTCACCTTATCACACACTGTTTTATTCTAACCATTTAAAGCAAAACTAGTCATTAATTGTACTGGTCAGAGCAATTAATTATTAGTTTTGTTTAGTCAGTATTAACAACCCCCGCCGCCTCACGGCAACCACCATCCGCTCTTCACAGCCGGCCGCATCACGGCCCTCAACTTCGGCTGCTTCTCAGCAACCCCGCCCGCTGCCTCACAGCAAGTACCCGTCTCATAGAGACGAAGCCACCGCCTATATACATTAGGGTCAAAGAAAGTGGGCCGAACTACGGTCTGCCCTTTCCAACCGCGTAAAATTCACGGCCAATGATTCCGCCAGTGGGATCAAAATTCAATTAGAGACGGTGCAAGCGCACCGCGACGTCACTAAATATCTGCTCGAGACGGTATTACTATCACACATTCGCGCTCCCGGAAGAGCGCGTCCTTCGAACAGTGGTCAAGAGCTGCCGAAGGAACTGCCAACTCAAGAAATCTTCAATTTATCAAATCGGAGAACATCCCAATTTATTCCGCTCAAAGGCTGTTCCATCCGCGGACAAAAAGCCGTACAACGTCGTCCTTCTGACGCTCGAACGCTCTCCAGAGGGCAAGAAAGTTTACGACCTTAAGCACATAGCGACATCAGTCGCATTTCGTTTAACGCCGCATTCGAACGGCCTCCCAGGGCAGTGCCACAACTGCCAATTATTCGGACACGCCCGAATTGCACGCACGACCCCGTTGCGTGAAGTGCCCTGGGGACCCATGGCACCCCAGACTGCCCGACCTCGCGACTGAAGTCCTAGCCACGTACGAACCGCCGGCATGCGTAAACTGCCAAAGTCCGGACACACGGCCAGCACCTCAGAGGTGCCCCAAGGCGCCTAAGCGGAACCACCTCCCGCTTCCACCATCCCTAGGCGCCACCGGTGCCATCCTCACCTCCTTCCCGCCCCTCCGGCCTGCTCCGGCGTGGAACATTCCCAGCGCTCCGCGTAGCCCCATGCCAGCGTGGCAACAACCGGCCCCGCCTGCGCCGAGCGCTCCGCGTAGCGCGCCGCACCGCGCGCCGCACCTACAAGCGCTCCCCAGCAAGCTAGCCATGCAATGGCAGTCTGGGACTAACACTGATGTGTTAGTTAATACGAGTAGACTTCGCAGAAGTCGATAGGCTCACCGCCGAGTTAGATGCCGTTGGCAACTTCACCGCCGCTTAGCTGTCTCCCAAGTACAGAAACCTTTTTTTTTTTTTTTTTTTTTTTGCCGTTGGAAAAATCCAGCTTACGGATTCCCCGCCACTAAAGGAGGGCAGCGGGGATATGGGGCTCCCGGACCAAGATGGAGCGAGCCGGTATACCCACTAAAAACCAACCAACCGCGGGCACTGATTACAGTCATCAGCGACCCCGGCGCGACGTGGCCCTCTCGGGCCTCTTCTCTCCGGTGTGTTGGGACACCCGGAACGTCGCTTTAGGCGCCGTGCCGGAACGAACAACACGGCGCCCCTCTTGAGCCCTTCTCTGGGCGGCGGGCACCCTCTTGCCGGCCACCCAGGGCTCAGTGTCAGGGGAAGGTTGCGCGCGTACGCCCTCTTCGGCCCTGGCCTTCTTCTGCGGATAGCCAGGGCGCTCACGGCCTCCCTGTCCCTTTCACGCGGCCTCCTTCCGGGCCATCACGTCCTCGCAGAAGCAGGACGGCGCCCCGACCTTTCGCTCTCAAGCATCCTGCGACTACGGCAGGAAGCGAAAGGTCGTCCCACGACTACTACGCAGCTCTCGCGTTGCTCGACCCAGGCTGGACACTCTTCCAGCGTGTGTTGGGCCGTCTCTTCGGCACATACGCCACAGTGGTGGCACTCCTCTGTGGGCTCCCTACCGGCCACGCGGCACAGGTACCTCCCGAAACAGCCGTGTCCCGAGAGAACCTGCGTCGCGCGGAAAGTTAGGGAGCCGTGTCCTCTTTCTAGCCACCACTTTAGAACGGGGCGTATGGCTTCATGGTTTGACGGCCGGCGCTGGGGTGCTCCAGCCGCAGCTCCCACTCCTGTATTGCAAGGGAGCGCAATTCTTCTCTGCGCCCCCTTATTTCTTCCGGGGCTGGCATGCAGCCCCGAGACCTTGCCTCCTCGCGCCAGAAAAAGAGTGACGCGAGGTTTCTGCATCAGGTCCCAGGGCAATGAGCAGCCAACAGGCACGCCCCTCGCCGGAGATGGTCCAGAGCCCCGTACAGCCCGGATCGCCAACACCCTCTGGGTCCTCCTTAGTACTGCTGTACTCTCCTTTTGGAGGTGTCAGCCCCACAGGTGCCCGCACGGACCATGGACCTAACGACCCCGGCGTACAGGCGGCGACAGGGCTGCTGGGTCCTCCAGTATTGGGGAGCAGTCTGCCGAGAGCTGCCGCTGCTCTCGCCACTCTAGGCGCGAGGCGCTCAAAATGGGCCAAAACTTCCATCGGTGGTCTGGGACTGGGCCGAGATACTTCATCGTCGGCTTGACGTCGACGCGGACGCCGCAAACGATAATGTGGGCGTCCGCAGGTAGGCGCTACCGGGCCCGTAAAAGTAAATGGCCTCGTTTTCGGCGCCACCTCTGTCCTAACCGCGATGCGCCCAGTGCCAGAGCGACCCCGGCGTGGCGAGAATCGCAGCCCTGCGAAAGTTGGTGCCACGGGCGGTGACGAGGTGTCGTCCGCGTAACAAGTGACGTCGACACCCTCGATATTGCCGCCAGTACCAATCAAACCAACGTTCCACAGAAGCGGTCCCAACACCGACCCTGCTGGAACTCCACGACACCTCGATGGTCCGGAGCCCATCTCGGCATCGGGAACTCGATACGTCGATGCGACAGGTAGGCCCCGATCACCCTTTGCGGGTAGGGAGGCACCCCGTGGTATCGGGCGCCTCCTTTATGCAGGCCCAGGGCAGGGTGTTAAATGCGTTGGCGATGTCGGTGACACCGCCAAAACACCCTCACCCGAGACACCGCATCCTGCGTCAGGGACCTGACCCACAGCACCGCGTGGACGGTCGACCGGCCCTTGCGGAAACCATACTGCCACTCCGCCAGGAGTGGACCGACGTGCTCCAGGTGCTGGACGATGCGGCCGCCGATTCTCTCAAAGGTTTTCCACATCGTCAATCAGCATGATCGGCCTGTAGGCGGAGGCGAGTCACGAGGACGCCCCTCCTTTGGATGAGGACAGGTCTGCCTGTCTTCCACCTCTGTGGTATTAAGGCTTGAGCCAGACAGGCGAAAACATCGCCCTCACTCTGGGCTCCAGGGCGTCCCCTAGAGCCAGCGCCAGCGCACGTCCCGGAATGCCATCGGGACCCGGGGCGGTGCGTTTTCCTTTCATTTAAGAAGGGCGCACCGAACTCTCCGGGGTGACTTCTGGCGCTTCGGAACTGGGTCGACCTCATCCGTGCCATTTGGGACCATCGAAGGTGCCGTGTGCTCCTCCGCTGTGGAATAAAGCCTCGGCGATAGCCCAACCAACTGCGGCGCCAGACTCTCGGTGAGTGGGGGCCGAGGACGAAGTCTATTCATCACCATTTTGTGGGCCCCCCACGGTCACTGTCTAGCGCCAACACTCCTCTCTGGCCGCGGCGATCGCCTCGCTATTCCCACTTTGAGAGCCATCCTTTTGCTGCTGAAAGAGGCGAAGCAATTCGGCCTCAAGGGCCGGGTCCCTGCGCCGTCGTCCACGACAACGGGTGTACTGGCGCCGTGCCAGATGCACTCTCTGCGCATCGCGGCGATTTCAGGATTCCACCAGTACACCCGGCGTTTAGAGGAGACGTTTGGCCCGGGACATCGACGCGTCCACACCTGCGACATTGCGTCCCAGAGCCTGTGCCTCCCCTCCACATCGACAATGTTGGGCGCAGAAACCCCGACTGCTATGCCGCCTCTTCAGCTGCTCTCGGTCCAGGCTTCCGAGGCGCCACCTGGGCTTCGTCCCTCGAGGTCGGCCAGGGCCGGTAAAGGTGTCTGGAGGGCGGAGACCCTGAATCGGATGTAAAGATGATCCGACAGGGTCTCGACGCCCGTCAACACCTTCCAGCCCTGTATTCGGCGAGCCAGGGCGGGGCTGGCGAGACGATACATCACGATCGACCGCCCTGGGCTCGAACACGTGTTTACCGAACCCTGTTTAAGACCGACAGCCCGTCCTCCAGGAGCCACTCCTCCAGTGTTCTTCCCCGCGCGTCTGCCAGGTGAACCCCAAGCCGGTGATTTGGCGTTGAGATCCCCGCGACCAGCACGGAAGAAGGTCCGTAAGAACGGATCAGTGACCCCAGTCGGTCTAGGTAGCCCTCGAAGTCGGCTAGAGATCTGTTGGGAGAAAAGTACGCTGAAACGACGAATTTCTCCCAACAGAGCGCCGACGAAGCCTGGACCTTTTTTCACGTCCCTCGGTTGAGGGGACCCGCGCAGTCCCACAGACCACTGCCGCAGTGTCGGACGGGTCCCCGGCCCAGTTATTGCCGGGGAACGTAATCGGTTCCGACACTACGGCCACCTGATCGACCACTGCGCCATGCTCTGAAACAAGAGATCCTGAGCTCTGGCGCAGTGGTTCAGATTTGTCTGCGGATGCTCGGCGTGGCCATCTTTATTCGACGGCCATTTGAGTCCCCTCAGCCGAAGCGCTGGGCTTGGGCACCTGGCTTCCAAGCCAGGCCTCTCCTGTTGTTCGCCTCGTGTCGGGTTTGGTGGTCGTCAGGCCACTCCCCAACTTATGGCCAGCTGGTTTGTTGCCGCCGCGCACAAGATACAGTGCGGCGCGGCCTGCAACCTCTGCTTTGGTGCCCAGCTGGCACAGCTGTAGCAGAGCACTGCTGCGGTCGACGCCGTTGGCTGCTCCGCTACGTGCCCGATTTCAAAACGGTGAAGCAGCGCATCGGACGCGCCGCAAGCAGTTTTACCTGCACTGAACACCACCCGATCAGGAGGCGCCCACCGTCAATAATTTTTGGTGGCTGCCACGGGCAGCGCACTCACTACCCAAGACCCGTGCGGTCTTGGCGGATTTCTCCGACTTTAACGGAGGTGACCGGGCAGCTGCCTTTTTGCGCTACCGCCTCAGCCACCTCCGTCTTATCTACAGAATCGTCCAGGCCCGAGATGCGAAGATCTGCGCACTTTTCGGGCCTGGATATATCTATCTCAGGATCAACCTTTGGCCTTTTCGCCGCTGGCGGCCCCCGGAACTTGAAGGATTCGGGCCCCCGTTGCCGCTTGGCGGAACCGGAGGCCGTCAATTCCAATGTCCTTCAAATTATACGTTTTCTTCGCCTCCTGGAGGATGCCAGAATAAGTGACCCCTTTTTCCGCTGCGCCCGGCTGCAGCTTTATTACTACAGCCGACGGTAGGGGCCTTGAGTTTTGGCATCCTCTTCTTTGCTGCGTCGCTTTAGGACCAGCACCAGGCTTAACGGTTTACGGCGTGACACCAGAGTCCACCCATCCGTGGGATGCTCTGGTGCCGCCGACTTTGTTGCCGCTTGCCCAGCGCTGGTCGCACCCTGGCCTGGGTTGGTCCGGGGGCCCTTCTTCTTCCCCTTTTTGGCCTTCCCTTTTTGGGGAAGACTTGCAGGGGGCCCATCCTTCGGCGTTGCGGTCCTTTTTGCCGCTGCGGCCACCGGCGCTGCACGTAGTGGGGCAGCAGGGGCAGCAGGGACAGCAGGGGGAGCAGCTGGCCTCACCACTGCCGCAAACGTTTGGGCCACCCTTTTATCGGCGGCCAGCGGTGGACGGAGCCGCTTCTCCGGCAGGAGGCGGTCCGCTATATCATCGCGGTGGGCCTGCAACATTGGGCCCACCATGTCCACGATGAGGCGCCTCAGGATTTGTTCCAAATTCGTAGGCAGTCCCTCAACGTTGACATCGTCCATAGCGGCGGCCTTCAACTGCCGGTTCTCCTTTTCCAGCGGTCTGAGACGTCGCACTTCCTCTTCGAGGCCTCACCCGAGCTTCTGAGCTCTTTTGTCAGCCAGTATTTGCGGATCTCGGCCGACTGGAGTGGAGCGCATCAATCCACCAATTGTTTTACGGCGGAGGGCACTCTTTAAGGGCACGTCAGGGTGCCCTTCAGGTTGCCGGATTTTGGAGCAACCTGGGAGATGATCTCGATTTCTGAGCGCCATCTCCTTGCATCCTCCGCCGTCAAGGCATTCTCATCTAGCCTCTCGCTCCCTCGAGCGGCTCTACCATTTCCTCGAGCGTGCGATCCTTTTCCGCACGCTCTGCTGCCCTGGGCCTTCTTCGTTTTGCCAGCAGGACCAGATCGGTGGTAGGGTCCGCTGGCTGCCGCTGTTCGACCGCGATCTCGCAGCTGTCGCGGTTGGGCGTTTGAAAACGCCCACGTTCATCTCAGGGGCATCAGTGGAGATGCAGGTGGCCCTCTTCTTCCGCCGCTACCACCTTGTGCGCCGGCTGGTCCCCTCGCTGGAAGACTCGCTTTGAGTACCAGCCGTGTCTTCTCTAGTGCGCTTCCTATAAGGAATTTGAGGAAAACCCGCGCCTTCACCATCGGAGAGCCGGTCCTCACCTGGTCCGCGCCTCTCCCTGCTGAATCGGAATCAAAGTTTCGCCATGTTCGTTTTGTGTTTTTGTCTCCTTTTTGTATGATTTTATGTTTTCCTAATAAATCCACGAGAGTAGGTAAGAAAGTCCACCGGGCCAGGGACCATGTGCACCGGTAACCCTAAATACGCCTGGGGGCAGGGAAGTACCCAGGTGGGCCGCTAATGGCTGGTGTATCGTTCCAGCCGCTCTTGCGAGCACCTGACGCCACGTACCACAACGCCGAGATCAACGGTTTTTAGAGGTTGTCTCCTCGCGGTCCGGCCAATGAAGGCGGGACCCTCAGCACTGCCGCAGGCCGCGAGACGTGATCCACGACACCCACGACAGGCCGAGATCGCCCGGTGTTCAGGCAAAGCCGAGTGCAATCACCGGACGAATCACACCAGTCCTCTCGGGGACTTCCATTCCACATCTCGCACTTTACCCTTTGCCCCAATTCCCACACACATTCATACCTTTGCTCTTTCATACCTTTGCTCTTTCATACATCACGCTCGGCGAGGCTCAGCGCACTCGCGAGGGTAGACCGCTCGCATCCCGTGTTCCCTCTTAACAAAGAGGGCTACAGGGAGGAGGGTCTGAGACCCGCCACAACAGGCTCACCTCTGGGAGCATCTGCTCCTCACACATCTCCACCCTTTAACGGAGCAGAGACGCAGCACCCCTGTCAGTTTCTGTCCGCGCCGGCCGAGCCGTCCCCCATATCTGGGGGCGTGCCCCTATCTGCAACCTGGGGACGCGCCGGATGGGAGATCTGACAACTCCACCCGAGGTACAGAAACCTAATCAGAACTTATTCGTGGGAACTAAATGGACTACCCTACAACTTTTAGAAACAACGGCCCGGGCCGCGTAAAGCCACGCGCATTTAATTTAGCCTTTTTACGCAAACGGTCTCGCGAAACAAACGACCGAGTCAATGAATTCCTTCGCGAAACGACGGAGACATTCTACTGGTGCAGGAGACATTCTAAAAGCCCGGAAGAGGAGATCCGAAGATTGCTAATTTTAATATCATGAAATGACAGGACCGGCGCTTACACGGCGGCACTCTCATTTATTATAAAAAGTCACTCACTGCGTAGCAATCGACACGCCGTCGAATCTAGAGCATTTAGAAGCCTCGATCTGCAGGCTAGCCCTGACAGGTCACGCGCCGATTACAATAGCTTCGGTATATTTACCATGCGGACACCTCACGCATCATTCAATCCGACTTCGAGACGCTTTATCCTTAGGAGACCCGTCATCCTCGCCGGCGATTTCAATACAAAGCACACCCGAGTGGAACTCATACACTACAAATCCACGGGGTCTAGCATTAGACGGAATTATCTGATAAACTCAATTTCAGTGTGGTTGCGCCGTTGATGCAAACACACTTCCCACACTAGTGGGACATCGACCGGATGTGCTTGATATTGCAATCTTACAAAACGTCAATCTCGCTCTTGGAGCATAGAGGTCATCGACGACCTAACATCCGACCACCGTCCGTGCTCTTAAAGCTAGGACCTTCAAATCATCCAAACACAGTTCTTAGAACTAAAGTCGACTGGCATAAGCCAAGTACAGCTAGACTCTACTAGCTCACCTCATTTAGACACCATACCCTATACCCTAAGCACCGCTCAAGACGTGAATCTCGCCGCTCGCGTTTCACAAGTCATGTTCAAAAGTGTCGTCGAGGACTCCTCGAGGCAAATCCGTGGAGGAAAGCCCCGCTGGGCGCTTGCCAAACGACATCAGGACCTCTTGCGACGCAAGAGGCCGCGATTCGCGCCACGATTGATCAACCGAGCGGAACCGAGGCAGGCTACGCGCCGCTTGAACATCGGTCAAGACGCGCCATAGCTGAATTCAGGAACGATCGGTGGGATCACGATCTGAGCAACCTCCATCCCTCCCATAGCAGCCTTCTGGCGCATTCCTAAAAGCCTCAAAGGCGGCGGCAGCCATCCACCTATGCCGCCACTCATCCAACCCGACAAGCCCCCAGCGTTTCTCGATGAAGAAAAAGCCGAATGTCTGGCCGACAGTCTCGAGGCTCAATGCTCGCCCAGCTCAACCGGTGAGCCGCTCATCTCCGCAAGGTAGAGAGCGAGGTTGACCGGTTGACGCATCTACCCCACGCGACGTACTCACACCGTAACGGAGGCGAAGTCGAATCGATAATCAAAAAGCTTAAACCACGGAGCCCCGGGCACCGATGGCATATCAAACCGCGTCATAAAGATTCTTCCGACTCACCTTATCAACCTACTGGTCCTAATCTATAACGCAGCTCTTTCCAAGAGTATTTTTCCAAACACTTGGAAGGACGCTGAAGTTCATAGGCTTCCTCAAACCAGGAAAACCTCCCAACCAACCAACCTCCTATCGCCCTATTAGCCTGCTTAAAGGCTTCGGGAAAATCTACGAAAGATTAGTTTTGACCCGCCTACAGGACTTTATGCAGGCTAATGGGCTTCAATCAGTCCAATTCGGCTTTCGGGCCAAACATTCCTGCACATCAAAGTGCACCGCATCACGGCACATTAAATCCTGCATGTTACGGAGACAACACACTGGAGCGCTTTTCCTCGACGTGGCGAAGGCGTTCGACAAAGTATGGCACGACGGGCTTATATACAAGTTATATAAGCTCGGCGTGCCAGACCGTCTCGTACTCATCATACGAGACTTTCTCTGGAAACGAACGTTCCGATACCGCGTCGAGGGATCGAAATCTCAACCTCACCCGCTACTAGCCGGAGTTCCACAAGGCTCGTACTTGGTCCTGTCCTATTCACCCTTTACACCCTGACATCCCACATAATCACAAAGTAAGCACCGCCTTGTTCGCAGACGATGCCATCTTTCATCAGTACATGTCCTTCCATAATCCAACGACGCCTCCAAATCGCAGCCAGTTGCTTCGGCGACTGGTTTCGACGTTGGAGAATCGAAATAAACCCTTCCAAAAGCGCGGCAGTCTTGTTTACCAACAGAATGCCGACGATCCCTCCCATGATCCGACTCCTAGACTACCCAATACCATGGGTAGATAAAATCAAATACCTCGGGTCACCTCGATAAAACCCTCAGCTTCCGGCCCGCACATCAAGGCAGGTCAAAAACAGAGCGGCCTACGTCCTGGTCGCCTGTTTCCTAATAAATCCAGAGCAAGCTATCTCTGCGCAACAAGGTGTTGCTCTACAAAACAGTTATCCGTCCCATCATGACTTACGCCAGTCCGGTGTTTGCTCATGCATCCGACAAAAACATCCACAAACTCCAAACCCTGCAAAACAGGTTCATACGCAGGGCCACGGGTGTGCACTGGTGCGTGCGCAACCTTGACCTGCATGTGGACCTGGAATTGCCCTCCATACATCAACTTTTGAAACAAGCATCTATCCGATTTTTCGACTCGGCTTCGCAACATCCGAATGAACTGGTACGTAGCGCCGCCGCTTACATCCACGCAAAAACGCGTCCTAAACAGGAAACACGCCCGTTAGGCGACCGCGCCACATACTCACGATCGGACGACGATATAACGATCGTGCAAGCACGTGTTAAATCGCATTATCGAAACACTTTTGCCCTCGCCGCCGAGGGCAAACGCACCCATACACAGATATCGGCACGTACCAGGCCGATTTTCACCAATTAGATAGAGCGGTCTCTGGCTTAAAATTAACATGTCCTAAAAGCAACTGATCGGCCGAGGTTCGGCCACCAGGGCGCCCTCGATACATGTTGCTAACGGGTTAACAAAGGATCAAAAAGCGACTAACTGAGCCGAGTTCAGCCTCCTGGGCACCCTCGATTAGATCGCTGACGGTTTTCAAAAATAGTGGCAGCCAGGCCGGGGTCTCCCTCTGGGGACCCTCGAGCTAAGCCAACAAATTAAGAGGTGAAAGCCTGCGCACGCTTAAGTTGCACAGCCCTCGACTCCGCCGGGTTGAATGGTTAACTCCACCAACGAAAGTCATCGAGATAAACGTTAAACGATCAGTATTAACGAGCTTTTACTAGACATTTGGTATTGCCAATTTCTATGGGCGTCGGTGACCACTTTCCATCAGGTTGTCCGACTGATCATTATCGCCTGCGTAGCCAATAAAATAAAAGAAAGGACAAAGTACTATTAATAGATTAATGATATCAATTATCATAACACAAATGCCACTCATACTTATCAATCTTTTATTTGTCTATTCTACTTAGAACTTAACCAAAACTGT
The DNA here is from genome assembly GCA_029286875.1 of Lamproptera curius. NCBI lineage: Eukaryota > Metazoa > Arthropoda > Insecta > Lepidoptera > Papilionidae > Lamproptera > Lamproptera curius. Next base: position 473,793 of record JAGSMT010000050.1, on the reverse strand, counting down.
CACGTCCATATAATTTGTCACACACCTAATTCGGCAATGTCAAAACTTAAGAATTGTACCAAAGGGACTGTCCATAATATATGCTTTCTTTTCCTAACTTTTAAGAGCAAACTGAAAATTACGTTAAATGTCAATTAAATGTTTATAAAATTCTGTTTCAGTTTAGTAAAAAAGTCTGTTTTTCCGACAACAAATAAGATAAAAATGTTTGTCTAACATCCAAAAAGGAAAAAAAATCATATTTATTTATGGCACTCGCGGTGTAAACTATTTTAATGTTACATTATTGAGCGATTCACAGTATCACAAATTTTATGCATTGAAATGGAATTCTACGCATAAACCCAAAATTTTTATTTATATTCATATTTTATTAATATTTATCCATTTTTATGTAAAAGAATTTTTACCACCCCCCGTGAAACCTAGAAAACCCGTTGATTTTCTAGGTACGCTAGATTCCGCATATAAATTATTGACTTAAAAGCTATGGTAAGGTCTTATAGTAAAAGTAAAGGCAACATTGCGATATAAAAAAAATTATTCGGAAGTTTAAATTTGTCCATCTTTTTATTTCTTTATATGATCTAGTATTTTTACACCTGATAGGAACTAATGATTTCAGTATCTGATACAAAATTATATTGTCTATAAGAAAATCTGACAGGAAGTTATCTTGTACATTTAAGAAATGTTACCCTCAAATGTAAATAAAAATATTTTTACGATTTTACTGCAGTTATATACAATTGTACCGTATTGTTTTTTTTTGTTAGTAATAGCACGTATAATCTACTCTGCCATGAAGTGCTACTCCTGCCTTTGTTTAGAGTTATCCGTTGAACTTCCGAATGCCCTAATTACTTGGGCAACGCAGCATTATTCCATTAACTAAACTAATTTAAGTGGTCTCATACTCGTAACGTTAAATTTAAATGACGCAACTAATAATTTACATTAACTACGTATTTTTTTTAGAAATTTTGACAGAGGATATTATAAAAGTCCTTCCATTTCCGAACCGGTGGTAGCTTATTTGATAATTAAAAAGAAAGTGTAATGCATCCATATTGAATGAAGATAATGGACTTTGACTTTGATTTGGTTAACAAACATTAAACAACTGAAATTTCGATCCACAACGCAAAAGTTAAACAGCAATTGATTGGCGGATTCGTTTCAAGTCAATGTGCACTGAACTTTGAACTTTGAAACTTCCATATGACCTGGATACACTATTGCATTAACAGATTGATCCAAAGGACAAGTAATCTAACTGGTTCTACTCAGATCATAAATCAGTAAACAATTTTAAAATTAAGATTAAGATTCTCTGTTTTTTACTTTATATAAACATAATTTTGTGCGACATACTTATATAACAAGGTTACAATCGTTTTAAAAAAATGTTTTGATTTAGTCCTATGCTGAATGGCAGCCCTCGCAAGTACCTGTGTGCGGAAGCGTTGTCGTGAAGAAACAGCACCCCCCTTGAAGGTTCCTTCTAGTTTTCTCTTTAATGGCTGTCACTAACTTGCGAATTAAATCTGCATAATATTGGCCCGTAATAATGGTTTCATACTCCAGATAATCAATCAAGAAAGGCCCTTCTGAGTCCAAAAATACGGTATATATATACCAGCCGGTGCCATGGTATGATACTTTCTTGGAGTCGTTGATGATGGTCGTTTCGATTGCGAAAATTGATGTTATGTCTCGAGATCAAAATATTGGACGTAACAATGTTCATCTTCCACGCTCAATTACCCTACTCGAAATTGAAAAGCTACCTTGCGATTGTGGAATACGGTAGAACAGACTCTCCTAATGCTGCCTTATAATAGCAATGAATCTCTTGTGTCGTAATTTTTTTTAAACAGAGGTATTTCTCATTCCATCTCTCTTACTCACTTTTCTTGTTATTTCTCCTCGTACATACTGGCATCGATATATTCAAACCTTCTCTTTTAAGACCTATAAACTAAATAAAATCTTTAATACAGTATATACAATGTATGTGTAACACATATTCACTTCATACAAATTTTACCATACTGCTAGTTAGTCATCATTGTCATCACCATCAGCCTGTATTAGTCTACTGCTAGACATATGCCTACCCAACTGCATGGCTGCCTGCCGTACTGCCTCCGTAGCCTAGTGGTATTGGCGTTTGCTTTAGAAATCGGAGGTCGTGGGTTCGAATCCTGCAGGGACTCAAGAAATTTTCGTTGTTGTTTCCTAGTTGTTAGGACAGTTTGGGCCGATCACTCAATTGTCTGAAAAGTAAGATGATCCATCGTCGGATGGGCATGTAAAAGGCGGTCCACCACCAACCAGCATTGGACCAGCGTGGTGGGATACGGTCCAAAACCCCCTAATGGATAGGGGTGTATTAGGAGAGGCCTATGTACAGCAGTGGCCTATCAAAGGCTGATGATGATGATGATGATGAAGGAATGCATGGCCTCCCCTAATGGAAAACGGTCCAAAAACCCTCTAATGGTTCTCCATTATATTTATTTAATAAAGTTTTTTTTCGATTCCAAACCACACCAAATTAATTATTTTTTTTTAATTTTCTAGAATTTCTTTTTACAGTAGGTAACATAAACATAGAACAAACATATGTTTTTTGTTTATGTAATGTAGTTACCTTAGCAGCAAAAAATTGTTTTTGAACTTAATCTGATACTATTCAGTCGAGAATTTTTTACGCCGAGGAGTTCGAAAAATTCCTGGTTAATTGGTTTTAAACCATTCGTTATTGTTTCACAGAAAAAAAATGATGTTTAAAAGTTATCTTGTAGTTTGTTGTACCATTTTCCTTTCGTGTTTATAACTCACAACTACATAACAATTTGGATTGGGTCGTATAAGATTAAATTCGGCCCAAATTGCCCTTACCAACTAGGAAACAACGATAAAAATTTTTTGAGTTCCCGCAGGATTCGAATTCTATTTTGATATCGAAATTCTAAAGCACAGGCCTATACCACTAGGCTACGGAGGCAGTCGGATAATAGTAGAGTATATTATAAGAATGTTGTTTTGAAAAAAAAAATCTTACCATAGTTCTATTATAAAATACACTGGTTGTAAATATTGTTGCGAAAGCTAAGCGGCCTACAATTTTGCAGTTTAATTTAACTAACTTCAGAACAAGCGATTATGACATCTGTTTACTGGCTGTTAACAAAATATATAAATTTGAATTAACTTTATCTGTTATAATCTGTTGATCGCCCTAATTAAAATTCTCCATTAAGAATTTTTTATTTTGAACCAATGTTATATGATGATCTGAGTCCTTTTGTCTTGTAAATTATTAATAAATACATTTTATCTCTGATTAACACTACATATTTTTAATCTTAACAATATAACTAAGTTAAGATAAGTTGAGACGATCATAATTTATGTAAAAATTATTTTATCATAATGTTTTAAAACGCTGTTAAGTCTCTTTAATTTTCATCTCTGGAAAAAATTGCAGATATATTCAAAATCTAAAAGATGTTTGATTTACTGTTTTAAGAATTACTTACTTGTAATGTTCATCTTCTCTTAATGTTTCTATGACAAATACCAATTGAACTTAAAGAAAATATGATGAGAGCTATAATTTAATGCTTTGAAGGAAAAAAAGACAATCACAAGCTATGTTTTTTAAACTCTAAATTATGTACATGTATTAAGGAAATGTGGAAATGTGTAGGAATGGTGGTTAAGGGAAAAGGTAATAAAGTGTTTTTATTTTTCTTAAGTCAGTTTACAAAATTTTTAATTACGTACTCAGTGTAAACAAACTACTCAAAAATTACCTGACTAAGCGAGATTAATTTATCTTTACATATCAATATAAATTATACATATACAGGGTGGCCCATAAGTCCTTTGAAAAGTAAAATTTGAATAAAACGAACAGGGCGCGCGTGAGTGGTGCAGGGGAAGCGGGGGGAGTAACGTGGGAATTTAGTCGCGATGGAGCGTTTTACCGGAGCGGACCGTGCGTTTTGTGTGCGCGAGTTTTATAAAAACGACAATTTGGCAACCGTTGCGCAGCGTAAATTTCGAGAACACAAAGGTTTACACAACTTTGACGACACTCCAACTCTTCAAACGATTAAGAACTGGGTTGCTAAGTTCGAGGAGACCGGTTCGACGTTAGATAAACCGCGGTTGGGTTGCCCAAGGACGTCACGTACGGAACAAAACATAGACACAGTGACGCTTACGAGTTGACTGGTCAAGCTCGTAGAGTTGACTGGTCGGCGCGCAGAGCATTAAACATATCCAGGGACATCGTTACAGCGGTTTTGAAGAAGTTACATATGCACCCTTACAAAATTCAGTTGGTTCCAGAATTGAAAGAAACTGACGGTATTCAAAGACAAAATTATGCAGAATGAAATGTTGAATCAGTTTACTTCCTTCAATAACTAATGTTCTCTGACGAGGCTCATTTCCATCTTAACGGGCATGTTAGTAAACAAAATTGTCGCTATTGGAGCCCCATCAATCCAAAACATAGCATCAAAAGCCCTTACATAGTCCGAAAGTGATTGTTTGTGCCGCTAGGTCAACCCATGAGTATCCTAGGGCCTTACTTCTTTGAGGATGGCAGAGGGCGCAGTTACTGTTACGTCGGGCAATATGTGGCTATGATCGAAGAGTTTTTCATACCAGGATTGCAAAACTTTTCAGGGTTTGATGCCAGGACGTGGATACAACAGGATGGAACCACTTCTCACACCTCTCACTGCTAGCCCGTTGTCCGTCAACTTTTCCTGTCAAAGTGATCTCTAAGAGGAGTTTCCTGGCCTCCACGTAGTCCAGATCTGACCCCGTTGGATTTTTTGTGAGGCTACCTTAAGGCTAAAGTATACGACACAAACCGTGGTCAATTGTGGCCCTAAAGAAAACATCCGCAGAGAAATGACAAGACATTTCAGCAGTGACGTGCCGCGCAGCCATCGACAATTTTAGACGTCGTTTGCAAGAGTGCCGTGATCGCAACGGATTACATTTAGAAGATGTTATTTTTCTAAAAATAATTCACGTTTTAAGCTTTTTTGTAAATAAAAATTTGAGTAGTTTATAGTTTTACTTTAATATTTTTTTTTCGTATCGAAAGGACTTATGGGCCACCCTGTATATTTAATAATTCCATTTTGCTAAATCAAGATATAAATAGACCATCCACTCTTTTTACATTTAAATATACGTGTACAATAGAAGTGCACAGTGATATATTAAACAAAGCTAAGCTTGCGATATTGTTTCAACTCACTCTTTAAACTTCCGGATGACCCATTTACTTCAACAACGATAGTAAAATCTATTAACATAACAAACTTCTGTATTTAACTGTAAATGAAAATTAAAATATACTTAAGTAAACAAAATTTTGATGATACGGCAGCTCCTGTGTGTATCAAGCACAAATACAGGAGATGCCACATCATCAAAATTAATAATGCTCGAACAAACTAATGACGCTATTAAAAAACAAACTCACATTAGCTTCGCTTCTATGGTATACAGTAATCGCAAAATCTACTAGCCACCACAAGGTAGGTTTTTTAGTGAGTCTTAGCTGAAATACTGATTTATACCCACTTAATAACCAACGGTTGTTTCCTTTTCAAGTCACTGCAGCTGGGGCCGCGGGCACTGATAAACAGTCTTTAGCGACTCCGGCGCGACGAGACTCTCGCAGGCCTCTTCTCTCCGGGTGTGTTGGGATACCCGGACCGTCGCTTTAGGTGCCATGCCGGAACAAAAAGCACAGCACCCCCTGTGGACACCCGCGGTCATCAGTCCCTTGCTAGCTTGGTTGTAAAGCCAGCTGAAGCAGACTTCACGGCACGGCATAATCCATACGCTGGGCAAGTTGCTCAAAGCTTCCGTATTATATCCTATGATCAGGCTTAAAAACACATCGATAAAAAAAGAAGTAGATATTATTCAAACCTTTCCTTTTGAATATATTATACTGTACAAAACTCACAGCACTCAAAAGTCTACTTCACAAAAGTAATTAAAAGATTCTACAATTGAAATACAGACATATAAAAGCGACTACATGTACAATAAAAGCGAACAACATTTTTTAAAGGATGTGACGTCCCGACAGATGTTTGTACTCGCTCTTTAAACTTCCGTATGACCCGGTTACTTCAACAATGATATACTAGTTTATTAACGGAACTCTCTTTAGTGACGTCACCTCGTTTAAGTATTTAGAAAAGCAGAAAGGTTTAAATTGCAAAATATTTGTTACAACTGAATTCAAACGTTTTTATTGATTGGCGACTAATGCAACATTGCTTTAAAGTTCATGTGTTATTAATTTTCTTCATTCTTTTTTGTAAAACATGTTGTGGCAAATTAATGTTTTACTGTTTTTATTTACGTCATCTATTGATCATTAGGTTACATAGTATTTCTTAATTAAAAAACTTTACTGAGGTCTTTTTTGTATGCAATTAAAATTTGTATACAGGTAAAATGAAATAGGTTTAACACCTTAAAGAGACGTTAAAAATCAAATAAACGGTAAGTACACATAGTGCAAAAATTTGTTTTATATTAATATAAGCCAATTCAATTTTGTAGTGAAAGCTGAGCAGCTTACAGTATCAGGTTTTATGATTGACGCTTATTGTATTTCTCACTTAGTGCTTTTATTTATGCGCCTTAAATTCTTACTCAAAGAAAGTAATTTAAACATCTTGATAAAGTTCGTTCCAACAGAATATGAGCATAAATTACATATAATACTTTATAAATTTCAAGCTAATAATTAAGGCTTCGCCGAATTTATTGCATCAAAATTTTGATAAATATTATAGGCAAAAACATTATGTTATTATTTTTATTATTAGTTTTGAAATAAATATAATTATAGAATGATGACAGATACCAAAATAATGTTTAATAGAAGTATTCAATGCAAAAGAAAGAGCTAAGAGGGAAGAGGCGAACAGACCAACCAAACGTAACCAAATGTATTAATAAACAAAAGTTAAATATCATAAACCCCTAGGGGGTGTAGGAAGGCCTATGTCCAATGGAAAAAAAAAAGTCCACCTTTATATACAAAAATAACTTTTAAAATTGTTTTACTTTAATTAGTATCCATACGATAAACCTTATATAAATGTATTTATTTCAAAATGTAAGTCAAGTATTTATCATCACTTTCCAAGTTAAGCTTTGATTACTTTCGAGCTAAATTATGTTATATAAAACAATGGTAAGTTGTTTAAAAGCCCAGATACAAGGAAAACCAAACATCAGTATAAATTTTTAATAGCTATCTTACATTTCAAAAGATATATATATTATTAAAGTAAATTTTATATTTGAGATATCCTACAAGATACAAAGATTAAATAATAATTTTAAAGACAGTTTTGTGATTATTATTCTAAATACCTTCTCCTATATTGTATGATAGCCTACATCAATATGCCAAGGGAAAGCAACCTTTTTTCTTGACCATTTTTGTGTCGATACCTTACCAAAAGATGTTATGTATTTATTATATAGGTATATATATATATATTTATACATATATTTACCCCTAGGAATGTCGCCCTTTTTCTATATGTGCTCAAAAAGACTTAAAACTGGGCTTAAATAACTTAAATTCTAGACAGAACATCGTTAAAGAGAGAGTTAAGGAAGCGAACAAGCAAAAGACGATTTTAAAACAACTAGCTAAAACTAAAGGCTTCACTGCCATAGATACTTCGATATTTATCGGAACATTACTTAAAATTATTTTGTTTCTGAACTCTTCAAATTTTATACTTGTTGAAAATATCCTACAATTATGTGCAGTAAGTGGGTATAGTGTTATTCAAATGTAAAGGTCCTCGTTAGGTATAGATAGTATTTCGATAACTAAGAGAATGTAGATAAGAACTTCGTGTAGTTATGTATTTCTGCCGCAATATAATAATTTTTACAAATGTTTTTATATAGCGGAAACTTAACAGCTATAGATTAAATCATGAGGCACACTAAAAATATTATTAAAACACAAACTACTCTTATAAAACTGTCCACATTAAGTTGTGTATTACATCTGACTAAGAAATGCTCACTTGCAGGCTCTTAACCCTTCTTATACCTGCCCTTACCAGCTTTCATTAGATTCAATTATAGTCTTATGCTACATCAAAAGCGGACGTCGTAAAAAAAAAAAGAGTAAAAGCTGAAGCTTAATTAGCCTTTTCATTACATCTACCATAATCGAAAGTTCATTAACAATTTTCTATTACAGTACAGAATATATAATATTTTTTCTTTTATAAATGCGTTTTAAAACTTTTTTGTGTTCTTGTTTCTAAATGGGTACTACTTTGTTTTTTTTTTGTTATTAAAATAAACAATAAAATAGATTAAATTTAGTTAACTAGACTTTCCCGCATAAATCGCAGGATGTTTTAGTCTTCGGTAACCTATGTCCACCCTATATTTTATTATTTAATGTTATATTATAAAAACTTTAATAGAACCACTCAACAAGCCCTTTCATGGACACACACACTTTGTATATCTATCGATATTAGTGTTTTAGGAGAGGAGAAACTGAAGTTATTAAACATATGAATATATTTCAGTTGCTCTGTCCTACAAATTTCCTCGGAGGTCAGTGAAACAGAAAAGTTAGGTAGAAACAATTTGGAAGCCATACTTTTGGTCCGCATGGTTATTGGGAATTATTAGGAATCAATTGTCAGGTGGGTAGGTCCCCTTTCACAGGCGACCGTATGGGGTTATGCCACCGCGGTGCCTTTTTCTGCCAGTGTTTGTAGTGTGTAAAGCACTACTTTGTTCGGGTTTGAACGAACAACATTCTATATCCTAGGCAGGTTTGGTTGCCGATGTCCATAGGCGTCGGTAACCATTTTACATGAGGAGGCCCGACTGTTCGTCCGACTTCGTTGGCAGTAAAATAAAAAAAAGTTTATTTTCTTTTACTGCCAACTTTCCTTACTATTAAATTCTTAACGCAAAAAATATTCAATCTTGCAACGAACAGAAGACCTTATAAATAATAATTGAATGTAATATTAAATTATAACAAAAATTAAATTATAACAAAAAAAATCCAATGCATACGTCTCTCGAGTGGTATAGAATATAAACGGATTTACGACTGCTCTTATTTAAACATTAAATTACTTTACTACGTATTCTTTCGATAGGCATAACGTAAAGCCAAAATCGATTTTAAACACATGTTTGTGCAGGTGGCCCGAGGGTTAAGGCGTTGGACCTTTAATAATGTCTCTGCAGTGGGTTCGAATCCCATCCTCGTCGATATGAATTTTGTTGTTGAATATTATTATTATTATTTTTTAGCAGTTGTCAAAATCAGACCAGCCATTTCAGCGATTAGTCGAATCAATCAGACATACCATACGCCAGACAAAAATTTAAAACAACGTGTTTTCATTATATGTCGTTTTATGTCATGTTATTTAAGTTATATATCACAATGTAATAATTTAAAATTGCTTATTTTATTCTTACAAGCACAACCTAAATTTTTTTTCATTTGTTTAGATAACTGTAATTAACAAATATCACTAACACTTAGTGTATATACAATACGCTGTTTACAATATTTGTAAGCTATTACCTATCAAACAACTATAAAGTAATTTTATAAGATTTCATCCCATGAACTGTACAGATCTTCAATATAGTAACAAATATGGGCGCAAATAACAAACTAAAAATTAAATAAAAATGCCAAATGGTTTCTTATTTCTTTTACTCCTTTTAATTTTATTTAAACGGAATCAATATCACAGAGAGGCAAATATTCATCATGGCTTGCTGACAAAAGAAATGCCAACGGAGAGGTTTCAGCTATTTGTCAACGTGTCCTCTTGGATTTACTCCCCTTTGTGCTTTTCTATTCACCGTAACGTAAAAAACATATTAAAGATGAACAAAAATCGTTTATTTTAGGCGTGTTTCTAAAATTTTTCGAATTAATATATTTTTTTGTAAAGGCCTTTTTTTCAATCAAACACTTTTCAAAAGTTTGAATGAAGCTTATCCCTATTTATTTCGATTTTTTTTCGAGACATTTTCTATGGCTCTGCTAAGGCTACCGTAAGATCGGCTTCCTCAGTTTTGGACATTTTTAAATTTACTCCTAAAAACTTTCCTAGAATTTTTTAGGGGCTGTGAGGAGATTTGTGCTCATGCAAAGACACTCTTGTCTTTCCCAGCGGTTGTCACGGTAAAAGGTTAAACTGCATCGATTTTTTTATGGCATACGCATCGATATTAGACTTGTCATGTGATGATTTTCGTGTCAAATTAAAACTAGTTATTTTTATAAATACGTTATTCCGGTGAACTCGGTCCGCGTCGTCTTCGTCCGTCGGTTGATTGAGCGTATTTCTTTTTCATCTGGCCTACTGACGGGCCATGCGAGAGAGATGGCAGAACAAAACTTTCCGAGTAAGCAAGACAGCGAGTGACGCATCCAATTTTAATAGGTATGACAAATACACATAGATACCATATTCGAGTGACCCCTGTTGTTAAATAATTACTCGCAATTCCAGGAAAATAGCAGTTATTAGAATCAAAAGTAAAATTAAACAGAATAAAGATATTTGTTTAAATAGCCGAACAAACAAAGTAAACGAAAATCGTTCAAAAATGTAAACACAACAAAAGTATAAATAAACAGTAATTATTAATGATAATCATGGTAACAAAAATAAATTTCAAGTACGCACGAGGTAATACTTTTATTAAAATCATAGTTTCATAGTAAATGCCAATCAATCAATAAAACATTTTATAAATGTAAATTTGAGTAAAGTACGCAGGAAAGTTAATTTATTGATTTAACTTTTCGGCATCAAAAACGAAACTGCGATTTTTATTTCGTATGTAACCGTATAGTTGGGAAACGTATGTGACCGTATATTTGTGAAACTTCTATATATATATATACATATTTCTTGGTATTTTTTTTTGTTTTTTTGATAGTTATACATAAAATATAGATAAGTAATATATACCTACTTCTTAACATAAAAAAGACAAAAATATCAACACCACTCCTACTTTATTGATCATTGTTCCATAATAAATCCTTCAATGTTCCTTTTCGGTTTTCGAATTCCTAAAATTTAAAAAATTCAAATCAATAGTGAATTAGCGAATTTAATGACTTTTCATCATCAAGTTTTACGCCGCATCTGTGTTATTGTAAATTTATCTTCCATATTACAAAAATAGAGGGTTAAGTTTTTCTTTTTTTCTACACTTTAAATCAAATTTTAAAACGTGTCATACCACGACGAGGTGGCCGAGAGGTTAAGGTTGCTAATCCAATGTGCTCTGCACGCGTGGGTTCGAATCCCATCGTCGTCGAAACTTTTTGGTTTCTGCATACTGTTTAGTTCTTTAATCTTAAATGTTTCCTCTTATAAAGGTTTTAATTTATGATTATAGCTAAAGCTGAGTATTTGTCGTAAAATTGTAACATTTTTGAATCTTCAATTTTTATAAGGATGTAACAATCGCAAATCGCATACGACAGCCAGATAGTTACTATTCGTGTGCGGTGCTTATAGACTAAAAAAAATTGCCTCCACCAAGTAGGGCAATCCTTGTGCAGGCCTTGATTTTTTCTGTTATCGACTGTGGTGATGTGTGCTACCTTTACTTAAATAATTTGACAGTCTTCTTAATAACGACATTTTTTTCGTTTTCAATTTCCGTAAATTTGACCACGTGTTGACCTACTGTATTGAGTTGTGGTGGCTACCCATTCATTAAAGACGCTCCCTACAGACGCTTACTACTCCATACTGTATTCTAGATTTACCTTAAACTCCAGCTTATATTTGCTCGCATCTTCAGTAATGTGAATGATTTTTTTCAACATATAGTAAAACATTTTTTACAGTTTTTTTTCAACCTTTATTTATTTTTTGGCTGACTTCTCAAAAGCGTATGGTTTTTTATATGTAATATACACTGTAATATATGTACCTCGTTGATCTTCTCCTAATGCTCCGATTTTGATAAGTCTTTTTCGAAATGGTAGGTGGTAGCAAACATGTGGTCATATTTTTTCATGTTTTTTATGATTAGGTTAATAGATATTTTAGAAATTTAAAAAAAAATATGGCTTCACAACTTCGCACCATTAAATTGAAAACGTGAACTTAACCTTCACGGATAGACTTAAACTGTGTTTTAGATAATTGAAGTTCTCGATTTCTCGATTCACAATAGTAATCATCATCGTCATAATCATTATCAGCCTGTGATAGTCCAGTGCTGGACATAGGCCTCCCAAATTACAACCCTATCCATTAGAGGGTTTGGACCGTATCCCACCATGCTGGTCCAATGCGGGTTGGTGGGTGGACCGACCGCGGGATTCGAAACCACGACCTCTGACTTATAAAGCAAAGGCGCTAGACCACGTAGATAAAGTTTTAAATCACAGACTAAATATTTTCTTTAAAAATTAACTGTAAATTGTTTGTAAGCTGGAATGACAGAATACACTGTAACCAATCTTTCAAATTAACTTAACTAAACTTAACTCCAAATTAATAGCTTAACATTATCATATATAGCTTAGAATAAATGAAATGATTGTTACTAGACCCACATGTTTATTTTTAAAGCCTGTCATAATTCCAAGTTTCCTTGATTGTTTAGTAGCGAAGAATTTTAATATTAAAAATTGGCTAAAAAATAAGTGGATATAAAACAAAATTAAACGATAAATTATATTATGGCCTCAAAGTAAGTTAAAAGGCATTAGGAAAATTAGTTTATAAGTAATTATCTAAATTTCTTCTCAACTATTTTCTAACTCGGCATGTCAAAACCGTTCCGACGCCATTTCTCATTAAACTAAACTTTATCGGTGTTATATAATCTCTCGACATATTGTGAAGTCGCTAGGCTTAACAGAACTCCGCAACCCTGACTTTGCTGTGGCAGCTTGACGCATGATTAATGGCAAATTTGGTATTTAATTGTTGAACTAACGCAAGAGAATCAAAGTATGATAATAATTCACAACAGATAATCTTGTATAAATCATCATCTTTGATATGAAATAAATGTAAAGCTTGTACATACGAAAGAACTGTTTATTTATTTATTTATTTATTAAAACTTTATGCAAAATAAGTACAAAGGAACTTAATGCCAAAGGCATTATCTACCAGTCAACCTTTGGGTGGTACAGAGAAAATTCGGAAGGTGCGCAGATATTTAACAAAACAAAGGAAAAATTTTAATAAGCTTAAAGTTTATGTGTGTATACATTAAAACCAAATAACTATATATCATTAATAAAATTACGATAGGAATATTAATACATATTCTATACGTTAACTAACTTAAGTTAATACAAATACATAAACATAAATAAATATACATATATAAATATATACATACATATTGTAAATATAAATATATACATATCTTATAAAGTGTAAGAAAAAATACATTCGTTCATACTATGCCTTTGAACTTTGTCCGCAGAAAAAATAATAAAGCAGACCTTATACTCAGGTCACAGTTTTTTTGAGCAAGTGTTCCCGAACTTTATTTACTGTTTAAAGCCTTTTATTTACGTTGGGTTGTACTATGAATATTAGATAAGTGATAAATACTTGTACTTACTTTTTTTTATAAATAAATAAACATTTTATGACAAGACACCAGAAAGACAATATGCTCATCACGAATTATTTTCTTCGTGATGAGAATCGAAACCGTACTTTGGCGTAACAGTCAGGGTCACACTAACCATTGCGCCATATGAGCATGATGATGAAGCGGAGAAAGCATACGTTTCGAACTGAGTAACTCATTGTCTTGGAAAATTTGTAAAAAAATATACCTTTTCAATAAGAGAAGGCTACCAAAGAGGTAATCAATCTCCTTCTTTTGTAAAACAAATACTAAGCGACTGCACTTCAAGCGCGCAATTTAAATTCACTTTTTATTAGGTATAACATCGCATAATTACTGCACTTCTAAAACAAGATGTTTGTTAAGCTATGTTCTCAATTTTAATATACAATTAAAGTTCTTAATAAATACTTACAAAAAACAATGTATATAATTGAATTGTTTTTAATTGCAAATTTTATTGACAATAGTAAACAAAATAAATTGAAACTTTTATCTTTATAAATAAACCAAAAATGTATTGTAAGCTGAAATGACATAATACATGAACCAACCGAACATTTATTGAAACTATAAGTTTAGACATAAAATAATCGTACTAAAAATTACCTTACGTATGTAAATTGGAGCATTAATAGTAGTTAAAAATTAAACAGAATTAAATAAAAAATATTCAATAGATACGACAATACTTAATTGGTTTAATATGTTTTTCTTTTCAAAACATATATAGAATTCAGGATAAATTAATCACATTAACCTCAAAGTAACTTGTGAAGGAATAAGGAAATGTAGTTTATTAGTAATTAGGTAAATTTCTTTTTAACTATTTTCTCACTCGTGATGTCAAAACCGTTCTGTTGCCATTTCTCGATAAAGTACATTTTATCAGTGTTATGTAATCTCTCAACGTAGTGTGATGTCATAAGACTTAATAAAACTCCGCAACACCGACTTTACTGTGGCAGCTGGACGCATAATTAATGACGCGCAAATTGGTATTTAATTGTTCAACCATCGCATGCGTATTAAAGTGTGATTATTATTCTTTTAATCTTAATTTAATACATAATAAAGTGCTATCCTAACCATTTATTTAAGTTGGGTTGCACAGACAATTTTTCCTTTTGTAATAATGATATATATATAAAACAAGAACCCAAAAGTAGAGAACTCCATTTTATGAAGCAATGTTTATTCTGTGGTGGAAATGGAACTCCACTATTGGTAATAGTCAGGTCACTAACTACAACGCTACGTGGGTCATCTTTTATTAACAATTAAAATTAAGAAACGTTCTAGAATGGCAGTCTTCTATGGGCATCGTGAATATTCTAGCTTCAAATGCACCTCAGGTACTATGCCAGTTACAAAATAGTGATGCTTAAGTACGAACGTGAGACTAATGACTCAATTATTTTAAAGATCTATTTTTTAGAAGAGACCGTCTGGTCCAGTGCCTTTATCTGTCATAGATTGATTTATTTATTTATACTTTATGATACGCACATCTAAGATCTTGGACGATAAAATTGATAAATATAGAAAACAGAAGTGAGGAAAGAATACGCCTTGGAACACAAGATCCAAAATTCATCCAACATGATGACGATTCATAAACATTGATCGATTGTTGGCGAACTCGAAGATGTGAAGAGAACCATTGAAGTACTTCTTCAGAGACCATTAAATAAGTCAGCATAGTGACAAGGATTTCATGACTGATGGTATCAAAGGCGTTACTAAACTCAAGGAGTTCTGTTTCTTTCCATACCAGTTTCTTTCCATACTGGTTCTTTCCATACCAGACTATATATCGCCAGTCACTTTAAATAGGGTTGTGGTGGTGCTGTGTCCGGGCTTAAAACCAGATTGGAAAGTACTTATAACCTTGTTACTGTATATGAAGCAAGAAAGTTATTTATAAACACAAAACTCAAGCACTTTAGACAGGAAGGGCAAAATATAGATACATCAATAATGACTGAGAAGTGAAGGATTAGAGCACTTAGGAAGTGGCTGGATGATAGCATTACGCCATAAGGATAGAAATGTCCCAGAATGCAAACAAAGTTAATAATATGCATAAGCATTGGGACAAGAAAATCAAGGATGGGAACGAACATGCGTCGGCTGATTTTATCACTATTAACGGCATTGGATTAAATGGAATGTGTGGCAATTTACAATTGACAATATCTACTCAATATCGTGAAAGTATCGGCGTTTAGCGTTGCGTATCATCTGGTTACACCGATTCCGTGCTAATTTGTAAGTGGACCAGATTTCATAAGAACGGCATTTTTTAAATTTACGAAATAAACGATCCCATGTGATTGCCTTCAGTACGCCAAGGAGCTGGTGGTTGTTATCTTTACTTTCACTACAGTAGCGTGGACGTCGTAAAGCTTAGATATGAGGGTAGTTTAAGTTAATATTTGCAAAGCACTTGACTTAACTAGGTGTAGGAGTTTATACGTACGTGAAAATGACATGCAAGGAGATTCGTATTGAAGTCGCCTATGATAACATAGTGTGCATACTCTGAACCCAAAGATTCTAATACCAGCTCGAAATTGGTGAAATAATTTATATTTGGGGGACAATACACTACAGCAACCACTAGTTTGGCACCATTAACAATCACTTCTAGGAAAAGAAACTCAACGGCTGCTGTATAGTTCTGTGTGGATGAGATCATATATATATTGTTGAGGCCTTCAGCTTTGACTTGGTTCTCAGACATCATCTTTGACAGCCACGTTAGTGAACCTTATTAATATGGGTCTTTGTTGTTGCTTACCGGTGGTAGGTCCCTTTTATACCGGTGGTAGGATCCCTTTACAAGGGGCCGTCTGGGTGGGTACCACCGCAGTGCCTATTTCTACTGCAAAGCAGTAGTGTGAAAACATGACTGTATTCCGTTTTAAAGGGCACCGTAGCCAGCGTATTTTCTGGGTAAATGAGACTTAACATCTTGTCTCACAGTAGGCAGCGCGTTGGTAATACCAGTATTACCAATGTCTATGGGTGTCTCTGACCACTATCCATCAGGTGGCTCGACTGCTCGTCTGCCTGTGTAGGCAATAAAAAAAATTAAAAAAAAAAACCAGGCACTCCAAGTCGATGACAAACTTTTATGTCATGTGAAGTTATGTTATTATGGCCAAAATTTTTATGATTTTATTTTATATATTTCTATGCCTAAAATTGTTTTAGTAGATCAGCAGTGCCAAAACACGACTGTCTGCGAGTTCTGAAAGTAGCACAGCAAGTGTAATAACTGGAGAGTATTTACTCAACGAGACTTAACTACCTATGTCTCACGGTAGGCAGCGTGTCAATGGGCGTCGGTGGCCCGACTGCTTGTCAGCCTTCGTAGTCAAATCATAAAAAGTAAAAAAAATTGTAAAGTTGTAATATATAAAAACCTCATTTATAGAATTTACTGGCAATGTTATCAAATTTAAAAACCATCATTAATCATTGGTATTTTGGACAAGAGAAGCATCACCAAAACTTTTATTAATGAACAAATGAAATTGAAATTACTTAAAGTCTTCATTAATCAACATTGTCAACACTTTTTTAATATATTACTAGAACATGGCACGGACAGATTTAAATTATTCATTTTATCATATGTAATGATAAAAAAAGATAATTCATAATTAAAGTTTTTGTTCTTCTCACATAAAAAAAATGAAAGTTAGCAGATGTAAATTGGGAATAATAAAATAAATATTTTCACGCGGACACAGTCGCGGGCTTCAGCTAGTGTAATAATAAAGATTCATTTTAACAAAATTATCTAATTTTAAAATTTTTCCTTTTTTATAAATATTTGAGAAAATGTTATACAGTATTTATTTACAAAAAGAATGATGTTTTGATATTAACAGACCATCTTAAATTGACTGAAATAAAATTAAATTAGAAGGATTTAACTTCTAATTTAATCATTACCTCATTCTGATACATTTTATAACGAATAAATTCAAAATAATTCAAGCAAATTTAGTTCGTTCACCATACATTACATCATAAGGGCTGAAAGCTTGTGTATTAGTTTCAGAAATTGCTAACCGGTGCCCGCTTCAATAGTCTTTGTCTAATATTTCATTTACTATTGACAATACTGTAATTATAAATGCGGTCTAAATACAAAGGGGCAATAGTTATACCTACGCCTATGAATTCAATGCATCTATGATAGTGATACACACAATTTTTGACGCAATATGTTCAGTTAGTATTATTTTTAAAGTTTATAATAACTGGAAATTGTTAAAAAAGTATTTATATTAAAAGCGTCAATACGTTATCTTTTTCAAGCTTTTACTTAAAGCATTTACCACAGACTAAGTGTTCAAAAAATAAAGTCTCGGTGTGATTGTAAACAAAGGTCAAATATTGCATCTTTCCGTTAGTTATTACTTCCGTTGGTTATAATCTTAGAATCACATTTCTGTACATTTCAGACCAATACTATTACAAAAGAACAAATACAGTGTTCATTTATGTAACGATTTCCTTAGCGTTTCCTTATATCATAACTTCAAATAGCACTCTCGTAAAGTTATCAGCTGATTTCGAATGAGTGGATGTGTAACGGTAGGGACAAACGACTTGCTCTTCGTTTAATCGGCGATTATTTCTCTCTCTACCTATCTTACTGCACTTCAGCGTTTTTATCGCCCAATGTAATTAATTGAATGCTTATCGAAGGTAATTCATTGCATGTCTTGGGAACACTTTTCCAATGTACGTAATTCATTTTAAATTTTATCGATGTCATGTAAATTCTAATTGGTTATGGTAGTTGTAGATATAAATAATAAGACTTCTTTTTGACCGACTTCCTATAAAAAGGAGGTACTCAATTCGGAGCGTATGTCTTTTTTATACATATGAAATCTCATTGCCTCGCTCCTAGTGCTCCAATTTTGTTAAATTTTTTATATGACCGATATTAGCTTTCGATGGGTCCCATCTTTATAAATTTTGTGATTAGTAGTTTAACAGAGTTTTAACGGGACATAAAAAATTACGGCACCAAAAATCACACCCTCGTGCCATTAAATTACAAACGCTGCAAAACCGTAAAAGATAGACATAATGTTTTACGTAATTGTAATTCTTAAACTGGTCTATAATAAAGTGCGCAATGACCATTTTAATATTTTTTTTGCAATTATTCATATTTAAAGCACGTCTTACACGAAAATATGTAATATATATATATTATCTTTCATTTATTTTTATTGTTTGTGGACTGAGTATTGTATTTTATATCAACGCATTACAAATAATTCGTATTTAAATATTTTTTTAATTAAGGATAAAGTAGCATTGACTAAAACTGCTTCCGTAGCCTAGTGGTATTGGCGTTTGATTTAGAAACCGGAGGTCATGGGTTCGAATCCTGCGGGGACTCAACAAATTTGCGTTGTTGTTGCCTAGTTGGCTAGGAAAATTAAGATGATCCTTGCCGTCGGATGGCATGTCAAAGGAGGTCCACCCACCAACCCGCATTGGACCAGCGTGGTGGGATCGGTCCAAAACCCCTGATGGAAAGGGTGTATTAGGGAGCCTATGTCCGGCAGTGGACGATCAAAGGCTGATGATGATGATGTTGATGATGATCATTGACTACTTTAATTTAATATAAATACAGGTTTAAACTTATTATATACTATGAAATAAATAATTTACGAGTGTAAATAGACTAACAACACCACTGGATCGGGGTTCCTAGTAATGCAATTAGCCAACAGTCCGTTCTGAGCCTCTGCCCAGTACAGACGTCTTTCGTACGCTCCCGCATGAGTCCAATATTTTACGCGTACGCGTTACAATGTCAGTTGATTTCACAGTGCTGCCGCGGTACTAGTGCGCTACAGTAGTACGTGCTTGCAGCCAGGTTCCCGACCAAACTGTAAGTAATCACACACATACACAATAAAGCCCACGTGGCATTTAGCTTTTATGTCACAACTGCCAGAATATAGGACGCACAACGCGCTATTGCTTTCCACGACCTGTTTTTAGTCAAAGACATCTCGCTCGACGTCATAGAGATAGAGGCTAGATACTGACAATAAAACGGTCTTGAAGCCGAATTTTTTTTCTATTTTACAAAGTAGAGGTCCTGGGTTCAAATCCGGCGAGGTCACAAATTTATGTATTCATTGTTCAATTGGAAGTCAGAAGTAAGATGGCTGGAGCCTTAAAGTAATACTATTATTCAGGTAAAACTAAAAAAAATATTCATTAAAAATTATTAAACAGTTTAAAGATTTTTTTTAATTTACAACATATAAGTATACCTAAAAATCGGTAAATAAAGTTTAATGCTTGGAACATAGGATTAGTATATTTTATAACTATAAATACTGACACTTATAGAAATCAAATCGCAAACTATGTAGAGAGGTCGAGTCACTTGTCCTAAACATTTGTCACTCGGTCATCTGGATGGCACTGATAATTCCTCTTGAAGTATCACGACAGTGACTCTTTTCCGGAAAAGTTGTTTTCAAAATGTAAATAACCCTAATAACTTATTTAATATTCAGGAAATGGTTGCAATTTAATAATTCAATTTTAAAGATGCGGGTATGCGATACGGGTCGTGGCTGGCGTGCATTTTTCTTATATTTCAGATATTTGACGAATCATAAACATAGAAGACCAAGAATGTCGAACTGGTGCGATTGAATTGCAAGTTCTCGCTATACCATAACAGTTGTTTGTGATAAAACCCGTCCAGAAGGAGAAAAAAAGGTCAAGACAAGGACGGAACATATATAAAAAATATACACTTAGCAGTCTCAAATATAGTTATATATATAATATAGTAATTTCCGAACCAATATCTGTAGATGATAAGGGCTACAGTTTAAGCCTAAATATAACTTGGTTACTACAACTACTTAAATTCACAAACAAAAACATTGATAGTAAATGTACATTTTAACAAAGTTGACATTTATTGAGAAGCACAGAATTATAATAGTTTTGCATAAAACAGATTTACATTTGAGCGGTTTGTTATTTGAATTTGAATAATATATTAAAGTTACATTCACACTATTTGTTCTTTGTCAGTTCAATTGAACAGCTTTCGACAACAAACTGATCGTCGATGATTCTTAGGAGACATAAGCAAATGCCTAACCCACGTGCCTTCTTTACGTGTGGCCGTCGTTTTTAGCACAAATATTGGCCACGTAGTTCGTGGGGACGGGAGCTTCCGTGAACTCTGTGTTAGATGAAGCTTACCAAAGAAAGGGTCTAGAAGCGTAACATCCTAGTCAAAAAAAGTGCGTTAGTGCTATCGAACTTTTTCGTACATAAAAAGCTTTGGATGCAGATGTTATATCGCAATAGTAATATTTATAAAATATCTCTTTGGGGCAAAGTGAATGGATTTAAAGCAGGCCCCATGATAATATAGGAATACTGCTTTAAACAAAAGACATATAAGCCCGTAAATTCCAGAAATAATTTTAGATTTGTATTACTTTATTATATTCCCTTTAATTCGTGATACGTATATGCGTATGATACGCTAGTTTCTGGGGAATATGAATTAGTCGAAAAAGGCAATTAAACTATCAATAATCGTACAGATCATAAATATTGATTTCACACTTTAAAACACCTTAAAAGCTCATTTTAAGGCTATTTGTTGGTCAGTACTAAGATAGTATTGTGCATTATAAATGAGGATTTTATTGAACTAATACAATTGTATTAAAATAATAAGGAAATAACACTCATGATCATAGGAAAAAAGCATTTTTGCGGTTTTTATGTTTTAAGATAAAATTCATCATTAGGCACTTAATAAAAATTGCAGTTTCTGTTTTGCGTAAAAATTTATAGACAAACTAAATTGTACTCCGGTGTGAAATATTAGTAACGAACAATTTAAAATTTAATGTTGTTGATGGCATAGGAAAACCCTAACCATTTAAAGCAAAACTAGTCATTAACAGTACTGGCCTCGTACAATTAATTACTAGTTTCTTTATCAGTCAAGCTTCTAGACTGTAACTAGACTTTTGATATTGCCAATTTCTATGGGCGTTGGTGATGTTTTTCCATCAGGTTGCCCGACTGCTCATCGGCCTGCGTTGCCAATATAATAACATTAAATTATCAAAAAGCTCACAGTACTATTAATATAGCAATGATATAAAATATCGCAAGACAAATGCCACTCATACTTATCGCTCTCTTACATAAAACTTAAACAAAACTGTCACGTCGGAATAATGTGTCACACACCCCTTATTCGGCAATGCCAAAACTTAAGAGTTGTACCAAAGAGACTGTTCATAATATATGCTTTCTTCTCCTAACTTTTAAGAGCAAACTATAACTTACGACAAATGTCAATTTAATGTTAACAAAATTCTGTTTTTGTACGATAAAAAAGATCTGTTTCTCGAAGAACAAATATGATAAAAACGTTTGACTGACATCCAAAAATAAGAAGATTATTTCACTAGTGCATTGGAACGGAATTCTATGCATATATGACCGCCGAGTCGCGGAGGACATGGAGAACGGCCCACGGAATACCGACACTCTCTTCCCCTGACTCCATGGCGGCACACCTCCTCCTGCAACCCCTCCCTCGCACCCTCCTAGACGCATTTATAGCGGGCTGAATAAGCCCACTTGGAGCAGCCTCCAGAAATTCAATTTACTTGGTCAACTCATCAATAAGAGAAAATGACTCAGACCTACCTAAAAGTAATGTCATAAGATTTCTTGCACATTTGAGAAACATTACCTTCAAAAGTGAAAAAATAATCTTTTTATGATTTCGTTGCTGTCAAATACAGTTAGTTATAGTACATATGACCTACTCTACCATAAAGTGCTACTCGTGCCTTTGTTTAGAGTTATCCGTTGAACTTACGGATGCCCTAATTATTTGGACAACCCCACTCTATTTCATTAACTAAACTTATTTAATTGGTCCCATACTCGTGACGTTTGACCTAAATGACGCAATTGATAATTTATAATAACTATGCATTATCACTTTTTGACAAATATACGTTATAAGGTGGTTATTAATAGTGAATAAATATTCATCAGATTTTACGAAATTCTACCCACAAGGGGGGTTGGGGGGTGGCTAGAGTTATATATGTCACAATGTTTAACAAATAAATTTTTGTTTATTAACATACATAAAATTTTCAAACATGTTTTACAAAAAACTTTTATTACAATGATTTCAATAAATATTTTTCTCACCGATTCCTTGGGGCCCAGGGTTATTGACTGCTGAATGCTGTTCTTTTATTTACGCGATAATTATACATATCAAATCCACTAATTTACGGATTTTTCGGTTATTAAATATATTTATTCCGACGTTTGGTTCTTTTCAGCATCCATGATCACGGGCAGACTAAATTGGTATATTAAGTATTTATTTTAGCCAAGTTTCCCCACAGGAGTATGTCGTAAGACATTATACTGTGAAAATAAAAAATATATACTAAACGGGCTGTCTTAACATCGGTTAGTGGTCTAATTTTATTTTAGTTCATAAGCCACTGAGCTAAGCTTACTTGCCAACCTATTAATATGAGGGCCCCATTGCAGATTAGAATCTATTGTGATTCCGAGCAATACAGTCAAATCTACGTGGTCCAACAATCTTCCTCATCACAGCCAGCCACAGAAATATAAGGAGTCACAAACCTTGCACATTTAGTTTAATTTTTATACAACAAGCACTTTAAATTAGGTTTTAAGTAAGCACTCAGCAACTGCTATAGAAGAAACAAGTGCCTTGGTGCTAGAGAGAGGAATGTCGGAAAAAGTTTTTAAAAATAGGATGAAATATTTTGACCACAATTTGTTCATCTATCTGTTTCACCACAAATAATTTTCCAAGTCATTTTTATTTTGTCCGATGCACCTTTAGTTTTGTTTTTTATGTAAATTGATTTTGCAGTCCAGCACACGTTTTTAATGGTTTGGAGTATACATTAACATTTGTCACTAAGGATTGATTGTGGTTATAAGTCTTATCACAATATAATTCATGTAATATTTGTCTGCTCTTATGTATTTCAACTGTTAAAGCACTGAACTTTGATAACGCAATTTTCAAACATTTAGAGGCAGTCACAAACAAGTAATCATGAGTAAAAAAAAGTTTCTTTCTAAAATTATAACAAAAATGTTATTAAAGCATAGAAGTTAATCAAATAGAAAAATAACCATCAAAGTTTGTTTATAACGAATTTTTTATAAATAATTTTTGTTTCTTGTGATGCTTATACAGCTTAAGTTTTTGTTATATAATGTAATAATTACAGCAAACGTATATAATAAAGCAATCGCCAATTATCACGTATTCCCACAACACCATTTCTACGTTAGCTCATCTTCCGTTTTTCTTACAAATAAACACTAGTACAAAATTGTCACGTCCATGTAATTTGTCACTCAGTCGGACTCACACGGAGCCTTTCAGTCGGACTTGTTCACACTTAAGATTCGTAGAGGATAAAACATACATTATGTGTGTTATAATCTTTACTTACTTTTGAGAGCAAAGTTAGGTTCGAGGCTTTTAAGCGTTTATGTTATAGTTACCTAAGCTACTCACTTTTGTTTACGCTTTCTTATATAGAAATTATATTTAAACATTAATAAAATAAATAAGGAAATGTTAAATGAAAGAGAAATCAAAATGGGAATTATTATTTATCGTCAGTGCTATGTTTAAATATCAGTTTTTTTTTAATAATTGTCCTATAATAATGCACAAAAACAATCAGCAAGTTACAACTTCACATATTCTTTCATTAAAATATCAAGTATATGTAAGTATACTACTAATATGTACATTTAATTTCAAAATAAAGTAATGTTTTTGATGGCAAAAACATTTAATGGCTAATGTACTGGCTATTAAAACTTCCATATGACCTGGATACACTATTGTATTAACAGATTGATCCAAAGGAAAAGTTACCTAACTAGTTTTACTCAGCTCATAAATCAGTAAACAATTTTAAAATTAATATTAAGATACTCTGTTTTTGATTTTATATAAACATAACTGTGTGCGATCGTGCGTGGCAACTTTGCAATTGGCACATTTGTGTTTCTGCACAGTCTCAAAGTCTCTATACACACTGAGTCTAACGATAATACAAGGTTACAATCGTTTTAAAAAATTGTTTTGATTTGGTCCTACGTTGAATAGCACCCATCGCAACTACCTGTGTGCGGGAGCGTTGTCGTGAAGAAACAGCACCCCCCTTGAAGGTTCCTTCTAGTTTTCTCTTTAATGGCTTTCCTTACTTGGGAATTAAAGCTGCATAATATTGGCTCGTAATAAAGGTTCCAAACTCCAGGTAATCAATCAACAAAGACCCTTCTGAGTCCAAAAATACGTTACATCAAGGCCATAAGCTTACCAGCATATGCCACGGTATGATACTTTATCGGAGTCGGTGATGATGAACGTTTCGATTGCGAAGATTGATGTTTTATATTTGGATCAATATGATGGACGTAACAATCTTCATCTTCCACAATCAATTACCCAACTCTAAATTGAAAAGCCACCTTGCGATTGTGCAACATGGTGGAACAGACTCTCCTTATGCTGCCTTATAATTGCAATGAATCTCTTGTGTCGTAATTTTTTTAAACAGAGGTATTTCTCTTCTACTCCAACTCTTTCTTACTCACCTCTGTTATTCCTCCTCGTACATACTGGCATGAATACATTCAAACTTTTCCTTTTAAGTACGTTTAACACATATTCAGTTCGTACAAATTTCACCAAACTGCTAATTTTTTATTATTGTTATCATCATCAGCCTGTATTAGTCCATTGTTGTACATAGGCCTACACTAATGCATGGCCTCCCCTAATGGGAAACGGTCCATAAACCCCCTAATGGTTCTCCATTATACTTATTTATTTAAAAAAGTTTTTTTCGATTCCAGACCACGCTAAATTAATAAATTTTTAAAATTTTCTAGAATTTTTTTTACAGATGGTAGCATAAACATAAAACAAACATATGTTTTATATAACCTTAGCAGTTATCTTAGCAGCAAAAAAAATTTTTTGAACTTAATCGAGAATTTTTTACGCTGAGGAATTTGAAAAATTCTTGGATACTTTGTTTTAAACCAATCGTTATTGTTTCACATAAAAAAATTGATATTTAAAAACTATCTAGTAATTTGTTGTATCATTTTCCTTTCTTGTTTATAACTTGCAGTTAAAAGTACATAACCATAATTATAGAATATTAAGTACCTGCGCATAAGAAATATTTCTTTATCACTATCACTATATAGTATAAAACAAAGTCGCTTTCTTTGTCCTTATATCCCTATGTATGTCTTAATTTTTAAAACAAGGCAACAAGGCAAGGATTTTGAAGCAGTTTTTTATAATTTATGCATAATATTGTAGAGAAACGCTGATATGGTATTTTATATATTTTTCTATAGCTTAAACAGACATAAGTATTGCTACTGTATGGAGCCGGGGCAGTATAATCATCATCACAATCATCATCAGCCTGTTATTGTTCACGGCTGGACAAAGGCCTCCCCTAATACGACCCAATCCATTAGGGGGTTTTGGACCTTATCCCACCACGCTGGTTCATGCGGGTTGGTGGGCCGGCTTTTTCAATGCCTATCAAATGCATGGATCATATTACTTTTCAAACAATGTGGGTGATCCCTAACCAACTAGAAATCAACGATGAAAATTTGTTGAGTTCCTACAGGATTCGAACCCACGTCCTCCAGTTTCTAAAGCACACGCCCATACCACTAAGCTTCGGAGGCAGTCGGATAAAAGTAAATTATATTTTTAAGAATGTAGTTTTAAAAAAAATCTTAGTAAAGTTTTATTATAAAATACACTGGTTGTTAATATTGTTAAAGCTAAGAGGCTTACAATCTCCGGTTTTATGATTGACGCTAATTGCATTTCTCACTTAATGCTTTTATTTATTTTTGCAGTTTAATTTAACTAACTTCAGATAGCGATTAAGACGCCTGTTTGAATTTACTCTATCTGTTTTAGTCTTTTAAGCTTAGGCTTTATCTGATGCATTATTATCATTTACACATTATTTAAAACATCGACAAGAAAATAAATTTTTCTATTGTACCATAAAATGAACAGCCCCTTCATTGTCTCTTGTAAAATTTACAACGTATTTCGACAATTTAAATAATTTCCTAAATTATACTTACTTTTAATTCGTAATAGGTTCGTATAATTTAAGGTGCTTATGAATTATCTTTTGATCGCCCTTATCAAAATTCTCCATTACGATTTTTTTTATTTAAAACTAATGTAATGTGATGATCTGAGCCCTTTTGGCTTTTAAATTATTAATAAATGCATTTTATCTTTGATTAACATTACTTTTATAACGACCTTTTATAACGATCTTTTTTTATACGTTAAGACGATCATTATTTATGTAAAAATTACTTTATCATAATAATTTAAGGCTACTAAACGCTGTTAAGTCTCTTTATTT
This sequence comes from Lamproptera curius, assembly GCA_029286875.1. NCBI lineage: Eukaryota > Metazoa > Arthropoda > Insecta > Lepidoptera > Papilionidae > Lamproptera > Lamproptera curius. Next base: position 446,503 of record JAGSMT010000050.1, on the reverse strand, counting down.
TTGAAAGTTTCTGTGAAAAAATTCCAGATATTTTGAAAATCTAAAAGATGTTTGATTTACTGTTTCTGTGTATTATTTACTTGTAATGGTAATGTTTCTATGACAAATACTTATTGAACCTAAAGAAAATATGACGTGAGCTATAAATTTAATGCACATGTTAGCACATATTAATTTTAGTTTTATTTTTAATTTCTGTAAAAAGCCTCTAATAATAAAATTAAAGAGAACGTAAGCTTTAGTGTTCTCATTAAATATTTGTGAATATAGTAAATAACTTTCTAAACAATTACTAACAATGACGCTTGTTAAAAACCAAATATGGATTTGATTTATAAAAACCAACAGGTTTCTCATCCTCTGCTTTTCTTCCAAATTAACATTAATATAGAATGTTTTCCAACAATATTCACGTTATAATACATATCATAACGTAAATTTTTGTCAACGTTCTCATCATTTCATCCTATTTGGTGAATCAACGTCAAAGAATATTATCACACGAAAAAAAAACTTATTTTGCCACATTACACAATTTCTAATATTGCCTCGAAGCAAGAATATCCTGATGGTAAGAATCTTTCCGCATTATAAGGAGTCCAAATTTCGCATAAAGTGTTTCTTACGTGACATGTGGCATGTGATATTATTTAATATGCAGGTTAGATTGAGGAAAAATACTGTAAAATGCTAGCGCAACTCAAGCGTCAATGTTTCTGAATTTTTTTTTTCGGTGAATGTATCGGTAATACGTTATGTGTTTACAACCCAAAACCTCTAGCGTGCTGCCGGTAGACCTAGAATTACTTAGTTCAAAGCGATGTGTTTCAGCACAAAAACTAGTTCGGAAACAAAATTATAGGTAATTTAGGTTAACTTCTTAGAAAATCGAAGTTTGGACGTATCTTATTATTGTGTGGTGAGCCCACACTTGATGTTAACATTGCAATACTCTACGTTCGCCAACAAAAGCCGACCAGTCAAGAGCTTACATGTAAGCATGTTGAAATTAGCCTAGCCTCTTTTTGGCCGAAAATTGAACGAGATATCTATGACACAGTGTCAATTGTCCCCTACATCCCCGAAGAGGCACGCATTGTTGGACCGGCTTACAAAATACCGACATTTTTCTTCCCCAACGACTGTTACTTGGCTATGGAGGCTGGTACGTCAACAACCTTCAATATCATCATCATCATCAGCCTGTGTTAGTCCATTACTGGACATAGGCCTCTCCTTTTCTATTAGGACATTTTTGGACCGAATCCCATCACATGAGTGGACCGACGTTTTACTAGCCCAGCCGACTCATGGATCATCTTACTTTTCAGACAATAAGGTGATCGGGCCATGTTATCCTAATTAACCAAAAACCACCGATAACACAAAGTTGTTTCTCCACAGGATTCGATTCCATGAATATCGCTTAAGCCATGTTGTGGGTATACCAGTGACCACCTGGTACCGTATACCACTAAAACCAACGGTTGCTCCTTCTCATTTCGCTGTAGCCGGGGCCGCAGACACAGATAACAGTTTTCGGCGACCTTGGCGTGACGAGACTCTCGCGGGACTCTTCTCTCCGGGTGTGTTGGGACACCCAGACGGTCGCTTTAGGTGCCATGCCGGAGCAAACAGCACAGTACCTCCGCAGTCACCGGTCACTTGCTAGCTTGCTTCTACAGTCAGTTGAAGCAGACTTCACGGCCCGCCATTAACCATACGCTGGGCAAGTTGCTCGAAGCTTCCGCATTATATCCTATGATCAGGCTTAAACAGACATCGCGAAAAAAGAAGTAGATATGATTAAAACTTTCCCTTTGAATACATTAAACTGTAGAAAACTCACAGCATTCAAAAGTCTAATACTTCACAAAAGTAATTGATATGTTCTACATTTTAAATACAGACATTTAAAAGCGACCACATGTACAATAAAAGCGCACAATAATTTTTAAACGAAGTGACGTCCCGACAAATGTTGTACTCGCTCTTTTAACTTCCGTATGATCCGGTTACTACAACAATGATATACTAGTTTATTAACAGAACTCTCCTTAGTAACGTCACCTCATTTGAGTAGTTAGAAAAGCAGAAATGTTTGAATTACAAAATATTTGTTCGGATTGAATTTAAGCGTTTTCTTATTAATTGGCGACTAATGTAACATTACTATAAAATTCATGTGTTATTAATTTTCTTCATTCTTTTTTTGTAATAACATGTTGTGGCAAATAAATGCTTTACTGTTTTTATTTACTTCATCTATTATTGGCTACAAAGTATTGTTAAGTAAAAAAGTGCTTTTTGTATAAAGTTAAATATTATTTTGAAATAAAATCGATTAATACTTAACGATACGTTAAAAAGCAAATAAAGGGTAAGTATACATAGCGCAAATATTTGTTATATATTTATATAAGCCATCTGTTTTGTTGTTTACCCGATAAAGTCATAAGATAATATTTTTTCGACTAAAAAGTTATTTAGTTCATTTACAAATAAAAAAAAATTTTGTAACTTAATCACAAAAAAAAATTCACGGTCTAATTATGTTTACAATAAAATCTTATGAAAATATATTTTTTGCTTATTATTTAAAAGGATTATGTAAAATTTTCGTAGGTACGGAAAATCTACAACCAATCCAAACGGAATTATATTTTAGCAAAACAATGTTTTTAATAGCTTATACATACAGAACAAATATTTAATGGTGAATAAAAATTGAATGCTTTACAATTTTGTAGTGAAAGCTAAGCAGCTTACGGTCTCAGGTTTTATGATTGACGCTAATTGTATTTCTCACTTGGTGCCTTTATTTATATTGCGCTTTAAATAAACTTATCATTAAGGTCCTTTCTTTAAGGTTTTAGAAATTATATTCTAAGAGCTTACGTACTTAGTAAGTAAAGAAACGTATATCACACGGTAATGAACGGGTAGACATAAAGGTGTTGATTTTTAAAATGCCTAGAAGGCAGATGAGCCGTCAGACTACCTGACGAAAAAGTGCCCATGGACATCGGAAATACCAAGGAAATACCACCAACGCGCGCTAACCGTGAAACACAGAATGTTACGTCTCGTTTGGTCTTGTGCCCTTCAAACCGAACAGGGTACAGTGTTTTCAAAACAAAGGATTCGCACACTCGGCATTCGGACGGAGTCGACTCAAAAGAGTGTATAGCATTTTGCGCGACATAAACGTCAAATAACTTGCTGGCTGCTCGATACTGCTCTGTGATTTATGCCATCGCATTCTCTATCTCTGATATCTTTCAAAGTATTCATGTAACAAAAAGATGTGTATGATACGTTTCAAGCATATAGAACGAATATTATTTAAATTAATGAACATAAAAGCTGTGAACTTTCATGTAAACTTACACTGTATTACTTTAATGACCTTTGAAAATATCTTATTGCAATTGTAAAAATATTTCAATTAAAATGGTTATTATGAATAATTCTGTAAAATAGATATACCTATGTCTTGCGAATTTTATTGTAGAGCAATTCAAAATACAATTATGTAGAACATAAACTCGTAGACATATTTAGAGGGTTGTAAGTAAAAGCATATTAAAATATCATGGATGTTTGTTCAGTTATTATTAGATATTTTATTGATTAGGTCTTGGATAGGCAATTGGGATGGATAAGTCAGGGCAATTTGAGCCGATCCATTGTCTGAAAAGTAAGATGATTCATGCGTGGAATGGGATGTAAAAGTCGGTCCACCCACCAACCACACAGTGGCATGCGGTCCAAAACCTCCTCCCTCTAATGGATAGGGATGTATTAAGGGAGGCCTATGTCCAGCAGTAGACTACCACAGGCTGATCATGTGATGTGATTGGATCATTTAGAATAAAATAATTAGAGAAAATGAAATATCGATAAACAAACGATGAAATTGACAAAAATTAACAAAGCAAAAAACAACTTTTGTTGTTCTTTTCAATACTGCTTAAAAATGGTGTAACCTGGATTATAATCAGTACTAAGTTTTGCCCCTTAAGCTCTTTGAATGGCTTTAGTCTAATTAATTTATCAATGAAATCATGGGGATTGCGGTTCGGAGGTATTCAGAAACTAAAGTCGCAGTATGAGGACGGGCAATATCGTGCATAAAAAATCTTTTATGAAAAATATGGCATTACAAATTTTTCCAGCACCTTAGTTTATAGCGTGCCGCTGTTAGTGACCCATTCTCTATGACGTGGAGTACCCCCATACAAAGCATCCCATATGGGATGCCCCAATACCTTTCCTTGCTATAACAGACTATCCACCATAAGCCTGTTTTCCAATAATGTTACACTGAGAATAATGTCAAGCGTCATCTTTCCAGTGGTAATGATTGCCAGCAAAACTGAATCGAGCTACTCATTGTCTTTTGGCGAGCAGTGGGCCTCTGGCAGACAAGTGGCTATTTATACCTGATAATTTTACAGTTTTTCTTCTTCTTCTCTCTCCCTTCTTGTTACAGTTTTTGTACTTTTTTCAATTCCACGAATCTCTTGGAGCTTGCCTCTAACCCCAAAAGAAGTTAAAGTCCGATATCTATGCACACTGGTAAAGATAAACCGTCATCTAACCACAGTTTTTCTTTTCCGTCCTTGTCCTGTAAGTCTTGTCCGATCTGTCGGACGTCTTGACGACTCGGTGTATCACAGACAGACTTTGCTGCTCCTCATGTTTGGGCCACGAATTGGTGGTTTGAGCAGTTTCAATTAAAGTAATATCCCTAGCGACTTAGCTGGCGTTAAGATCTGGCATTCTCAGTTTATTTGCAGAAAAAATTATACTTGACACAATAAACAAAACAACCACAGTCAAAATTAAACAAAAACCTAAATTAATGAAATAAATTTTTACCGTGGTATGAAAAGATTAAGAAAAGAAATGAAACAAAATTCGTAAATAAAAACTTCGAACATCGTTTTTAACGAAATTTTAATAATATTTGTGGCCAGTATGGAGAATAATTACAACAGGAAATATTAAACTTTTGTTGAACGTGGTTGTGATAAACAACTTATCACAATTCTTTTTAAAAAAAGGACAACAAAACAGCTACTACCTATCCTTTAAAATAAGAATCATCAAAATCGGAGTACTAGGAGCGGAGCAATGAGGTAACAAATAGAAAAAAAAACACGCTCCAAATTAAGTACGTTCTTCTTATGAGAAGTCGGCCAAAAACGGTGCCAAAAATATGTTTAATTATATGGATGTTATTTTATTTCTATCCCTGTCTAACCTTTATTCCTCTATTTTTTTCTGATTTACATAGTAACTATCCTTAGGACTTTTTTCATCAATGCGGCAATATATGTTATGAAATTGAAACAACAGGCTGCAGGCATATAACTAAAGTTTTATAAGCAGTATGATATGACGAGGTGGCCGAGAGGTTAAGGCGTTGGACTGCTAATCCAATGTGCTCTGCACGCGTGGGTTCGAATCCCATCCTCGTCGATATAACTTTTGTTGAAATTCATTAGTATTATTTACTAGCACGCGAAATCAGACCAGCCATTTTAGAGATTAGTCGAAACACTCGACATATATCGGACATACATCGACCATACGACAGACTAAAATTTAAAACTTCGCTTTTTTTCGTTAAGTGTATATGTTATATATCACAATTTAATTTGAAATTGTTTATTTTATTCTTACAAGCACGCCCAAATATTATTTATTTGTGTAGATAACGATAATTAAAAAATATTTAACTTAGTGTATGTACCATACGCCGTTTACAAAATTTGTAAAGATTTATATTTGTATTATCAATCGAACATTTGTAAAGAAATTAAATGTGATCGAATCCATTTAAGTATACAATTCTCCATGTATAAGAACGAATACATGCGTAAATAACTAACTAAAAATTAACTTAAAAGGAATTTTCACTTTTGTACTCCGTTTAATTTTGTTTAACCGGCATCAATATCACAGAAAGTCAGATATTCTACATTACTTGCTAACAAAAGAAATGCCAACAGAGGGGTTTCAGCCATTTGTCAACGTGTCCTCTTGGATTTATTCCCCTTTGTGCTTTTCCATTTACTGTAACGTAATAGCGTATTAAATATGAACAAAAATCAATAATTTAAGGCGTGTTCATAAAATAGCTTGAATTAATATAATATTTCACCAAGCAATTTATTATACTGTTTTTTTTCTTACTATTTTTTTACTTATTACTTATTATTTTCTATATATTTTTACTTTAAAAAGTATAAATGGAACTTATCCCTATAGCCTATTTTTTTTTTCTAGGCATATTCTAAGGCTCTGCTTAGGTTACCTTAAGATCAGCTTCCTTCGTTTTAAAATAGTTTCTAGAATATTTTAGGGGCTGTGAGGAGATTTATTATGCTCATGCATAGACAGTCTTGTGTTTTTTTATGCTAGGCGGTTGTCTCGTTGAAAAGTTTTTACTGTCAGACTTTGAAATCATGTAATTAAATACTTTACCCTTTAGTGGACTACTTGTTTCTGGGGCAGTAAAAGTACTCTAAATGATGATATGAAACTGCTGCGAAAGAAACTTTCTTTCCCAATATTTTTCACTTACTTGTTACTTTTCGCTTAAGCACGCTAAGTACTGAAAGGACAATATTTTACTGAAAGTCTATTCATACAAAAATCGATACTCCACGTTGCCTAAACAATAAAATACCAATTTGTGCGTCATTAATCATGCGTCAAACTGCTATTGTAAAGGCTGTGTTTTGGAATCTGTTTAGTCTTATAATGATACAACATGTCTAACTGTCACATAACACGGACAAAGTTCACTTCAGTAAACAACAGTGACAGAACGGTTTGATAAAGAAAAGGAAAATAGCTGAGACGACTTTTAGTTACTTTTTTATTAACAAATGACCCAAATATCTTATAACTCGATTAACTTTAAAATATCGTCTTTTATTCTCAATTCTTGATTTCAATGTTTCGATGGAGTTTTTTTATAATTTATTTTAATATGTAGTTGATGATTATGAGCTCACAGCTTTACTAAACATCTATGGCTAACGAATTTGTAATTTTCCACTTACGATCAGGATACAGTTTGTATTAACGACGTAAGACGAGTTCAATGATAAATATTTAACTTATTATTATTTATCCCCGTTAGAACAAGAAAGAAAAGTATACTTAACACACACAGAAGACAATACAGATCTTTAATTTTTATTGAACATTAATAAGCTTAATGCTTTTACGATCCAAAAACTAAACACTTTACATCAAGAAAAACAATTTTGCTGCGGATGGGATTTGAACCTTGACGCCTTAACCTCTCGGCCACCTCGACGTGGTACAACACGTTTTAAATTTTGGTTTTATGTATCTATACTCGTTTTTTTTTTAAAGTTATAATATTGATTCATACCATAGCAAACAAAACTCTTAGATTTCATCTTTTTAAGTAGAACTGCCTCCGTAGCCTAGTGGTATGGACGTGTGCTTTAGAAACCGGAGGTCATGGGTTCGAATCCTATGGGGACACAACAAATTTTCATTGTTGTTTCCTAGTTTGTTAGAGTAATTTGGGCCGATCACCCAGTTGTCCGAAAAGTAAGATGATCCATGCGTCGGATGGGCATTTAAAAAGTCGGTCAACCCACCAACCCGCATTGGACCAGCGTGGTGGGATACGGTCCGAACCCCCCAATGGAAAGGGGTATATTAGGGGAGGCCTATGTCCAGCAGTGGACTATCAAAGGCTGATGATGCATGATGCAAGTAAAACGTAATTCCAGCAATATTTTGACAGGTAATTTTATCCGACCAATGGAAATTCAATAAAATGCTGTCTCATAAAAAGAGAGAAATTTTAAGCACCGTTTAGTACGGCATGCTATCAGCGATTCTTTCGTGGTATTAAAGATCGTCATAATAGGGATTCTAATACCAACAGAAGTAAACGTTCATCAGCGGAAAATGGGGGGATGGTATGCTGTGACGGATTTTCATAACATAGACGAATGGTTCAATCCTTGCTTAGCAATGTTAGTAGACTATTTTAGACATTAACTGGACCTGTCAGAACACTTACAAATTAGTTTTAGTTGAAATATCTAATTAAGAATCAAAAAGAGAAAAGTTATGATATCATATAATATTTCTTATTATCTCCAAAAGGATATGAATAATTTTACATAAAAAGATTTTGTTAAATTTGTCTTTAAAACTGTTAAAGACAAAATTATCGTACTATTTATAAATAATGATATTGATCGATGAACCCTTAATGTAATTTCCTTTTTGTCTGTTTGGTTACAAAGCATTTGTTTGAGTTTTACTTGTCAAAAGTGCTGGTTATTAATGATTTGACTTGTAACAAATGTCGGGGTAAGCTCTTCATTAACATTGAAATGTCCGATGAGCCGCTTATGTGTCGAGCCCTCTTATCGGTATAGTACAAATTGTACACTACCTCCGTGGTCTTGTATTATTAGCTCTTATTTTGCTAAAATGGAAGGATTTTTAATCCTAGTGACAGCTTTAAGTTTTTCGTCTCTTTGAAGCATAGAATCAAATTTTAAAACGACGAGGTGGCCGAGAGGTTAAGGCGTTGGACTGCTAATCCAATGTGCTCTGCACGCGTGGGTTCGAATCCCATCCTCGTCGAAATATGTTTTGTTCCTATATACTGTTTATATCTTCAATCTTAAATGTTTCCTCCTGTAAAGGTTTGAAATTTTCATTTGGAATTGCTAGAGTTGCGTATTAATCATAAAAAACTTTAAGTTCTTTTGCGTTTATACATTGGACCAGCGTGGTGGGATACAGTCTAAAACCCTCATAATGGATAGGGGTGTATTAGGGGAGGCCTCTGTCCAGCAGTTGACTAACACAGGCTGATGATGATGATAATACGACAAAATTAAATTGTTTTTATATTTTTTTATTTCAATGTTTAGTTCTGAAACTTGCCAAAAATCAGAGTTTCATTAATTAATTTATTGTGATTAATTTTAGAACTCATTTAAATAATAATATCAAGGCGAAGTAGCTATTAAATCAAGAATTGAGGATATTTTTTTTATATTAACTACAAAGTAACCTTTTAAGGAATTTACAAATTTAGTTTATGAGTACTTAGCTAAATTTCTTCTCAACTATTTTCTTACTCGTTACGTCAAAACCGTTCTGTCGCCATTTTTCGTTAAAGTAAACTTTATCGATGCTATGTAATCTTTCGACTTAGTGTGACGGCATAAGACTTAACAGAACTCCGCAACACTAAATTTGCTGTGGCAGCTTGACGCATAATTAATGGCGCACACGTTGGTATTTAATTGTTCAACCAATGCAAGCGTATCTTAGCGTGGTTATAATTTACATCAGATAAACTTATATGAACTATCAACTTTTGATTTGAAATAAATCTTTTCTCTTTATTTGGGACAAAAACAGTAGCACAATACACGTTATACAATTAATATAAGACATAGTACTTATTTATAATTGTGCGACCACTAGCATTGTCCGCAAAGTAAATTACGATGAAGTGTAACGTACGGAAATGTAATAAAGTAAAACAAAAAACGTAAAAAATGGACGAAAATGGAAAAAAATATGAAGATATAAATACTGGTACAATATGTTTGAATTAAAAAAATGTGTGTGGAATGAACAAGAAATGAACATGGTATAACTTATATACTAAAAACTATCTAAACTAACTAACTAAATAAATAGTACAATTTAATCTCTAAGCATGGACTGTCAAATTTGTTATTTCATAGGCAGTGTAGAAACATCATCTGAAGAAGGAAACGTCTAGATTTTAATGTCAGTGTTTTTATTAGGGAATTTTATTTTTATGATATCTGTAATTTAAGGTTTTGAAAAATCTTATTAGTATTCTTTCAATTTTTTTTTACATATTATTCATATATTGGGTTCCAAATCAAAGAGGCATAATAACAACCTGAGAACCAACGAGGGCATTAAATAGATACAAATAAGTTGAAAGTTTTTTGAATTCTTTTGATGTTCTCAACATAAAACCATTCATTTTAAACGCCCTCTTAACGAGTCTTTCATCATTTCTCAAAAATTATTCCAATATTCTTAATGATGTCACCATATTCAGTATATTATTGAGAGGTGTGTAAGGAAATTTAACACATTTTCTATTTTTGATAAAGCTAATGGTATGAAATTTATTTATACTAAGTTTTAAATTGTTAAAAAAGTTCTCTCATTAAAGCGTTCTATACGTCATCTTTTTCAAGTTTTTACTTAACACAGACTAAATGTTCAAAAATTAAGTCTCGATGTGTTTGTAAACAGAGATCGACTACTGCATACTTCCGTTAGTTATTACGGTTAATAACTTCGAATCACATTTCTGTACATTTCAGACCAATCTATTACTATAACAAAAAAATCAAATGAACAAAAATTGTTCATTATTACAACGATTTCCTTAGAATTTCCTTATATCATAACTTTACAGAGTACTCTACTAAAGTTATCAGTTGATTCCGAATGAGTGGATGTGTAACGGTAGGGACAAACGACTAGCTCTTCGTTGAATCGGCCATTATTTCTCTCACCACAAATATTCTTCATGCACTTGAGCGTTTTTATCGCCCAATGTAATTATTTATTATGCTTATCGAAGCTAAGTCATGTTTTGCGAAAACTTTTCCATTGTGCGAAATTAAATTTAAATGTAACATATTCAAATTGGTGTAGGTATAGTTGTTAAAATAAGTATTAAGACTTCTTTTACGATTCACGTTTTTTTTATAGAATATAGAAGTTTACACTTAAGAAGTAGGTGTGATTATCGAACAGGTTCACATCGCTTCGGAATAGGACGCCCAAGACCTGAGAGGAAACGGTTTTTTTTATGAAATACATATATATATATATATATATATATATATATGATATATATTTTGTAATTTGAAAATCGAATTTATTGCACTACGTGTAATCACATTTTGGAATAAATTATTTAATCACAAAAAGTACGTTTTATTTCTTTGTGACTAGTTTAGTCATAATAAAGAATTGCTTCACATAAAGTTGTATCCTTGAACTTAGTACACTTAAAACTAATGTCAGGCTTGCATACGCTTCGCTTGAAATTGTCGATGACGCGCGGCACGACACTGCTGAAATACTTGTCATTTCTCTGCGGATGTTTTCTTTTAGGGCCTCAATTGACCGCGGGTTTGTGTCGAATACTTTAGCCTTAAGGTAGCACTCGCGCCCTCTGCCATCCTCAAAAGTAAGGCCCTAGGATACCATGGGCTGACATAGCGGCCCAAACAGTCACTTTCGGACTATGTAGGCTTCTTTTGTTCTTGATGCTTGTTTTGGATTGATGGGGCTCCAATAGCGGCAATTTTGTTTACTAACATGCCTGTTAAGATGGAAATAGCCTCGTCGGAGAACATTATGTTATTGAAGGAAGTAAACCGATTCAACATTTCATTCGCATCATTTTGTCTTTGAATACCGTCAGTTTCCTTTAATTCTTGAACCAACTGAATTTTGTAAGGGTATATACGTAAATCTTTCTTCAAAATCCGTTGTAACGATGTCCTTGATACGTTTAATGCTCTGGCGCGCTTACGAGTTGACTGTGTCGGATTTTCGCGAATAGACTGTGTCACTGTATCTATGTTTTGTTCCGTACGTGACGTCCTTGAGGCGACCCAACCGCAGTTTATCTTACGTTGAACCGGTCTCCTCGAACTTAACAACTCAGTTCTTAATCGTTCGAAGAGTTGGAGTGTCGTTAAAGTTGTGTAAACCTTTGTGTACTCGAAATTTACGCCGCGCAACGGATGCCGAATTGTCGTTTTATAAAACTCGCGCACAAAACGCACGGTCCGCTCCAGTAAAACGCTCCATCGCGACTAAATTCCTAGAAACCGAAGTTACTCCCCTGCTTCCCTGCACCGCTCACGCGCGCCCTGTTTGTTTTATTCAAATTTTACTTTTCAAAGGACTTATGGGCCACCTGTATTATCGGATCTCATAACAGCTGTGAGATCCGATAATGGCTTTTTCCAAAATAAACTGTAAACTGAATCGGAATGAAGTACATACAAAACAACTTTGCGATATAGTTATTTTTAGTACATCAAATATTTTTTGGCTTTTAAATATAGCATATCTCTACACGCTGTCTACTAAATGTGTAATAAATAGAAATCATCATAAATCAAATTAGCAATTGATTAACTTTTTTTTATGTTATATAACTTTTGTATATAGATTATATTGATAAAACTTAAATTTCATAATTACTATTTTTTCATATGTTGGTTGAATATCAACATATTAAATATAATTAAAAAAATACTAATCAGGACAGTACACAGTTATCGATCGTTATAGAGATTAATAAATAAAAAAATATTTGCGTATGCCTTTTTTAAATATGAAAAGAGAATAAGATGTTAATAAGGCGGGTATTTAATAAGATAATTTTACGCATAATATGTCAATAACGACGACGAATTCGCTAGAATTGCATTATGCGATTTTATGAATTACTATCATTTGCCCTTTTTTATCAATATTTATGGCTGTAAACAAAAAAACTGTTGTACTAGATCTATCTCTATTGTCTGAAAAGTAAGACGTCGGAGGGCATTTAAAAAGTCGGTCCACCCACCAAACTGCACTGGACCAGCGTGATTTTTGGACCGGTATCCCACACCTGTCCAAAAACCCCCCAATGGATAGGGGTGTATTAGAGGAGGCCGATGTCCAGCAGTGGACTATCCCAGGCTGATGATGATGATGAGATCTATGACTTAAAAAATATCGATGTACATTTTGCTCACGTGTTTTGAATTAAAAGTTTCATGTCTTACTTTTGACTTTATATATATATTGAACTGCACTGGTTGGTTTGTTTTTAATGGGCGCAGATGTGATGTATTAACCAACTGCTTTTGTTACTAATAAAAAGGCTTATAATGAACTATATAAAAAATAATTAAAAATTGTGGTTTATGTTCCGGAAACTAAGTTGTAGGGTTGAGCGATGAATATGTTGCATTTTAAGAATGAAGTAGAGCGAACAAATTAATAACAAAAGAAATAAAATAAAGAGAAAAGGTGTATTCAAACCATTAAAACGTACGTAGCGAAGTAAGTTTACTCGTCGGGCTTAATTTTAAGATAATCATTCTTATCTGCTATAAAATACAATTAGTATATATTCAATATTTGGCAATATTTCGAGTTTTTCCTTAATATTTTTATATTTACTTCTAACGTTTCAGACTCTTTCCAGGACCCATAATTACGGGCAGTATACGATAGAATATGTCTGTATTTCAATGTTTTAGTAACCGTCAGGGGTTTTTCTTTATATTTTCACACGTTGCGAGAGAATATAATGAATTAGCTGCTGCCCGTGACTTGTTTCGATAGGGTTTTTTTTGGAATATACTGTACACTATTATAATAAATGTATGTGCTATTATATAATATATATGATTAGAAAAAAAGTTTTATGACTTTTGCTTCGACGATGACAAATATCCGTGTTAACTTTCATCCCTATATGTACTTTCTCGGATTCCATTCTATGTATGTACCAAATTTTATCATAATCGGTTCAATGCTTTAGAGAGTAAAGGCTACTAGTTACTTTTGCATTTATAATATTAGTATTCCGTATACATTAAAATCCGTAAATAACAGATACTATTTTTAAAGCAAAAAACTATAAAAATCCGTCTATTCAAAGCAAACGAAAAAAAACAGTAGAACATCCTGAATTGAGTAGCCCCGTATTAAATTTTAAATTATTTTTATTATTAAGAAAATACAAATCGCAAAATGTTTTTATCGTTTAAGTTATATTATAAACCTCAATATATCATACGCAAAATAAGCTTTAAATTTTGTAAAGAAAATGTTGTGAAGTATATTAATTATATTTGCGATAAACTAACGACGTGACTAACTGAGCTTTAAGTAATGCAATTAGCGTCAATCATAAAATCTTGGTACTTGTGCTGTTTCCGCTTCGACCGATTAATTTCTATCTCGTTTAACTTTTAATGCTATCGTAAACTGCACCGATAAATAGTTTATTTTTTTATTTAACAAGGTGGTTGCGTGGACGCGTGGTCACTCAAGTTTCGTCAGCCAAATGATTGGACCAACTAGCTCGAGTGACGGCGATGGTAGATTCTATTTAAGGACTAGAAGCGAGGATGCGGTTTGAAGGACCATTTGCGTAATCCGGCTCGGACAACGTGGTTATGAAGCCGGATTGAAAATGCGGTAAAGAAAGGATAAATACCTCGTCTGATGGCGGCACTGCTGCAGGCGTCTTCGGTGATGCGGTTGGGGTTTGCGGTAAACTTAAAACTATTAGAACGGAGCGTTGGCCATTCACGTCGCGTAACTTTAAATTATGATGCGTTGCGTCGGGAGCTCCCCCGAAGATAATTGTCGACAGCGCCGACCGCGTCACGAAGTATTCTCCTTTTACCTTCCTTTCTTCGCGAGATGAGGAAAAATTAAAGGAAAAGGAGGGTACATCAAGAAAGGGAAGGAAGATTATTGCGTTACCAATTTGCAGCTGTGTTAGGCGACATAGAAATGCGCGCGAACACAAGGACTATTTCATTAACTGTGCGATATATATGAAGTTTGACAATCCATAAAAAATTGTCCCCATCCTAACGACCTATTAGTAAATTTATATTACAGAATAGAAAGTTTCTAAAAACAATAACAAGTCCTCAGAACAACCTATTTTTAGATCCCTTAAAACCATGTACCAAGCAATTAATAATAATAATTTTACTAGACGATTAAAAATACAATATCGAATCTCAAATTAAGCAAAGCTTATACTATGTATACCATGTGACTTATGCATTTTCCTTTGTAAATAAATACGTGTAACAATTATACAAACACTAATTCAAACTCAATTGTAGGGCATTTATAAATCTAGAATAATAAAACTATTACAGTAGAAAGGTACGTGTTAAGAGTTGAATTCAACTGCTAAAGTTTCTTATTACAAATAGGACATAATTCACTAGGATCCGTCATATTTCATAAGAAGATGTCCAACTTTCGTAACCAGCCTTGACTTTGAAAAATATAGGGCTTCTTAATTGGTTATTCATTGAGGATTACTTTACCGAATCAAAGTGGTTAAAGAGACGTAATAAAATTTAGAAATATTTACAGCGGATTTCAAAATTGCTCGTTTAAGTTAAGCACACGGTGTATACTGAAATCTTATAATTTGCTTAAATAAATAAAGCGTCCAAGAAAGACTTTATGTGTCGTAATGTGCTGACATAAACTGTGTCAAAGAATGAAGTGTACTAAGTTTATGTATATGAGTTGTATTAAACAAATAATTTATCGTAGAAATTTAAAATTTCTAGAAATATGTTAGATATTACAAAAACTCAAAAAGCGTTTTGAAAGCAATTCAAAAACTTGAAATGATTTTTATGCTTAAAGAACAAACAACAACAGTTATTTATCGCTTATACGGTAAGCGATTTATACTAATATAATATTATAGAGAGAAAATATAAACACGGGCTTACCCGTTTATAGACCGTTAGTCAAAAATAAAGTTATATACTCTTAAACAGACGCCCAGCCATTGCCAAAAGATTGTGTTGATTAAAATAACCGAAATACAGCAAATTATTAAAGCAAATCCTCAGTTAGGATAACTATCCCGTACTACTTTTTTTTAGATACATCCGATAGCTTTATCGAAAGCTACATAAAGAGGTACAATAGTTTTTAATTAATTAAAAAGGCACTTTATTACTTCACTAGTACAAATATCATTTACCTATTGCACGAGAAAAATGTAAATATTTGTAATGGCTAATAGATTTAAGTTATGTGAAGTGTTATATGATAAGTTCCTTGTTGACAGGGGACCGTCTAGGTAGGTAGTGTGAAAACACTGCTGTGTTCCGGTTTGAAGGGCACCGTAGCCAGCGTATTTACTAGGTAAAGGAGACTCACGGTAGGCAGCGCGTTAGTGATACCACTGGTGTTGCCAATGTCTATGGGCGTCGGTGACCACTTCCAATCAGGTGGCCCGACTGCTCGACTGCCTGCGTAGGCAATAAAAAATCAATGTTCACTTTCTTGATAATTAAAGATTCAAAGTAAATCATTATATTATTTGTTAATTTTATTCTATGCTGTAATATGCTATAATTTTTTTTATTATATACAAATATATCACATCCACTAATTTACGGATTTTTCTCCACTAAGATGACTCTGGTCAAAAAACACATAGTCGATGTTAAGCACCGGCGCCTTAAGAAATCTGCAATTTACGACCATATTCTAGACAAACCCAAACATTATATTAGATTTGATGAACCAAAAATATTTCCTAGCAAAAGAACATCGATTTGTACCAAGGATGACTCGGAAAGCTATAGAAATTAAAAATATCCAAATTACAATAGAGAGGATATTGGGTCTTAGCCACCTGCACTGGTCCAATCATTTTAAAAATTAAACCCATAGATATAAAAAGTACAAAGCGACAGGACAACTAAAATAGACGATAAGTACATTTTGTCAAACAATGTCCAAAATTTAGAAAATGGAAATATATGTCAATTTTAAATTAAAACTCTGACGGCTATTCTAAAAACATTAAAATAGACATATATCAACTTAGTCTGCCCGTGATCATGAATGCTGGAATGAGTCCTTAACGTCGGGATTAAATTTATATAACTAACCCAAAAATCCGTAAATTTGTGGATTTGATATGTATAATAATCGCGTAAATAAAAGTAATAATCATATAGAAATATATCAGAACTCGCTAAGAGTTTCAGTTTTGTTGCATCAATGTTTAACAATTCATCATCATCATCATCATCATAAGCCTGCGATAGTCCACTGCTAGACATAAGCCTCCCCTAATACACCCCTATCCAATAGGGGGTTTGGACCGTATCCCACCACGCTGGTCCAATGCGGATTGGTTTAACAATAACTTAAGCAAATTACCTTAAATTTAGATTTATTATTTTTAGTTCTCAGTGATATTTCAGCGGTGGTGTGCATTTGGGCCTGTGTCCAGTAGTAGACTGATACAGGCAGATGATGATGATATTTTTGATCTCCAACATATTTTTTTATTTTAAGAGGAACTTTTTTTATGTAATATTTCACCCACTTGTTAACTATTTGATTACGCAGGCCTGGTGTCACTGTAGTCAATGAAGGCGAAATTTTCTAAAAATTATAGTAACATATTTTTACGGAATTCTTCTAAAAGTTAAATTATTAGTTTATTTCAAATGATTAATTGTAAGCAGCAGGTATAAATCACCGGCTCTTCGCTGCGTAAGCCAATAGTACTACCAATATTAAATTAAGCTACTCGCCAATATTATTAGTTTTTGAACTGATTTAAAACATTACTAATCATTTCATATTAAAATAATTTTCCAAATAAAGGATAAAGTAACATGACTACTCTATTTTAATATGAATTAATATGAATTTAAAATTTCCCACAAATGTTGTAAAACATACAATTTATGAGTTTAAATAGACTTACAACATCGCTGAATCAGTGTTCCTAGTAATACCATTACAGGAATGATTGACTTTTCATTATGTTACTGCCTTGATAGTGTAGTGGTATAGGCGCGTGCTTTAAAAACCGGATATCGTGTGTTTGAATCCTGCGGGGACTCAAAAAATTTTCATTGTTCATTCCTATTTGGTTAGGGCAATTCGGGCCGATCACTTAACTGTCTGAAAAGTAAGATGATCCATGCGTCGTATATGCAGCAATGGACTATCACAGGCTGATGATGATGATGATAATTTTTTAGATACAAAAGTTGCAAATGTGATTTTTTTTAAATATTTTGAAATATTTTAACCAAAGTATCTAAGACCTGACTTTTAAAACTTTAAAAGTAAAATAATATTGCGTAAAGCCGTTAGTTGTCATGATTTGAAATCTGGATCCCAAAGTTTAAAATTACTAGTAGGGTCCGTGGTGGTTCTTTGTACGAGGATCTAATTTTTAACGATGTGCCTGCTAAAGCATTTCGACCCTTTTTTAAGTTAAGAATTATTTCATGTTTGGTGCTTATATTGTCGCAATAACAGAAATAGACTTCAAACATTACCAGACATTAAAAAAAATTACATGCTTTGTAAAATTAAACTAACAGACAGCAGGACAGTGATTCCTACAACTTCTATTTGGAGGTGGTATATGATCAGTAACTAGTTTAAGCCAATAAACTAGTTACTGCACACAACATTTATTCCACAGTTACATTTATTGTTAAGACTACAGAATGTTTCAGCAATCGATTTAAAGGAAATATAATCTGTATGGACGCGTAATTAGGTATCCTAACCTAGCCATGGTACACGATCACAGGTAAAATCAATTTCAATTTAAAAAGGCCTTTGAGTCTGTGTACAACTCACGGAACCTTGCTGTATTAAATATACGTACAATACATAGGTAAATGATTTCTTTTTATTTACTTGATTACTGTACATATTAAATTCACATTGCGAATTAGAAATAAAACGCTTAAAAAGATATGGGCCCGTGATCATGGATTAATAAAAAGTACGAAATATTGGGAATCGAATATTTACAACTAACGCTAAAATGCGTTAAAAGTGAATTCAGTATATACATAAAATTTATAAGAATAATCGATACGGTACATTTCTTACTCTTTAATTTTTATAAACGTAAATCGATTCATAATGCAAAAAAAGTGACCAAGTACAGTTCTACTAAGTAGAGTACTGTAAATAATATTATAATGTTTATAATACTACGCTACCATAATATTCTTATACGTGTGTAAAACGTAAAATTATGTACGTTTTAGACCTAAAGAGTTTGTTGCATTTAAGCAAGAAAAAACCGAAAAGGGGCTATAACACACAATTATACTCACGTAGGACTTGAAACCTTTGGTTTGGTTTAACAAATAACAGTACGATTAGACGACAAAAGAATTGTTAATTTTGAAATTTTTTCTTCCAAATAAATAATCATAGTTATGAAAATAGTTTCTATGGATAAACCTTTTAAAAAAATGTATGGCATGTATTATGTAATATTTTTGCCAATAAATGCATTGAAGACATCCATATTATGTAGATGATAATTGTCATAAAAGGCAAGGCAACGCATTTTAAGTCGGTAATAGTAAGAAAGAATAAGACTCTTCCTCACAGTAATTTTAACATTAAATAGAATAGGAGTTATTTGGTATAAATTTGTTTAACGAACTCCTTTTTATTAACTTTTGCTATAAAAGAACTGCACAGCAAAGTACTAGCGTATTCGAAGCAAACGCTGATGACAAATTTCTTATACGTGACAAGTTTGTATTACGGCTCTGAAGCAACAAAGGAAAGCAATGAATTCTTGTTGAGGAAATATTATAAAAATGCTACGATTTACAACTACCGTTTGTTCCGTAAATAGGCTTTATTTGGTTTAAATTTAATAATTCATTAAGAACATATTTATCGAGATTTTATAAAATGAATTTATAATCACATTGTGGCTTTTTTTATTTTAATGCATTGTTATTTTAACATATTATTAATAACATACTCGTAATTGATTGATAATTTTGAACCGCCTCCGTGGTCTAGTGTTATTGGCCCTTGCTTTGTAAACCGTGGGTTCGAATCCTGCGGGGAAACAACTTTGTGTTATCGTTATTTTCTGGTTGGTTAAGACAATTTGTTCCGATCGCCTAATTGAAAAGTAAAATGACCCGGCCCTCCCACCAACCCGCATTGGACGAGCGTGGTGGGAGACGATTAATTTTTTCTAAAGATAAGCTGCCGGAGCAACACGCTTACGAGACAATACTTAAGCGTATTTTACTATGACCCGGTAAACTAGCTTTACTTCAATGAAACACAAACCAAGGGTGTACCTATATGGGTGTACCTACCTGATTTGCAGATGACTGATTTTTATTAGGTTATGGTCTTAACTTCTATCTACGTTTTCTTATACCTTTTGACAAGGTACAATTTGTAAAGTTGCTTCGTCCCACAGCATGATTGGCAAGACATATTAATCATACCACTAGTTTTATACTATGTGAAGGGGTAAGTTACGTAGCCCTCAGGACAAGAAGGGTCGGTACCTTCATAGCAATAATAAAAAATACTAAAGAAAGAGATCAAAGCGTAAGCAGGCAGTTATAAACCTGAAAAGCTAGTCTGCAGTGATAGTCTACATTGAAGACACGCTCCTTAATATTTAGTCCTTCAGTGGTTGACAACTCGTTGACTTACTTCGAAGAAGAATGTAGTAAAACTGAATTTAATATATTCCAGGTAGAATTTATAGACACAATATAGCATATTTCTAGGTATAAACGATGTATCTATTGTTTGACAAAAAATTCTTACTGTAAAACGAATTTCTAACAATCAACGAGTTCACTTCCACGACTTAATTACAATGTTCTAGCAGAGATTTTTTCTTTATGTCTTAAGTTAATTGAATACAAAATATAATTAAAAGGGCGAGATTTAAAAGTGTGTAAGAAACATTTAATTAATATCAAAAAAGTATATTAAAAGAAAATACTAACATTAAGACAATATAATTTAAGCTAAAGAAGAAAGCTAAAATTGATAATACCTTCATGTCCAAACCCCCAAAATTGTATGGGTTGCCTAAACTACACAAATTAAATGCTCCATTGCGCCCTATTGTTAGCCAAATTGATTCACCTACCTATAAATTGGCTCAACATTTAGTAAAATCCTCTCACCACTCAGAGGGACAAACAAGAGCGTTCACAAAGGATTCATACCATTTTGTTAGTCGAGGTAAAACATCTACATCTTGCTGACAATGAAACTATGGTTAGTTTTGATGTTCAATCTTTGTTTACATCTATACCTATAGAAGATTGTATCAATATTCTAACAAGAAAGTTAGAGGAAAATGACATCACAATAGAATATGCATTTTTACGAAAACATTGCCTAACATCTGGCTATTTATTGTGGAAAGATGAGTTCTACATGCAGATGGATGGTGTAGCGATGGGTTGCCCGGTGTCTCCTATTGTTGCTGACATTTTTATGGAAGACTTTGAGGAGAAGGCCCTACTCACTGCTCCCATTCATCCAAGATTTTATAAGCGCTATGTGGATGATACATTTACCATCTTACCATATGATAAAATAAATGCATTTTAAACCACCTTAACTCCATTAATTCAAAAATACAGTTTACTATGGAGTTAGAAAATAATAATTCTTTAGCTTTTCTTGATGTTTTAATTATTCGCAATCCTGATAACACCTTGAGCCATACTGTGTATAGGAAACCAACCCATACAAATAAATATTTAAACGGTAATATTTAATTCACACCACCATCCATCCCAGTTAGCTAACGTGGGCAAATCTTTGCTTCAGAGAGCACGATGGATCTGTGATGATGAACACCTGGCGGCTGAGCTACACCACGTTAAGCAAGTACTGCGAGACAACAAGCTCGCTGCGCCACGGCAGCGTCACAGTGACCGAGTGAAGGCATCCACAGTGGAGCGAGTACCTGCTGTTCTACCTTTTGTGAGAGGCGTAACTGACAAGATTGGCTCATTTGAGGCGGGCTTCAATCAAAACTTATTTCAAGCCGCTGAAGAAGGATTGAATCTACCACTACAATATTCTAGCCCAGATGTACAAACTGATTGACCGTGGCCTCTTATATTGACAAATCGAAGCTGAGCAATAAGAACCGCGTGAAGGAACATATAGCTGACATTAAACTAGAAGACCCAACAAGTTGGTAGTGTGTGACCATACCTAAATCACTCCAAACCATTACATCAGATTTGATCGACCACAAACCTCGCTAAAAGAACACCGATTCCTACCAAGGATGATCCAGTGAGGCTATTGAGATTAAAAACATCCAAATTTCACATAAGAAGATGGTTGGGTTCTACCACCTGCTTGGGATCCCATAATTAATAATTTAAATTTAAACCCAAGCATAATACCACTGCCGGCTAATACAGATAAAATCAGTTCATTTTGCATGGTCGGAGTACAGATTAAAAATAATTAATAAAAATTAAGATCTGGAAACCCGCTTCCAGCACTGGCAAGAAAGACGCATGACATCTCAGTTCTACCCCGTGACCAGGCCGCTGGAAAAGTGTTGAAACGTCGGGAATTTAAATGTAAATAAACGCGATAAAATCCGTTAAGCTAATTATTTAAATGTACAATTCGCAAGTAACATGAAATAATTAAACCAAAAAGTTAAGATTTTTAAATATATACCTTGGTTTTTTTTATAATGCATTGTTATTTTAACATATTATTAATAACATACACGTAATTGATTGATATTCTGAACCGCCTGTAGTCTAGTGTTATTGGCCCTTGCTTTGTAAATCAGGAGATCGTGGGTTCGAATCCTGCCTGGAAACAACATTGTGTTATCGTTATTTTCTGGTTGCTTAAGGTTGTTCCGATCGCCTAATTGAAAAGTAAAATGATCTATGCGTCAAATGGTAATGCATGCCTCCCACCAACCCGCATTGGACGAGCGTGGTGGGAGACGATTAATTTTTTCTAAAGATAAGCTGCCGGAGCAACACGCTTACGAGACAATACTTAAGCGTATTTTACTATGACCCGGTAAACTAGCTTTACTTCAATGAAACACAAACCAAGGGTGTACCTATATATATGCAGATGACTGATTTTTATTAGGTTATGGTCTTAACTTCTATCTACGTTTTCTTATACCTTTTGACAAGGTACAATTTGTAAAGTTGCTTCGTCCCACATGCATGATTGGCAAGACATATTAATCATACCACTAGTTTTATACTATGGAAGGTAAGTTACGTTGCCCTCAGGACACGAATGGTCGGTACCTTCATAGCTTATAATACCGCAAAAAAAAATACTAAAGAAAGAGATCAAGCGTAAGAGGCAGTTTATAAACCTGAAAAGCTAGTCTACAGTGATAGTCTACATTGAAGACACGCTCCTAATGTTTAGTCCTTCAGTGGTTGAAACTCGTTGACTTACTTCAGAAGAAGAATGTAGTAAAACTGTATAATATTGATTTAATATATCAGGTAGAATTTATAGACACAATAAAGCATATTTCTAGGTATAAATTATGTATCTAGTTGTTTGACAAAAAATTTCTAACTGTAAAACGAATTTCTAACAATAAACGAGTTCACTTCACGACTTAATTACAATGTTCTAGCAGAGATTTTTTTCTTTAGTCTTAAGTTAATTGAATACAAAATATATTAAAAGGGGCGAGATTTGAAAGTGTAAGAAACATTTAATTAATATCAAAAACGTATATTAAAGTAAATACTAACATTAACACAATATAATTTTAAGCCAAAGAAGATTCAAAAAGGATATTGATTACGAATACCAACTTTCAACCCTAAATTTGTTCCGAGCTTTGTTCTAGGACCGCATGCGTAACAGTATTAAAACTCGATGGAATGTTAATGTAAATAACGCTGTGTAACATCCGTGTTAGTAAACTTTTCGATCTAAAATGTAAACTAAATTTCGCAGCAATAACAAACACCATTAAGTAAATGATTAATGGATTCTCAAATTGGATTAAATGCTCGTTGACGATAGCAATTCAAATTGAAGATAATTGGAATATGTCCAGATTGCTTTCTTTGCTTGACCATTCGAAGTTTAAATTAAAATAATGTATGTTTTTTGTTCTGGTGCACTATAGAAGGTACATAAACTATAGACAAGCGTAAAGTAACATAACCATAGGTTCATAATTGCCTCCAGCCAGTGTATGGCGTGCTAGAAACCTGGAGGTCATGGTTCAATCCTGGGACTACAAATTGTTATTTGTTGCTTTCCTGGTTGGTTAGACAATGTTAGCATCACCCATTGTCAAAGTAAATGATCCAGCCTTCGGATTGGGCACTGTAAGTAAATCGTCCACCCACCAACCCGATTGACAGCTGGTGATGTCCAAATTTTTGACAGGAGTATAAGAGCTAAGTCCGTCAATGACTTATAAGGCGATGAATGATGATGACTAGATGATGATATATTTATCTTTTGCCTATTAATTGCTCTCACTATTCAAAAATTATGAATTCTTAAAACATCTTATATTTTCTTTGGTGTCTGTATCCAATTTACATATCTCATGTTATTTGACAAAAAGATAAGTCAAAATTAAGAAAATTGTGTACTCATTTCAACTACAACAACCGTAAAAACTAACAAAAAGAACATTGGGTTTGATATAAAATATTGTTTATCAGCTCATGTTATTTTTCCTGACACGTTTCCTTAAAGCTTACAACCTCAAGCTGTAATCTTGTAAAGAATGCATAAAAAATTATTTAACATGATAATTACTTTAGCTCCATAAAGACTTTCAGTGTCATTGTAAGAAAATACGTTTCAGCCGGAGAGGTCGAGTCAATAGTCCCGACCGTTTGTCAATTGGTGTGAAAGGGACGGAGTTATCAGTCCCTTTTGAGATTTCTGAAGAAAACCGTGAGTTAAGATTCTTATAACTACAAGGAGGTATTGTAATCTAAAGCCCATATCAAGACTTAGTAAAATATTACACTTAACAGTATTTTTAAATTAGTTCAATGTTAAAATTTCATATTATGTTCACTGGCAATTCAGATTTAGGTATACCAAATTGCATTTGTAGCCAAATCAATATATTTAATTACTTCATGTAGTTGTTTCATAGATTCTATCGCGAACAATTTTAAAGAAACTGCATTAATTGCGTGCATAAATGCGAAAGTTTGTAAGTATAGATGTTGATGACTCTTTTACTCAGAAACAACTACAGAGATTTTATTAAAATTATGCTTATAAAAATAGAACTGGTAACCATCTTAAACCGCAATCACCAAAACTGAAACTGGGGGCAAAACTTGTAACTTAAAAAATAAATCACAGAAAGCATGTGATTGTGATTATACCACGTGACTTAGACAGCACGATGATGATACTGGCTTACCTATAGTCTGGTTATACGGCATTTGCTCTTCGATCGCAGGTTTTAATCCAGCAAAAAGAAATCATGTAATTTCTTTACTGTGTTTTAATTTCGTTACGTTTCTTGTTCCTAAACTTGAAAATATCTCCCCGTAAAAAAGATTTGACTACAACGATGAAAACATGTCAAAAGTTATATCTATTTTGATGACATCGGCAATTCATATCTCAGTAGAGATTAAAAATTCTATATTTGCTAGACTAAGTTTATAAAACTCAAAAAAGATTAGGAGACCTAAACTAATAATTACTTAAAAACCTTTTTGACTCAAAAAGTCACGGACTTCCTAACCCGCGCTCGTATTTATAATAAAAAAACTGCAATAAGGTACATTTAATTGATTTTTATTTAAAAAGTAATAATTAATGTCGATATTTGTATGACATTTAATTATTTTTTTGTAAAACAGCATTTTAGTAAAATTTTTATTTTAAAAGGTGACCGAGACATATCGTATAATATAAATTATCTAAACTAAAGAAAAATAAATAGCCATAATACTGATAAAGCTCACTATAACATTTATTTTCAATTACATGAATATAACTCAATTTTTAAATAATCCAATCTACTTTACTGAATATAGCCAATCCTTAATTGTCTTTGTTCTAATATAAATGTTTGGTATGTTTCCGTTAATTATATTCTTGACCATGCACTTTTGACATGCAAGATAAACGTTAAAACTAAATTACTACCCCAAAAACCTTACAGTTACAGACCACTCAGGGACATAAATGTTGATTTTAATATAGATTTAAATACAATAGAACGGGAAAAATTGTTATAGGAGATGTGAACTATATGATCAACATGTTTTACACCAACGTTCTCAAGCTTTTTAACACGTATGTTCCTATGCAAACTGTTCTTACGAGGAAAAAAAAATCTTACCTATGGATTACATGCACGACTAAGCAAATGTTAAAGTTACGCGACAAGGGCCATACAAGGAGTAAAATAACTAAGTTATTAAAGCACAAAAAGAATAACGTTGATTATAAAAATATTTTTAAAATCGAAATTAAAAAACAAAAATCTTCTTACGAATAAATTGAGCTAAAAATTTTAAAAATCATTAGGAAAAAATTAAACATGCTAATTTCTACACTACACATAATAATGTGATCCAAATGAGATTAATGAAAATTTTCTTGACCTCCCAAGTAACTCCAATAAAAATATCACATTGGAAACTTTAGGCAGATATGAATTTGATAGGTTCAAGACAAACATTTTTAAACTTAACACCGTAGAGGAATTAATTATCAGGTTTTGGTAGTCATAAGGAGTTTAAAATCAAACGCTATAGGCAGCGACGGTATTTGAATGAATATGATAATGCTTACTCTTTAGAGACCACTAAATGTGACAATAAAAATAATAAATGAATCAATTATAATAAGTACATTCAAGACAAATCGACATATGCAAAGTGGCCTTAGTCAAACCGATTCTAAAATAATCGAATCCAAAAGATTATGTCCAAGATTATAAAAAAGAATTGCTTGTACGTTGTTGATTGATTATACAGAAATAAATTAAATATTGTCTGAAAAGCAGTCCAGGCTTTAGAAAACACTGTAGCACAGCCACTGCTTTACTTGACGTAGTTGATATTATCTTAACTGCCCAAAATAATGGCGTAGGTTCTGTCCTAATATTGTTCGACTTTTCTCGTGCTTTTGACACGTTACATCCCACTTTACTACTTTCCAAACTTATCAAATCCATAGTAAGCGCTTTTGGTTTAATTATGCAGCGATAAAATGATTAAATACTTATCTCTACGATCAAAAACAATTTGTTGAAATGGAAAACAACACTGGTAATAAAATTACAACTTGGAGACAATGGATACAATGCCCTTTACAAGAGGAATTCCCCAGGGCTCTATACTGGGACCAATCATATTCACCTTATTGCAGATATTACAAGTTCTATTAAAATTGCAAATATCATACGTAACCCGATGATCTGTAATTAAATTTCTCTTTAACACCCATTGAAACTAAGTCTGCTGCCCATAAAATTGGAGTCACAATAAGTAGTCATGATTCCTTGATCATAAATTTAATCAATATATTATGTTACTTGGATCGAAAATATCCAAACGATTTAAAATTTGATTTACAACTTTTTACAATGAATTTTAACGATTATAAAATGGATTAAATCAACGTAGAGATAAACTTCATGAGTACCATCCATTCCAATTCATATCTTTAGAATATATTCAACGACTTAAGATTATTTGACTATTCGTTTGATAACTACTTTTTAAGTTAATCAAATGGAATTAACTCATTTCTTGTTAAAAAGTTTTTTCATCGTCATGGTTATCAGTTAAATTTAAGATTCGGAAGAAAATTCGACTGTCTCGCTATTTACAAATGATTTATTTTGCGCAGCGTGTGACCCTACGACGTCCGATACTGTTATTTACATGAAATGTCTAATACAAAAGAATTTATTAAAACAAATTTATATATACTAATATTAAATTACTATTGCTCTATAGGTTTTGTAATCTCCCAAATCCAAAATTATCGTTTTTTTCAAGATGCCAATCACCTGGTCTATGATCAGCTACCTTACCTTATGTAATTTATTAATAAATGAAAATGAAGCTGATTTTGTGTCTATCGAAAGTAACAAAGAATCTCGTATTTATTTATACTAAATTGATAGAATTTTAAAACTAAATTGGTGCTCGAAAACTAAAAGATCAGTATATTTCGATGGAGCTTCATACAACAAATTATTGCCAATTTATTAATCATAAAATGATTTGTGTGAACTGATTGCACCTTTCCCTCCAAAGGGTGGAGACTTGAGATTAAACATTATTGGTCTCAACTGTAAAATCAACCAAACAACCTTTCCTTTTCAGTGAGCCCAGAGTTCTTAAAATTAATTTTGCTTTTGTCGTTAAAGATCTGTGTACAGCAAGAAAATACAAGAATATTGTAGCTTAAACCTAAATTACTCCCATTTCATCTAATATCACTGAATTTTCTAGTTAGCTCTTTCAGATGTATTTTGATTTTATGTTTCTAATGTTTGAGTGTATAATACTTTTTATTTTTTCTATTTTTAACGTTCATGGTGTAAATGAGGCTATGTTATTGTCCTCCACTGGTTCCACTGAAAATCAGCTTTTATGAAGTGAATAACTTTATGATATTATGGTGAGTGGAAACCATTTTGGTGCATTAATACTTTGTGTTCTTTTTTGTTTTTATTTTTGATATAAAAACACTTATTGTTATTATTAAGTACCAAATAAACGTTTTTTTTTTCTTTCTAAAATACACTAATAAGTAGAAATTACAGGGTAATGTCGAGAAAACGTGAAAGTCGTTAACCGCGTGTCATCAAATCAAAATGAAAGTATTATTTACTTTCATTTTGATTTAGTGATCAATTTGATTTAGTGATCAGTTTACATAATTTATGTCTTCTATAATAAAATATCTTTATGTGCTAATTTGACGTTATTGGCTCTGCCCTGAAATAATGCTAGCCGTAGGTCCCCTTTTAAAAGAGCAACGTCTGGGGCTGGTGCCCATTTTCGTCGCAAAGCAGTAGTTTGAAAACACTAACGTGTTTCGGTTTAAAAAGCACAAGAGCAGACGTAACATCCTATGTCTTATGGTTAGCAGCGCGTTGATGATGCCCTTGGTATGTCCTTGGTATATCCGCGTCTGTGACCACTTTCCATCAGGTTGCCCAACAGCTCATCCGCCTTCGTAGGCATTGAAAAAAATTCTAAAACCTTGATGTCTACCAATTCACTACCGTGTAATATAAACTTTTCTTTTTTGCCAGTTATATTTTTCGATTACTACAATTTATTCCAAGGCTTTAAAGATAGAGACGGCGATGGTCCTTAAATGTAAGCGACAATTTTATAACTCCTCCAATGTTTCTTATGTCCATAAGCGGTGGCAATCACCTAGCGATCACTAGATCCTTTTTCTTAAGATCAGTTGTTAGGTTTTGATAAATATATTAAGCTTTCTTGAATCCATTTTTATACAAAAAATTAAATCAATAAAATAGATATAGGGCAACATTGTTTAAGTAAATAGTCAGGTATTCTAATTCGGGCATGTTGTGTTTGACCATTAAGTGCTTACCTAATAAACTTTATGCCAACGTCAAGATCCGTACACAACGAGCATAACTCGTAAATTTTAACCAGCTTTTATGAAATAAAATATCAATTTTATGACATAAACCGTTATAAGTATATAAACTGTCAAAGTATAAATTCGATTTTCTCTTTCATATTTACAAAATTGGGTCACCTTCCTAAAGTATCATCTTAAAATAAAACATGCTGTATTTTAATTGATTTTTATGCAAACAAACGCCGGCCACCGTTTTATTGTTCGGCATCCTCGTGGAAACCAATTATGGGGCCCGCTTTTTCAAAGTAAACGTAGGATGGCATTGACCCTTTTTATAAATCTACTTTTTTCCCCTTTTTAATATTAAATATTATATTAATAAAGGGAATATATATAATGATATTTCTGCAGACACCTACAAAAATATTACTAATTTTATAATATTTTTACTTTAATTTTCTCCAAAGAGAGGTAAATACTAGTCATCAAAACATCGTTACCAACTGCAATGCAATTGAATAAGACATTCATATGATAGGTCTAAAACCATTTAAGAACTTGGTCGAGTTTACCTATTTTCTATATATTGACTACCTATGGTAATCATATATAATAAGACCAAATCACCTTTGTGGCTTAGCGTTATTTGTTTTTCAATCCTGCAAAAAAATACTTGTTATACTGATTTTGTAGTCCGTCATTAAGAAAATATTGGCACGCCTACTCAACAGTTTTTAGAGTACGATGCTAGTGATGTAGATCGACTTCGGTTGTGAAGGACGCTTGTGGTAGTAATTTTTTGACGTTAGTGCTTGTAAATTTACTTTATTAAATCTTATTTTTACGTACATTTAAAGCATTCCTTGCAGATGTCAGATGGCAATCGTGATATTTATAAAAAATCTTTCCGGGACAAAATGAATTGATTAGAAGTAGACCCCATATTATAGGAATACTATGAACAAAAGACATCTAAACCCGTTAACTAACTTGAAATAAAAAATGCGATTCGTATTATGTCATTACATTGCTACAATTCGTTTAGTAGTACTGCTCTGGAATTCAAAATATTCAATCTAGAATTAAATAATTATTTATTAAACTAGGCAATTAAACAATCAACAATCCCATCATACCAAACATAAATATTAATGACACTCTTTGTAAAACTAAAACAGCTTAATTGGCAGTTTTTTAAGGATTTATTGGCCAACTCAATTATAATCCCGTGGCAGATATTAACTACGATCAATTTAAATATTCGATATTTCTTATGGTATAGGAAAAATCAAGTTGCCTTTTCTAACACTGCATATTCTAACAGTTTAAAGCAGAACTAGTCATTAATTGTACTGGTCTCAGTTCAATTAATGACTAGTTTTGTTCAGTCAGTATTAACGAGCTTCTACTACACATTTCGTTTTGCCAATGTCTATGGGCGTCGGTGACCACTTTCCATCAGTTTGGCCGACTCATACTCGTAACGTTTACCTTTATTACCTATATATCGCGATATACAATATTTGGATCCACGGCGTAAAGAGTAAACAGCAATATTTGCGGATTAATTCTAAGTAAATGTGCACTGAACTTCAATAACGCAATTTTCAGACATTGGGTCACAAACAAATAATAAATCCAGAGTAATAAAAAGTTAGTTTCTAAAATTAATAAAAAATGATAATGAAGGCATAGATTAGATTCGGCCGTTTTTAAAATATTTTCGTTTCCTTTGACGCTTACACAGCTTATTTTATTTATAAAGTGGAATATTTAAAGCAAACGTATAAAATAAAGCAATTGCCAATTATAACGATTTCCACACAACCGTTCCCACGTTAGCTCATCCACCGTTTTTCTTACAAATAAACACTAGTACAAAACTGTCACGTCCATGTAATTTGTCACTCGCCTTTCAGTCGGACTTGTGCGCACTTAAGATTCGTAGAGGATAAAACATACATAATGTGTGTTTTATTCTTTTCTTACTTTTAAGAGTAAAGTTAGGTTCGAGGCTTCTAAAGTGTTTTTGTTATAGTTGTTGTAGTACATAATTAAATTTTGTTTACTCTTTCTTACAAAGAAATATTATTTAATTCAGCTTATTATTTAAGACGAATTTACTTTATAAATAACTTATTTCAATTCCTCATATGCTGTGCTGTTCACCCGATAAAGGTATAAGGTAAGAGTTTTTTTTTGGCTAAAAAGATAGTAGCTCGCTTAATAATAAAATATATTTTATGACTTGATCACAAAAAAAACTTCTCAGTCTAATTATGTTCACGATAACATCATATAAAAATAGATTATTTGCTTATTCATTTAGAGGATAATTTCAAATTTTCGTAGTTATTTAAAATGTACTACCAATCCAAACGAAATTATATTTTAGTAAAACAATAATTTTTAATAGCTCTTATTTACAGAGAAAATATTTAATAGTAAATAGCTAATTGTATTTCTCACTTTGTGCCTTTATTTATACTGCGCTTTAAATCAACTTGAGAAAGTGATTTTAACGCCTTAAAATACTTCGTTCAAACAGAATATGAAGGTAAAATACACATTATACAAGTTATAATTTCAAGCTTAATAATTCGGGCTTCGATAAATCTATTGCATGAAAATTGATAAAGATTATGGGCAATAACATTATATTATTTTTTTTATTAGGTTAGAATTAAATGAAATATAACTAAATTTAAATTTAGAAATTGAAAATTGAGAGTGGATAGCAATGTAATGTATTGATAGAAGTATTTAATGCCAAAGAAGAGCCAAGAAGGAAGAGGCGAACGGAATAACCAAAGTTATTAACAAAAATTGTAAATCAAAAAAGGAAGTCATCCTTTTTTAATTAAAAAAAATATCCTTTAAAATGGTTTTACTATAATTAGTTCTATCACATTGATTACGTGTATATTATATGCATTTATTTACAAAATATAATTCTAAGTCATTTGATTTGCACAGTTCAAACTTTGATTACTTTGGGGCTAAATTGTGTTATATAAAAATGGAAGGGTTAGTTAAAGGGCCACCATGACATAAAGAAGCCAAACGTAGCAGTATCAATTATTTATTATTTATTACCCATTGCTAAGATGACATACATATAATTAAAACTAGGTTAATAAATTGACAAAATAGATAACTTTTGTAATTTAACATATATATTTCGTAATTTAACAGGGATAACATACAAGATGTAAAGAAAATATAAAAGACAGTGTTATGATTATTATTCTAAATACCTTCTCCCATATTGCATAACAAAGAAGCATCCTATTTTCTAAACCATTTTTTGTCGATGTCTTAGATGAAGATGCTATGGCAGATATTTAGCGCTACAAATACCATACCTATTTCCATTTGTTTCCCAAAAAGCTTAAATTTAGGCTCAAAGAAACAGAAATGTAGACTAAACACTGTTACAAAGAGAGTAAAGGAATCAAACAAGCAACAGACGATTTTAATACAACTATCTAGAACTAAAGGTTTCACTGCCATAGATACTTTGATATTTATCGGAAAAGCGCAGATCTGTAAAGAGCCAGGACTTATCAATTTTTATACTTGCTAAGAATGTACTTTAATTATGTGCAGTATGTTGGTATTGTGTTATTTGAGTGTATAGGTTAACGGTAAGTATAGATACTATTTCGATGAGTATGAAAATGTAGATAAGAAATTAGTGTATTTCCGTCGTAATATAATATTTATTTAATAAAGAGGTAACTTTATAGTTAGGGATTTAATCATGAGGCATGATTAAATTATTATTTAAGCACAGACTACTTATATAAAACTGTCTACATTAAGTTGTATATTACTTCTGACTAAGAAGTGCTCACTTGAATGCAGGCTCTTAGCCCTACTTATGCCTCGTTACCGGCTTTCATGAGATTCAATTATAGCCTTTTACAAGATTAACCGTGGACGTCGTAAAATTAAAATAAAAACGTAAAAAAGCTAGAGCTTAATTAGCCTTTTCATTACATCTGCCATAATTAAAAAGCTTCGCGTATTTCGCAAACAATTTCGATTACATTGCAGTAAATAATTTTTTTTAGAATTTTTCTTCCTTTATAAATGCATTTTAAAGTTTTAATGTATTCTTGTTTCTACAATATACATTTTTTATTAAATTAAACAATAAAATAAATTAAATTTAGGTAATTAGACTTTCTGAAATATATCGTAGGTTGTTTTAGTTTTCGGTGACCTAGGCCTTCGCCTTATAACGTCCTATGATTCACATTTTATATCGTCTAATATTATATGATTAATATTACAATAAGACCACTCAACAAGCTCTGACATGGACACAAATACTTTGTATATCTATCTATATTAGTCTTTTAGGAGAGGTGAAATACTAGTTATTAAACATATGAACATGTTGTTGTTGTATTTAAATTGTTCTACCTTAGACTTTTTCTAAGATGCCGGTTAAACAGAAAATTTATGTAGAAAGAGAAAAGACATAAATTCAGTCTTCAGAAGGTGACGTTTAATAATCTATATAATCTTATTACTATCAAAAACTCAAAGCAAACACGCAAAATTGTTTAATTCGACGATAACGATTTTGCAACGAAAAGAAAACTTATAAATAAGAATGGAGTGTAATATTAAATTTTAACAATAATAGTTACGCATTAGATTAATACATACATCTCTTGCGTTATAGAGTATAAACAAAATTATAATTTCTTTTATATTATATTTAGTTATGATACTAGTATTGTTTTTAAATAGGCCGCACAATGTGAAGCCTACATTTGGTATTTTCATACTAAACTTGTTTCGTCCTCTTCTCTGACGTATTTGTCGTTCTATTTCCAATACCTTAGTGATGCTAGACTTAGAGATCTTAGTTCAACGAATAACCGTCTTCCTTTGTGTTCCGTTCATCGTAAAGACTTCATTCACAAATCTTTCTAATATTAAATCTATTATTCTTTTGAAAGCGCTACCCTTGGTAATCAGGATGGCTAAAAATCATTGAGCATTGACATGTGCATTGACACATGTATTTATAGTCATATTTGTGCATACATATGTATGTATATATAAATTTATATATGTTATTTAACATAATGTATACAAAAAGAATAAAAAAATATACCATAATAAAAAAATGTAGTGTTATTCTATCGAAACTATTGGTTAAAAAATTAACATGTATTATGACTTTTATGACGTACTAATTTTAATTTAATAAAAGGATTTACCCTTTTATAGTTAGGAATTAAAAATTTGGTGTCATATAAATGGTGTTAAAGAAATGAGTAGTAATAATTTAATTGCTCTATATAAAGTTGTATGCTACGTATGAGTACAAAGTGCTCACTCAAGCTCTCAGCACTACTCGTAACTTGTTGCCAGCTTTTATGATGTCTAAATACGACCTTTTCTAAGATAAATCATGGATACTGTTAAATTAAAAAATATCAAGATATGAAGCGAATATACTGAATTTTGACATTCAATTTTAATGATTAATCTAGTATATAGTAGGAGTCTATTTTAGTTACTATGTTTGTATGTACATCTTTACCGTCTGAACCGTTGAATCGATTTCGATGAAATTGAATAACATATTTATAATGGATTTCAAGAAAGTATATAGGCTATTAAATACTGCGATAAAAGTGCTTGACAGGGTTTAAATAAGTGAAAGTTAATGTCCCCCCAGGTTTTCGCTATGTCTTAGCGCTGGGAATCAGTACCTGCGGCTTGATCAAGCCGCGGAAAAGGCGATAGGAACCTGGCCGGCCCGAGGATTAAGGCCAGCCGTGGAAGAGGCTGCTCCAAGCTGGCTGGAGAAGCTAGTTTCGAATCCACCTAGAAGGGTGCAGCGGACGGTCGAGACGAAGAGCGCGTGTCTTTCGACGCGCGCCCTGAGGTGGATTCGGTCTTGGGCCAGAGGCAGGGCTGCCTCGGTTGCCAGTGCTGGTGGGGTCGCAAAAGAGTGTTAAACCGTTGCTGTGACCCCACACTAGAGGCTTAAGGAAGAAATAACGTTGTGGTTTTAGTCAGTACGAGTCCGACATAACCCACTTTTGCCCCCGCGAGGACGGGTATGCATAGACATTTCCCCACGGTCAAAAAAAAGAAGGATGAAAATTAATATGGAAATTTGTCACTGTTGAACAGTAAACGGTGAAATGTTGCATCTAATTAGTTGAAACAACCCCTAATTGGTTTTTTTAGCAGTTTTGTAGTTTCTTAACGTACGGAGATGAACATGATAATAAATGTGGAAATTCGTCAATGTCGAAGCCAAAGCTATGAAACTTTGTTTCTAATGATAGGCACATAAAATTATAACACCTCATTTATATTATACTTTACAGTATGTTATAATAGACCTTGTGGAAAATTTCCTTTTCCACGGGGAAGAAATCACGGGTGTTCTACCCGCGACTACTAGTAATTTACATATATAGTTAATAAAATTTTCGTTAAGTAGTTTTAAATCTCATTTAGTTAAAGGTGGTATTCTTTTTCTTGTTAGTATAGTTAAATTACTAACACCAAAGGAAGGCAAACACCAAACAATTTAGTGAAGGAAAAAAAAAGTTATAGTTTTAGCTAACGCAATTTTACTTTGACCTCTTAAGATATAAATAGCAAGCTTTTGCAAAGCCAATCTCTTTCACAGATTGACACAACTCAATGGGCAATAAGAGGTTCAGCCCTTATTTCATACAAAAATAATATTTAAACAAAAACACTACATTACAAGACGTGCTTACCAAGTTCAAAATATTAATATTAAGTAAGTTCTAATGTACGCAAATAATATTTATGGAAAACAAAATACCGTTGCACAGTTTAGAATTTAATAAAACGATCTAGTATTATCTGATAAAGTCGCATGACGAGGTGGCCGAGAGGTTAAGGCGTTGGACTGCTAATCCAATGTGCTCTGCACGCGTGGGTTCGAATCCCATCCTCGTCGACCATATTTTTTGTTTCACCCCTCCCGTAAAGAAGTGGGTTTAGTGAATTTTCAAGCGTACAAGATGCCCAATGTTCTGGACAACAATTGAACAACAACGTCTCAACCATGAAGTAACAACGATATTTTCTAACTAATCAAATATTCAAAGTAGGAAAGACTTTAGCATCTCCCGAGGTTCAGTGGTTTCAATCTTGAATGATCATATGGGTATGAGGTAGCAATTTGCAAGGTGGATGTCGCATTTCCTCACAAACACAACCGTGTTTAATTTTTTGTGTTTTCGCAGATATGTTTGTCCGTATTTTAGAGAAGTTTTTGCATCTTATTGTAACCGTGGACCTTACGTGGATACGTACAGGACGTTAAACAGCAGTAAAAACGAGAATATGGACAACTTAGTATGGCAATTTAGTCAGTAATTAAATTTGACCGCATTTGGGCAAAAATAGCTATTTTCTACCAGATCCATGCATGGTTTCACACACGTGCCGTTTCTATGGCAAAAGTCTATATTTTTTCGTATTAAGTACGAAACTACTATTTCTTGTACCTAAACTTGAAAAAATGTCTCTTTGAAAAAAGATTTCACAACGATGAAATTATGTGAAAAATGCCTATTTGATGACATCGGCAATTCGTATCTCAATAGAAAAAAAATCTACATTTGTTAGACTGAGTTTATACAAACTCAAAATAAATTAGGCAAGATCAAAACTAATTGTTACCTAAATCCTTTTTCATTAAAAAAATCACGGACTTTTTTGATGAAAAATTTTTTAATTTTTTCGTGAAAGGGTATTGTTGTAAATTTGTATTTTAAAAGTGACCGAGACCTAAAATTTAGTCACAGAAATATATATAAATCATCTAAATTAAGGCAAATAACCAATAATCCTAATGCTGATAAAAGCTTGCTATAAAATATCGCTTTAGAAATACTTTCGTTTTATAACACGCGTAGTATAACACGCGCGTGTTATAATACTTTCGTTTTATAACACGCGGTTCGCGATCGCATTCCCCCGTTTCGGATTTTTTTTATTTACTCCAAAAATAGTTCTTAGAATTTTTTGTAGGCTGTAAGGCCAAAAGATTCATGACCATGCAAAGACAGTCTTGTTTTTACCCATACTCAGCAGTTGCGATATACTTTTGAAGACTCTGAAATCATATAATTAAATACTTTACCCTTTATTTGACAACTTGGCTCTCGGACGGCTAGAGTTCTCTAAACTCTAAATGATCAAACAAAGCTACTGTTCAAGAATCTTTCTTTAGCAATATTGGTCACTTACTCGAGACTTCTAGCGAAAAGTACTGAATTGATGATCTATTCATAGAAAAAATTGATATTTTATTTAAGTTTATCTATTGATTATTATAATTAAACTTTGATACGCCTTTGTTGGCTGAACAATTAAGTACCAATTTGGGCATTAATCATGCGTGAATCTGGCAATGTAAAGTCTGTGTTTTAGAATTCTGTTCAATCTTATAATGTCACACTATGTTGAAATATAACATAATACGGGTTAATTTAACTTCAATAAGCAAAAGTGACAGAACGTTTTTAATACAATGATAAGCAAAATATCTGAGACTGAATTTACGTAATAACCAATAATCTAGTTAGCTGAAATCCTTTTCAAGTCACATTAAAATATTAACCTTTATTCTCAATTCATGATTTGAAAATAACTTTTTGAGTTCTAATTTAATAAATAATTGATAATTATCTCTCTAAAGCTTTATGAACCATATACGACTATCGGATTTGGAATTATCTACGATTCGGTGACGTTATTTGTAAGTGACGTTTTTTTTATTTTAATTTAAAGGTAGGTAACCAGTCGGGTCAACTGATGTAAAGTGGTTACCAACGCCTACTGGCTACTTTCTATATAACTAACGCTTAAAACTCAAACCCTTTTTTTACCGTGGGGAAATGCTTACCCATACCCGACCTTGCGGGGGCAAAGACGGTTTATGTTGGACTCGCACTGACTAAAACCATCACGTTGTTACTTCTTGACGCCTTAGCGATGGGGTCACAGGAACTCTTTTGCAGTCTTCTGCGACCCCATCAGCGCTGGTCGCCGAAGCAGTCCCATCTTGGCCCTACGGCCATCTGCCTTCCTCTATGCGCGTCGGAACTAACGCGCCCTTCGTCTCGGCT
The DNA here is from genome assembly GCA_029286875.1 of Lamproptera curius. Taxonomy (NCBI): domain Eukaryota; kingdom Metazoa; phylum Arthropoda; class Insecta; order Lepidoptera; family Papilionidae; genus Lamproptera; species Lamproptera curius. Next base: position 408,086 of record JAGSMT010000050.1, on the reverse strand, counting down.
CCTGTAGATAGGAATTTACTATAAAAAAAGTTAACTTCATCAGCGGATAAAGATAGAAAGGGCTGCTGCGAAGGATTTCCATCACGTCGTTTTAGTCGAATGGTCTTGCTAGCGAAATACTTAGCAATGTTAGTCGACTGTTTTAGTCAATAACTGGGCGATGACAACACTCATAAGTAATTGATTTTCGATGAAATATCTAAGCAAAAATCAAATTGAGCCAAAATTTTCTTTCGTGTTTCCAAAATGGAAAGTTTAACTAAATAAAATAAAATTTAATAAAAAAAATACGACCGACTGTACACATTATATAACCATTTCACGTAATATGGGTAACAAACGTGCCTTCTGCTAATTTCTATCTTTCAAAAATAGCATGAATAAAATCTTACCACTTAGAGCGGAGCAACGAGGTAACATACATATATTAAATGAAAACTAACTCCGAATGCAATATATGCTTTTTTTGGGAAGTCGGTCACAAATAAAACCCAGCAGGTGAGTATGATACAAAATGTAATTTCGTGCATTGATTCTGTGATGATATCATATGTTAATAATAATATGTTAATTTTATCATACTATATATTCTATAGGACTTAAAATATTAATTATCAAATATTTTAAGATTACCCAGTTTCAAAGGCAAGTTTACCGTACTATTTATTAATGATGATATTGATTTATGAACCCTTAATGTAATTTCCTTTTTGTCTCTTTGGTTACAAAGCTTCCGTTGGAGTTTTACTTGTCAAAAGTGCCGGTGATTAATGATTTGACTTGTAACAAATGTCGGGGTAAGCTCTTTATTAGCACTGAAGTTTTCGATGAGCCGCTTTTACAGCCGCATTGAAAGTAATATTAAAGCGTTCGTGATATTTAACACTGACTTTATAGAATAGTATCACGAATATATTTCACAAATACATACATTTGGTTTAGCATGTTATTTTCATTTTAGGACTCACTAATATTGTCAAAATTCAAGTTAAAATTTGATTCAACTATTATTAGAAACAGTCATCATCGTGGAGATGATTCAATCATTTAAATCATAAAAAACTATTTCAGATCTTATTCATTATGTTTCCTATTTCGGCGAATTAGTAAATTTAATGAGTTTTCATTATTATAACACATTGTAATATAAGCTCTCATTTTACAAAGTAGAAGTATCATAAATCTTAGTGACATGTATAAGTTTTTTCATCTTTTTGAAGCATTAAATTAAATTTTAAATCGTCATATACCACGACGAGGTGGCCGAGAGGTTAAGGCGTTGGACTGCTTATCCAATACGCTCTGCACGCGTGGTTTCGAATCCCAACCTCGTGAAAATATTTTTTAGTCCTGTATACTGTGTAGTTTTTCACTCTTAGTTCCTTTTCTAAACTACAGTTGCGTATATATAAAAAAAACTGTAATTTTTTTCTAAACTTAATAAAAAATATTGTTATAAAGATGTAATAATCGCAAATCGCCTGTGTGTTGTGACAATCAGACAGATAGTGATCTTATGTCTATTGAGACTAAAAACTTTTGCGTCCATAAAGTATGTAAATGCTTGTGCAGATTTTAAATGTATCAACTTTAGTGAGGTGGGCTACTTTGACCTGAATGCAAACCACCTCAATAAACTTGACCGTCCTTTAAATAACTGCATTTTATTCGTTTGCTATTGCTTTAGGATGAGTTTTTACACTGTAAGTTTTAAACTATTTGTCACAGTATTATTTAAAAAGAAAGGACAACATGTTAGGTACTACCTACCATTAAAAAAATTCGAATTCGGAGTACAAGGAGCGAAGACACGATGTAACAAATGTCTATAAACAAACGAGTGAAGTTTTAACCAAAAATAAGACCCACTTAAAACAGTATTATAACCATTTTGCGCAATATAAGCGACTGATATAAGTGATATAATTCGCATACTACACTACTAAAAAAAGTTACTTATTAAGCTATATTTTCCATTTTAATATATATAAAAATTCTTAAAATATGTTTACAAAAAACAATGAATATAATTGAATTGTTCGCCGCTGGGCTGGGAGTCTCGTGCCTACGTGGGCTAGGAACTCCTGGCTCTCATGAGTAGCAGACTCGGGGAGTCTGTTACCTAACTACAGGGTCCGAGACGAAGGGCGCGCTAGTTCCGACGCGCCCTAAGGGAGGCAGATAGTCGTAGGGCCGAGATGGGGCTGCTTCGGCGACCAGCGCTGGTGGGGTCGCAGAAGACTGCGAAAGAGATCCTGTGACCCCATCTTTAAGGCGCCAAGAAGGAATGATGTGGTGGATATAGTCGGTGCGAGTCCAACATAACCCGTCTTTGCACTTCAAGGACGGGTATGCGTAAGCATCCCACCACGGTAAAAAAAATGGTTAATGAGGCACAAATTGGTATTTAATTGTTTAACCAACGCAACCGTATCAAAGTTTGATAATAATTCACAACAGATAAACTCATATAAAGTATCAAGTTTTGATATGAAATAAATGTTCAGTGTGTACACAAGAAAGTACTTTTCTAATCCTTTTATTCAGGTTGGGTTGTACTACAAAAACTAGATAACTGAGAAATATTAAACTTACTACTCTTTTATAAATAAGTACATATTTTATACATACAAATACTAAGAAACCAGAAAGATAGTATGTTAATCACACAATATTTTTTTCGTGCCTGAAATCGAGCCCGCACTTTCCCATAACAGTCAGGGCCACTAACTACTACGCCACGTGGCATGGACTGAATTAAATTTTTATTAAAAGTTAAATCCTCATTATTATACATTTAAGAATAATTAAATTCCTAATAATTTAAGCAAATACAGTTCATACATCATACATTACATCATAAGGGCTGAAAACTAGTATATTAGTTTCAGAAATTGCTAACCGGTGCCCGTTTCAATGGTCATTGTCTAATATTTCATTCACTATTGACAATACTCTGATTGTAAATGCGGTCCAAATACAAAGGGACAATAGTTGCAGCTACTGCCATAAATTGAATGCATCAATGATAGTGATACACACATTTTTTAATGCAATATGTTTGTATAGTCAGTATTTTTTTTATTTATGAATTTCTTTATTGGAAATCAATAAAGAAATTCATATTTATTAAAGCCGTCTATATGTTTTATTGTTTCAAATTTTTACTAGAAGCATATATTTCAGACTAAGTTTTCGACTATCGCATCTTTCCGTCAGTTATTACGGTTAATAACTTGGAATCAACGTTTCGTACATTTCAGACTAACTTATTATTATTACAAAAAATCAAAAAAACAAAACATTGTTCATTTATGCAACGATTTCTTTAGCGTTTTCTTATATCATAACTTCACTTACACTGTCATAAAGTTATCAGCTGATTCCGAATGAGTGGATGTGCAACGGTAGGGACAAACGACTTGCTCTTCGTTGGATCGGCCATTATTTCTCTGACTACCAATATTCTTACTGCACTTCAGCGTTTTTATCGCTCAATAAACTTAATTTAATGCTTTTAGAAGCTAATACATTGCATGTCTTCTTACACTTTTCCAATGTACCTAATTAATTTTAAATTTTATCGATGTCACGAAAATTCTATTTGCTTAAGGTAGCTGTAGAAATAAATATTAAGACTTTTTTGCCCGACTTCCATTAGAAGGAGGTACTCAATTCGGAGCGTATGTTTTTTTTTATCTATAAGTTATCTCATTGCTGCCTGATGTTGTTCATTCTTTTTTTAAATTACATATTTTAATTTAAGACACTTAAAAAGTGTGATTGTCAAACAGGTTCATATCGCTTCGGAATAGGTCGCCTCAGCCATGAAAAGAAGGTTTTTTATATTATAAAATAATTTGACAAACAATTACATCATCATCATCATCATCATTATCATCATCATCAGCCTGTGTTAGTCCACTGCTGAACATAGGCCTCCCTAATGCACGCCACCGCTTCCTATCTTCGGCTATTCTCATCCAGCCCACACTGGCCACTTTCATGAATCGTCACTCCATCTTACCTGCAAGGCGTCTACACTACGTTTGCCAGAGCCTCGGTCTCCATCCAGAACTTTTCGACTCCAGCGGTCGTCAGCATATACATAATATTTTGTAATTTTAAAATCAAGTTTAGCGCACTAAGTGTAATTTCTCTTTAAGATTAAATTATTTAATCATAAAAAGTAACTTATCATTGAGAGTTTTTAATTATAATACAGAACTGCTTCAAATAAAGTTCAATTTTAGAACTAAGTAATACACTTAAAACTAATGTCAGGCTTGTATCCGTAGAATAACTTATTGCCAGCTTTTATGACATCCCATAATGGCTTTCTCCAAGATAAACTATGAACTGAGTCGAAGTGAAATACATACAAAACATGTTTACGATCTAGTAGTTGTTTTTAGTACCTTAAAATATTTTTTGGTTTAAATAAAGCATATTTTTACAAACTGCCTAAATGTGTCATAACTTTATAAAAGCAAGTCATCAGAAATCAAGTTTACAATTGATTAGGATTATTTCATAATTACCATTTTTTAATATGTTGGTTGAATACCAACATATTAAGTTCGTGCTCTGGAAACTATGTTGCAGGGATGAGCGATAAATATATTGCGTTATTAGAATTGTTTGTATTTGTGTTATTAACAAGCAAAATTTTAACAAAAAATATAAAATGAAGAGAAAAAGTGTACTCAAATTATTAAATCGCCCTTAGCAAGGTAAGTCTGCTCGTTGGGCTTAATTGTAAGATATTCATTCTTATCTGCTGTAAAATGCAATTTTGATCCATGTAAAATGATATTTACTTCATAATAATTTTTAAGTATTTGTCAACTACAACCTTAGTAAAGAACACGTTTTCGTTTCACTCTTACATGGAAATGGAAATTGTAATTCTGTTTGAAATTAAATAGACTTTGTATTACATATATACTCAATATTTAGCAAATCCACCTATGTACGGATTTTTTCGTAAATTCTTTATTTTTACTTCTGACGTTTCGGGTTCTTTACAGAATCCATAACTACGGGCAGTCTACGATAGAATATCGTCGTCGTCAAACCAAAATCTGTGCTATGCGGCAAAAGTATAGTTTTGAGATATTAACAAAAGAAGCTTTCCTAAAAAAAAATCTGATAAGTTTACTTTCAAAATCATTTTATATGAAAGATACAGTTATAATACGTTAATTTATTTGTATTCTGAGCGTGTCCAATAAAAGGTTTTTTATTATTTCGTTTAAAGAGAAAAAAAATTCACATGACAGATTTTATTTGTTAAGTATAGGGCACATGTTAGATTTTAATAACTTGTAATATTGAAACTACCTTACGTTTAATGTCAATTCTTGAAACACCGGTATGTATTAATACGGTGTAAAGACTTTAAAATTATCTCAGCCCATAATCAATTCTTAGATGTTAACTGTGACCTTGTTCATTTACGAAGCCTGTTACATATAGCAGAGTCTAATCGAAAAACTTGACGTTGGCGAAATCTACAAGGAAACGCCATCAAGCCAAAGAACTAAACTGAACTGAAGACTTTTAAAAAAAAGACTGTTATGAAATACTGACGTGCGTTAATTGGTTGTTTTATGTTAATACTCGGTCGTAGAGTGGAAACTATCAACTACTTACATTGAATAGAAGCAGATTCTCTCCAATCTACCAAAGAAAAATTGCCAATTTTAGTCAAAGCCGTTGCCTTATTTTTGTTACGGTAATTTACTAATAGTTCTGGATGTAGCTTTAAGATAATTACTTACACATCTTATAAAAAATCCGTAAACAACCACGTACAGGTACTATTTTAAAGCAAAAAACTATCAGAAGCAAAAAAAAAACAGTAGAACACCCTGAATTGAGTAGTCCCGTATTAAATTTTAATTTATTATTTATTTATTAAGGAAATATAAATCACAAAATGTTGTTATCATTTAAGGTATATTATATACCTCAATATATCATACGCAAAATAAGCTTTAAATTTTAAACTAACGACGTGACTAACTGAGCTTTAAGTAATGCAATTAGCGTCAATCATAAAATCTTGGTACTTGTGCTATTGCTGCTTCGAGCGTTAAATTCATTACTCATTTAATCTTTACTGCTTTCGTAAACTGCACCGATAAATTGACTTGTTTTTATAACAAGGTATCTTTAATTAACTGTGCAAAATATATGTAGTTTGATTATCCATAAAAAAGTGTCCTCGTCCTACCTACTTTACCGACTAACCCACTAAACCGATTCAGATTCAGAATTTGGTATATACTAAGAACAGATTTCGAGAAAGGACACAAGCTTAATAATTATTGCGATGAAAGGGGTTGAAAGGGTTAAAATAGGGGATGAAAATTTATATAGAAGTCGTCTCAGTTGAACATAAAACGATGAAATGTAGTGTCTGGATACAAACAAGCCAAAAGTTGTGCTATTTGGCAATTTTTGTTTTCGAACTGTATGGCTATGAACTAGGGGTTGAAGAGGGGCTGAAAGTCAATGAAGAAATTGGCTATCATCGAAGCAAAAGCCATAGAATTTGTGCCCATTGTTAGGCACTTACAGTACTTACACCGTATTTATATTGTACTGGACAGACATTTGGCCGATTCTACGCGGACGAAGTCGCGGGTAACAGTTAGTAATTTATGAATTCTATTTAGTTATGTCCCAAACCAAACCATTTTTTCTGTAAAAAGCGAGAACTAATGTATATTTTATTGTCCAACAACTTCTTCACTCATCGCATTCGAAGCGAAAGCTGATGACAAATTCCTCGAACGTGACAAGTTTGTATTATGGCTCGTAGGAACAAAGAAAAGCGATTTACAAAAGTTGGTTGTTTCTACGAAATATGTATATGTACGTAAATATACCCGGGTCGCAGTGCAAAAAAGTGACTAAGTACAGTTATACGTAACTGAGTAGAGTACTATAAATAGTATTACATTATATGCAATATCACGCTTCCATGATATTCTGATATCTGTGTAAAACGTATACTTGTGTACTTATGTGTTTCAGTCTATTTATCCAAAAAAATATGAACATATGACTGACTTCAAGCAGTATGTAACCATTTTGCACTATATAAGCGAGTAACAACGTGCTCTGTACGAAATCGCCCTGCAATTTCTGCCGCCATATTTTAAAAAAAATCGAAGAAGAGAGGAGGTCGTGGGTTTGAATCCTGCAAGTTCATAACTTTGAGTTTTCGTTGTTTCTTAGTGCAATATAGGTCAATTATTAAATTATCTGCGGAATAAAATATTTCATGCTTAAAACATAATTAAAATATTGGTCCCTGATAGCCTCAGAGTCTATGGTATAGGCTTTAGATCATTTTCAATAAGTACCACTAAAATCACATTTGGTCCGCTGATCAAATGCAGTTTTCCCTATGTTTTTTAGTGGTTAGATGGCAGTCGCTCTGAAGGAATATTCTTATCTAAATAAAACTAAAAAATAATCATTACTATTGAACGGTTTAATGAAATTCTGATAATTTGCTAAGGTCCGTTATAATAAATACATAAAATTAGTTTTTCAAGAAAAATGGTAAATAATATTTAATACTAGGAATCGAATTTAAGTATATTACACACTAACACTAGTAGAAAGTGAATCGCAAACTATGTGGAGAGATCGAGTCAATTGTCCCAAACATTTGTCACCCGGTCATCTGGAAGAAACTGATAATTCCTCTTGAAGTATTACGAAAGAGGGATGTAGATTACTTTACTGAAAGAATCTTATCCGTATGTATTTATGTATAAAGTACATTTTTTACAACTAATTCAGGCAAGTGTACTATGCTAATAAAGTAATTGAATTTAAAAGAAGCTGCAATACTGGTTCATGGTTGATGTACATTTTTCTTATACTATCTAAGTTTGTTGAAGTTTTTTAACAATTTTGTAATAATAGCATCAAAAGATATTTGAAAAATCATATATATATACATAACGTCAAGATAACGACTCTTAAATGGTTTATGAGAACGTCGGTTCACAAGGAGCAAAGCAAGGACAAAGCAAGAAGTGAAAATATATAACAAATTGTTAAGAAGTCGCAAATATAGTAATTTACAGAATATAAAAATTTCCGAAACAATAAGGGCTCCAGTTAAAGTCTAAACGTAACTTGGTAATAAAAAGAAATTAAACACAAAAACAAGAAAATTTATAGTAGTTGTACAATTTAACAAAGCGAACAAAGCATTTAGTGATGAGCACAGAAATATAATAGTTTTGATGAAATGTAACATTTAAGCGTTTAGTTACTTGAATTTTAATACGGTAATTAATAGCTACATTTACACTGTTTGTTCTTTGTCAGTGTAATCGAACAGTTCTGTCGGCACTAATAATAGTACTAATACTACTTTTAAATTAAAAGTTACGACTTTATAATGGTAGGTAGTATGATCGGTTTAAACAATAATTATTGTCATTTCGAGTCAATCTGGCTAGATTTTTTACAAAGCAAGATTTTGTGACAAATAACTACTATACGGAATTTATAAATATTCGGAAGAAAGGTTAAGATAAGATATTCTTTTTCCTTTTGTTTGTAAACGTAATTCATAATTATTTCTTTTATTTACGCGATTATACATATCAAACCACTTATTCACGGATTTTTCGCGTTAATTAAATATATTTATTCCTGACGTTTCGGATTCTTTTCAGCAACCATGATCACGGGCAGTAGAAGTAACGCAACTAAATAAGTGGATTTGAAACGTAATTCATGTTTACGATCCACTTTTTTAAATCATAGATATTGAGAAATCAGACGTATTATAAATCCAAACTTTTTAATTTTGTTTATTGAAAAAAAGATGAAAGATGTTTTATCTGCTTGTAAACCGAACGCTCTTCCAGTCTCAGGAACATGTCGGTTACATGGTAAAGCAGAAGTGTTTACCATACCTCTTAATACCATACTAATACCATACTCCAACAAACTGTTGCTTTACAAATATACGAGTATTTACTACAGTAGAAAAGGTGTCTAGGTGTAACATGCATTTAAAGAATTATAATTATGTTGTTCTTTCCTCTTTACAATAGACATTTTTTTTTTCATTTCGTTTCAGTAAATTTGGTCGAATTTCCATGATGAGTTTATGATTAGTATTTTTTTCTCACGTGAAACGCCCTCCTTAAAAGCAATGTAAGACGCCACTCACCACCTTCAGACATGGGATGTTACGCGTCGTTTGCCCGGTAATTAAACTGGCTACGGTGCCCTTGTAACAGGATGACAGACACACGGGAGAAATGGGCACCGTGGTTGCTTTAAGACGGTCTGTTTTAAAATGAGACCTACTATCTTAAAAACTAAACCAATTGGCACATAAATGGCTAGCAGATGCCATCCTCAGTACTCTAGTAACTCCCGACGCATCTATCATACCAAATTTAATTTGATAAAAATTATTTTGTTTTATCATGTAAGTTATTACTTTTGATTTCAAGCCGTACATATCAATATGGACCAACCTTTTACGCAACGTGATTTTTCGTTTAGTACAAAGAATATACACGCCAACAAGAGTTTAACTTCAAAATAAAATATGTAAATATGTAATAATAAGTTACAAGCCTTTACAAGCGTTAATTCTTGCAAAATTTTCGCAGTGCGTGAAATGTACGTGTACGGTGCTAACTCCGATCGCGCGTAGCTGGCACTGTACATGTGTTATGATCATTTAAGACGCATATAGCAATCTGTTCGTTTTGCGTTATTATTCCTATCACCAAACTATGTTCAAAGAATATTTTCATCACTTTTTTAACAGACTTTGGACTTTTAAGATAATTAATTGACTAGAAACTCGTATTTATTGTCATACATTTAATAACCATATGAAAGTAAATATTTCCATAAATTATTTCATGAAAGGAAAGGTTGTTTGTTTAACGGTCGTCGCTCAATCGACGTGCTTATGATGCTATTTATTTGTTGTTATAGTAGTAACCATTTCGTTCCGATTTTAACTGAGTTTTGAGAAAAAAGTTACTCTAGTTTGAAGACCGATTATAATAACTGATTCTGAACAAACTATTTTTAGGTTTGCACCCTACAAAAAATCAAGTTGCATATTAGAATCATATTAATCTTTTATGACGCTGCCTATTTGACCGATTTCTGTGGCTTTATTTCAAATATTAAAAGAGACAATTAAATCACAAGTATACTGTTTGAACAATTTCAACATTCATATCCTTTTTTATCTAAATTATCCTAATAACGAGAATCATAGATTTCTTCTAACTTTGAAGTGTTGCCATTACCAAATAATATCGCAATTTTAAATTTTGCGGCTAGGCAGGTCTTTTCGCCCCCCGTAAAAATGAAAGCTAACAAACCTAAACAAAGGCTCTTTATGGGTGCTGACATTTTATAAATGGCTTTCGGTGAAAGGAAGGTGTGTAAATAACGTTTTCACAATTTTTCAATAATGAAGGGCCTACGACAGATAAAGTTCAATAATAACCAAGAAATAAAAGCTCTGCTTAAGGTAGCGTTTTTTAACATAATGCACTACAGTGTACAAATAAAAACCCGCAGAAAACAGCTCATTAAATTATTAAAAACGCCGTGGTTACTGAGTATTGTTTATTTTTTGTTTTTAGCCAATTTTCTAAACAATTTTTTAAAAACTTTCATTTGATGTAGATGACAATTGTCGTAAAATGCTAGTTAATATGTGGCCTTACAAGACAGTGATCTATTTCGTAAGATTGTGCCACTATTCGCGCTTTTAAAACCGCTATCGCGTATTAAGTCTCTGATATATCTTAAAAGATTTTAACATTAAACAATGTATGTGTTAATGTGTTAATATATGTGCTATGTGTTAATGAAAATTACCTAAATTTGTTTAATGGACTCCATTTTATCAACTTTTAGTGTACTAGAAGTACACAATAAAGTGCTAGCGTATTCAAAGCAAACGGTAATGACAAATTTCTTATACGTGACAAGTTTGTTTTACGGCTCTGAGGCAACAAAGGAAAGCAATGAATTCTGGTTGAGGAAAAATTAAAGAAATGCTACGATTTATAACTACCGTATATTACGTATGAAAAATTTGTTTGGTCTAAATTTTATCATTTTTTCAGAACATATTTATCCATAATATATTAGAGGAATTTAACATCACCTTGTGGCTAAAACTTATAAAACAGCATTGATTTTTTTTGGAGTTAGGAAAATTTATTTTTGTTTGTTATGCGTTATTATTATAAATAGTATAGTCGAATGTCATTCTGACACGACGAATGATTTGTGCTGCGGATAAGCCGCTTGAGCAGGAGGCTTAGGAAACAGTACTTACATTTTTCTGACTATGACTAGATAAACAAGTTTTTTTATAAAGGAAACAGCAAACCATGGGAGTACCTATTGATTTGCATATAACTTATAAGTAGGAAGTTAGGTTCAAAACTTCTATACCTCAGGACAAAAACGATCGGAACCACCATAGCTGTAATACCGCAGAAAAAATACTAAAGAAAAATACCAAGGCGTAAATAGGCAGTTCGAAAACTTGAAAACTAATCTACAACTCGTTGACTTACTTCGGAGAAGAGGGGAGTAGTGATGTATAATATTGGATCTAATGTATTCCAGGTAGCATTAATAGAAACAATATAGCTTATTAATAGAGATAAATTATATATCTATTGTTTAAGAAAAAATACTTACTGTAAAACGAATTTCTAACAATCAACGAGTAATTCCACAACTTACTATCAATGTCCTAGAAAATATTTTTTCGTAATGTCTTATGTTAAATGAATACAAAATATGACATAAGTTTGAATCAGTGTAAGAAATATTTAATTTATATCAAAAAGCGTAAAATAAAAGTATACAATTATATTGGAAAAATATGCTTTGAAACCAAATGGATATCGATTACGACTATCGACTTTGCAACTACTAAATTTAGTTTCTCCGAGTTTTGTTCTATGGAATATATCCAGTATTCAGTATCAAATAACTTCGTACTGTAGTCTTTGTTCGCTGGTGTGTACTCTATCTGTGTTATGTAAACTCTCGACAAAGCGTAACGTAAATAAAATTTTGCAACTCTACATTGCCCGTACGTAAGATGATTAGTGGATTGCTCAAATTTGTATTTAATTGCTTGCTTGATACAGGAGAATCAAAATGACTTAAGATACGATAATAACATGTCATAGTAGCCTCCTGCTTTTATTACGGATTATATAAAAATTATCTAAAAGTTAAACCTTTTTCAGGCAGCAATCAGATAAAAATTCTCAGATCTCATCTTATTTATTTGTCGAAAACATAAGTCATAATTGAGAATATTGTGTACTCATAACAACTACAACAACCGTAGAAAAGTAACCAAAGTAACATTGGGTATGATTTAAAACTGTGTTAAAGAGTTCAAGTTATGATCATGATTAATTCATTTAGGGTTAGAACCTAAAGCTTAATCTTGTAAAAAATGCATAAAATAAAAAATATACAATAAAACGAACAAACACTTTAGCTCCATGAATACTTTCAGCGTAATTGTAAGAAAATAAGTTTCAGCCGGAGAGGTCGAGTGAATTGGCCCAACCGTTTGTCAACCGGCCATGTGGAAGGGACTGATAACTCCTCTTGAGATTTAAGAAGAAAACGAGATGTTCTTACTGAAAACGTGTTTCAAGACTTAGTTTAATATTACACGTAACAGTATTTTTAAACCAATTGTAGCAAATATATACAATAAAACTTAAAGTAACTGTTTACTGGAACAATGCAAACGGCACAGTTAGACGTACGTTTTTACGTTTTATGATTGAATCACGTTTTACCCGTAAGCGTGCTTGATCTCTGGTCCTTTCCTAATCCGTTAGCCATATGTATCGAGGGCGCCCCGGTGGGCCGAACCTAGGCTCGATCAGTTGTTTTTAGGACTTACTTATGGTGAGTTTTTACCCGACCTATCTATTTGGTGAAAACCGGCCCGGCAGGTGCCGGTACCTAGTGTAAGGAATGAATAGTTGCGCTCGTCGGCGAGGGCGGTATGTGTTTCGGAGCTGTGTTTTCGAACGAGGTTGCATGAGTGTGATTTCGTCATTCTGTTCTAATATGGCATGACGCTCTTGCCTAAACCGTTTGTGATTTCTGAGAGCTATACTTGTTATATTGTTATGTTTCTGAAGGCTATATGTTGTGATATTGTTAAATGGTTGGTAATTCCAGATCCACGTGCAGGTTTTCATTGCGCAGATAGTATGGCGCGCCCGTGGCTCTGCATGAATCTGTTTTGTATGACTTGTAATTTGTGTGTATGTTTTTTGTGAGCGTGAGCAAATACAGGGCCGGAGAAGGTCATGATTGGAAGGATTTCAGTTTTGTAAAGCAGTACCTTGTTACGCAGGGATAGGTTGCTTCTAGGATTGATGAGTGGAAATAGGCGGCCTAACACAAATGCCGCTCTATTTTTGACTTTGGTGAGGTGAGGACGGAAGGATAAGGTTCTGTCGAGTGTTATCCCGAGGTATTTGGTTTGATTTACCCAAGGGATTGGGCAGTCAAGGAGGCGGATTTTGGATAGGAGTGGCAGACGCTTCCGTAACGAAAACAGAATCGCTGCGCTTTTAGATGGATTAATCTCAATTCTCCATTTCCGAAACCATTCCTCTAGAGTCGTGGCCGCGGCTTGGAGTCTTTGAGCGATGAGAATAGGACACATTCCAGATACGTAGATGCAAGTATCGTCTGCGAACAAGGCGGTGCTTACATGTCGGTGGTATAAAGGGTAAATAATATAGGGCCCAATACGGAGCCTTGTGGTACGCCGGCTAGGACCGGGTGTGGTTGAGATTTTGTACCCTCAACGCGGTATCGGAACGTTCGTTTCCGGAGAAAATCTCGTATGGTGAGTACAAGACGGTCGGGCACACCGAGCTTATATAACTTGTATATAAGCCCTTCGTGCCACACTTTGTCAAACGCCTTTGCCAGGTCGAGGAAAAGCGCTCCCGTATGTAAGCTTAAGCGTTCCGTGATACGATGTACTTGATTAGTGCATGAGTTATTAAATAAAAATACTTTACGGATTTTAACGCGTTTATTTTACATTTTAAATTCCCGACGTTTCGAACACTTTCCAGCGGCCGTGGTCACGGGGTAGACTGAGATGTCATGCGTCTTCTTGCCAGTGCTGAAGCGGGGTTTCCAGATCTTAATTTTTATTCATTATTTTTAATCTGTACTCCGACCTATGCAAAATGAACTGATTTTATCTGTACAGCCGGCAGTGGTATTATGCTTCGGTTTAAATTTTAATTTATTATTTATGGGATCCAAGCAGGTGGTAGAACCCAACCATCTTCTCATTGCAATTTGGATGTTTTAATCTCAATAGCCTCACGGATCATCCTTGGTAGAAATCGGTGTTCTTTAGCGAGGATTTGTGGTCGATCAAATCTGATGTAATGGTTTGGGTGATTTAAGGCATGGTCACACACTGCCAACTTGTTGGGTCTTCTATGTTTAATGTCAGCTATATGTTCCTTCACGCGGGTTCTTATTGCTCGCTTCTGTTTGTCCAATATAAGAGAGGCCACAGTCACAATCAGCTTTGTACGCTCCTGGGTCTTGTAGAGGAATATTGCACTCGACAGGTGGTAGGAATTGACCAATCTTCTTCAGCGGCTTGAAATAAGTTTTGATTGAAGCCCGCCTCAAAATGTAACCAATCTTGTCAGTTACGCCTCTCGCAAAAGGTAGAACAGCAGGTACTCGCTCCACTGTGGCTGCCTTCACTCGGTCACCGTGACGTGCCGTTGCGCAGCGAGCTTGTTGTCTCCGCAGTACTTGCTTAACATGGTGAGCTCGGCCGCCAGGTGTTCATCATCACAGATCCCTCGTGCTCTCTAAAACAAAGATCCGCTTCAGCACTGGCAAGAAGACGCATGACATCTCAGTCTACCCCGTGACCACGGCCGCTGGAAAGTGTTCGAAACGTCGGGAATTTAAAATGTAAAATAAACGCGATAAAATCCGTAAAGTAATTTTATTTAATAATGTATAATATTCGCGCAAGCAATAGAAATAATTAGTGCATGAGTGTTTGGCTCGAAAGCCGAATTGCACTGGAACTGGCATCCCTCTCGATTTCATGAACTCAAGTAAACGGGTTAGGATGAGGCGTTCATAGATTTTCCCAAAACTCCACCGGTTGAGTGCTGGGTCTGCATTGAGCCTCGAGGCTGTCAATCGCGCGCTGAAATTTTTGACGACGGCGTCGAATTCTTCGGTTAATCGATCGAGCTCTGCGAAATCGATCTGTCCGGCTACTTGTTCGAGGTTGCTCCCAGCGCTGCCTTTGCTATGGCTAGCGTTCTGGGGCGCGCTACGCGGAGCACTTGTTGGTGGTACGCGAGGTGCGGCGTTACGCGGAGCGCTCGGCGCGGTCTGACGCGGTGGCTGTTGTTGCCATGCGGGTAAAGATGTGCTACGCAGAGCGCTAGGCGTTTGCCACGTCGGAGCAGTCCGAAGTGGTGGGAAGGCAGAGGATGTGAAAGAAGACACTGATGGGCGCCTGGACGCAGATGAGGGTGGTGGCGGCTTACGTTTGGGGGCTTTTGGGCACCCCAAATAGTTAGCCGTGTTACCGGTGCTTTGGCAGTTAACGCATGCCGGCGGCTCGAATGTGAGAAGGGCGTCTTTGTCGCGAGGACGGGGACAGTCAGGCGTGCCATGGTCGCCGCGGCACTTCACGCATCGAGGACGCGCGTGACAATTGCAGGCCAAATGCCCAAATATTTGACAGTTGTGACACTGTCCTGGGATTCCGTTTGAGCGTGGTGCTTCAAAGGTAATGCGACCTATGTTGCAGATATGTTTCAGGTCGTAGAGCTTTTTTCCCTCGGGGGAACGTTCAAGGGTCAGAACGATCACGTTAAACGGTTTTTTAGTTTGCGGGTGCGTAAGGCGTATCGCTGAATATATCGGAATATTGGCCAATTTGATAAAATTATGGATCTCCGCAGGGATCACCTTTGGCAGTCCCTCGACTACTACTGCCCGAAGTACGCGCTCATCCGGGAGCGCGTAGGTATGATATAGCTATAGGTTTCTATAGCACGTTGTACTCAACGAAATAGCTGTTCTGCGCAACCATTTATTTAATGATAATATCCTTCTAGTTCACCGTTCAACCTCCTCCGTGGCCTAGCGGTTCTGGCTCTTGCTTTATCAATCAAAGGTCGTGGATTCAAATCCTCCTCCTGCCTCCGTAGCCTAGCGGTAAGGGAAGAAACTGGAGGTCGTGAGTTCAAGTCCTGCGGGGACACAACAAATTTTCATTGTTGTGTACAGTCTATAAGACTTATAACGCAGCGAAAGAGTGTATTTGCGCCGATGTTTTACAGTCCTATTTATTCGGCGCCTTTTAAAATTAATAATTGATTATATCTATATTTTCTAGGGGCATCTTTTTATAAAATTATAATCACCTTTTATTTAAAATTATAATCTTAACCATTCTTAAAAATACTTTTAAATAATCAATTGAATAGACTAAAATTACTTAGTATTACTAGTTAGTAAGTTACTACCACATACCTATATATATAATTATACATCAAGCGCGCAAATATTAATCATTAAGTACAGTTTATATTGGATCTCCGACAAATGATCATATTTTAAAATACACACTACGAATACAATGCAATATCACATCATCATTATCAGCCTGTGTTAGTCGGACTTCATGAGCCGCTTTTGTATTTATAATAAAGAGCTACAAGCTAAGGTACTTTAAAAAGTAACTAAAGGCAATATTCCAATAACCCTTATTAAAATTTTTGTGAAACAGCATTTTAGTACAATTTATATTTTAATAGTTAACCGAAACTTGCAAAATCAGTGGAGTATAAATAAACTGTCTAAACTTAGACATAATACCAATAATCCTAATATTGATAACAGATTGCTATAAAATGTCGTTGTACAAATTACAGGGCTATCAATTCACTACCGTCAATAAACCGTCGTAAAAACTTCTTTACTTACAACGCACGAAAATAAAATTTTGCTAGTGATATTTTAGAACAATACCATTTATCCTAAGGCCTTAAAGAAAGGGATAGGCCCTTTCTTTAAGGTCGTTAAAGGTAAGCGCCACATTTATAGCTCACCTGAGTTTCTTAGGTCCACAAGCGGCGGTGTCCATAATTGGCTCCTTGCTCTTATGATCAATGGTAGGCAATGATAAAGATATAACTTTCTTGAATACTTTTTAAACAAAACATTAAATAAAAAAAATGGAGAAAGGGTCTTTTTACGGATTTTATCGCGTTTATTTTACATTCTCGACGTTTCGTAGACTGAGATTTGATAGACCAAAAATAGGGAAAGAACACCGATTCCTACCAAGGATGATATCAAAATAAAACGTACGCTCTGAATTTAGTACTTTATTTACCTTTAAGAAGTCGACCAAAAAAGGTTTAATTAAAATCGTTGTTATTTTATTGCTATCTCTGCCAAGCCTTTATACCTCTTTATTTTGTCTCATTTACGTAGCAATCCATATTTAGTAATTATATATTTTTAATACGTTAATATATCTTATTAAATGGAAACATTAAGCTGCAGGCATAAAAGTAAGTTTTAAAAAGCTGTATGATGTGACGAGGTGGCCGAGAGGTTAAGGCGTTGGACTGCTAATCCAATGTGCTCTGCACGCGTGGGTTCGAATCCCATCCTCGTCGATAACACTTGTGTCGAAATTCATTTTTATTATTTCCTACGAGTTGCTCACGATTTTGGCTGCGTGGTTTTCAAAAAAAAAGCAGCTTAGATTATTCCTAGTTATTTCAGCTATCTTTCAGTGAAAGTTAGCTCAAAATTGGACCAGCTATTTCAAAGATTTGTTGAAACACATAGACAGACTGACAGTCAGACAAAAATGTTAAGCAACGTTTTTTCGTTATATATTTCGATTATATATCACAGTGTAATAATTTATATTTATTTAAATCTTACAAACACACCCTCAAATTTTATTTATTTATATAGATAACGATAATTAATTAATATTTACTTGGTGTACATACTACACGCTGTTCACAAAAATTATAACCAAGCTATTTTTTTTTTTTTTAATTTATTGTTTATCCTTGTTCCCGGACATGTATGATCTGGACCTTGTTTGCATTCTTTCTTTTATGCTTACTTTATCTTATTTTTTGGGACAGATTCTGTCATTTTTAATTTTCTTTCTTATTTTTATACATTTTCTTTACAAGTCTCTTTATACATTACTATTATACTATAATTACTTTACACAATATTCTCTGATTACCGTTTTACATCTTATTTCTATATCTATTTTACAACATTATTTTTCACTTTTATGTACTTATTTTCGTACTCAAATTTTTCCAATACTATAATTACGTTTCAAATGTTTTGTAATTTACCGTTTTACATCTTATTTCATATCTAGCTTACAACATTTTTTCTTTACTCAACTTCTATTGTTCTCAAACACTTATATTATCTGATTTATGCTGCTACATCATTACCATCTTTTAAATTTAATCATTATTTGACAGCTTTTGTATCATTACATTTTACTGTTTTCTTTTAATTACATTTGTTTTATACATTAATTTCTCACAAAGTATTTCATAGTGACTTTACTTACAACGTGATTCGTCGCCCTCTATTGGTAATTTCTTTGTGTTTTATATCATTTTATTACCCTTTTACTTATATACTAGTATCTTATCCTATTACAATTTTTATTTCTAATATTTTTTATTTTTTTTTATTTGCGTGTTTACCTACTTTTTATTTGTTTTCCAGTTATATTGCTACATTGTAATTTATACATTTATTGTATAATCCAATATCTTATACATTTCTAATTTATTATTTATTACCTTTTATATTCTACACTTAATGCTTACTTTTAAACATGTTTACTACTTTATTTAAATTTTATATCTATTTTTCTGATACACTTCCACTCGGTTTTACCTTCTCTCTGTGTTGCCTGTAGTTTCTAGTTTACTTTTGTACTTTGTATTTAGATTCTGATTTTGAGAGTACAACGAGATTTCTTAGTGTTGGGTATTGGTTTTATAACCCTTTTCTCGTGTGTCGAACGCAGATCTTATTGTTCTCCTCCGCTTTCAGTGTTTTGATTGCCTTTTATTTTCCGGTTCCTCCAAGCGTCTTGTTTGGAGGAGCTGGAATCGACTTTGGTTGCCTGTAAGATTTATGTGGAGTGCATGGTGGACCGCCCAGACATAAGCTACGGCGGTCCTCGCCAGTGGTCCCACTTTCTTCTCACCGGACACACATCGCTGAAAGCGTTATGATCGGTGACAGGTTGTTTTGCTCTACAACAGTTTATGCAGCTCGGGATCTCGTCCACCACACAGTCAGACAAAAATGTTAAGCAACGTTTTTTCGTTATATATTTCGATTATATATCACAGTGTAATAATTTACATTTATTTAAATCTTACAAACACACCCTCAAATTTTATTTATTTATATAGATAGCGATAATTAATAAATATTTTACTTGGTGTACATACTACACGCTGTTCTCAAAAATTATAACCAAGCTATACAATTCCTTATGTTCGTCACAAATACAGGCGTAAATAATAAACTAAAAGTCAAATTAAAATGCTAAATGGTTTTTTACTCCTTTTAATTTTATTTAACCGGAATCAATATCACAGAGAGGCAAATATTCATCATGACTTGCTAACAAAAGAAAGGCCAACGGAGAGGTTTCAGCCATTTGTCAACGTGTCCTCTTGGATTTATTCCCCTTTGTGCTTTTCCATTCACCGTAACGTAAAAGCGTATTAAAGATGAACAAAAATCGTTTATTTCAGGCCTGTTCATAAAATCACTAGAATTGATATGAATATTTTACCAAAAAGTTTTTTAATTTCTTTTTTAAAGTTTAAATGTACTTCTGGCTATTTATTTCGCCGCATTTTCTTAGGCTCGGCTTAGGTTACCATGAGATCGCTTTCCACCGTTTTTGTCAGCGGTTGTCTCGTTAAAATATTTCACTACATCGATATACTTTTGAAGACTCTGAAATCGTATAATTAATTACTTACCCTTTAGTTGATAATTTGGGTCTGGGGCGGTTGGACTACTCTAAAGTGTAAAATTATGTCACTGAAGATCTTTATAAAAATTAGATACTTGATATGCCTTTGTTGGTTTAATTTGCGTACTAATCATGTGTTAAACTGCTTCTGTAAAGCCTGTGTTTTCGAAATCTGTGCATTCTTATAATGTCACACTATGTCGAATTTATACGGGTAAAGTTTACTTCAGTAAGCAACAGTGACGAAACGGTTTTAACTTAACGAAAAGGAAAACTGCTGAGACAGTATTTAATTAATTACTTATAAACTAACGACCTGAATTCCTTTTCAGGTCACTTTAGATTATTAAGCTTTATTTTGAGTGAATTTTTATTTAATTAATTTAATAAGTAATCGATAATTATGTCTGCAGAGTTTTATGAACCATCTACGTCTAGCGAAATTGTAATTATTTAAGATTAGGTGATGTTATTTGTATGAATGACGTTCTTTTTAATTGCTTACGAAGGCGGGCGACAAGTCGTACCACCTGATGGAAAGTGGTCACCGACGCCTATTCACATAGATAATACGGAGGTTATAGCCACGTGCAGCCTATCATGAGATTTACGATTTTACGTCTCGTCGTAAATCTTGTGACGATGTTTTCACACTACCGCCCTAGACGGTTCTAAAAAACGGTATCTATAAAGTATCTACCACCTCTAAAAATGATAGAAACGTGAGACGAAACAATTATTTTAAAGGTTTATTTTTAACAAGAGACTGTCTGGTCCAGAACCTTTATCTGTCGTAGATCAGCAGTGTCAATACACGAACGTCTGCCAGTTTGAAGGGCAGCACAGCAAGTGTAATTACTGGAGCGTATTTACTCAACGAGACATAACATCCTTTGTCTCACGGTAGGCAGCGTGTTCATGATCCCCCTGGTATTGTAGATGTCCATGGGCGTCGGTGGCCCGACCGCTCGTCTGCCTTCGTAGGCAAATCATGGAAAGAAAAAAAATATGTAAAGGTTTAAGAATATAAAAACCTCATTAATGGAATTTACTTGCAATGTTATCGAATGTGAATAACATTAATATTTTTGATATCATAAGTATTTTTGACAACAGAAGCGTCACCAAAACCTTTATTGTGGAAAAAATTAAATGGAAATTACTTGAAGCCTTCATCAATCAACATCGTCAACACTTTTTGAATATATTATTATAACATGGCAGTGACTTACTTAAATTATTCATTTCATCATACGTAATAATAAAAAAGACAATACAGAATTTAAGTTTTTATTGTTAAAAAAAGTGAACTGTATGTTTGTTTTGGCTAATTTCTGGAATGGCTAGTGCGATTTTCACGGGACTTAGACGGAAAGATAGCTGATGTAATTGGAAGCAACGTACGCAATATTTTTTTTACAAAATTAAATATATATTACCACGCGGACGTAGTCTCGGGCTTAAACTAGTGCAATAACTAAAATGTATTAAAAAAAAATAACATTTAAAATAAAATCTTTTTTAAAAATATTTATGACAAATATTACAAGGCATTTTTTTTACAATAAGAATGTATTTTTGAATATAAACTATTGTCTTGAGTAAACTCAAATAAAATTTAATTACAAGTTAAATCCCCATTCTGACATATTTTATATTGATTCAATTAAAAATAACTTAAGCAAATTTAGTTCATACATTATGCATTGCATCATAAGGGCTGAAAGCTAGTACATTGGTTTCAGAAATCGCTAAGCGGTGTTCTTTTCAATAGTCATTGTCTAATATTTTATTCACTATTGACAATGATCTGATTGTAAATGTGGTCTAAATACAAAAGAACAATAGTTATAGCTACGGACATAAACTACATACAAATTTTAATTGCAATATCGATGGTTAGTGTAGTTTGTAATAATTGGAAATCGTAAAAAAATAATTAAGCCGTCTATATGTTTTATTTACTTAAACTTTAACTTAAAAGATATATTACAGACAAAGTTTTCAAAAAATTAAGGTTCAGTACGATTGTGAGCAGAGGTCAAATATTGAATCCTTCAGTCGTTAATTACGGTCAACTTTTTTTTATTTTTATTAATAACTCAAAGTCACGTAACTGGACATTTCAGACGAACTTTTACAAAACAACGAAAGAACAAATACAGTTGCAGTTGTTGTGTTCATTTATATAACGATTTTTTAGCGTTCCCTTACATCATAACTTTGTAAAAATATCATCTAAGGGAACACTACAGAGTACTGTACAGTCCAGTAATCTCAGTACTCTTGCAACGATATCAGTTGATTTCGAATGATTGGATGTGTGTGATTGACGATAAAGCCAAACGACTTGCTCTTCGTTGAGTAGGCCATTATTTCCCTTATTATCAATACTCTTATTCTTGCTGCACTTTAGCGTTTTTATCGCTTAATATAATTAACTTTATGCCTATCGAAGGTAATTCATTGCATGTCTTCTGAACACTTTTCCAATGTAAGTAATTTATTTTAAATTTTATCGAAAGCGTTCAAATTTTAATTCGTTCAGGTAGTTGTAGACATAAATATTAAGACTTCTTTTTGACCGACATTTCATAAGAGTACTCAATTCGGAGAGTATGTTTTTTTTTATTATTACATACATGTTGAGCTCCGATTTTGTTTATTTTTAAAAATGATAGATATTAGCTTTTTATTTGTCCCATTTTTTTTTAATTTTGTGATAAGTAGTTTAACAGACTTTTTAGGAATAAAAATATTTACGGCACCAAAAATCAAAACCTCGTGCTATTAAATTACAAACGCTGCTAAAACCCTAAAAGATATACATAAAGTATGACGGACGTAATTGTAGTTCTTAAATTGGTCTGTAATGTAGTTCACAAGCGCATATATCTGTTTAAAGAATAACACACAATGCAAACAAATACATTTTTAATTGCGTTTAGGCACGTTTAAAGCTCATTTAAGATTATTCTTTTAGCATAAAACATGTTGAACACGATATTAAGATTAAATAAATATTTTAAAAGTTATGAGAGATTTAAAACGCGGCGGCAGAAACCACAGGGCAATTTCACTTTGTTATCTTCTTATGAAAATAAAAATGGTTGTAAAATAGTTCTGTACTTTTTGAAGCCGGTAATTTATATATATTTTTTAATTTCACTTATCTTGTTCTCGCTTTTTTATAAAATAAAGAAGTTTACATTTAATTGCGATTGTTAAACAGGTTCACATCGCCTCGAAATAGATCGCCTCAGACCTGAGAAGAAACAGTTAAAATAATTTATCGCAATATGTGCAAAGTCATTTTTGGATTAAATATTTAAAAACGCAATAATCTACGTTGTTTTTATTTGAGACTTGTTTAGTCATAATAAAGAACTGCTTTACATAAAGTTGAATACTAGAACTGAGTAATACACTTAAAACTAATGTCAGGCTTGCATCCGTAGTCATAACTTGTTGCCAGCTTTTCTGAGATCCGATAATGGCTTTTTCCAAGATAAACTATAAACTGACTAGGAGTGAAATACATACCAAACAACTATGCGATTTAGTCGTTTTTAGTACACAAAATCATTTTTTTATTTCAAATATAGCAAATCTCTATACATTGTCTTTTAAATGTGCCATAATTTTGTAAAAATAAAAAATTAAAATCAAATTAACACTTAACTAGCATTTTTTTTATAATGCTTCGATTTAAAATTAAGTGATATCTTGGGATAATATCCAAGATAGACTTAAAGTAACTAAACTTCGTTTTTCAATGGCTTAGTTTTTTGGCATTAAACCCACATATTTAAAAAAATGTAGAAATTTTGAATACTAATCAAGACAATACCAGTGTTTTCAACAGTAATAGCAATTAACCCATTTAAAAAAAAATTATGCGTTAGAAAGGATTAGGGTATTTAATTTATTATTTTTATGCATATGGGTATGCGATTCTTATTTTCTCAAGCATAATATGTGTAAAGAAGAGTAAAACTAATGTACACAGAAGACAATACGGATCTATAGTCGCCATAAAAAATTAAATCCTTCATAGGAAGAAACTTACGATTCAAAAACTTAACAGTTTACAGGATCAAAAATTATATCAACGAGGATGGGATTGAAACCCAAAAACGCAACCGTATACAAGGTTCATTAAATTAACAGTCCAAACCCTTAACCCTTCGGTCACCTCTTCGTGGTATAACATGTTTTAAATTTTGGTTTTGTTTCTAAACTCGTATATTCTTGAAGTGTAAATATTGCTTGATACTATAGGAAACAGAACTATAAGATATCATCCTTTAAGCAATTTTTTTTTTCCTCTGTGATAAATTTAGAGGTAATTTTATCCAACTAATACCGATAAAAGACAAGGTTCATAGGGGATAGAGGTGGAAAGGGCTGCTGCGAAGGATTTTTATCACATGGTTTGAGTCGAATGGTCCGGTACTTGCTTAGCAATGTTAGTAGTCTCTTTTAGTCAGTAACTTGGCCTGTGGGAACATTTACAATTTAATTTTCGTTGACATATATAATTAAAAATCAAAACAGGCAAAAATTTTATCGTGTTTTCCAATATATGTAACGATTGAACTGTTACTAAGCAAGTTAGTATGACATAATATAAAATTTCGAGCTTTGATTCTGTTATTATATCATATAATATTTCCTATTATCTCTTATAGGACATTACATCATCAGCCTGTTTTAGTCCACTGCTGGACATAGGCCTCCCCTATTACACCTATCCAATAGGGGTTTGGACCGTATCCCACTACGCTAGTCCAATGCGGTTGGTGGGTGGACCGACTTTTAACTGCCCATCCGACGCATGGATCATCTTACTTTTCAGACGATTGGGTGATCCGCCCAAATTGCCTCTAACCAACTAGGAAACAACAATGAAAATTTGTTGCGTCCCCGCAGGATTCGAACTTACGACCTCCGGTTTCAAGCACACGCCCATACCACTAGGCTACGGAGGCAGTTATAGGACATTAAATATTTTAAATTTAAAGATTATCCAGTTTCAATATGACCTTGAAGTTTATCGTCGTCGTCGTTTCAGCCAGTCAGAGCACACTGTTGAGCATAGGCCTCCCCCATAAGTCGCCAAGACGTACAATCCTCAGGCAACTGCATCCACCGACCTCCTACACATTTGCACAGGTCGTCACTTCATCTGGTGGGGGGTCGTCCGACACTGCGATGGCCAGTAAGAGGCTGCCACTCGAGAACCGTTCTTCCCTAACGGTTATCGGTTCTTCTGGCTGGCCCATTGCCACTTCAGCTTGCTAATTTTGCGGGTCCATGTCGGTTACCATGGTTCTTCTGCGGATGGCTGCGTAACGCACTTTATCACGCAGGGAGATACCGAGCATAGCCTGCTCCATAGCTCGCTGAGCGACTTTTAGCGAAATTTATCGTACTATTTATAAATGATGATATTGATTGATGAACACTTAATGTAATTTCCCTTTTTGTCTGCTTAGTTACAAAGCTTCCGTTGGAGTTTTACTTGTCAAAAGTGCCGGTGATTAATGATTTGACTTGTAACAAATGTCGGGGTAAGCTCTTTATTAGCACTGAAGTTTTTGATGAGCCGCTTTTATGTCAAGCCGCATCGAAAATAATATTAAAGCGTTTGTAATATTCTACACTGACAATAGAAAAATTCGAGCATGACGAATATTATATTAGAAACATTTGGCTTAGAAAGTTATTATGAATTTAGATGTCACTAATTTCGTTTAAATTTAAGTTAAAATTCATTACAACTATTAATAGAAATAGACATCATCTCACCTAAATATCAAACTATTTCAGTATAAATAATCGATACTGCTTCTCCTTCAATGATCATTGTGTTATGATATATGTATGATATATATGTATAATATATTTATGTATTCATAAATACTAATTTATGATTTATGATATGAAGTGTATGTACAGTAGCTTTTTATGGTATTGGTGTGTAGTGTTTGCAATGGAATCGCATTAGGACTTTTGAGATATTTGATGACGTTATTTTTTAAATATTTTTTTAATAATTACAATTTTTTAAAAAGTTGTAATTAAATTGCTTACTGTGGGTTATTCTTAAGACAGAGACATATGCTCTAGCAGATTTTATTGTAGTCCAATTCAAGTAAAACAACTGTGTCAAACTACATTTGATTAACTCTTTCTTTTATAGTTGATCCTGCTTTTGCAATGGAATCGCGCAAGGTTGTGATTTTTGATGCCGAAATACTCTTATTTTTTAAATATCTAAATACACTGCAGTTCAAACACGCCATTAAAATTTCAGTCACTCTTTATTAGGTGTATCTTCGCATACTTTTGAAAATAGTTACCTGTTAAGCCAACTTCTCCATTTTAATATAAAATAAAAATTCTTAATTTTATGTACATATACATGTATGTGCAAAAACCAATGGATATAATTGAATTGTTTTTTATTATTAAATTTATTGATTATAGCGAACATAAATGAATTAGTCTTGGCTCAAAGTAAGCATGGCATGTACTTAAAAAGACTTCAAAAAGATAAAATTATACCTTTATAAATAAACTATAAATTTTTTGTAAGCTTAAATGACAGAACCAACTAACCAAATTTATTAAATTTATAAGGTAGCACATAAAACAATCCTGCTAAACATAGCTTAACAAATATTAATTAAAGCATTAATTGTAGTAAAATATTAATAAGATTAAATTTAATTATTGTCAATAGATACGACAATATTTAGTTTTTTGAATAATTTCTTTTCTTTTATTAAAAAAAGAAACGAAAATTTTAATACTCATTAAAATAATTATACCAAAGAGAAGTAGATATTAAATCAAGAATTTACGACAAATTTCAATATATTAACCTCTAAGCAACTTGAGAAGGAATTTAGAAAATAAGTTTATGAGTAATTAGCTAAATTACTTCTTAACTATTTTCTCACTCGTTATGTCAAACCCGTTCTGTCATCATTTCTCGTTAAAGTAAATTTTATCGGTGTTATGTAATCTCACGACATAGTATGACGTCATAAGACTTAACAGAACTCCGCAATACCGACTTTTCTGTGGCAGCTTGACGCATGATTAATGACGCACCAATTGGTATTTAATTGTTCAACCCACGCTATGTATGAAAGTATGATAATAATTCACGACAGATAAACTTATATGAAATATCAACTTTTGATATAAAATAAATCTTTACATTGTACATAATAAAGTACTGTTCTAGACCTTTTTTATGTTGAGTTGAACTGTAGTAACTAGAATATATGCTCAGTGTTACTTTTCTTTGTATGTAATAAATATATATTATATAGATACAAACACCCAAAAACTAGGAAAACACTTTGTTTATCACAGAATATTTTTTCCGTGGTGGGAATGGAACAAGCGCTTTTGCGGAACAGTCACGGTCACTAACCACTACGCTACGTGGGTCGTCTTTCATTAACAATTGAAATTAAGAATCGTTTTGAATGGCAGTTCATGGCCATGGTAAATATTATGACTTCAAAAGCACCTCAGGTATTATGTCAGTTACAAAATAGAAATGCTTAAATACGAACGTCAGACTAACGACACAATTATTTGAAAGGTCTATTTTTTAGAAGAGACCGCCTTGTCCAGTGCCTTTATCTATCGTAGATCAGCAGTGTCAAACACGATTGTCTGTTAGTTTGAAGGGCACCACAGCAAATGCAATTACTGGAGAGTATTTACTGAACAAGACCTAACATCCTATGTCTCACGGTAGGCAGCATGTTAGTGATCCCCCTGGTATTGTCGACGTCCATGGACGTCAGTGGCCGGACTGCTCGTCTGCCTTTGTAGGCAAAGCATGAAAAGAAAAAAAATATGTAAAGATTTAAGAATATTAAACCTCATTAATGGAATTTTTTGCAATATTATCGAATGTGAAAATCATCATTAATCATTAGTATTTTTGACAAGAGCAGCGTCACCAAAACCTTTATTAAGGAACAAATGAAATGGAAATTACTTTAAGCCTTCATCAATCAACATCGTCGACAGTTTTTGAATATATTATTATAACATGGCACTGACAGGGTTAAATTATTCTTTTTATCATTTGTAATAATAAAAAACATGTTACAGAATAATAATTTTTGTTGTTGTAACATTAAAAAAGTAAACCATTTGTTTGTTTAACTAATCTCTGGAATAGCTAAATGAATCGATAATAGGGAGAATCAGGGCCTGCACCTAGGCCCTGATTCTCCCTATTATCGACTATGGTAACTGTATGCATATTACCGAAATAAACTTGACCGACTTCTAAACAACCGCATTCAATTTGTTTTTAATATTCGTCAATATGACCTTAGTTTCTGCACAACGTTCCGAACTTAAGTGGTTACCTATTCGCCAGCGACGCTACTCAAGAAACCCTAACCACTCTTATGGAATGCGTTCCCTCTCGAAATCAAGATGGCAAGGACTACAAACTTTTAAGGAAAAAAAACAGTATTGTTGGGAACGTGTCCCAGTTAATGATTCGAAAATTTTTTTTATTATATTTGTTACTCAATAAGTTTACTTATATATGTTATGACTGTTTATTCATGATATATATAATATATATTTATTTTTTAGTTAAAAATTAAGTATTCCAAATAAATAAAATGGAATAACGTAGGCACTTTTTTACACACACACCCATCTCACCTTATTAGTCACTGCTGGCATTAATACCCTATCCATAGTTTGGACCGTTCACACGCTGGTCCAATGGGTTGGTGGGTGGACCGACTTTATTCATCCGACGCATGGTCATCTTACTCGACAATTGGGATGGCCCATTGCCCTAACAACTAAGGAAAGAACAATGAAAATTTGTTTGGTCCCTGCAATTTCAAAGACCTGGTTTCTAAAGCACAACTTCCAATGAGGCTACTTTTAGAACAATAAATATATATTACCGGAACGCGGAATTCAACTGGTTAAAATATTCATAGATTTTTAATAAAATAAAAATTTTAAATTTTTCCTTTTTATAGAACAGTTGAGAAAAATATTATACAGAATTTTTTTTTTCAAAAACAATGTTTGTTTTGATATTAACGGACCATCTTAGATGGACTGAATTAAAATTTATTTGGAAGTTAATTCAAGCAAATTTAGTTCATACATCATACATACATCATAAGGAGCGGTGGTATATAGGTTTAAAATTGCTAACCAGTACCCGATTCAATTGTCTTGTCTAATTTTCATTTACTATTGACAATACTCTTGTAAAATACGGTCTAAATACAAAGGACAATAGTTGCGTCGCCAAAATTGGAGACCCATCTAGACATTGATACACACAATTTTCGATGCAATATGTATAGTTAGTATTACTTTTAAAGTTTGTATTAATTATAAATCGATAAAGAAATTTACATTTATTAAAGCCGTCTATATGTTATCTTTTCCAGACAAAGCTTAACAGATTATTTTATTCAAAAATTAAGTCGGTGTGGTATAAACAGAAGTCAACAATTGCATCTTTCCGTCAACTATTACGGTTAATAACTTGAATCATTCTACATTTTTCAACTAAAATTAATAATATTACAAATAAAAGCCAAATAATAATATTACAAAAAATCAAAAGGACAAATTGTTTTCATTTCAATGATTTCTTTATTTTTCTTATATCATAATTTTACAATTACTCTAAGAAAAGTATTGGCTATTCAGAAGGTAGATGGTAACATGGACAAATGATTGTCTTCGTTGAATCGTATTATTTCTCAATTGTTTTTTAAATGTACTTTGCTTCTCCTTCAACATTATAGTTAATTCAATCTTATCGCCGCTTACCATTGATGTCTCTACAATTAACAAATTAATTCTTTAAATTTTTCGTTACATTAAATTCTAATTGGTGAAGGTATTGTAATATAAATATTAAGACTTCGCGACCTTCCTCAAGAAATAGGTACTCAATTTAAAGCTTAAGTTTTTTTTTATATGTATGTTATCTCATTGCTCCGCTCCTAGCGCTTCGATTTTGTTCATCCTTTTTTTTAATGATTGATTGCTTGTCTGTCCGGTTTCAATATTGTTTTAAAAAAAATTATGCAAAATCACAACCTAGTGCGATTAAATTACAACCGCTGCCAAAACCGTAAAAGATAGACATAAAGTATGTTCAACATAATTT
Organism: Lamproptera curius; assembly: GCA_029286875.1. NCBI lineage: Eukaryota > Metazoa > Arthropoda > Insecta > Lepidoptera > Papilionidae > Lamproptera > Lamproptera curius. Next base: position 377,724 of record JAGSMT010000050.1, on the reverse strand, counting down.
TAAGTCTGTTTTAAGAATAACTCACAATGACCACTTTAATTTTTTTTATTTAATTAGTCGATAGAGCCGTTTAATAATTGGTAAGCTCACATAAAAGTTAATACATTTAAAATTAGTATAAAACATGTCGTACAGGACAATTTGAAAAAATAAATATTTTGAAAGATATGAGAGATTTAAAACGCGGGGACAGTAATCACAGAACAATTACCCTAAAATGGTTCCATATTTTTTGGAAAAAAAAAAATTTTATTACTTTTATAAAATGTGAAGTTTACACATTAAGTGGTTGATTGAAACAAGTTTGATCCTTGAAATAGATCATCAAGACCAGAAGACGGTTTTTGTCAAATTATATTATTATTTATAATTTAGCAAACAGTTATATATAAATTTATTTTGTAATTTTAAAGTCAAGTTAATCGCACAATGTGTAATCTCACTTTAAGATTAAATTATTTAATCTCAAAAAGTGACCCATTTTTCCTTCGAGAGTTGTTTAGTTATAATAAAGAACTGCTTCACATAAAGTTGAATACTAGAAATGAGTAATACACTTAAAACTAATGTCAGGCTTGCGTCCGTAGTCATAACTTGTTGCCAGCTTTTATGAGATCCGATAATGGCTTTTTCTAAGATAAACTATAAACTGACCCGGAGTGTAATACATACAAAACAACTTTGCAACTGCGATAGTAGATTTTTGAACAAAAAATATTTTTTGGTTTTAAATATAGCATCTCTTCTATTCTTTACACTGTCTACTAAAAGTTCCATAACTTTATAAATAGAAATCATCAGAAATCAAATTAGATTAGCATTTTTTTAATGTTTTATAATTTTTGTGAGCAAGAACATATGCAGCTTGAATACCACCATATTAAATACTGAATAATATTAAATATAATTAATTTGTATTTAAAAATAAATAATTTTGAATATTAACCATGACGGCACAGTCAACCGTTATAGAAAATAATGCATTGAACTAAATATGTTATTTGGTATGCTTCTATTAAATATTAAAAATGAATAAGATGTTAATATGCTGCTACTTCGTACATGTTCCCAAGCATAATGTCAGTTACGACGATGAATTTGGTAGAACGATTGTCATGTGCGAATTCATGAATTACTATAATTTTCTCTTCTAAATTAATATTTATTACTGTATATAAAATAAAACACGAAGTTTGTGAAAATAGATTTATGTTTTAAATAATTTCGATGGTCTTGCGTACATTTTGTTAATGTATTTTCTGCTGAGTTAAAAGTTTTAAAACATAAGGTTTGTTTTTGAATATACATTTTGCTGCACTGATTAGTTTACAATCAAAACAACAAATAAGTTTAATAATTATGTGCCTAAATCCAGTACCCATCGATAATTTTAAAATAATCAAACAAAATATTAGGAAATATATTTAAGCTCAAAATGTGTTTTATTCTTTCTGAAGAAAATGTTAATTATATATGCGATAAACTAACAACGTGACTGACTGAGCTATAAGTAATGCAATTAGCTTCAGTCATAAAATCGTCAACACAGTGCGCTCGAAGCCTCGGATCGACCGACAACCTCGATCCCCCTGCTACCTGCGTCCGCTTGGCCCACCTGCCACGCCCTCCCCGACGCCGTCAGTGGCGGAAATAGAAGACGCCGAGTTCGCCGTGCCGTGGTGACTGTGTTACGTGCAGTGTGTGCCGGTTAAAGTGTCGACGCGTTAGGCGTACGCGCCTGAGCGCAAAAAGCTGTAGCCGTCTGGTCGGTGAGTCGTTCCGATTTTGCTATCAATTTAATTTTCCCATTTACAGCGTTCAGACACCTTCTGTTGGGATGGGACCCTTTAACTTTAGTTTTGTTCAAATTAAGCCACGTCACACCGTGATATTAATTAAATTACACGCACACCACCGTGGTGATTATAGAATCTTTTAACGTCGCTTGCCGCTAGAGGCAGCGAGGTATCACCCAGCGCTCTTAAAGCGCCAGAGTTTTCAAACGCGTTAGGTTTCACCTCCCTGCTCACTGGGGCGGGAGGTGGGAACACAACCCCGCTTCACGGGGTGCTTCGTTTAAAAATTTAACATCCAATTAAAAAAAATCGCATGGATTCAGCACCCTAATGGACCTGGCCTGACTCGAGGACCAAGAATCGTCCGCCCGGGGACACGGTTCCGTCCATCCGCGAGGCCCTCACCGCCTGGGGCCATCCATTATAGCGCACACCATGCCAAACGCGAGCAACCACACCACGTCGGAAAGAGTCCTTCCATCCATTCGGACCCCTATCCCGCTAACATCACCCAAACAACTGACTCCGAAATGGACTCGACCAATCCCGTCCGGTCACCGAGGACGAAGACGCAGGAGGTTCCCGCCGGTTAGTTCGCGCAAAAAGCGCAAGAGCAGGGCCTCTTGCTCATCACCAACCCCCATAAGGCGCCGGAGGCCGGCGGAAATCCTATCGGCCCCGGGCCAACAACATCGGCCACAGGGCAAATGCCGCCTCCGGCAATCCATTCAGGCCGCCTCACGGCCAACAACATCAGCCTCATCAGGCAACCACGCGCCTAGCAAACATCATCCGCTGCTTCCAGCAACCTCCGGCTGCCTCTCGCACCATCTATCCACCTGGGAAGAAACCTCCGCCGATCTATATTCGGTCAAAGGAGAAATGGGCACACGGTCCGCTGTCCAATAAATATTTCACGGCAGACTGGCAGGGCATTGTTGCAACTGGAAAACAGTGACGCGCAGGTTACGTCATCTCTTAAAAGACATTTTACACATACGCGCTCCCGGAAGAGCGTGCCGGACAGTCGTCCAAGGCTGCAGGAGATGCCCAGAGGACATTTTAATTTCATAGGGACAAAACATCTGTTACTCGGCCTTCCGCCTAACCCATCCAGACTAAAAACCGTTTAATGTGGTCCTTCTACCCTAGAAGCCCACCGAGGGCAAAGGTGTACGATCTACACCACATAGCGACATAAGTCGCATCACATTCCACGCGCCACACTCAAATGGCCTTCCTGCGCAGTGTCATAACCTTGCAAATGAACGGGCACCGGCCTTAACCGCCACGCACCGCTCCCTCAAATGCCTTGGACCATGGCACTCCTGATTGCCCTAGACCCCGAGATAGGAAGTCCACCACGTACGAACCGCCGGCATGCGTTAACTGCCAAAGCGCTGGCCAACGGCCAATCTGGGCTGCCCCAAGGCCCAGGCAAACCACCACCCTTCATCCGTCCCAAGGCGCCCCAGGTGCCTCCCCTTACTCCTTCCGCCCCTCCGACCTTTCCGGCGTGGCAACCGCAACAAGGCCCGCGCAGCCTCCAATGCCCGCGGGCAAACAACAACAACCGCAGGTGCGCCGAGCGCCCGCGTGCGCCGCCAAACAAGGCGCTCCGCGTGGCCCACAGCTTGGCAGCCATAGCAATGGCAGAACTTTGAAACATAGCCGGACAGATCGCAGGCTCGATCGTCTTAGCAGAATTCGACGCCGTCGTCGAAATTTCGGGCCCGTCTTGCCCGCCAAGTATAGGCAATGTCGACAATTACGGGACGTAAAATGAATAGTACGCCCATACTAAATAATAAAACGGCCCGGGCCGTCTAAAGCCACGCGCAGTTAATATTTCATTTTTCAACGTTAACGGTCTAGCGGATAAAAGACGAAATCTAGAATTTCAGCGCGGCGTCGAATTCTACTGGTGCGGAGAGTTCCAAGCCCGGAAGAGGAGATCCAAATAGCTCTAAAATCATAAGAAATGATCGGCGGCGCCGCCGGCGGCACGCCATTATTGTCCTGACTGGCAAATCCGACACGCACGCTTGCATTAGAAGCCTCGTCTGTAGTTAGCCATGACAGGACACGCACCAATCACATACCTCGGTCTCCATAGGAAGCCTCCGAGGAAGCTCAATCCGATTTCGGACGCATTCTCCCTAGGAGGGCCAAAAAAAAAAAGGCGACTTCAAAGCAAGCAACCCGATGGAACAGTTACAACCAACTCCGGAGGTGCAGCACTAGATGACTATCGAAGAACTTAGATCGTAGTCCGCTTGAACATACGCACTACCGCAACGTAGGCCACAGATCGGATTGCTTGATATTTGCCTCTAAAAATATCAATCCCTTTTAGAGATATAGAGCATAGAAGATCTAACCTCCGATCATCCCCAGTCATCCTCAAACTAGGACCACCTGACTCTCAAAACTCCAAACCAAAACTATAATTGACTGGCAAACTGAAATGTCAGACAGCACTTCTACCAACCAGATGCCAATCCAAGTCCGCACAGTGCATGACGCGAATCTCGCTGCCTGCGCTCACAAGAATGTCCAAAGTGTTGTCAGGTCCTCGAGAAGTCCCGGGGTGAAACCCCGCGGGCCTTGCAAACGACTGGACCCTTGACGCAAGGGGCTGCGGTCGCCTCGGTTGGTATCCAACCGAACGGAACCGGAGAAGTTGCGCGCCCGAACATCAGTCCAAGACGCGCATAGCTGAATCGGAACGATCGGTGGGATAAGATCTAAGCAACATGCACCCATCCCATCAAGCCTTCAACCTTCCCAAAGCCTAAGGGCGGAATCGGAACCTCCGATGCCCTTTATCCATCCTAACCTTCCGATGCCTCTGGCGTTTCTCGACGAAGAAAGCCGAATGTCTGCCGACGCCCGAGGCCTGCGCCTAACTCAACGATCGACGCCGCTTCACCGCCAACGGTGGAGAGCGAGGTCGACGGTTGTCTCTCTCCTCCCGACGAACCACCGGTGACCAGCAAGTCAGTCGATTATCAAAATCTCAAACCTCAAAGCCGGGCACCACGGAATAACCAACGCGTCATTAAACCAGGAACACATAATTAACATCCTAGTCCTAATTTATAACGAGCTCTTCCAAGGGTATTTTCCCAAACACTGGAAGGACGCTGAAGTTATAGGGTTCCTCAAACCCGGCAAACCACCGCACTTCCAGTTCTTATCGTCCCTTAGCCTCCTAAAGGGTTTCGGAAAAATATGAACGACTTGTCCAAGCCCTTATTAGATTTTGAAATCTAAAGGTCCTATATTCAATTGGCTTTAGCCAAACTTCTTGACTCACCAAATTCACCGCATCACGGGAAAATTAAAGTCAGCAATACGAGGCCATCACACGGGAGCGCTTTTCCTCGACGTGGCGAAGGCGTTCGATAAATAGCACAGGGTACATGCCAGTATATAAGCCTCAGGGCCGACCATCCGTACTCACTATACAGAGACCCTTGAATCGAACTTCGATACCGCGTAGAGGAACCAAATCCACCTCGACCGGTCCCGTGCCGGCGTACCCAAGGCTCATTGGGACCAATCCTTTACATTATACACTAACGACATCCCACAACACCGTCTTTGCACCGCCCTATTCCGACGACCCTGCATAACTCAACCAGTAGATGTCCTATCCCAGTAAGTCAAAACTCCAATCCAGCCAATATCCTAGAATGGTTCCGAAATGGAGGAAGAAATAAACCTTCCAAAAGCCGCATTTTGTTCACCGGACGAAACCCGCTTCCTTCCAACGTCGACTCTAGATTGCCTATCCATTGGGTCAAAAAGACCCATACCTGGGTAATCTTAGACAAACTGACATTTGGCCGCACATAACGCGGGTCCAAAAAACCTACGTCTTAGGTCGACTACCATTAATAAACTAAAAGCAAGTTTTCTCTGCGCAATAAGGTGTTGTTATAACAAGAAGTCATACGTCCAATCTTAACCATGCCAGTCCGTCTTTGCACTGCAAAACAATCACCATTGACAAGTTCAAGCCCTACAAAACAGATTCATGCGGAGGCCACTGGTGCGCCGTATTACCTCGCAATGACCTGCACCTGGATCTCGGCCGCCAATCAAACAATTCAAAGCCAGGCATCTATCGTATTTGACACTCCCCAAACGATCTAGTTCGAGCCGCCGTGAACAACAATTTACTCGCAAAACGGCGTCCATCGAAGAGCGAAACCGATAACGGATCGGACGATGAGATTCAATCGTGCCAAGCACGTTTAAACTCCATAAAACAACTTGTCTCGCCGTCGGACAAACTTACACCTACAACGAATATCGGCACGTACCAGGCGTTTCACCAACAGATGGGGCGGTTAAAAATCTTCCACTAATAGTCAAAACATTATCGGGCCGAGGTTGGCCACCGGGACCCTCGATAAATATTTAACGGTATGGCATGGACTGACCAGCGCGTCGAGCCCAGGCTCGGCCTCTTGGGCACCCTCATCAAGCCCGCTTGGAAAAAAGTGGAGGAGGCCGAGGTCCCTTCAGGGGTCCTCGATAAGCACAAGAATAAGGTGAAGTCTGTACGCAAGTTGCACAGCCCCGAACCCGACGGTTGAATTAACTCCACCAACGTGAGTCATCCGTAATAAAAATAAAATATAAAACGTGGTGTGCTGTTGTCGACGTTAAATTTTTTAACTCGGCTAATCTTTACTGCACCGGTAAATAGACATGTTTTTTGAACAAGGTTACTTTAATTAACTTTGCGATATACACGAAGATTCTGACCTTTTAAACAGTAGACTTTCTTAAAATTAATATTTCATATAGTAAAGGAAATATAAATTTTATCTTTACAACAATGTTATTTGTTATTAACATGTGGGACGATTATTACAAGTGAATTAATTGCTGCTCACTCAGTTTTAAATCCCTCTAAACAATGTACCAAGCAATTCAGATTTAATTTTATGGCATCAAAATAAATCTAGAAATTTACCGTTTTTAGAAATATGTGAGGTATTATTAAAAATCAAAAAGCGTTCTAAAGATAAAACCAAAACTTATGAGATAAATTAACTTCTATGCTCAAACAACGTACAACAACATACGGTTGGTTACCTATACTAATATTATATCATTAAGAGGTATGAAGGTTTAAAATTTAAACATACAAACATCACAAATTAGGAAATATACAATTTATAATTGTAAATAGACTAACAACACCGCTGAATCAGTGTTCCTGGTAATGCAATGAGCGGCAATCAGCATAAGTCAGTTTTAAAGCAGTTGTATCTGGTGCGTGAAATTTTTAACTTATTTACACTTCATTAAGAACGTAGACTGCATACTAAAATAAACTAACTAACATTAAGTTGTTTAACATAATTAAGTAACATATAAAAATGTACGTGTATATGATTTATTTAGATGCAAAAGTTACGTATGTTTGAAGTCTTTTTTTAATGGCATGAAATATTTTAAGTAAAGCATCTTACATTGCAGGAAGCTGTTAATTGTCTTAATTTTAAACGTGGGTCCTCAAAGTTTAAAATTACTAAAAAGTCGGTCCACCCACTAACCCGCATTAAGACCAGCGTGGTGAGATACGGTCCAAAACCCCTAATGGACAGGGTTGTATTAGGTGAGGCATATGTCTAGCAGTGGACTATCACAGGCTGATGATGATGATGAATAATTAAAATGGTACATTTCGTACCCTTAAATATTACATCTAAAATTATTCAGGACAATTTTTTTAAAATCAAAGCGTTTAAGCAAACATTGGACCTTAAGTTTTTGTGTTGAGTCTAAACAATTACTTATTTCGTTCTTAGCTTCAAAATTATTTTTTGTTACCTACATATTTAATAATTTTTTACTTTAATGAAATATATTCGTTGTTCATCTTTAAATTCGAAGCGAAAGCTGAAGACAAATTTATTAAACGTGACAAGTTTGTATTAAGACGTTTTTTGTATTAAGATTTGTTACTACAAAATATTTATATATACGTAAATATACCCGAGTCGTACCGGAAAAAAAGTGACTCCGTACAGAACTTCGTAACTTAGTAGAGTACTATAAATAATATTATAATATATGTAATATCACGCTCTCATAATGTTCTAACATCTATGTTAAATATATTTAATGACGTATATGTCATAACTTTTAATAGGCAATAGCCTATTTACCCAAAAACTTTTGACGCACTTCAAACAGTATGTAACCATTTTGCAGAATATAAGCGGGTAACACCTTGCTGTGTACGAAATTTCCTTGCGGTTTCTACCGCCATATTTTTTAAATATCTGATATGTCTTAAGTTTCCATTTAATGAAAATGTCATGTACTACACCTTTTTGCAATTTTCAGCAAGCACTTGCTCGGTCGCCAGTGGACGCAGGTGTAGAATTTGAAGCTTGTTGTCTTACGGCACTTGACATTTTGCAGCTCAATAGCCAGGCGTTGCTTGTCACAAACTCAGGCATTTACCTTTATGAACAGTTACTAAGTGTGCTATTTATTAAAATGTAAATATCTTTGCTGTTATAAAATGTATAATAATTGAATAAAATGTAATTTATATCTTAAGGTTATTATTAGGTTATTAATAAATTAAGTTATAAATTACTAATTGTATTAGCCTATTATTAGCTTAGTGAAATAAAGTTTCTAACAAAATATTAAAACTAACCAGCAATTTTTAATTATTACATTCTTATCAGTAGTAGCCAAAATTTAATAAAGACTGGTATTATTATCGAGTATAATATTATTGTACTGTTATCCTTGTTCCATCGTTCATAAAGCGTCGGCGTTAAGTAAGCTCTTGAAGAAGTGTAAAGACAAGCTATTAAAGTAATTTTTTGTAAAGGTTATGCCATAAGTATGTTAAATGATTCATGTTTTTTTAATTTCTCTTTAATTTTACAATTGTTGCAAACAAATGTTAAGATAATTAATGCATTATAAATCATGTATTGTATACATTTTATTTTCTCACTCATTTCAATGTTGATTCAGCAAATTAATTCTTAATAATTTGTATCTTGTCGTATGACAGCTTCTAAAGAATTAAGAAAAAATTTATTTTAAATCAATTTAATTTATTTTCTTACAAACCACCTTCGTCGTTAAATCAGTTTGCCTGTTGTTTACAAAGTTGAAGGTCGTGGTTTAAATCCTGCAAAGGCCACAACTTTAAGTTTTCGTTGTTTCTTATAATATAGGTCAATTGTCAAATCCTCAAACTATTAGTAAAAACAAGCAAACGATTGGTTCCTGATAGCCTAGAGTCTATGGTCTAGGCCCTTTGTCAAAAGTTCTTATAGGACGTCTGCAAATTCGTCAGTGCCCACAAATTAAGTCCCATTTTTTCCGTCAATCAAGTGCAGTTTTCCCTCTGTGTTTCAGTCAGATGTCAGTCGCTCTAAGGGAATATTGTTATCTAGGTAAAACTACAAAGAATATTAATTATTATTAAATAGTTTAATTAAATTCTGATTATTTGCAAAGGTCCACTATAATAAATATATAAAATTAAAAAAAAACGTTAACCAATATTTAATGCTAGGAACTGAATATAACTAACACTAGTATAAAATAAATCGCAAACTATGTGGAGAGGTCGAGTCAATTGTGCCAAACATTTGTCACCCGGTCATCTGGAAGGCAATGATAACTCCTTTTGAAGTATTACGATAGTGTGCTGTAAATTGCTTTTCCGAATGTATTCAAATATAAAGTATAATTTTTAAAACTTATTTAGCCAAGTGTAGTATGCTAACAAAGTATTTGAATTGAAAAGATGCTGGTGGCTGATATTCATTTTTCTGATATTGTCTGATGCTGATAAAGTTTTTTATCAATTGTGTTGTTATCACTTCAAGATATTTAAAAAACCATTAATATATAACGTTAAGAATAACGACTTAAATGGTCTTTGAAAACTAGTGTCCGACCGAACTTTCGGTTTCGGTTTCGGTTTCGCCGAGTTTCGGCCAAAATCAAGTGTCGTGCCGCAGTTTCGGTTTTGCTGAAACCGAAACTGGTTTCAGAAGTGTTTTCAATTTCAAAATAGTAGCGAAAGTTTAATGTATTATTGCTACAATTGAGCTCAGATCAGTCGATTTTAGTACAGAAAACATTCCAAGTTTGACAAAAGAAATTGAGGAGGAACAAATAGTGAGATTAAAATATATATTCAAATTCAAATTGAAATTAAATATCTTTATTCAATATTGAAGTTTACACTTCCTTATTGATTGTCAAACACACTACCACCGGTTCGGAAAAGGACGCCCAGACCTGAGAAGAACCGAGGAAAGAAACTCAGCGGCTATTTTTTATGTCATCTTTTAAAATAATAAACAATTTGATAATTCGGCATTACATATTATGCAATTTTGCAACAAGACATGGAGCGAGCATTCCATTACTAGGCTGTGTTATCATATAAAATTAATTAATATCGTAATTACCTTTAACACATAAACGTTCCTTGACTACCTTTTTAAATTTATTAATAGTTAAATTCTGAACGTTTACTGGATTTTGTTGTAAAACGTATACATTGTCCCATAAAATACTTATTCTTCGCAGTCTAGTTGCTGGAAGAATTAAATTATGTTATACTCCTTGGTAACCAAAAATAAATACAAATAATACTGGAAAGTGTAACTCAGATATTTATTGTGTTAATAGAAAATCTTCTAGTATCTTTACTTTTTTCTGAATGTAGTCATTTGTTTGCATGTGTGTGGAAATGTTCTCGAAAAAGAAACAAGCATGACCTTGTCATTAAAAACCACTGATATAAAAAGTTAACAACACAAGAGATTTATTGCGCTCAAAGGCAACATGAGAAGAGACTGCTCTGTCATAATCAGTTGTCGCAAAGTGGGCTTTAATTTCGAGTAGGAGAACGTACACGGAAGACGAACATGGTTGCAGACGTCCATCGAAGCCAGTAATCAACAGAAACAATAAAAATATGCTGCATATTTGAAAAAAACTGTTTTAGCGATTAAAGAATTACCATCTGATACCTAATCCACGAAACGAGCATTTCATATAGAGGTACTCAACGCATATTGACACAAATTTTGAATATGAGAAAAGTCTCCACTGATGGGTGCGAGAATCAGAAACAAAATCGACTTAACAATTCGAAGATATCGTTGGACAAGTTTTTAATCAAAAACTTTAAATCTAGTTTTGTGGCAGTGGACGAAACACGGGTTTATCCCGAAGGATCTTCATGCCGTGGCCGTGATATATGGCCTGGCCAGGGTATGGCCTCAATATTTTGGGACTCAGAAGTGATATTGTTGTTTGATTACCTGGAGCATGGAACCATCATTACAGATTATGCAGCTTTAATACCGAGGTTGAGAAATGCCGTCAATGATAAAAAAGGGGCAAACTTTGAACGGGCGAGCTGTTTCATCTTGACAACGTACCGGCCTATGTGCCGGTTGGCATTAGCGATGGCCACCGTTCAGCATGCTAGCGTACAATTGGTTGAGCATCCCCCTCTTCACCAGTTCTGGCGCCTAGCTATTTTTCATCATCATCTTCTCCCCAAATTGATACAATACTTAAGAGGAAACATGTGTTAAAACTATATATAACAAGTAAACGATGCCGTGGTGACCTTTTTGCAAGACCAAGACAATCCTTTTTTTAAAGGAATTGAAGCATTGGAAACTTGGAACGCTGGACTTGGTGTGTAGGTGGACTTGGAGGTTATGTAGAAAAATAAATAATTAAGCTTATCATAGTCATTATATTGTATCTCATTTTACTTTTTGATCCCCTCGGAACTACAATCAATAAGCAAAGTATTAATTAGTAAGATTTCAAAATACCATTACTTAGTCTTTAATGCAACAGTCACAATTATTAATTTATTTATTAATAACTCATATTGCTATAAGAAATTTATTTGAAAATAAATCAATATATTTTTAACATTTTGTTACATAAAAATATTATTAGGAACTGAAATAAACGATTACCACACGTTTAATATACTGTCTCCATTCCATGACTAAAATAAAGCAAAATAATAGGCATAATAGCTCCATATTTTAATATTTTAAGAATTTTTATACTTGATCACGTGAGTTTCGGTTTTCGGTTTCGGTTTCGGCGAAACTGCAAGCCACGGCCGAACTTTCGGTTTCGGTTTCGGTTTCGCGGAAAACAGTTTCGTCGGACTCTATGCTGAAAACATAGGTCCAGAAGGAGCAAAGCAAGGACAAAGCAAGAAATAAACATATATAATAATGTACGCTTAGAAGTCGTAAATAAGTATTATATAATAATTTCTGAACTAACATAATGGTTAAATAAAATTCAGTTCTAGTCGTTGTTACAACCAATTAAACCCACAAACAACAAAATAAGTAGTAGTTGTACAATTTAACAAAGCAAACAAAACATTTAGTGATGAGTACAGAATTATAATAGTTTCGCGTAAAATAGATTTACATTTGAGCGGTTTGTTACTTGAATTTGAATAAGGTATTCAAGCTACATTTATATTGTTTGTTCCTTGTCAGTTTAATCGAACAGCTTTGTGGGCAAATATATTTTAAGATTATATTGCTAATACTACTTTTACTACATTAAACAATAAATAATTATTGGCAATTATCTGGCTAGTTTTATATAAAACAAGATTTTGTCAGAAATAACTGAAAAACACAATTTATTGATATTTGGAATATAGCGTAATTTAAGATAATTTAGTTTCCTTCTGTTCCTGTGCACATAATTTATGTTTAAGATCTCCTTTTTTTCACATAATATACTAAAAAATCATAAGTATTATAAATCTAAACATTTGAATTGTATTTTATTGAAAAAAAGATGAAAGATGCTTTGTCTGGTTGTAAACTGAACGCTCTACCAGTCACAGGAACATATCGGTTACATGGTAAAGCAGAAGTGTTAACAATACCCCTAAATATCATACTAATACCACACCCCAACAAACTGTTGCTTTACAAATATAAGAGTATTTACTACAGAAGCAAGGGAGTCTAAGTGTTACATGTATTAAAAGTATTATAATAATGTTGTACTTGCCTCATTACGATAGACCTTATTTTTTATTTTAGTTCTACTGATCAAGCTTATTTGAATTACGATGATGATTATGATTAGGACTTTCTTCGAACATGAAACGCAACGTAAAATGCCACTCACAACCTTTAGATATGAGATTACTCGTCGTTACTCGTCATTTACCCAGTAATTACGCTGGCTACGGTGCCTTTCTAACCAGAATAGAGTCGTCTTTACAAGGCAGAAATGGGCACCGTGGTTGCTTTTAGATAGTCCGTTTTAAATTGAGGTCTACTATCAAAACAATTAAAACACTAATGGTATGGCTAGCATCTGACTTCTTCGGTAACCAGATCTTGAAAAGCATCTTATAGCAAGTTTAATTCGATATAAATTGTTTTGTTTAATCGTCTAAGTTATTCCTTTTGATTACATGCCGTGAGTTTAACATACACAATATGGACCAACCTTTTTATGCAACGTGATTTTTAGTTTAGTACAAAGATTATACACGCCAACAAGAGTTTCATTTCAAAATAAAAAATAAGTAAACTTGAATTGCCTTCTTCTTCAATATTTTTTTATATCAAATACGGTGAAGCTTTGGTTATATATTTATATATTCACCAAAATCATTTCCAGTTCTATCCATTTATGTTTTTTTATCCACTTGAACCCGGGTTACATATTTCGAGTTCAAACCGAGTTATAATATATATAGAACTCGATTCAAGTTTTACCCGAGTTTTCCATCACTATATTTTACGACGCTGCCTATTTGACCGATTTCTGTTGCAATCTTAATAGAGACAGTTAAATAACAGGGATACTATTTGGACAATTTCAACATTTATGTCCTTTACTAACACTACCAAATAATAGATTTCTTTTAACTTTGAATTTTTGCCAGTACCAAACATTACCGCAGTTTTCAATTTTGCGGCTATTCGCGTTCATTTCCCCCCGTAAGAACAAAAGCTAACAAATCTAAACAAAGGCTCTTTTTGGTTGTTGACCTTTTTATAGATGGCTTTCAGTGAAAGGAAGGTGTGTAAATGACATTTTCACAATTTCGCAAAATAATGAAGGGACTACGACAGATTAACTTCAATAATAAACAAAATGATAAAAGGGCTGCTTAAGCAGCGTTTTTTACATTGTACTATTTATTGCAGTATATACTGTTTATTGCAGTATACAATTTAAAAATACGCAGAAAGCAGGGTACGTTTATTCATTCAATGAGATAAACTGGAAAACGTACCTCATGAATAAATAAAAAAGCCCTCCTTGATGAGTATTTTTAGTATTTTTGCCAGTAAATGCATTGAAGATTTCCGTATAATGTAGCTGACAATTGTCATGACAGGCATTTTGATACAACTTATATTTTAGACACATAAGAGCCTTAATCTGCGGCCTTACAATTATAATATGACTAATAGGGTCCAAGAATATGAATTAAACTCTTTTAATCTTCTCCTTTTGTATTATCTTTTAGTGTACTAGAACTACACAGTAAAGTGCTAGTGCATTCAAAGCAAACGCTGATGACAAATTTCTCATACGTGACAAGTTTGTATTACAGCTTTGAGGCAACAAAGGAAAGCAATGAATTCTTTTTAAGGTAATATTAAAGAAATGCTATGATTCACAACTACCGTTTATTACGTATGAAAACTTTGTTTGGTTTAAATTTAGTTATTTTTTAAGAACATATTCATCGTTAATATATAAAAGGGATTTAACATCATAATGTGGCTAGTATTTATAAAGCACCGGTGGTAGGTCCCCTTTTTACAGGAGACCGTCTGGTACCACGCGGCGCCTATTTCTGCCGCGAAGAGTAGTGGAAAACACTACTGTGTTCCGGTTTGAAGGCACCAGCCAGCGTATTTACTGGGTAAACGAGACTTAACACCCTATGTACCACTGGTATTGCCAACGCGCAGCCTATAAAAAAAAGCAGCACTGAGTGTTTTTTGAGTTAGGATAATTAATTTTAGTTTGTAATGCGTTATTATTATTAATAATATATACGTAGGTGATTCTGACATGACGATTGACTTTTGCTGAAGATAAGCCGCTAAATAGTCATTATTATATATATCATATATATACATTATTCGCTTTCATAAGGAAATAATTTAAATCAATTTTTACTTCTTAACCGGTTCAATCAAAGGGTTCTGTAGGTTTTAGTGAATGGGCAACAGTTGGAATTCACAAAACATACAAAGATTATATGAGCTTTACAGTGAAAATACATATAATCATGGCAAAACCTTTGTTGCACATGTCAAGCGCCTATTTAAAAATGATTTGGAATATTTTCAACAGTGAAACTGGAAGAGGTACTAAGAGCAACTCTAAAATAACTCTAACTATTGATGACTATTATATATAAGCTGATAAAGATGTTGCTACTTATTTCGAACATTCTAGTTTATACTACCAAGTCAATTTTATCTTCTCCAACAGTTACTGAGTCATTTTTGAAAGATAATACGAATGTACAAAAAATTATTTTACAGCCGTAAGTACCGGAGATGTTGTAAGATTTAAAATATTACATATTAAAAAAATACAGACCTATGGGGGATCTCTGTTAAGGTAATAAGTTTTATTAATGTAATATCACCTCACCTAGCAGCTATATTCAATGTTAGTATCGGAAGGGAATTTCCTGATCTAATGAAGTATAGCAAAGTTATACCGATATTCAAATCAGGATGTAATAGGAACCCTTATAGCTTTAGACCAATATGTACACTGCCTACTATTAGTAATTTATATAAAAAATTCTTATGAAACCAATTGATTACACGTCTCAATGGTAATTGTCTTTTAAATAACAAGCAGTATGCATTCAGGCTAGCTAAAAGCATTTTTAAGGCTTGAAAAACATCGCAGGATGCTTTAGGCATTTTCTGTGATCTCAAAAAGGCTTTTGATTGTGTGCACCATGTGATTCTGGCCAGGAATTTACGTCAACAACAAGAAATTACGTCACTATCTTATAAGAAATACCGCACTCAATCTTCTGTCTTCGTACATGAGCCATCGAACTCAGAGGGTTGAAGTGAATTGTGAAAGATCTCCCGGGGCCTGGTAAATATGGGGGTCCCACAAGGATCCATTCTTGAGCCTTTTCTCTTCTTCAATTAAATCAACGACTCACGTGTGTAATAAATAATAGACGAGTATAGTATTATTTGGAGATGATACCTCCTTGATTTTGAAAAGTTAAATGACATACGGCAATAAATGACGATGTAAACAACACTCTCTCTAGAGTAGCTAATTGGTTTAGTGTTATTAATTTGCTATTAACCCAAAGGAAAACAAAATTTTTTAAACTTTTGAATCCTAATGTGAAGCGTGGTAAATTTGAAGTGGTTATGGTAGGGAGGCATTAGACGTAGTCAAATCAACTGTATTTCTAGGAATAACTATAGATGCAAAACTACAATGGGGCAGCAATAATAATAGGCTAGCAAGTAAACTAAGCTCTGCAGCTTATGCAGTGAAAAAAATTAGATTATTAACTAATGAAGAGACAGCTCGTTTAGTAAGTACATTTCAGCTATTTTCATAGTATGATCTCTTATGGCATTCTACTGTGGGGAAATGCGGCAGATGCTAATACGATCTTTGTCCTCTAAAAACGTGCAATACGTGCAGTCTATAACCTGGGCCCCAAAGAATCACTAAGAAAGTTGTTTACAGAAATAAAAACAATGACCGTTAGTTCTAAGTACATATTTAAAAATTCAATGTATTGTGCAAAAATATAGGCATAATTTCCTAAGACATTGTGATGCATATGACATAGATACAAGAAACAAACATAATTTAATTCTTCCAGCAACTAGACTGCGAAGAATAAGTAAGTTTTTATGGGACGGCAACAAAATCCCAGTAAACGTTCAGAATTTAACTATTAATAAATTTAAAAAGGTAGTCAAGGCACGTTTATGTGTTAAAAGTTATTGCAATACTAACGAATTTAAATGATAACACAGCATAGTAATGGAATGCTCGCTCCAGGTTTTGTTTTAATATTGCATAATATTCCTTCAAATTGTTTGTTATTTTCAAAAGATGACATAAAAAATAGCCCCTGGGTTTCGCCGGTTCTTCTCAGGTCTGAGGCGTCCTTTTCCGAACCGGTGGTAGCGTGTTTAACAATCAATAAGCAAGTGTAAACTTCTATATCAAATAAATATATTTGAATTTGAATTTAACATAAATTACTTATTGTAAAACGAATTTCTAACAATCAACGACGAGATTTTTTCTTCATGTCTTATGTTTTATGAATACTCATTTTTACATAAGTTTAAAGCAGTATAAGAAATATTGAATTTATATTAAAAAGCGTAAAATAAAAGTATACAATAACATTGGAAATATATGCTATGAAACCAAATAAGATTCAAAAAGGACTTCGATTGTGACTATCGACTTTCCAACTACTAAATTTAGTATCTCCAAGCTTTGTTCTATGGACCATATCCAGTATACAGTATCAAATAACTTTGTACTGTGGTATTTGTTTGCTGGTGTGTACTCTATCGGTGTGATGTAAACTCTTGACTCGTAACGTAAACTAAATTTCTCAGCAAACACTACACAGCCAGTACGTAAGATGATTAATGGATTGCTCAAATTTGTATTTAATTGCTCGCTTGACGTAGGAGAATCAAAATGATGAAAGATACGATAATAACGTGTCAGATAAGCCTCTTCTCCTGCTTTTAATAGTTTTTTGAATAAAAAAATATTTAAAAGTAAAAAAAATTTTTCAGGCTGCTATCAGACAAAAATTATAAATTCAAATCTTATATTTATTTGTGTATGTGTGTGTTACCCAATAATCAGAGATCATCTTATTTATTTGGCAAAAACATAAGTCAAAATTAAGAAAATTGTGTACTGACTACCACTACAACAACCGTATAAAATTAACTAAAGTAACGTTGGGTTTGAAATAAAACTTTGTTAAACAGCCCAAGTTATGTTCATGTTAAATTAAAAAAAAAAACATAATATGGTAAAATGAACAAATACTTTAGCTCCATAAATACTTTTAGTGTCATTGTAAGAAAATAAGATTCAGCCGGAGAGGTCAAGGCAATAGGCCCATCCGTTTGTAAACTGGCCATGTGGAAGGGACTGATAACTCCTCTTGAGACTTCAGAAGAAAATAACGATTTAAGGTTCTTTAACTGAACAAGATGTTGTTACCGAAAACATGTATCGAGACTTAGTTAAATATTACAACTAACAGTACTTGTAAATGTATACAACAAAATTTAAAGTAACTATTTACTTTAACAAAGCAAACGTCTGAGTTAGTGATGAGTAGTGAATTATCAAAGTCTTGCCTAATACAGATTTAGTTAGCTGCACAAGTTATCAGTCTCCGTTTATGTTCCACTGGTATAAGATCGATATTAGTGAAAAAGAAGGTAAAGTTTTGATGACCTCTACTCTACTTTAATATGGTTTTATAACTATTTATGTTTTAAAACTGCAGTACTATAGTTATGATAATTTTTACACAAATAATGAATAATATAAATGATTCACTTCTTCTAATTAAGACGTGGATTATTATTTTTTATTGAATAATAAATCAGTATATTTACTTATTTTTTATGCACAACACTTGCGATTTTTTGTTTATATCTGTCGTATAATGTATCTTTATATCCATATCCTACAAATATAACAAAGAAAAAAAGATAAACGTTAAAATTTCATGTTATTTTCACTGACAATTTAGATGAATTTACTGCTAGCCCGTTCTGTTGCCCGATACCAAACTCAAATTCTATTAACTACTTCATTAAGTTACTTAGTACATTATATGGATGAATAAGTATTAATTTCGTGCATTGAAGAGCAAATATGAAATAATTAATAATACTAATGGCGAAAGTTTGTAAGTATGGATGTTTATTACTGTGTAACTCAAAAACTAATTAGTAGATTGTATTGAAAGAACAGATTATTAGATCAGAATAACTTATATGGTAAAATATTTAAGCTTATGGTGTAGTTTATTCACGGTATAATAAAATGTGTCGTATATGTAGATAAAAATCTGCTTTCGGTGAGTTATTCTTTCCATTCCAAAAGAATTCCAAAAATTTACTCTTATAAAAATGTAACGGGTAAAAATTATCATCTCATATTATAATCACCACGCAGGTGTTTACATTGATGGATTTAAGATATTACATGCGAAATACGAAATATTGTTTTGATTATCAATATTCTACGCTTAAAGTAAATTTCCTGAATTTCCTAGGCGGCGGAGTTGTTTTGTATGCATTGCACTCTGTTTAAGTTCACGGTTTATCTTTCAAAGTTATCAGATCGCATAACAGCTTGCAACAAGTTTTAAGTATGGCTTTGAGCTTGAAGTTGGTTTTGAGTGTATTACTTAGTCTTTATATCTTACTTTCCGTGAAACATTTTTACAGTCCAATTTTTTGTATACTGTAAATAAAGCTATTATGAAAATAAAATAAATGTGATACCAGACAATTTACGCAAGTATATATTACTTGCATAAATTGTAAGAAAAATAAACGAATAAATGGAAAATATAATTATTTATCATTTAAATGATAGACATAATTATGTCAAATTTGAAAAATAAAACAAAAGGAATCATATTTTCTAAATTCTCTCTATTTCAAATGCAATTTTTTGAAGCCATTTTACATCTAAATAAAGTAGTTGGTCAGATATTGTTGCTTTAAATACTGAATAACATGCCGAGTAATACTCGAGTGCATACACATTCACTAGTAAAAGCAATAATGGATGCTTCACTAGAGATAAAATCGATTGACCCTACCATTTCACATGTACTCAATTGGAATGAACTGATAAGTGCGCTTCTCGGAGAAACTGTATTAAGTTAATAAAATTTTTTGTTTGTTTTTCGAATCTAATGTCGTGTTGAAAAAACCTTATTTTATATAATTTCTTATATATCTAATGAACTACTTATCAGATAATTAATAAAAAATGGGACCACATAAAACCCTACTATTTAAAAAAGGATAATCAAAACCGGATATCAAGCAGCGGAACAACGAAGTAACATAGAAAAAAAAATGTACGCTCCGAATCGAATACCTCCTTCTTTTAGTAAGTGTCATTTTCATAATACGTTTATATTATTAATAAAAAATCTTTACGATTTGACCTCTTTTCTTTATTTTTTTATATTTATACAAGAGTGACTGGATCTTGTCCACAACTTAAAGGGGAAAATGCATTTGATTGATAGATGGGATACCTACTTAGTAAATTTGAGAGCATTCGCATCCTATAACGACTGGCAACGACGATCTAAACAAGAAAGCCGAATCTTTCTCCGATTTTTAAAGTCAATGTTTATGTTCGTCGAGTTCCCATTGGATATTTTTAAGGACATTCATAATTTCTTCCATGTTTATAAATGTCCGATTTATTGTCTGAATAACGTAATTTTATACCCGTAACGCTCTCTTCTAGAATCGACTGGCAGTGCCTGTAAAATGATGAGGCGCTAGATCAAGTCGATAAGATATTTTGTCATTTGTTAATTGTTGTTAAGCACTTCTTACAATAGATGGCGTTAATATTTATGCACTAATAGTTTCATTTGTAAATTTACTTTTATTTTTTTACTTTTTAACGATATTTACTACACAGGTATGTTAGTTCAACACTGAATTAATTCACTATTGATCTGATTGGTCAATAATTGTATGTAACCGGTGAACGTCTTTTATAGCTCTGTAACTGTTTTTGTTTCCTGCAGTTTTTTGATGATTTAGCACTGAGTCACTTTATTAAATGTTTTGTCCACACTATCAACAGTATATTTATTATTTACTTTCTTATTATATCACTGAGTAAAAATGCACAGTTTGTTTTTTATGTCACTTTAAATACAGAGTTGAAGTAAACATTAGCACTGTAGACTACCTTCTGACTACTAATTATATATATATATATATATACTCATATTTATACATCCGATAACAGTTGGAGAGTAAAAGCATATATCGGCAAAAGTTTTCTCAAGCAGTCGCCACTTACCAACTATTGTTCTACTAATATAAGCCAAATCAGAGTATGGTAAAGGTTGTATATGTCCATCGCATGAAGTGAATATTGTATATATTCCAATGTGTGGGGTAATTTGCACTTATTCTTTAACTAAAATTTGGGTCTCTACATTTATTCATAAATTAAATTTATTAACAGTAAAGGTAATGACCATAAGTATAACTTAAATAAAATGATTTATTACATTTTACGTACAAAAGTTTAATTTTAAATTTTATACACATTAAATATAAAGGTTCATTGCCAAATATCATCACAACCCGAAAATGGAAACAAGATATTCTCGAAACCCCGTAATTTATTTCAGTAGATTATTTCAACGTTTGCTTTATGTAATTGCTTTTCGATGGCAATTATAATTACTCCCCAATGTTGTTTATGGTAATTCGTAATAGTGGTTAAACAATATAAACAGTACATGCTTGATACAGAAATATTCCGTGAGTCAGATATTGATTAGTTTATAATATTTTTCATTGAACGAAAGATACATCTTTGCTGGCATTTTTGGCTGACTTCCCAAAAGGAAGAGATACTCAATTCGGAGCGATGATTAAGCAGTAGTATTCTTGTTAAAGACTGCCTCCGTAGCCTAGTGGTATGGCGTTTGCTTTTGAAACCGGAGGTCGTGGGTTCGAATCTCTGCGGGACTCAACAAATTTTCATTGTTGTTCTAGTTGGTTAAGACAATTTGGGCCGATCTCCAATTGTCTGAAAATTAAGATGATCCATGCGTCGGATGGCATGTTAAAAGTCGTCCACTCACCAACCCGCATTGGACCAGCGTGGTGGATAGGTCCAAAACCCCTAATGGATAGGGTGATTAGGGAGGCCTATGTCCAGCAGTGGACTATTAAAGGCTGATGATGATGATGATTCTTGTTAAACTAAATAACTATCAATATGTTATAATTTAAAGTAACGAATAATTTTCACTATGTTTCCTTTTTGTAATTGTTTTATTAACAAATTTATCTATAATGATTCTTCCTCGCTTTCTTTTAAATTCACACAGGACTTCACCCCACTTCTGGAATCTTAATGAGAGAAAAATTTTAATAGTCACCCCTGAGTTTATTACTAGCAGCACAAAACATATTATATCAACGTGAAATATTATGTTTCTGATAAATACAATTAAAGATTAAGGTTTCCGAATTGGATACTTCAAATATACCATTTATTATTACGTATCAACAACACAGTAAGGTTAAGCCCTATGACAGCTGTACCCCGGCCCAATATTATATTTCTATATAGATATTTCTCTTATATGACTGAGGCATAGATGCTTTATAAGTAAACCATAACAGTAAACAACTAACATAGGTTTTACAGTAACTAGCTTTAAGCAAGTAGATAAAATTAAACATTTTCAATAAAAGGGACAAAATCCGTTAAATATGAACCATGAATCGTTTTACCTTTTAGACATGAAATGGGTGGTTTTATCTCAAGAGTAATAAAATATCAACACAATCTCTAAGTTGTTTCACTCCCTATGAAAGTAAAAAAGGTATTAATGCTCGGAGTTTATTTTTATTCGGTCTACTTTCTATTTATCAAGCCACTATGTTTTGGTTAAAAGAGGAACGTATTAATTTTATTTACATGTTAATCTGTTTCTTAATAATGCTTACGTGTTCGTCTTATTGTTAGTATTGTTTTTAATATTGTATTATAGAAATTTAATTCTGAAGTAAATATTCACATGAAAAATTTTATCACTTGTAGGTATTATATTTACCAACCACCCTTTCCATGTTTGGCATACTATGATTTACATATTAGTAGTTCAACGAGATGTCATGCTGTCCGGAAATCAAATCGACCTAAATACAGAAAGGAGTTTTGCTTGTGACGATTAAATTCTAACGGTATTTACCGTTACTTTATAGAGCGGAGGTCACCGGTCCAATTCCGCGGGGTAAATACTTTTTGTTATCGTTTTAACTGGTTGCTTTGGGCTGATCACTCAACTGTATGAAAAATAAGATGATCCCTGCGTCGGGTGCGCATGTAAAAAGTCGGTCCACATAGCAACCCGCAATGCACCAGCGTGGTGGGATACGGTTCAAAAACCCTTAATGGAAAATTGCGTGCATTAGTGGAGACATATGTCCTGCAGTGGACTAACACAGGGTGATGATGATGATGCCGTAATTTGACTAGGAGATTTTGCTTCAGTTTAGATATTTGTATGTATACAAATAAATAAAATATGAGTGTCTGTTAGTAACATTAAACTAATCAATTTAAAATGAATACATTGTGAAATATAACCGATACATGTTAAACATTGCAATAGAACATTAGTTTTAATTTTGGCTTTTGTCTTTGTCTATGTGCTTGTTCTGGCTTATCCCTGGAATGGCTGGTCTTATTTTGACGGAATTTTCACTGGAAGATAACAAATGTAACTGGAAGTAAGTTATGCAATTTTTCTTTAAAAGCAAATAACATATTTTAATATATTATGACGTGGTTAAAGTCGCACGCAACAGCTAGTTACATGTATCGACCTATAGGTTTCCAAGTCAAAAACATATTTAACTAAAACTAAAAAAAAAAATTTTGAGTGGTTATCAAAGTTCAAACAAAAAACTACAATGGCTTACTAAAAAAATATGGTTTTGATAAACTATTTGTTTGATGAATTTATATTATGAGCATCGATTGTGACGTGTGAAAATAAGTTCATCAAAACTCTTGGAAACAATATATTGTGTAACAATCTATTTTGTTACAGTTACTTAATAATATCTGTGTTTTTCTAATAACATATATAAATGTTAGCTTATTAATTTAATATATAATTATAATCTTATTGCCCTAAAATTGCAGTTTGACCTTAGCACACAGTTGCTACAAACTATTACCCATTTACTTTAAATAAAAAATTCTTTCATAAAAATGTCTAATATTTTTACCGTCTAGTCGTCGTTCTATTCTCATACTTTTATTTAATTTTAATTAAGGAGCAAGATGTGTGGAAGTAGTTTATACTCTGCACTAACAAACTCGCCCTGGTACTGTATGTAGTTATAAAAAAAAAAACACCGTAGAGTTTCTTGTTGGTTCTTCTCTGGACGGGTGTCAATTTATGAGCCAGTAGTAAAATGTTAACGCAACACTTATAAGTGCTTAAATTTTAACGCACCATAGTTTTTTAACTTTGTATTTGTAAAAGCCACTTAACAATTTCTATTACTCATTCCACTTACCACCGTCGCCCCAAATAAATAGGTTGAAGTAATGAAATGTAATCTTCTTTGCGGTTGTAATGCACAGGGCATTGCAACCGCAAAGACCGTTTTAAGTTCTAGTTTACATCGCAATCACAACCGCGGCCGCTTCTTATACGTCAGTGTAAAGTACTGCTTTAAGCATTAGTGACATGTTACGTATGCAGTTATTCATTGTGTCCCGTGCAACAGTCAGTTTGTTCATTTGCAAGACGAATCTGCTTCCTGCCCTTATGCATATCATATTCTGTTGCTTACGCAAATATGATATTCGATATAAAACACAGCTTAAAGTATTATCTTGTTTACTTTACATGTATTTCAAAATTATGACGGATATTTTAGATCAATGTCCATATAGAATTTTTATTATATGGGATTAAAAAAATATTAAAAGAGGAAAATTTGTATATAAAAACTACAGGAATATGACTCAAGGAGTAGTGAAAATGTTTTGCCCTTTGTAAAAAATTATTCTTCTGTGCAGTAAGGAGTAATCTTCTTAACAAATTAAAACCTAAACAAGTTCCACCTTGAAGTTATTGCCACGTAATAAAAGTGTTTCGGTAAATGTGATGCAAAGACGGTGGTAGGTCCCTTTTACAAGGGACCGTCTGGTGACCACCACGGTGCCTATTTCTACCGCAAGCAGTGAGTGTGAAAACACTACTGTGTTTCGGTTTGAAGGGCACCGTATGCCAGCTAATTACTGGGTAAACGAGACTTACATCCTATGTCTCACGGCAGGCAGCGCATTGATACCTGTATGGCCAATGTCTCATGGGCGTCGGTGACCACTTTCCATCAGGTCGCCCGACTGCTCGTCTGCCTGCGTATGCAATAAAAAAAAACACGAAGAGATTTTCTTATGAAAAGATTTAGGCGTGTTCCACGTAATCCTTTAATACGGATCGACCGGTGCTTGTTTTGCTGTTTTATTTTTTGTTATAAGAAACACAGATTTATAAGTAATGTTTTAAATTAATCCCATATATACATATATATTAAAAGTAACCGTTATGATGCAGATAATTTATATTGAAATTAGTTAATAATTTTTTAAGGTATATGATCTCCCATTTTATTATACCCGCGATCATGGACGAAAAATCCGTAAAAACTGGATTTAATTTAAAATTTATACCACAGAAAATTATATTCGTATTGAATATTGGACACTCCAGAAGTTAAGTTAACATTAGGATGTTCAACAGACTTTCAGGACTTTCGGTTTTTGACGTGTTGGCAAAGAGATGAGCTTATTTGTAAAAAGGTTTAATTGTAATAAATTGATCAATATTTCAAGGGCATGTCAATATATGTTGGCGATATCACTGGTATTGCCAATGTCTATAGGCGTCGGTGACCACGTTCCATCAGATGGCCCGACTGCTCGCCTGCCTGCAAATCTAATAAAAGAATAGTCTTAGCACATTTACTTTTAAGATCAAAATTTTAAAATATTTTACAAAAGATTATACTTCACCGATAGATAGAAAAAGCTGAAACCACTTTTACCGTATCTTTTTTCTAACGATTATTTCTATGAATTCTGAGAGAATCTAAATATAATTGAAGTTAACTCCATAAGAAGCTAGAACGTTTAGTTTATATTACGCTACATAAAACAATAATCCTTTTTCGAAACATTTTTAACCATTTGTGCCAATTATTATGGAGAACTTCTGTAATCAGAGAGAAAATAAGTATAGTCAAAAAGTACGTTACACTTTATGTCACCCGAAAGCAATTTCATGACAAATTCTACTCACAGCATCCTGATAACATTTTTTTGTAATATGTATAGAATAATGGTCTTTCAACATTATGAAATCTTTATGAATAGATTAATTTAAACTTAATAAGCATCACCATGTTCCTTATGTAATTGACAATCAAACATGAAACACCTCTATTCAAATGTAAAGTTGGCCATTTGAAAGCAAAACTATGACACCATTTCGTATTTAAGCTAAATTTGCATATAACGTTCGCAATCAGAATACAGCCATTTACGGATAAGAGATAAGGAAATTAAAGTGTTGTTAATGGTTGTATATATATATATAACATATTGCTGAATAGTTTTAGCAAGAAAGTGACACTTATAGAAAAAACATGTGCATATTTTTGCACTTAATATAAAACAAAAAGGTTTTATAACAAATAACATGCTATAAAGATATTTTAAATAACACATATTATCAATATTAAGACCATTTTTTGCGGGGTAAAGGTGCATAGAATAACTAGTAGTGTAACCTATTATATAACTTACTGAGATATCATAAGATTTATAGAAACGTTACTGTACACAATAAATCATCGATGACCATGCCCTAAAAGTGCCTAAAATTTGCATAAACATTTTAACCTTACTCACTCGTATACATTCAGAATATTTTTTTTTTTTTTTTTAAATATGACCGTTTTGATAACGATAATTATATATCAAATCATGAAAAAGTCTTAAACCTAAGCGTTAACGTTTATAAACATTTACCTTAAAAAAATATAATATTCATTTTCTTATTATTTAAATAGTTTCTATCATCGTTATAGATAGAAATTCATGTGTAGAATATTGTAATACATTTTTTTAATGGTAACAAAAGATATCTAACACTCTTAGTCGTCCTATTCTTGAAGTGAAGCTTCAGAATGTCCAATGGACAAAACAATAAGAATGCCTATCACCATCATCAAGAAGAAGAAAATAGTAGAAGTGGATTTGTTGGAATCTGTTCGAATCTTGATGTCAATAAAAAAAAAACGGCTAAAAATGTAATGTAAAAATAATAAGTAATGTAATTATGTATTGCATGTTCAACTTGAGCATAATATAAAAGACATATTTTACAAGGTCAACCAAAAGTTAAATTCATTACACATGTAATTTATATAATACGAAGCTATGAAATGTTTCCTGTATTAATACGCAAACACCAATCTCGGTTTGTTCGCAAGAGCAAACAATCACACCGTACTTGGTATAATTCTTTGTTTGTACGAAGACTTGCCTTAAATATATGCATAGAATATTAAATTTTGTTTACACTCTTTTTACTTCTGTATTTATATATTTTGGTTTGCTTTGAAAAAGAGAGAGTCTAACTTAATTTTTTTTCTTGTTGAGAATTGCAAGCCCTGTAGATCCGTAATTTACCGTGTGTGAATTGATTTTAAACACCATTTTTATTGAAACCTCTATTTTGTGTTGTATTTTCAATTGAATTGGGGCTTAATAATAATTTTTAGTTATAATCAGAGTTAATATGTACCCTTCAGATAGTGTTGTGTCGAATACAAGTCACTCTGCATAAAAACTGTTATTCATGTATGTCTGAATAACTTAGGAAATAACATCATGTTAAATTCGAAATCGATGTTGGCTGTAAGAAGATTTAAGGTTTGTTATAATTGTTAAGAAATTTACACATTTACCATATACCATTCTTATACTTTTAATTCTGGTAAAATAATAATATAATAAATAAAGAAAAAGACTGGATAAATTAATGATCAGTTGAAACAGTAACGATAAGTTATATCTAACTTCAACTATAGCAGTATATCCTTCAGCAGATGAAAAGGAAACAGGTCCCTAAGGAGATTTTTATGTATCTAATTGACAGCGCCAGCCCATTTCTGAATTTTCGGGTAATTTCTGTAAAAATATATATTAAAATGTTACAATATATATAAAATAATTTGCTATAGAAATTTCTTTGAAAAAGTTTTAGTTTTATTATATTTTCATTTCATCCAAATAACTTTAATCTCTGTCATCACTGGACTGGAGAAAAAAGCCATTACTCAAAACCACTTTTCTTATAATAAGATTAACTAAAGATTCAAACAAGCACCCGTGGACCCGATTTAAAGAATTACGCAGAACCAGTTTAAGTCAGTTCATAAAAAAATTCTCTTTTTTTCGGCAAATAGAAATAACGTTCAAAAATTTGAATTAATATTTCTCTTACCCCTAGTTCTCACTTA
Organism: Lamproptera curius; assembly: GCA_029286875.1. Lineage (NCBI taxonomy): Eukaryota > Metazoa > Arthropoda > Insecta > Lepidoptera > Papilionidae > Lamproptera > Lamproptera curius. The sequence continues at coordinate 349,472 of JAGSMT010000050.1, read as the reverse complement.
AATAAATAATGATTAACTTTTTAAAGCATCATATACTACTACGTACCAGAAAAGATTGTGTTTGTTTGGTGACTTTCTTTCAATAATCGTAGCGGCTATATAAAGTACCAATATAAATCATCGTCATCATCATCTTCAACCTTTGTTAGTCCACTGCTGGACATGTACCTCCCCTAATGCATGCCTTCTATATTAGGGGTTTTCCGACCGGCGTCACGCTGGACCGACTTTTTACATGCCCATCCGATGCATGGGTCGTTTTACTTTTTAGACAATTTGATGATCAGCCAAAAAGGTCCTAACAACCCCGAAAACAACAAATATACGAAGTTGTTTTCTCTCGGGATTTGAACCCATGACCTCCGGTTTATAAAGAAAGATCGTCAGATGATTTTACTTTACACGTAATTGACCAGGCCGCATCACGCTCAACAACATGAAGATAGTCATCATTCATCATCATCATCCAGCTGTGATTTATATAAATATTTTTATTGCTTGTTTACTTTATCTTAGTAACAAAAATACTTTTGTCATAAATACGCATTACACTAATATTTTAACCATGAATTCATTTGTTCACAAATCAGTATATTAATATATCATTCAAGTAAATAAATATAAGACCACCTCGGTAGGCTTATGTCTTGATCAGTGAATAGAATCAGTCCTTATGTATTCCTTTAACTTTTTGAATACAAATTTAAATTTATTTTGTATTCAAAAAAGCAATTTTTTTTCTTACTTATTTACATAAAGTAAAAGGTTAGTTAAAAAGAAATGTCATAATAACCCATTACACTCATATTTTAACCATGAATTCGCATGTTCATATATCATCATATTAATATATCATTCAAGTTAATAAACTAACAAAATAACAATCAAACTGAGATTAATTAATCAAACGAAATCAATTAAAATAACAATTAAACCGAGATAAAACACACATAAAATTAATTATTAAAGTAATTTGTGTATAAAATTCTAAAAATTATTTGTTTTAGTATTAATACGCAAACACAAATCTCAGGGTTGTAATCAAAAGCAAACAATTACTACGAGCTTGATATTAAATTGTGTTTTGCGATTTTCCTGTTTGTTTGGTACAAAACGAGATTTATTATGGTGAATTTACTTTTTTTATTACATCCCATGATGTGTATATCCTTGGTAAGGTGATGTCATATGTGTTTATATTGTACGGGTAACTTGTGTTACAAACATTTAAAGTAAGTCTAGACAAATACTTTATAAGTGTTGTCAAATAACTATACATTTGTGTACATTTTGATTATAATTTTAATTCAGTTTTTAAAGAATTTTCGTGTCCGATTGAGACAAAGTCTGGTTCCGCAATCCAGCAGCTGACCCATACTATAAGTCTACTCCTAATATTTTAAGCCATTAATGTGAAGCGATTTTGCCGTACAAAATTTTCATAAACTTCTGATAAAAAAAAATAAAAAATGTTCATGCAATTAAGATAATCTATTGAGAAAAAAGTTAATTGTATTGTGAATAGCTAAATCGACGAGGGTGGGATTCGAATCTATGCGTGCAGAGCACATTGGATTAGCAGTCCAACGCCTTAACCTCTCGGCCACCACGTCTGTTTTTATAGTCCGAATAAAACAATTGATAGTTATATATTAACATTTAGATGATAACTTTTAAATAATTACCGAAGTTACGACTTCAACAAAATTACTTTAAACATTTTACGTATACAAAATACTAAAACTTTTAATATTAAGGTTAATTCTAAATATCATCAGAACATGAAAATGGGAACAAGATATTCTCGGAACCCCTTAACATAATTTAGTAGATTATTCCGAAGTTTGCTTTGTGTAATTGCTTTTCGTTGATGTTGTTTATATAAAAATTAATTATTGTTATTGTTGTCAATATAAACAGTACACGCTTGATATAGAAATATTCGGTGAGACAGATAATATTATTAACGACGTTCATTTAAAAAGGCCTATGTCCAGCAGTGGACTAATAGAGGCTGATTATCATGACGATGATGATATACGTACACCACATAAAACTATTTATTTAAATTTACATATTACAAAAAGTGGCACCCTTTAGACACCAATTCCATTAATTTTATATTTATATACCTTTAAAATAAATAACAATGTCAAACTTGAAATATTAGTTTTCTTCTAAATACAATTAAATATGATTTTTTTTGATTTAGATGCTCCAAACCATTCATTATTACGTATCAACAAAACAGTTAGGATGAAGCCTTATGACAGCTGTACCCCCGCAAAATATAATATTATTCGGTATTATATTTGGCCTATATGCGTAAACTGATACTGCCATCCGCGTTTTTCATGTTTAATGTACTATGTTACATATATTATTCGTTCAAGGAAATATCTCGCTGTCCGGAAACCACATCAATGCTTATTCGGTACTTCATATATTCACTAGTAACAATATTCTGATTGCAAATGTGACCTAAATACTAAAAGGGGTTTTGCTTGCGACTATTATATACGTCTATGACGTAACTTGAGAGTTTAGATATGTCTAATCTATACAAATGAATAAAATAGGAGTTTTTGATTGAAACATTAAAATAAACATTTTTAAATGGGTACTTCGTGATATACAACCGATACATATTACAATATTTTTTTTTTGTTTGTTAATACTTACTGAAATTAACTTAGGATAGTTTTTTCTGTTTAAAATTAAAAGTTTTATTATATTACCTCGTGGAAGGCGTCACGCACATCCGCAAGTTTCATGTCAAAACTTCTTGGTTTGCAAGTCAAAAAAATATATTTACCCCTTAGTTTCGAGGATTTACTATCAAAGCTCGAGAAAAAAGTACAATTGTTCCAATTGTTTTGATGAATTTATATTATGAGCATCAATCGTGCCGTTAAATAAGCTCGTCAAAATTTTTGGAAACTTTTTAAATCTTATAATCAATAATATATTTGCAAGCGAAAGCAACTCTGTCCGTCTATCCGTCTTTACTGTCTTAACTATTAAACCGATTCTTATGAAATTTAGTATTTACTTAGAACACATTCCAAGAAAGAACGTAGATTATTAATTATTGGAATTAAACTGAAAGGGTTAGAATAGGGATTTAAAGTTTTGTTTGCCGCCCGAGGTTCAGGGGGTGCAGTTGTCCACAACACAACCGCGCCGAGGTTACCAAAGACTGTCAATATAGGTCCTGACTACAGCGACATGATAAGGGAGCAACTGCTGGCTGGGAGCCTACATATCCACCCTTTCTCTGGTAAAATATTTTGTCCCTTGCGAAAGGTTGTTTGTACATTGTCCCATAAAAGATTTACTTATTCTTCGCAGTCTAGTTGCTGTAAGAATTAAATTATGTTTGTTTCTAGTATTTATGTTATGTGCATCACAATGTCTACGAAAATCATTTTCTATTTTTTGAAGATGTAGCGTTAGTATTAACTCTGAACAATTTCAGGATTCTTGCAGAGTTATAAACCGCTGAATAGCTGTTTTGAGGACAAAGATGGTTAGTATTCGCACTTCCCACAGTAGAATGTCCATAAGACATTCACTGTGAAAAGCTAAAGTATACTAACGGGCCGTCTCCACGTCAGTTAATTGTCTGATTTTCTTGAAGTATATACAGAGGCTGAGTTTATTCGAGAGTCATAAATGGACCCCACTGCAATCTGGCTATCTATTGTTATTCCCAAATCGCGTTGACTCAACAACGTCTATCTCTTCCTCATCATTAAACATACATTTACTCGGTCTTACATTTGGAGTCTAAATTTAATACATTTGTCTTTTCTGGTCAGTAGCAAATTATTGACACTAAACCATGCCACTCTAGAAGAGTATTATTATACTTGTCATTTATTGAGTGTGTCTTTTAACTTTAAATTAGAGGTATCATCGTCAATAATACTCATCGCGGTACATTGCTGAATTTTCGATCAATTGTAATGTACATGATTTCCTATAAAACTAACTTTAAAAAAAATACTTTTAAAACATATCTCATTCAAATTACTTTAATCTCTGTCGTCGCTGGACTGGGATAACATATATGTTTAATTGAAAGAAAAAAAATAAAGTCATTACTTATGAATGCGTTTTTTCTTGTAACAAGATTAATAAAAGATTCATGCAACTCCCGTTGACCCGAATAAAAGGATTACTTAGAACTCGTTTAACTCAGCTCATAAGTAATTCTTTTTTTGTTTCGGATAATAGAAATAACGTTAAGAATTGAAATTGCATTTCCATCTTACCCCTAATTCTCACTTCAAATAAATAATGATTTACTTTTCTAAAGCATAATATACTACTACGTACCAAAGCAAGATTGACTTAAGCTTCAATAACCGTAACGGCTATAAAAAGTAACACATCATTATCATTATCTACCTTTGTTAGTCCACTGCTGGACATGTGCAATGTAAAGCACGCCTTCTACGTTTTCGGGCCGTTTCCGTACTGGACCGTCCGACGCATTGATCGTCTTACTTTTCAGGCAATTGGGTGATCGGGCCAAATGGTCCTAACGAACCCAAAACAACAAAAATACAAAGTTGTTTCCTCTTGAGATTTGAACCCATGACCTCCGGTTTATAAGGCAAGAGCCACTAGACCACGGAGGAGGAGGAGGACATGTTAAATTTATTAATGACAAATAGATATAACATGCCCTCTGAGATAAATCGGACTATGGCCGCTAATCTATTTTAGAGATCAGCTGAAGTATGGGTAATATGTGCACATGAGTACACGCAAACTGACATGCATTCCCTCTAATTTCAGTCTCTAGCCAGATTTAACGAATAATCGACCAAGGAAAGGTCAAGAACAGGGATAACTTTTAATATGACACTTTCAACTATACACACAAGTAATTGGGTATTGACCTGACAAAAACAAAATTAAATTAAAAGTATGATGTATCTATCAAGAAATAACTACACTAAAAAAAAACAAAACAGTCCTATTGTAACCATAAATTCATACTTTCATGTAAGCAAAAGCAGACAATTACAACGAGCTTGGCGTGATTCTTCGTTCGTCGAGTCCTTACCTAAATACTATGCAAAAAATATTAAATTGTGTTTAGCGTACCTATTTTTCTGTTTGTTTATTACAAAACGCCTTCAATTTTGGCGGCTTATATTTCTATCTATCTTCTCTTCTTATACTGTATTTTTATTGTAACGAGTCACTTGTGTTCCAAACATTAAAAGTAAGTCTAGACCAAGACTTTATAAGTATTCTCAAATATATTTACATTTGTGTACACAAATTTGATTGTTCTTTGTGTTCAGTTTATTAAAAAATTTTCGTGTCCGACTGAGACAAAGTCAGGTTCCGCAGTACAGTGGCTACTAACCTATAAGACTACTCCTAATATTTTTACGACTCCTAGATTTAACGACATAATAATTGAAATAAACTTAGAAAAAGGATTCATGCAATTAAGAGAAAAAAGTTTATTACTAATGTGAAAAGGTAAATCGACGAGGATGGGATTCGAACCCACGCGTGCAGAGCACATTGGATTAGCAGTCCAACGCCTTAACCTCTCGGCCACCTCGTCTATTTTTATTACACGAATAAAACAATTGATAGTTGACATTTAGATGATAACTTTGATGACTGAATGAGTTCTGGCGTTGCAAAAATTGCTGTTCAGGAAAATCAGGTACAAACATAACGAAACGCCAATTTTGACGTACTGTAAGTTAAGAGACCCACTCAAGCTTGCCCCGAGGACAGAAATTAGAGATTTAGCAGATTATTGAAGCATTACAGTGACATTTTAGAGCTAGGAAATAATCAAATGAATCATAACCATTAATGTAACCGAAAATTTTTTTGTGAGTATGTATATTACATACTACAAGTATTTAAAAAGTATGTGTTTCTATATGTACGTATACAAAGATGGTTATTTTTTTGAGCGAGTTATTCGTAGTATGAGTAAATCATATATATACGTGCTTCATTTATATATACACATAATTTATATATATACATACCCATACTCTTTATTCACACACTTTTTTATGCATATGTCTGATTATTTCGTAAGTTTTAAATTTAAGCAGCGTTTAAATTACGATAGTTCAAAAAGCTAAACTAAAACTTAATAATAGAAATAATAAATAAGTGAACTAGTAGTACCAGAATTCCAATACCTATTTATTTAAAAATCGTGGTATGAATGTATAATTAAAGAGTAGAATTAAATTTATTAATCAAGTTTTAACATGATAGCGACATACTAGTTATTATTTACCAATTTTATCATTAACAATAATAAATTAATAACGTTATACATATAACGACCCCTCTAACAACGAGTGACGTTCAGCGTCACTAGTCTACAACGCAATAAATATTTTCATGTTTTTTAAAGCTATTCACAATAGACATCTTTACGTTGCTTAATCAAATTGATTTTCGTTTTTAGTTTCGTATCACATACCCTAATCACAGGAGCCGCCTCTGTGGTTGCCATTGCTTTTTAAACCGGAAGTCGTGGGTTCGAATCACGCGGGAAGTACAAGATTGTGTTATCGTTGTTTCCAGTTGGTTATGACGATTTGAGATAACCATTAATGTAACCGAAACTTTTTTGTGTGACCTTTCTTATATTATATGTGTGAAACCTTTCTTACATTATATTGAATTAATAATCTAAACAAGGAAACTGACAAAATAAAAAAGCTATTAACATTTTCGACTGTGACCTGTGGCCGTCACAGATTCTAAATAGTCAAACCTTTTCAAAGCACACTCGAAAATTGGCTTTTAAAAATCGAGCAATTTTCCTTAATTTCATTGAACAATAACTGAATTGTCCTCTTCAAACAATTCACACCGCTTTCACAATTTCTCTCTCAGTATTGAAATTGCCAATGGTTATTTATTTTTATTGAAAACAATATTTTTTATATTATATTAAACAGATCTCGCCAAATATTTTCCGTTAAATTGTACCCAATTCTACTTTGTTCTGGTTTTGACATTTAAATTAATCTGCCTAAATTTATCTAATTAATTTACCTATTAACTAAATTAGAAGAAAAAATTGAAGGTCAAATAAAATGGAATACTCTTTGTCTGTGTCTCAAGAAGGCAAACAGATAAATGGTCATACACTTACATTTCGAGGCAAAATTATGGGCCTGAAACTGTTATACCATCATTTATTGTTACTCTCGTCCGTGACTAAAATTATAAAAGCTTCTTATACTCATCCGAGTAACTTTAAAAGACTAACAGAATTTTACGTGAGTTCAAAAGCGCATTAATAGAATTTTTCATTATTATGATGAAACTAAATATACGCAAGGCAATAAAGGGACCCTAAACACGATTTAAAATTCCGTCCCAATATAATTATCATCATCATCAGCCTGCGATAGTCCAGTGCTGGATATAGACCTCCCCTTGTACACCCCTATCCATTAGGGGGTTTTGGACCGTATCCCACCACGCTGGTCCAATGCGGGTTGGTAGGTGGACCGACATCCGACGCATAGATCATCTTACTTTTCACATAATTGGGTGACCGGCCCAAATTGCTCTAACCAACTGGGAAACAACAATGAAAATTTGTTGAGTCCCATGGGATTCGACCCCACGACCTCCGGTTTCTAAAGCACACGCCTAAATCACTAGGCTACGGAGGCAGTTAGTTGGTTTGGGTAACACATAATTTATATTATACTCCTTTTTGGTATCTTAATTTTTTATTGCTTTAATAAATACTTACTATGCACACATAACAATTTTAATGTATGTATGATTATTGTATAATTGTAAGCTCAGGAAATTAGAAGATACTAAATATTTTTTATAAAAATAATAAATAAATGAAATATTACTCGTAGTACTAGAACGCTAATACTTGGAGAGAAAATATAGTATAAATGTAAATTTGTAGTACGTTCTGTAATTATGTATAAATTTATTAGTTTATTTTTTATAGCTATGCATCATAGACAGTTTTAAAAAGTTAAATTACCACCTAGTTACCTAGTTACCACCCTAATAAATCTCATAAATAAAAAAAACACTTCCCAAAATTTGATTAAGTGTAAGAATATAAATTAAGAATGCTAGAGAATATAAAAAGCTATGAACATTTTCGACTGTGACCCGCGCTTGGACATCTAAATCTCTAAAGAGTGAATCTTTCGCACACTCGAAAATCCGCTTTTAAATGGCGAGCAATTTACTTTAATTTCATTGAACAATAAGTTGTCCTCTTCAAACAATTCACACCGCTTTGACAATTTCTCTCCTGGTATTGACATTGCCAATGTAAATTTTTAACTGTAAACATTATTTGTTGTAGTTGCAATCTTGCAGCATTTTTTGTTTTTAATGTTTTATGCATTTTTTTGGTTATATTTTATGAGCAGTATATACTTTTGATTAGAAAATTTGGATTAGATAGGTAAATACCGTCTGGGGCTCTTACCACACTTTTTTCGTTACTTAACTCTTCTTCAATTCCTACATAAATACAAAATCTTTCTTTATTCAATCCATTCTCCTGTGGGATGCGCTACCATGGGAGATCAGGATGAGCTAAGACAATTCTCGAATTTAAAAAAGTCCAAAAATACCTTTTGGATGCGGCGTCGTAGAATTAGTATCTCTATGACAACTTTATAAGTATATATGTAATTATATAATTTGTATGTATTTTATGTATTTATTTTATAAATTATTTCTTATATGTTATGTTATAGTATTTAACGATATGTTCGTTTATTTATATAAAGTATATATATGTAGTTCCTTATTATTGAGTTAATTTTCTTTTCGTTCGAAACTGTTATTTTCTTTCATTATTTTGTGCACCCAATTAACATCTCTGAACCACCCTAAGGTTGGCTGGTAGAAATGCCTAATTAAGTCCGCCTTTTGTACTTTAATTGTAGCAAAGTATAAATAAATAAAAAAATACCACCTGGATCCTTTTCTCATTTTCAAATTAATTGTGTTATAAAATTACCTCACACCTGACGTTTTCAGCAGGATTAATAATTTTATGGAAGACTTTGAGGAGAAGGCCCTACTCACTGCACCCATTCATCCAAGATTTTATAAGCACTATGTAGATGACACATTTACCCTCTTACCATATGATAAAATAAATGCACTTTTAAACAACCTTAACTCTTTTCTTGATGTTTTAATTATTCGCAATCCTGATAACACCTTGAGCCATACTGTGTATAGGAAACCAACCCATACAAATAAATATTAAAACGGTAATTACCACCACCATCCATCTTTGTTTCGGAGAGCACGAGGGATCTGTGATGATGAACACCTGGTGGCTGAGCTACACCATGTTTAGCAAGTATTGCGAGACAACAAGCTTCCTACGCCACGGCAGCCTCACAGTGACCGAGTGAAGGCAGAAGAAGATTGGTCAATTCCTATGACCTGTCAAGTGCAATATTCCTCAACAAGTTCAAGGAGTGTACAAGCTAGATTGTGACTGCGGCCTCTCTTATATTGGACAAACAAAGCGAGCAGTAAGAACCCGCGTGAAGAAACATATAGCGGACATTAAACATAAAAGACACAACAAGTCGGCAGTGTGTGACCATACTTTAAATTACCCGAACCATTACCTCAGATTTGATTTACCACAAATCCTCACTAAAGAACACCGATTCCTACCAAGGATGATCCGTGAGGCTTTTGAGATTAGAAAACATCCAAATTTCAATAGAGTAGATGGTTGGGTTCTACCACCTCTTGGGACCCCATAATTAATAAATTAAAATTTAAACCCAAGCACCACCACCACAAATACCACTGCTGGCTGTAATGATAAAACTAGTTCATTTTGCATAGGTCGGGTACAGAGTGAAAATATTTAATTACAATTAAGATCTGAAAACCCGCTTCAGCACTGGCAACAAGATGCATGTCATCTCAGTCTACCCCGTGACCACGGCCGCTGGAAAGTGTTCGAAACGTCGGGAATTTAATAATGTAAAAAAAAACGTGATAAAATCCGTAAAGTTATTCGTTTTAATAAGTTTTAATAATAAGAATTTTAGCATCAATAAAAGCCTTAAATATTTCGGACACGTTATTCGAAACAAGCTGACGTGATAGTTCTAGAGTGAAGACCGACGTTCGGCAAACGTAGTGTGGGAAGCCCTGCGGCAAAACGGAGTGACGACATTTGCAAAGTGGCTGGTGTGGGGTGGCTGAGAATAGCCGAAGATCGGAAGCTGTGGCGTGCATTAGAGGAGGCGTATTTCCAGCAGTGTACTGACGCAGGCTGATGATGAAACAAACTCTCCATGGAACGAGTCGTTGTCCATGGACGCATGGAGGGCAAGCGAACACTCGGTCGTACACCTGTGCGTTGGACGGACCTCATAAAAGCTTCGACATAAACCTCTTTCGTTCAGTGTTCCAGAGACACTGAAGACCGCAATATGTATCGCATCAGGGGGACTGTTTTAGCCAATAATGACAATGCAATGTCATTAACCACCACTCTGCCATGAGCGAACAACTAAAAGAGGACCAAAGGCAAATCTCTAATTTAACAAACACCGTTAAAAGTTTTCATTGCCGCTTACACTTACGCGCTATTTTTACTTGTCTTACAAACTGTTCTTCTTTGTTCTGGTTTGAAGGTCACTATAGAAAATGTGATTGGTCAAATTATATGTAGCACCAAAGAGGCTATCAGATCAGTGGTCATACGGTTAATGTTTACTAAAGAATTGTCAATTTGAAACCGAACCACTATTATTTATGTTGTTTCTCGTCTTATGATTAAAATTACAAACGTGCCTTCCTGCTACTTACCTGGATAATATTATCAAATTAACAGTATTGCATGAGAGCTCGAACGTGCTTAAACTGAACTGAGGTAATACAGTGTAAGTTTAGAAGAAAGTTAATGCATTTGAAAAATTCAATATTCTATGTACAAAAATTGTATTTTACGTGAAATTTTGATTAAATGCATACCTTAAAAGATATTTGAAATTTAAAATGCGGCGGCGGAAATCGCGGAGTAGTTTCTTGCAGAGGGCACTTTGTCACCATCTTAGACTGCGCAAAATGGTTATATACTTTTTTAATTCGGCCATTTTTTGTTAAAATTCCACTTGATATTCCTAGAAAATCGGTTCTAAAAATCTTAAAGAAACACAGACAGAGCCGATAATAATAAAAATATATATCAAGAACTTAGTTTAGGATAGTTAATTAATTGATATTTGAGTGGGTGAGACAGAAGCTACGATTCGAGACGTAAGCGGCTGCTAATCTCTGTGATATGTCTTTCGCAGTCCATGTTACAGTCGAAAGTAAACCCTAAATATTTGGCATTCTTCTTATGAAGAAAAGGTTCACCCAGTGACGTGCCCTTACCCAGATAAAAAGGAGAAATTTCTTAAAAAAGATTTTTATTTTCAATTATTCGATACCGGCTTGTTTGCTTTTTATCCTTATTAACTAGAGTTTTCTATTTAACCACCGTTTAACAAACCAACTAATAAGAATTAAGTGGTTTTGTGGCATATTTGTGCTGTAACTAGTGTATATAAAAGTTAATTTTAATGACAAAGTATCTGGAACGACAGTTGTTAATTAAAAAAATATAGCCGACACAAGTTATACAGAAGAAATATAGCTACATCGCCTAATTATGTAATAATATTTTAAACGTTAGAACATGTCACTGCGGATCATATGGATAAAAACTATAAAAAGCTATCTTTAAAATAGTAGTTAATTACTGAAAAGCTTTTTTTAATAATATAATAAAAAACAATGCGAGTAAAATTTCATAAAAACAGTACCAAATAAATGAAGCCAAAGTGTCACGAGCAAGATATTTTTTCTCTCGCAAAGTAGTCGAACAAGTTAGCGTCCGAGAATTGAACAGCAAAACACGTTTACGTTTTTATTGTTAATGAAAAGTGTTCCCAGTTTTGTTCTTCTTTGTTTGAAAGTTAAATATATATTTTCTATTTAACAATTACCATTGAGAGAGCAAAAATCGTGTTATATTATGACAGATATTTCTGTCATAAAATTTTAAATATACTAGAGATTTTAGAGTGTTTTATTTTAAATACATCGAGTAATTTGAACAAATAACAAACACCATATGATTGTTACACATATATATCCAATCAAAGTCAAGGTAAAAAAATATGATCAAGTTTAAGCTCTACAGCGTATTTGTAAACATCAAAAAATCCAAAAGTAAACGCAAAAAACTTAGACCTCACCGAAGGCATAGCAGTAACAGTAAAAAAAATGGGGTTAGAGATAAGTAAGGGTTAATTTATTACGCTATATTAATTGAAGATCGTAATTTAGAACTAAGATTAGAAGATTAGTGTACAAATCTTTAAATTTAAACGTTAATCTCTATTACAAATAACTTCTTTTCTGCTAGAAATGTTAGTATATTACCACAACCATTGAACGTTTAACATAACAGGACCACCTTAAACGGGAGCGAAATTGCTAACGAAAGCAATCTGCAAACCACCTCCGTGGCCTAGCGGTATAAGCCCTTGCTTTATAAATCGGAGGTAGTGGGTTCGAATCCCATGGGAAAACACATTTGTACTTTCGTTGTTTTCTGGTTGGTTAAAACAAATTGGACCGATCACCTAATTGTCTGAAAAGTAAGATGATCCATGCGTCGAATAGGCATGTTAAAAGTCAGTCCACCCACCAACCCGCATTGGACCAGCGTTGTGGGATATGGTCCAAAAGCTCACCAATGGAGTTGGCGTACATTAAAGAAGGCCTATGTACAGCAGTGGACTAAGAAAGGGTGTTGATGATGATGAATCAAAGCAATAAGATAGTTGGTTTATTTAAGCGGAAAAATATTAAAAACAGATTTGATAAATACTTTTTTATGTACTTATTTTTCTTGTAGCACAATTTTTCAAAATAATACAACAATTATTCTAAATTCTAACTGCTTAAAACAATCATTATTAAATATAATTTAAGACTACATTTTTGCGTGTAATGAAATGCAATGCATTAAAAGGTAGCTTATAAAAACTACGACTGAGGATAAGTTAAGAAGAAATATTAATGTACGTAGTTTAACATGAAATACTAATTATTCATTAACTATATGAAATTATGGATGGCGAGAAAATGGAATGTTTCTTCCGGCATGAATACGCAAACACAAATCTCGGTTGTTAGTCAAAGCAAATAATTATACCGCACTTGGAACGACTTTTGGTTAGTTCCAAGCTTGTACGAAATTTACGTTGCATTGAATATTTAAATACGTCTATGTAAGGAATATAAACATATTTAAATAACCATTACATATATTCAAGACAGTTTAATTTCGATAAAAAATGTATATTAAGCTTGGCCACATTTGTTATAATACATTAATTACGTTCGGATATACAGTTTAAATATTATAAATTCAGAATCGGCAAACTGAAGTTTCAATGGGCTTGCCACGGAGCTCGTAGAACCGATAACTGTTGGGGAAGTAAGGTTCTCGAGTGGCTCGCTAGTACTGGCTATCGCAGTGTCGGATGACCCCCAACGAGATGAATTGACGACCTGTGGAAATGTACAGGGGGTCGGTAAATGCTGGAGACACAGGATCATGTCTCTTGGTGGCGATAAGTGATTTTTTCATACTAGCTGTTACCCTCGACTTCGTTCGCGTGAAATAGGTCAAATGTCCGCGAGGTGTATTGAAATATACAATATAGTCTAATATAAATAAGGTATTTAGGACATACAGAGTTACTTCACATTTATAATATTAATATTAGATAGTATATAGAAATTAATTTGCGCTTCGGATAAACATCATCAATAAATAGCAATTACACAAAACAAACAACGATATAATTTGCGACATGATGTTAACGCGAGTCAAGGAAATCCCATCTTCACTCCCATACATCCAAGTGTTAATTAAGCTACACAGATTTAATTGTACTTAATGTTGAAATATTCCGGAATCTTCTATCAAGTTATATTTACCAAAAAAAGTAATGTTTTATTTCAGTTAATAAAACACTATGAATGCTTTAGATTATCTATACGCATAGATAAAATTAGATTGTGTTTTTGTAATTTAAAAATAGACTTTTTTTATTTTTGTCTGTCCGTCTATATGTTTAATATCTGGAATGGCTGGTACAAGTTAATTAAATGGGAGTAATACGACATAGACAACGTCGCAGGCCGCAGCTAGTGATAAATAAACTCTAAATTAAAACGTTTTTTTAAATCTCACTTTGCGTGTACAAATATTGTTGCCTAGTTCCCTTTTAGTTTCCGTCTGACCTATTTAGCAGATTGTCGGTGCACTAGTTTATTAATACAAGCAACTTTAGCTTCTCTTCTATCGGGTCTAATTGCACTGCAGTATGCTGTTGCATATAACGATTAATTTAATCTATAAATCAAGTTTCTAAACAAAACATGCATATATTGAAATACACTTTTCTCGAGAAAACAATCGATGTTCAGACAAACTTATCGCAATATTGTAATCAAAGTTCCATTTACTACACTTTTTTTTTTTTACTACATTAGTTCCATTATTTATGAACGTATAATATATATTAATCAACAATTTAAAAGCTTTTATTATAGTACATTAAAATAGAAATATAAATATAATACAAACATTTTAACAGTTTATATACTTTAGGTTCTTTCTAATTTTTACTATAGAATTAAATATGTATCCAGTCGATGACAAAGATCGACATCATCATTATTTTATCATTTTGGGGCATCATCATTAATTTATAATAACATTCAAAAACAGAATTTTGTTCTCTTCACGTAACGAATCACTTTTGTTACGCCTACCAATGAATAACAAATTATAATAACAGGAAACAATAAGACCAATTGGATTTTATAGCATTATGCCAAACCTTGTTATTATAAAAATTTAAAATATTTACATTTTTTATTATACTATACATTTAAGACATGCACTTGTTATCTTGAAAAAATTAAAGGAAATGACATAAATTAAAATTTAAGTTATTTATAGCTTTTTTTTCAATTTCCATCGTAGGAAGAGAGTCCAACTTACTTGATAAAGCAATATTGGAAATAATTTACAAAATTTCGTGTCCATAAAAATATTTTCAATTATATTGCTAAACCACCTAGTGGTTGTTTACGACAAATTTAATAGTTTGGCACGCATAATAAACTATAAGTTTATCATATTTAGACTCAAAATAAATGCAGTCTAATCTAAGCCTGAAGGAAACGCGTTCTTGTTGGTTCAGCAATTTCAAATTAGGTATTTTCTATTGATCATGTCTCAAGAAGCTGTTTTGATGTTTTATGTAACGATAAGAGTATTAAATATTAAACAGTCACTACCGTTTCTATTTAGCTATTTTCTTCGAAGGTAATCTTTTCATTATATAAATTACTATAATTCATGAATTAATTTATCATAAGAAGTTTAAAGTAACATACATAATGACAATAGGTAAAGATGCGAACACGAACTTCAATTATTCCACGCAAACATATTTAAATTAACAAGTTCTTGAACCAACTAAGAGTCGTAGGAAGTACAGTATAATTGTTAGCTTTAACTAACAACCAAGAAACATTTATACGCAATCTTTTTAAACCAATTTTTTTTTTTATAATTCAGCAAAATTGTAATTAGAATTCATGTTATCAACACTAATGTCAAACATTAGCGGCGCCAGAAGCTTACGCGTCATTCCATCATCAACCTGCGTTATTCCACTGCTGTACATGGGCCACCCCTATTCCATTACGGGGTTTTTGGACCGAATCCCACTACACTGGTCCAATGCGGGTTGGTGGGTGGACCGACTTTTTGCATGTCTATCTGACGCATGGATTCTCTTACTTCTTGACAATTGGGTGATGAGCTCAAATTGATCGCCCTTACCACTCAGCTACGGAGGAACGTGTTATTATTGGTAAATATCAGTCAATTTTATTACCCAAAGGGCGTTTAACTTACAAAAACGCCTGTCTGTCTATCTGCCTATTTGGCTGAGGAGTAATTTAAACGTGTATGTTTTTTTGAACTATTAAGTTAGTAAGGTCATAATTACTTCTTTTATTTACGCGATTATTATACATATCAAATCTATCAATTTACTGATTTTTCGCGTTACTTATATATATTTATTCCCGACGTTTCGGATTCTTTCCAGCACCCATTCTAGTATCTTTGTGAAGTTTGAACACAAACCTTTGTTCAACGCATAGTCGTCTTCTTTTCCTCTTCACCGTTCTGAGTTTACGCATTCTTTTTCAATCCAATCGATTTACTTATAGAACGAACTACCTCCCAGAATCAGAATGGCTAAAACCCGAGCTGAGTTTAAACACAAAGTGCCAGAACGCCTGTTAAAAAGTATTTAGGCTGAACCAATTTTCAATACACAAAAATGTGTAGTGTATGGACATGTGTTTATATTTTAAATATATATAGATATAATACTATATACTTTATGAGTATATAGGTATATTTGTTTGTATGTATACGAAGAATATGAATAAAATATTTTTATTATCTTGGTTTATTACTAACTTAATTGTATACAAGTTTAGCAAAATTGTACGCCTACCTTATGTTCTCTTAACCATACAAAGTTGACTGGGAGACAATGGATTCGGCATTAATTCCATCTTCGTACCATTATTTGTGAAATAAATTTAAACAAATGTACTGTACTGAACTGCTTTGTACATATTTTATTAACATTTCATTTAATACTGAAAAAGTTCAGTTTCATAGAGGGTTAAGTGTTTTTTTCATTTTGAAACATTTTTGCAGCTACTTGCGTCTATTGCTAATAGATGATGTTATATAATGATAAAAATAATTTACAAATTATAACATTCAACCTGCAGCTATTATTAAGTATTTTTAATTTATTAAAAAAAAAACAAAAGAGCTTTAAATGTTCACAACAATTTAGCATCGTTTGATAAAAAATTGGCGGAAATTTATTACTTAAAAGATAAATGAACAGCAATTTCGTCCATGATTCATTGGAGTTGATACTTTTTAACGATCGCTTTTGGAATAAACGCTTTTATCGGTTTGCGTAATTTGTGTTTTATTTTTCAAACCTTTCAAACGCTTAGTGAAGCGGAAACCATATATTTTCAATGATTTTTTAGTGTCAGTTAATAATATTAATGTTAAAAATGTATTATTTATACCAAAGGAGGACAAACATTAATATTATGCATCATTATAAATAGATATATATGAATTATTCGTCCATATTCACAACATTGCTTAAATAATATCGAATTTATTGACACTTGGTAATAGTTCTTGCTTTACGTAAAAAAGGCCGACCGTTGTAATACCGCAAAGCCTAATGACATTAAAATTGTGTTTCGGATTTGTTTTATCACATTCGATGGCAGACGAACAGTCGGCCCCCCTGATGTTAAGTGGTCACCGACGACCAAAGGCATTGGCAATACCAATGCGCTGTACCATGAGACATAGGAAATTACATTTCGTTTACCCAGTAAATACGCTGGCTGCTGTACCTTCAAACTGGAATAGAATATTGTTTTGGCCGACTTCCCATAACAAAGGAGGTATTAAATAAAATGACTTTACGGATTTTATCGCCTATATTTTAAATTTTAAATTCCCGACGTTTCGAACACTTTCCAGCGGCCGTGGTCACGGGATAGACTGAGATGTCATGGGTCTTTTTGCCAGTGCTGAAGCGGGGTTTCCAGATCATAATTGTAATTAATTATTTTGAGTCTGCCTGTCTGTCTGTCTTTATTAATTATATTAATTGTATAGGCTGATGAATAATAAAAAAGCGCAAGCTTATACCGCTAGTAGAATATATTCAGTATATGTATAATTATGAATAAATAACAAAAAAATCAAAGAGTAAGTACAGTCTTGAAATCGTTTTGTTTATAACTTATTTGTCATGTAATGTTTTCATTATTGGCAAGTCTAACAAGAGAACAGTTAATTATATTAACAATCATATAACAATTTTGATCTTTACAAAATTACTTTTTTTTTAATGGACAGGCTTTTAATATCTCCAACTCCAAATGTTAGCATTTCATTTATTTGTTATTTTCATAGTTAATAACAGTTATTGCTGTTTTTAATTTCAGCGTAGAAAAATATTTACAATATATTTTTATATATTCACTTCAAAAAGTATATATAATTATTTACCTGGTGGGACTCGAACCCACAATCCCGGCTTAGGAGGCCGATGCCTTATCCATTAGGCCACAGGGGCGGTTGAATAAACGATTAATATAATGTTCGCATTAAAAACAGGAATAGCTCCGGCCTCCACATAAATGTACTTAGTAAGGCAATGAAAAGGTTTTTAAATTAAAGCTCAAATATCTTTTTTTGGCTTTAAACTTACGGCTTAGAAAGAGAAGCCTTTGACGTAAAAAGAACCAAGTTTTTCATGTACCAAATGTACCTAATAAAGGTTTTTACTTTCATAAGCAATGACATTATTCATTTTGACATTTGATACTAAACAATGAAGTTAATAAGTATATTAACGGATATGAAAACATCAGCCATGAAAGTTCGGGGGTTATCGTATTCGGATAAAGGTCCGAGTTTTCCCGAAGGAAAATCAGTTTATACTAATCTACACTTAAGTAAGTGACACAGCCTGTCCAATGGAAACACTGCGTGTAACGCTGCAAATTCGCTCGCCGCTCTAAAACATAATGTTACGGAAGATATATTCATATTCCTATGTATTACGTGGTTAATAAACCATACCCAATTTAGATCATCATATCTGTTGAAAATGCTAAAATTAAAAAGCGATTTCTTATTTCGACTGAATTACAAAACATTTTTTAAACTCATACTCAACATAAAATCCAGACAAGTAATTAATTTTAATAAAGGAATAAACCTATTATCAAAGTAACAGAGACATATTTAGGTAACTTGATTAACAAAATAAAAGGTAAAATAGGAAACAGAAACTTTTATATAGACTTATTAAATATTTTGGTAGTTAAGATGAAATTATAGAATTTTTTGATTATTTCAGTTTCGGTATCGACGATATTTCAAGTAATTTAAAAAGGAAACTTTCATAATAAAATGAGAAAATCATATTTTATTCTGATTTTTTTATCTAACACTAGATGTTACGTGCAACTTTGTCTGCGTGATAATAAATAAAATAATTAAGTTAGTTTTTTTCCAGTTGAATCGGACAAGCCATTGCAAAGATTAGCTACAACAAATAATCAGGCTGCAGACAGACAAAACTTTTAAAGAACATTGTTTCGTTATATGTTTGTATAGATTGCATATTAAGTAGTAGGAAATAAATAATTGAACTACTATTTTACCGGTGGTAGGTCCCGATTTACAAGGGGCTATCTGGGTGGGAACCACCAAGGTGCCTATTTCTACCGCAAAGCAGTAGTGTGAAAACACTACTGTGTTCCGGTTTGAAGGGCACCGTCGCCAGCGTATTTACTAGGTAAACGAGACTTAACATCCTATCCATGATACTTCAGGGGGTTTGGGAATCGGGCCAAAACCCCTTGAAGTATCATTAGGTGAGGCCTATGTCCAGCAGTGGGCTAACACAGGCGGATGATGATTAAATTGAGATACAATTTTAGCTATAATAAACATATATTCGATATTTGAATTGATGGGTTGGAATTCAAGTTCCATTAAGAGAGTCAAACGTGTGTCTGCCTGTGTTTATATGCTAACACCAAGTTACTTATAGTAAAATTTTCTAATGAATGTTTAAATAAAATATTTGAAAGAGCTTCGTTTTCAAAAAATATCTAAACAAAATCTTTAAACGTTTTCTCACAAATCGCGTGCCATTTAACAACGCTGAAGGTTTTATATACATAAAAAAACTTATCACGTGAAACGCTTTTACTAACTTACTTCAAACGCAATAATGTAAAAGCATCACGCACGTACATTTGTCTCTTATCGATTGCGAACGTATCGTGAAGAATGATTCAACATGATGTAGACCTACATTTTGAAACATCGTCATTTAATCGTGAGTAATTTTTCATTCCAGCGTTGTAACGATTTATTATGTGGTTGGTTACTTATGTAAGCAGATTTACCTGAGGCACTATTTATTTGTAGGACGTCAGACTTATGACTGCTATAAATTTTGTATTAAATATTTTTCCTTAGTGGTCAGGGCAGTTTTTAAATCGGCATTACGATGCACGTTTTTTGATATGAAAAGGCAACAGGACCCTGAGGAGATTTTTATGTGTCTAATTGACAGCACCAGCCCATTTCTGAATTTTCGGGGAATTTCTGTAAAAATATATATTAAAATGTTACAATATATATAAAATAATTTGCTGTAAAAATTTCTTTGAAAAAGTTTTAGTTTTATCATATTTTCATTTCATCCAAATAACTTTAATCTCTGTCGTCACTGGACTGGAGAAAAAAGCCATTACTCAAAACCGCTTTTCTTATAATAAGATTAACAAAAGATTCAAACAAGCACCCGTGGACCTGATTTAAAGAATTACGCAGAACCAGTTTAACTCAGTTCATAAAAAATTCTCTTTTTGTTTCGGCGAATAGAAATAACGTTCAAAAATTAGAATTAATATTTCTCTTACCCCTAATTCTCACTTAAATAAATAATGATTACCTTTTTAAAGCATCATATACTACTACGTACCAGAAAAGATTGTGTTTGTTTGGTGACTTTCTTTCAATAATCGTAGCGCTATATAAGTACCAATATTTATCATCATATCATCATCTTCAACCTTTGTTATTTAAACTGGACATGTACCTCCTCTAATGCATGCCTTCTACATTAGGGTTTTCGGACCGGCATCACGCTGGACCGACGTTTTACATGCTCTATCCATGCAAAAGTAAAACGATCCGTTTTACTTTTAGACAATTTGATGATCAGCCAAAAAAGTCCTAACAACCCCGAAAACAACAAATATACGAAGTCGTTTCCTCTCGGTATTTGAACCCATGACATCCGGTTTATAAAGAAAGATCGTCAGATCATTTTACTTCATACGTAATTGATCAGGCCGCATCACGCTCAACAACATGAAGATAGTCATCATTCATCATCATCATCCGCCTGTGATGTGATAAATAGTTTTTATTGCTTGTTTACTTTATCTTAGTAACAAAAATACTTTTGTCATAAATACGCATTACACTAATATTTTAACCATGAATTTATTTGTTCACAAATCAGTATATTAATATATCATTGAAGTATATAAATATAAGCCCACCTTGGTAGGCTTATATCTTGATCAGTGAATAATAATAATAATATATATCTTTATTTTCTCTTTACTCTTTATCTTAAAAGCTAGTACAAAAGAGCCAGGTCCTTAGTAATTAGACTAGTCCTTGATATAGGTTCGTATGAGAACCTGTGCCACATGTAACTAGGCCTCTCCCCCAGGCGACATTGATCTCTTCTTACTTTGTTAATTTAATTTTATAACTATTTTTGTGCTATCTAAAGAGAAGTGTAATATGTTAGTGATTATATTTGTGTAGTGACTGTGCGTGTAAATTTGTGTCTGTGCGTATGTGTGTGTGGTGAAAAAACAAAAATGTGGAAGTTGTTTGAGGTTGTAGAGAGAGTGTGTTTCGATAGACGATGCACAGTGGCTGGAGTAGTTGATACGAAGGGAAAGGGTAAAATGTAGAGTGAAATTAAATTAAATTAAGGGTAGCTATATGATAAGTGAGAGAAGTGTTTCGGTATTGATATAGTCAGGAGGTTTTTTGATGACGTTGATTTTAGTTTTGTCATGAGGATTTTGGAGAAGTAGGATGAAATATTTTAGTTGATTTGTTTAACTATTATATTGTATAAATATGAGGATCGAGATAGAAAAGAAATAGTTTTGATGCAATAGTTATTGAAGTAAGGCTGAAGTTTAGAATTGATTCTTTCCTTCAGTCGTAGCACTAAATTCTTTTCTTCAGATGTTACTGAGAGTGATTGCTTTAAGATGGTAGCTAAAGTTTAGTCAGGATTGTCTAACTTGATAAGTACGTCCTCAGTGTTTGTAAAATGTTTGATGTTGGATATGAAAGTGAAAGCTCTGTCAACTATGTTAATCCCTGCTTCGTATGTTGACTCCTTTAACTAGTAAAAGAACTTTTTGAATCTCTCCCCAGGAGGTTATACATGTATATGATTTAAGCTTGCTTTTGTATGTAAAGGGTAATATTACAGTTTTACCGGTGTTTATAGTCAGGAGATAGGACTGAAACCAGTCACTTACTCTGTTTAAACCTTCCTGAGCATTTTTGTACACCTCCTCCCAGGTGTCCCCAAAGAATAATAAGGCTGTGTCGTCAGCAAAGGCAAATATGTGTCCATTATTGAGTTGTAACTCACACAAGCTATTTATATAGACAAGGAAAAGGGTAGGAGAGATTATACTACCTTGAGGTACCCCAAACTTGATGTAGGTTTCATCACTGGTCCATTTATCTATTCTAGTGCGTTGTGTTCTGTGGCTCAAAAAATCGGTAACCGGCTTTAGAGGAATTCCTCTGTCTCCCATTTTTTCCAGTTGATTCAGAAGGTAGTGAATGGATACTTTATCGAATGCTTTTGTTAGGTCTATGAAGATAGCACTGCATTTCCTTTTTTTGTCCAAAGAAGTGGTAATGGAGTTAACGAGATTCGTGTACAGCTTCGCCGGTGGACTTCTTTGAACGATAACCGTATTGGTTTGGTGCTAAGAGTCTGTTTGATTCCAAATAATTTATTAATCTCTTGTTTAGAATGCGTTCTAAGATCTTAGACAGTGTTGGTAGAATTGATATGGGTCTGTAGTTGTCCACTTGATCTTAGGTGCCTTTTTTGTTCATTGGTTTAATAAGGGCTTTTTGAAAGATGAAGGGCACACGCCATTGATAGGTTGCAGATGTGAGCAATAGGTTTCATAAAAAGGAGGGCATATCTCTTAACCATTTTGCTAGAGATGATTAAGACTTGGAATACATCGTCTTCTAGTATTGGTGCAATTAGTAGACTACGGAGAAAAGTATGGGTTGGGAAGGTTGTTGTTGGTAAGGACTTAGGATGAGAGGATACTATGTTCGCCAGGTTTTCTCCGATGTTAGCAAAATAGGTATTAACGTTGTTTATACTCTCCTGAGGGGCAGCGCTTGAAATAAGGCATCGGGAGTGGGGAGTCTTGTTTTTAGAACCACTTATATCTTTAATTATTTCCGATCATAGTGCAGAAGTTTCTGTAGCGCTTATAAGTGGTATTAAGGATTTGGTTTTCAGGGTCGCGTTTATGTTTTCTATGTAGGTTGTGTCTATTTTTATACACTTTAGTAAACCTTTGGTTATCCATGGTTTTTGTATTATTTGTCTTTTAGGTTTTATGGACTTTTTGGAACTAATTTCAATGGCGTAGGTTAATAAGTGCGTAATTATGTCGGTTGCTTCGTTTGTATCGGTACAGCTTATTATGGGTTAAAACTAGAGATTTTCCATTGCCTGGTCGAGAACAGAGTAGTTGATCCGGTGCCTCTTATCATGATTATTCAGAGCGTTTTGGAGAAAGTTTAGGCTAAAGGCTACTGTATAATGGTGGGTGAGTGTTGAATCGATGACTAAACATTATGCGTTATACTTAGATTTGAACATCATGTGGTCGTAGCATGTAAGCCCATGCGTAGGTACTGTGTGTGCGGGTTGGTATGTTTATGTCTCCACATATTATAAGGTTTTTAAAGTTTTAAGTTTTTTAGTTGTGAGAGTGTTCCATCAAGAGAGTGGATAGATTTTGTAATATCTTTTTGAGCGGCTACCGGTAGATACCAATTACACAGGTCGTGGTGTTAAGTTTCAGTATCAAGCAGTTGGCATCATCAAGATTGGGCTCTTCAAATACGCAGTTT
Organism: Lamproptera curius; assembly: GCA_029286875.1. Taxonomy (NCBI): domain Eukaryota; kingdom Metazoa; phylum Arthropoda; class Insecta; order Lepidoptera; family Papilionidae; genus Lamproptera; species Lamproptera curius. The sequence goes on along the minus strand of JAGSMT010000050.1, from coordinate 325,474 downwards.
AGGGAATTATGGCAATAAATGGTAGCTCCTTCGTTTTGTGTTTTGTTTTGGGTTGATGTTGCGTTCATCCATACTACACTCGATTACTTCTGCAATTGACAGGGAGTCCAGGTCTGAGGCCAAGTTATAACATTTTGCATTTGATCGAAAATGTAATAATAATATTTAATAATAACTTATATAATATATTAATAGAATCAGTCCATATGTATTCCTTTAACTTTTTGAATACAAAGTTATAGTTGTGTACAATTTTTTCTTACTTATTTACATAAAGTAAAAAAGTTAGTTAGAAAAAAAAATTGGCATAATAATCCATTACACTCATATTTTAACAATGAATTCGTATGTTCATATATCATTCAAGTTAATAAACTAATAAAGTTAATATACTTTCTTTGAAAAAGTTTTAGTTTTATTATATTTTCATTTCATCCAAATAACTTTAATCTCTGCCGTCACCGGACTGGGGTAAAAAAGAGCCATTACTCAAAACCGCTTTTCTTATAATAAGATTAATAAAAGATTCAAACAAGCACCCGTGGACCCGATTTAAAGAATTACGCAGAACCAGTTTAACTAAGTTCATAAAAAATTTTCTTTTTGTTTCGGTGAATAGAAATAACGTTCAAAAATTAGAATTAATATTTCTCTTACCCCTAATTCTCACTTAAATAAATAATGATTAACTTTTTAAAGCATCATATACTACTACGTACCAGAAAAGATTGTGTTTGTTTGGTGACTTTCTTTCAATAATCGTAGCGGCTATATAAAGTACCAATATTTATCATCGTCATCATCATCTTCAACCTTTGTTAGTCCACTGCTGGACATGTACCTCCCCTAATGCATGCCTTCTACATTAGGGGTTTTCGGACCGGTATCACGCTGGACCGACTTTTTACATGCCCATCCGATGCATGGATCGCCTTACTTTTTAGACAATTTGATGATCAGCCAAAAAGAAGTTGTTTTCTCTCGGGATTTGAACCCATGACCTCCGGTTTATAAAAAAAGATCGTGAGATTATTTTACTTTACACGTAATTGATCAGGCCGCATCACGATCAACAACATGAAGATAGTCATCATTCATCATCATCAACCGCCTGTGATGTGATAAATATGTTTTATTGCTTGTTTACTTTATCTGAGTAACAAAAATACTTCTGTCGTAAATACGCATTACACTAATATTTTAACCATGAATTCATTTGTTCACAAATCAGTATATTAATATATCATTCAAGTTATAAATATAGCCCACCTTGGTAGGCTTATATCTTGATCAGTGAATAGAATCAGTCCTTATGTATTCCTTTAACTTTTGAATCCAAAGTTATAGTTGTGTACAATTATTTTTCTTACTTATTTACATAAAGTAAAAAGTTGAAAAAATATGACATAATAACCCATTACACTCATATTTTAACCATGAATTCGTATGTACATATATCACCATATTAATATATCATTCAAGTTAATAAACTAATAAATAACAATCAAACTAAGATTAATTAATGGAACGAAATCAATAAAAATAACAATTAAACCGAGATAAAACACACATAAAACTAATTATTAAAGTAATTTGGGTATAAAATTCGAAAAATGATTTGTTTTAGTATTAATACGCAAACGTAAATCTCAGGGTTGTAATCAAAAGCAAACAATTACTACGAGCTTGGCGTGATTCTCGTTTCTTGAGTACATGCCTCGAATTTTTGCGTAAATATTAAATTGTGTTTTGCGATTTTCCTGTTTGTTTGGTACAAAACGAGATTTATTATGGTGAATTTACTTTTTTTATTACATCCCATGATGTGTATATGATGGGTTATCTTTGGTAAGGTGATGTCATACGTGTTTATATTGTACGGGTAACTTGTGTTACAAGCATTTAAAGTAAGACAGGACCAAGACTTTTAAGTATTCTTAAATAACTATACAGTTGTGCATACATTTGTGCATACATTTTGATTGTACTTTTATTCAGTTTATTAAATTTTTTTTTTAAAAGGGGCCGTCTGGTTGGGAACCACCAAGTGCCTATGTCTCCTAAAGCAGTAGTGTGAAAACACTACTGTGTTCCGGTTTGAAGGGCACCGTCCTAGCGTATTTACTAGCTAAACGAGACTTAACATCCTATCCATGATACTTCAGAGGTTTGGGATACGGGCCAAAATCCTTGAAGTATCATCAGGCGAGGTCCAGCAATGGGCTAACACAGGCTGATGATGATTTAATTGAGATACAATTTTAGCTATAATAAACATATATTCGATATCTGAATTGATGGGTTGAATTCAAGTTCCATGTAAGAGAGTAATATGCCTCTGTTTATATGCTAACACCACGTTACTTATAGTAAAATTTTCTAATGAAGAATGTTTAAATAAAATATTCGAAAGAGCTTCGTTTTCAAAAAATATCTAAACAAAATCTTTAAACGTTTCTCACAATCGGTACAAAAACGAGATTTATTATGGTGAGTTTCTTTTTATTACATCCCATGAGTGTATATGATGGGTTATCTTTGGTAAGGTGATGTCATATGTGTATATTTTGTACAGGGTAACTTGTGTTACAGACATTTAAAGTAAGACAGGACCAAGACTTTATAAGTATTCTTAAATAACTATACATTTGTGCATACATTTTGATTGTACTTTTATTCAGTTTATTAATTTTTTTACAAAAGGTGTCTGACTGAGGCAAAACCTGGTTCCGCAGTACAGTAGGTAACCTATACTATTAGTCTACTCCTATACTTTAAGCTACAAATGTAAAGTGATTTTGCCGTACAACATTTTGAAATAACTCTGATTTAAAAAGGTCATGCAATTAAGTTAATCCTTTGAGAAAAAGTTAATTGTAATGTAAAACGCTAAATCCGATGAGGATGGATTCGAACTCACGCGCGAGAGTACATTGGATTAGCAGTCCAACGCCTTAACCTCTCAGCCACCTCAGTCTGTTTTTATAATCCGAATGAAACAATTGATAGTTGTTTATTAATATTAGATGACAACTTTTAATTAATTACCGCAGTTATGACTTCAACAAAATTACTTTAAACGCTTTACGTATACAAATTACTAAAACTTTTAATATTAAGGTTAATTGATAAATATCATCAGAACACGAAAATGGGAACAAGTTATTCTCGAAACCCCATAACATAATTTAGTAGATTATTCCGAAGTTTGCTTTGTGTAATTGCTTTTCGATGGCAATAATAATTACTTACAGATGTTGTTTGTGGGTTCGTAATTCGTAAATAGTTGGTAAACAACATAAACAGTACATCCTTATATTCGGTGAAACAGATGATAATATAATAAGGTATATAGAACAATTGAACAGTACTTTATTGCGTGCTTTTCAAACGATGTGGTAAGAAAAACGAACGAAATCGTGTATTATGGTAAGAGTGAAAATCATCAGTAACATACTATTAATTATTTTGCCTTTATATATTAATATATTACATTTTATATATTAACATATAAGTAAACGTTAATACAAATAAAGATATACATACACAACATTAAATAATATTACGTTTAAATTTACGTATTACACAAATATAGCATCAAGTATAAAACAATATCATTTAATTTATAATTATTTACCCTTTGAAATTAAAAAGAAAAATTTTCATAGTGTAAATTTAATTTACTCTATGAATAAATTTGTACGTAAAAGAACAAATATGTAACATCACCCGTCTCGTTACAACCTCATGTCATAAATTTCATAAGCTACAAGTTTTACAATTTTGGACAAACAAAATACAGGTAGCTACAAATTTGCACTAAATTTTAATGTACTCCTAAAAGCTAATACAAGTTTGTGGTTTATGTTGTTGCTATCAGTGAAAATGCTTTGATTAATTAATTTACTATATAACATGACTTCTATGTTGACGGGTACTCGAATACAGTTGGGACAGTGTTATTGCGTAAACATACAACATACTAAAAAAATATGTTTTATATCTACTACCTATATAATAAAAGAAGCTACAGTATTTTTATACTTTATGATTAAAGTAAACTACTTGACAGATTTAATCGTGTTACATTTAAATTGTACTTACTCGTACGTATCTACAGTTAGCTGGAAAGACGTTGTAGTTTTTCATGCTCAAATTTTCCACCAAAAATGTTGAACTATTTTATATCTTGCTGGAAGATGTCAACTTAAATTATATATAAATAGTGATCTCGTCAAAGTAACGATTAATATATTATAGTTTAATGTAACGAATATACCAATGACTGTAACTATGTTTGCTTCTTGTAATTGTTTTCTTAACAAATTCATATCATAATATAATAATTATTTTTCACTTTTTTTTTTAATTCACACCGGATCTCACTCCACTTCGGGAATCTTAATAAAGACAACATTTTAATAGTCGCTTCTTAAATTTATTACTAGCAAAACAAAACAAATTATATCAACTTAAAATATATTTTTTTTCTGAATACAATTAAATATAATTTCTGAATTGGCAATGAAACAAAACAGTGATGATGAAGCCTTATGTTATAACCCTAATATAATATTTCTCATTATTATCTATATTTGGCCTACATACGTAAACTAATACTAGTATTAAACTAAATTGGTGCCAAAACATCGGGCTCTCTAATTAATCAAACTTTGAATACCCTCATTGGTTAAAACAGAATGAAATACGGTGGTCCTCCACTAAGAACAAGTTTGCTTCTGTCACCAATAGTGTTTGTATACGTAAATTTTAGCTCGTATATGACGGTGCATAAATGCCTTATAAGTAAACCATTGCTTTTCACAAAAACTTACAAAGTTTTTCAGTACATAGCTAAGCGAATACATATAGTTAAACATTTTCAATGAAAGGAACATAATCCGCGTTAAATTTGAACCGTGAATCGTTTTACCTTTTCGACATGAAATGGATGTCCATACCTCTTTCAAGAGGTAAGAGGAATAATCAATCACTGTTAAGAATTCAGTGCTCACAAGTGATTTGCTATCTAAGTATTGGATGACTAGGTTTTAATTCTTTGTCAACCTAAATAATTACCCTAGTACTGAAAAAGAAGCTGATTCGTTATATGTTATAATATCGGTCGCGTAATTAAATCTATGGAATTGTTTGATATTAACCTAACATGTAAAAGACATTTAATCTTTGTGCTTTACGAACATTTTGTGTTAGATAAAAAGGGATGAAATAACAATCTGCAACTTATTTTTCTCCCTAAAAAAGTAAAAAAGTTAATAGTTTATTCTTATTCTGTCTATTTCCTTTAACATGCTACTATGTTTTGGTTAAAAGTTGAATGTATCCATTTTTATTACAGGTTAATGGTTTACTTAACAATGTTTTCGTGTTCGTCTTAAAGGTTAGCACTGTTTATAAACTTTTATTATACAAAGTAAATATTCACATAGAAAATACTACATATGGCATTGGATAAAGCTTGTAGGTATAATCATATTTCTAACCGCCATCCGCGATTGTCATGTTTTATGTACTAAATTACATATATTACTCGTTCAAGGAAATATCTTTTTGTCCGGTAGAATGCTTATTTGGTACGTCATATCTCATCCACTAGTGAAAATATTCTGATTGCAAATGTGACCTAAATACAGAAAGGGGTTTTGCTTGCTACTATTAATTTTATACGTATTTTTTTTTTGTTAAAATTAAAAGTTTTATTATATTACCTCGTGGATGGCGTCGAAGGCAACAGCAAGTTTCATGTAAAAACTTCTTGGTTTCCAAGTCAATAAGACATATTTACTCCTTAGTTTAGAGGGTTTACTATCAAAGCTTGAGGAAAAAGCTACAATTGATCCAATTGTTTTGATGAATTTATATTATGCGCATCAATTGTGCCGTTAAATAAGCACGTCGAAATTCTTGGAAACAATTTATTTGTAGCGCAAATATAAACATAATTTTTAATAAATTATTTATTCACGCAGTATTTTAATATTGTCTGTGTTTTTTAATCCATAATAAAATAAAAACGACCGAAAGTAACTCTGTATGTCTGTCCGTCTTTACTATTCTAACCATTGAACCGATTCTTATGAAAATTAGTACATAATTAGGAGACATTCCAAGAAAGAACATAGATTATTAATTATGGGTATTTAAGTGATTTAAAGGGTTGAAATAAGGGATGAAACTTTCGTCCATTGCCGAGGTTCAGGAGGGCGTGCCGTGCTATTTGCTCTGGCCCGGCATCTAATGTGACGGTCCGGGTGTCCCAACACAACCGGGGTTGCCGAAAATGTTCCGACACAGCTCCTTTATCCTTGAGCCCTGGTTTTAGTGGGTATACCAGCCGTTCCATCTTGGCCGGGGAGCCCTACATATCCACCCTTACTTTGGTAAAATATTTTGTCCCTTACGAAAAGTTTTTATTTTGTTGTTTGTTTTCCATGTAGTTGGAGGTACAGTTTGGTAGAAAGATATCTATACGATATCTTTCTTATCCAAAACAAATTCCACTAAAATTGTGCTCTTGAATGAAGTTATTAGTTAAACTGAATAAATGTTAAAACTTTTAACGGTATTTTCGGTTGCCGAAAGAAGAAGCGATTTTCTTATGGATCGAGTAAGGCGGGTCTCACGAAATCCATTAATACGAGTATCCGGGTGATTGTTTCAATGTTTTAATAATCTTGTTATAATAAAAAAACTCCGATTTATAAATAATGTTTTAAATTAGTCCAATATAATCATGTACATTAAAGGTAACCATGATAAAAATAATTTAAATTGTAATTGAAATCTCGATATTAGGTGCTGGAAACAGTGGAAATAAAAATAACGAAAAACCGTAAAAAGTTGATTTAATTTATTGCGAAGAAAATTCTATAATGAATACTACAGAAATTCAACATTAGGTTGTTCAATAGACTTGTGTTGGTAAATAGATAAAGGTTGTTTGTGAAAAGGTTGAATTGGAATAAAATGTGTTATTAGTAAATATTTAATGGACATATGTGTATTAAAATTTACTTCAAAGAAGGAATTTTTAAAATTCTTCGAAGTATGTATAAGTGTCAAAGAAAACCCCACGATACATTAAATATTTTACAAAAGTAAATACTTCACCGATAGGTAGAAAAAGCTCAAACCACTTTTATGCGTTATTTTTTAAGGAATGGTAGTAGCTGTTATTTGGCCTCACTTGTTTTAACTTTATGATAAGAAGTTAAATAGATATTTACGAAATTAAGAAAATTACGCTGTCAAAAATTACGGTCTTGCATTGCATGTAACATTAAATTGCAAACGCCAGCACAAACTTAAAACTTTGCCTCTTGAATTGACCTACATGAAATTTCACGAGAACATTTTAATGTAAAAAATAAAAATATTGCAATAAGATATATTCAAAGCTCTTTTAAAATAAAACTACTTAAGTTGTTAGTTTGCAGATGATACCTCCCTGATTTTTAAAATTAAACGACATACGTCAATAAATGACGGTGTAAATAATACTCTCACTAGAGTAGCGAATTGGTTTAGTGTTAATAACTTGCTATTAAACCAAAGGAAAACAAAATGTATTAATTCATGACTCCTAATGTTAAGCATGGTAAATTTGAAGTGGTTATAAATGGAGGCGTTAGGACGTAGTTGAACCAACTGTATTTCTAGGAATAACTGAGATACAAAACTACAATGGAAGGCCCCCATATTAATAGGCTAGCAAGTAAACTAAGCTCTGCAACTTACGCAGTGAAAAGAATTAGATTATTAACCGATGTGAGACAGCTCGTTTAGTATATTTTAGCTGTTTTCTAGTATTATGTCTCATGGCATTCTACTGTGGGAAATGCGGCAGATACTAATACGATCTTTGTCCTCCAAAAACGCGCAAATCGTGCAGTCTATAACCTGGGCCCCAAAGAATCATTAAAAGTTGTTCACTGAAATAAAAATAATGACCGTTAGTTCTCAATACATTTGAAAACTTAATGTTTGTGCAAAAATAGAGATGATTTCCTAAGACATTGTGATGCATCATAATATTTTAACTATTAATAAATTTAAAAAGGTAGTCAAGGAACGTTTATGTGTAAAGGTTATTACGATATTAATGAATTTTTAAATGATAACACAGCCTGGTAATGGAATGCTCTGCCAGGTCCTGTTTCAAAATTGCATAATATGTAATATTGAATTATCAAATTATTTGTTATTTTTAAAGATGACATAAAAATAGCCCACTGAGTTTCTTTCGCTGGTTCTTCTCAAGTCTGGGGGCGTCCTTTCCGAACCGGTGGTAGTGTGTTTGACAATCAATAAGCAAGTGTAAACTTCTATATTGAATAAAAGATATTTGAATCTGAATTGAATTTGAATAAGTTTACATAAAGGTTGCATTTAAATAAATCTTCATTCTATGGTTAAAAATGTGTCATAAACGGCATTTACATAAAATGAGTATCACAACAAATCACGGGGCAATTTTGGTCTGATAAGCACGTTGTTACCTGCTTATATTGCGTAAAATAGTTATAAGCTGATTGACGAAGGTCATATTATCAATAATTTTGAAGTACTTGTGTAATTAGAGAGATAATAAGATCAGTAAATAAGTACGATATACCTTACGTCACCCGATGGCAAGTGCTTAACTAATTCTTCGCACAGCATCCTGATAATATATTTTGTAATGTATGTTGAGTAATGCTATCTAAACATTATGAATAAATCAATTTCAAACCATCAGAACTAAGATCGCTTAATAAGCATACCATGTTCCGTATTTAATTGACACTTAAACATGAAACACTTCTATTGAAATGTAAAGTTGGCCATTTGAAAGCGAAACTATGACACCATTTCGTATTTGGGCTAAATTTGCATATAACAATCGCAATCAGAATATAGCCATTTACGTGTAAGAGATAAGGAAATGAAAGTGTTCTTAATGGCTAATATTAATGGCTATTATTACACTTTGCTAAATAGCTTTAGCAAGAAAGTTACGATTATAAAAAAAAACTTATGTATATTTTTGCATTCAATATAAAACAAAAAAGGTTTTATAAATAGTAACATGGTATAAAATTATATTTTAAATAACATATAAAATATGTTAAGATGTATTTTTTGCGGGGTAAAAATGCATAGGATAACTATATATAGTATGCTGACTAGTAAATTATTTAACTTACACAGATAATATAAATTTTTTAGTAATCATACTGCACACATTGTTAAAGAAATTATAAAATTAACAAAACATCGATGGTGACCATGCCCTTAAAGCGCCAAAAATCGCATAGAAAAATTTTATCTTACTCACTCATAGACATTCAAAACAAAATTGTATATAATAATTGCCATTCTCATATTTTTAATTCTGGCTAAAGTAAAAGATTGGTTAAATTAATGATTAGTTAAAACAATAACGACTAGTTAAATGTAAATTTAACTATAGCAGTATATCCGGTGAGTGCAGAGTGTAAATCAGAATTATTACGATGCACTGCCCTTTATTAAAGCATGAAAAGGCGTGAAGATCGCCGGCACATTGCTGAATTTTCGATCAATTTTATTGTACATGATTTCCTATAAAACTGACTTTAAAAATAATTTACTTTTAAAATATAGTTTTATTTCATCCAACTTTCATTAATCTCTGTCGTCGCTGGACTGGAATAACATATATGTTTAATTGAAAGAAAAAATAAAGTCGTTACTTATAAATATGAAAGCGTTTTTTCTTATAACAAGATTAATAAAAGGTTCAAACAAGCACCCGTTGACCCGAATAAAAGGATTACTTTGAACTCGTTTAATTCAGTTCATAAGTAATTCTCTTTTTGTTTCGGTAAATAGAAATAACGTAAAAAAATTAATTTGCATTTCCATCTTACCCGTAATTCTCACTTCAAATAAATAATGATTTACTTTTCTTAAGCATCATATACTACTACGTACCAAAGCAAGATTGACTTAAGCTTCAATAACCGTAACGGCTATAAAACGTAACACTTTTCATCATTATCATTATCTACCTTTGTTAGTCCACTGCTGGACATGTGCCACCCCTAAAGCACGCCTTCTACATTTGGGGGTTTCCGGGCCGGTACCGTACTGGACCGACCTTTAACATGCCCCTCCGACGCATGGATCGTCTTACTTTTCAGACAATTGGGTGATCGGCCCAAATGGTCCTTACGAACCCGAAACAACAAAAACACAAAGTTGTTTCCTCTTGAGATTTGAACCCATGACCTCCGGTTTATAAAGCAAGAGCCACTAGACCACGAAGGAGGAGGAGGACATGTTATATTTATTAATGACAAATAAATATAACATGCCCTCTGAGTTAAATCGGACTATGGCCGCTAATCTATTTTAGAGACCAGCGGTATGGGCAGGTATAGCGGTAGCAAGTATGGTAATATGTGCAAATGAGTACACGCAAACTGACATGCATTCCCTCTAACTTCTTATACATACATTTGTGTACTCAAATTTGATTGTACTTTTTATTCAGTTTATCAAAAAAAATTCGTGTCCGACTGAAATTCTGACAAGTGCTGTAAGTTGAGAGACCCACTCAAGCGTGCTTCGACGGCTAAAATGGGAGATTTAGCAGATTATTAAAGCATTACAGTGACATTTTTGACATTTTAGAGCTGGGAAATAACCAATAAATAATAACCATTAATTTAACCGAAACTTTTTTGTGTGAGTATGTATATTACATATTACAATTGTTAAAATGTATGTGTTTCTATATGTACGTATACAAAGATGTTAATTTTTTTTGAGCGAGTTATTCGTAGTATGAGTAAATCATATTTATACGTGCTTCATTTATATATACACATAATTTATACATATATATATACCCAGTTTTAAATTTAAGCAGCGTTTAAATTACGATAGTTCAAAAAGCAAAACTAAAAGTTAATGATAAAAATAATAAATAAGTGAACTAGTCGTATCAGAATTCCAATAACTATTCATTTAAAAACGTGGTATGAATGTATAATTAAAGGGTAGTATTAAATTTAATAATCAAATTTTGTCATTATAGCGACATGCTAGTTAATATTTACCATCTTTATCATCAACAATAATACATTAATAACGTGCTAAAACGACCCCTATCGAACATTACTAGTGTACAACGCAATAAAGATGCTTTTTAAAGCTATTCACAATAGATATCTTTACGTTGCTTAATCAAATTGATTTTCCTTTTTTTTCATTATGAACGAATCTCGCGGGGAATACAAAGTTGTGTTATTGTTTTTATCAGTTGGTTATAACAATTTGGGCCAATCACCCAATTTCTGAAAATTAGACGCGTCATGTGTCGGATGGGCAAGTAAAAAGTCAGTCCATCTTCAACCCACATTGGATCAGCGCTGTTAGATACGGTCCAAAAACCCCCCTTTTTGGAGAAAGTGTGCATTAGGGGAGGCCAATATCCAGCAGTGGACTAACACAGGCTTATCATGATTATGAAACTATATTATATTAAATGAAGAATCTACAATAAGAATGCCTGAGAGAATAAAAAAGCTATTACCTTTTCAAAGCATACTCAAAAATCTGCTTTTAAAAAGCGAGTAATTTACCTTAATTTCATTTGTCCTTGTCCTCTTCAAACAATTCACACCGCTTTCAGAATTTCTCTCTCAGTATTGACATTGCCAATGTGTATTAATTTTTATTGAGACCATTTTTTTTTCATTTTTTTTTTTTATATTTTTTTGTCATTTTTTTCCGTTAAATTGTACCCAATACTACTTTGTTGTGGTTATGACACTTAAATTAATCTCTATTTACTTATTAATTAAATTAGAAAAAACGTTGAAGGTGAAATAAAATAGAATACTCTTTGTCTGTGTCTCAAAAAGGCGAACAGATTGGTATCCGTATGACCTTTAGCAAAAGGCCAAAATTTTACGTGAGTTCAAATTCATTATTATATCGACCAAATGAAACAAAACATACGCAAGGCAATACAGGGACCCTCAACACAATTTAATATTCAATCAAATATCATCATCATCATCATCATGATCATTATCAGCCTGTTATAGTCCACTGCTGGAGATAGGCCTCCCCTAATAAACCCCTATTTATTAGGGGGTTTCTGTACCGTATCCCACCGCGCTGGTCCAATGCTTATTAATAATGAAAAAATCCCGTTTTCTCACATTTTACAAATTAGTCGTTTACTAAATTCTAAATGACAATTTAGACGAGATATTCCATATCTCGTCTAAATTGTACATTGTAACGTCAACAGTTTATGAAAATCAATTCATGTTTGATTTATTTTCTTGTGTAAGCACTTACTTTTACAGCAGGCAGTTCACCAGAAACTTCTCAGAATATTAACTTTTAATTACAGTGGCAAAATAGCTATAAAGATTAAAATATAAATATTAAAATTTAGTTAAAACTTTACAATATAGCATACGCGTCTTGTCGGATAAAAACGTTCTTTCATGTGTTTTAAATGAAATGTGAGTAAAGAGGGAAGAGTCGTAAAAGAAACAGCGTGGTTCGTCAATTGAATTGCGAATGGTAGTTTCATCATCATCATCAGCAGCCTTTAATAGTCCACTGCTGGAAATAGGCCTCCCCTAATACACCCCTATCCATTAGGGGGTTTTGGACCGTATGCCACCATGCTGGCCCAATGCGGGTTGGTGGTTGGACGACTTTTATATGCCCATCCGACGATGGGATCATCTTACTTTTAGACAATTGGTGAACGGCCCAAATTTTCCTAACCAACTAGGAAACAACGATGAAAATTTGTTGAGTCCCCGCAGGATTCGAACCCACGACCTCTGGTTTCTAAAGCAAACGCCTATACCACTAGGCTACAGAGCGAATGGTAGTTTATTTTTACAAAAGAGATTAAAATAATATTTTACAAAATGGAACTTTTTAAGTACATAAATTATCTTTAATGCAATAGGTACTTTTTATAATAATTATATCGAAATAATGCAACCCTTTTGACATTAAAATATGTAGTTCAAAATGCAATGCGTTACTTTTAAAGCTAAATAAATGCTATATTTAGTTGTACTGAGAACTATGAATGGTTTATGTCATGTAGAATATACAAGTTTTAATTGACTTATAACTAATAAGGTCTTAAGTGCCTGTTGTACTCATAACAGAATATCTTATAAGTATAAAGAAATTTATGTTTCGCAGGGTGATAAGCATACTTTATTGCGGATAGCAGATGTTTGCGATAGATATAAAAAATATTAGTTCCAAAACTGAAGCTATAAATGCCATAATAGTTTTGAGAAGGGAAGGCATTTATGATGTCATCGATATCTCTTTTCTTTACGCTTCTGGTATGGGTCCAAAACATAGTCTAATACCTAGGTCATTGCTCAAGGCTAAATCTTGTCACTGCAAGGGACTCATGGCTTCCCATGGCGAGTGTATTGGAAGTTTGGTTCTACAGTAACTACAGGATCTACTTATAAGCCCACGCCAAATTTTTTTAAGCCACAAATGTTACGCAATTTTGCCACGTAAACTTTTGAAATAAACTCAGATTAAAAAAAGGAATGTATAAAGCCAACATAATGCATCCAGACAAAATTAAATCTAATATGGATAATTTTATATTCCGGCATCTTAATTTTTAATGGCTTTAATAGATATTTACTATTCATACGTAACAATTTTAATGTATGTCTGATTATTGTACAATTATCAGCTTAGGAAATTAAAGATACTATATATTTTTTTTATAAAAATAATAAATAGATGATATATTACTCGTAGTACTAGAACGTTAATACTAACATGTAGAGAAAATATAGTATAAATGTAAATTAGTATTACGTTGTGTAATTATGGATAATTTTATTATCTAAGTTAATATAGCTATGCATCATAGATAGTTTAACAAAGTTATATTACCACCTAGTTACCTAGTTACCACCTTAACAAAAGTCATAAATAAAAAACACTTCTCGAAATTATATTAAGTGTAAGAATATAAAATAAGAATGCTAGAGAACATAAAAAGCTATGAACATTTTTGACTGTGACCCGCTTTTGGATATCCAAATTTCTAAACAGTTAACCTTTTGGCACACTCGAAAATCCGCTTTTAAATGGCGAGCAATTTATTTTAATTTCATTGAACAATAATTTCTCCTCTTCAAATTATTCACACCGCTTTGAAAATTTCTCTCCCGGTATTGACATTGCAAATGAAATTAATAATTGTAAACATTATTTTTTGTAGTAGTAATCTTGCAGCCTTTTTTGTTTTTAATGTGTTATGCATTTTTTGGTTAAATTTTATGAGCAGTATATACTTTTGATTAGAAAATTTAGACTAGATAGGTATATCACCTGGATGCTTTTCTCATTTCCAAGTGTAATAAAATTCCTCACACCGGACGTTTTCAGCAGGTTTAAGAATAATAATTTTAGCATCAATAAAAACCTTAAATACTTCGGACATGTTATTCGAAACTAGCTGACGTGCCAGTGGGTCGGTCACATAAGCTGCAAAACTAACGACCGTTGGAGTTAAAACGTTCTAGAGTGAAGACCGAGGCTCGACAAAAATAGTCTGGGACGCCCTGCGGCAAGATGGAGTGACGACATTTGCAAAGTGGCCGGTATGTGGTGGCTGAGAATAGCCGAAGATCGGAAGCTGTGGCGTGCATTAGAGGAGGCCTATTTCCAGCAGTGTACTGACGCAGGCTGATGATGAAACAAACTTTCCATGGAACGACTCGTTGACCAGGGACGCGCGGAGGGCAAGCGAACACCCGGTGGTACACCTGCGCGTAGGACAAAACTTTGTCAAAGCTTCGACACAAACCTCCTTTGTTCAGCGTTCCCGAGACGCTGAAAACCACAATAGGAAGAGGCGCATAAGGTGGACTGTTATAGCTAATAATGACAATGCGACGTCATTAACCACCACTCTGGCATGAGTGAACAACTAAGGAGGAGGAAAGGCAAATCTCTAATTTAACTAACACCGTTAAAAGTTTTCGTTGTCGCTTACACTTACGCGCTATTTTGTTCTAGTTTGAAGGTCACTATAGAAAACGTGATTGGTCAAATTAAATGTAGCACCAAAGAGGCACCAGATCAGTGGTCATACGGTTAATGTTTGTTAAAAGAATTGTCAATTTGAAGCTGAAACACTATTATTTATGTAGTCTCGCGTCTTGGGAGTAAAATTATAAACGTACCTTCCTGCTACTTACCTGGATAATATTATCAAACTAACAAAATTTCATGAGAGTTTGAACATGCTAAACTGAATAAATCGTTTTGAATTCGACCAAATAAAACTAAATATACGTTAAGTAATAAAGGGATCGTAAACACAATTTAATATTCTATCCTAATATATTTCACAAATTTAATGCCATGCTTCAAAATATCAGGCGAATCCTTAAACAAACGAAGAATCTTGCCAAGTTTGGTGTAATTATTTGCTTTTGCGAACAACCGAGATTGGTGTTTGCGTATTAATAATGCAAACATTTAATTTCCTCGTGTTTTACAAGATTACTAATTTAATGATAGAATTCATTAAATTAGTAATTCGTTTGGAATATCCCGTCTAAATACTTTATAACATCACCAGTTTGTGAAAATGAGTTTTGGGTTGCTTTAAATTTTTATTTATTTATGAGTTACCTCGTTGCTCCGCTCCTGTAATAAGCAGTTTAATAGATATTCAAAAAATTAATAAATTTTAACCGTTACTAATCATAACCTCGTGCGATTAAGTTGCAAATACCGCAAAAACCGTAAAAGGAAGACTTTAGGTATGTATTATCGTTTATCGTTTATCTGATGACTTCCGTTGGTGGAGTCAACTATTACAACCCGGCGAGTCGAGGGCTTGCAACTTTAAGCGTGCAGAGCTTCCTCTTAATTTGTTGGCTTGCTCCGAGGTCCCCAGAGAGACCTCGGCTCAGCCTCACTATTTTAAACCGTCAGCGATCTAATCGAGGGTGCCCAGGAGGGCCGAACCTCGCTCGGTTAGTCGCTTTTTGATCCTTTCTAGCCCGTTAGCAATCATGTATCGAGGGCGCTCAGATGGGCCGAACCTCGGCTCGATCAGTTGCTTTAGGACATGTTAATTTTAAGCTAAAACCTCTCTATCTAGTTAGTGAGAATCGGCCTGGTACGTGCCGAAATCTGTTGTACCAGGGTATGCGTTTGCCCTCGGCGGCGAGGGCAATAGGTGTTCGATAGTACGATTTAACCGTGCTTGCACGATCGTTATATCGTCGTCCGAGATCTGTAAGTATATGGCGCGGTCGCCTATATCTAACTGTGTTTCCTATGTTTAGGGATGAACTAGGTTTGCGTGGTACGTAATCGGCGGCGTTACGTACCAGCTCCATTCAGATGTTGCGAAGCCGAGTCGAAAAATTTGATAGATGCTTGTTTAAAGTTATGAGATGGAGGGCAATTCCAGGTCCACATGCAGGGTTAAGGTTGCATGCACTTCAGTGCATACCCGTGGCCCTGCGGATGAACCTGTTTTGCGAACTTGGAGTTTGTGGATATTGGATTGGGATGCATGAGCGAACACCGGACTGGCGTAAGTCGATTGGACGGATAACTGTTTTGTCATAGCAACACCTTGTTGCGCAGAGAACAGCTGCTTTTGGGATTGATTCAAAGGCAGGCGACCTAGGACGTAGGCCGCTCTGTTTTTGACCTGCTTGATGTGCGGGCCGAAGCTGAGGGATTTATCGAGGTTACCCCGAGGTGTTTGACTATGTTTACCCATGGGAATTGGGTGGTCGAGGAGTCGGATCATGGATGGGATCGTCGGCATTCTGTGTAAACAAGACTGCCGCGCTTTTGGATGGGTTTATTTCGATCCTCAACGTCGAAACCAGTCGCCGAAGCGCCTGGCTGCGACTGGAGACGTCGTTGGATGGAGATAGGACTATGCCGGATGTAAAAATGCGTGTGTCGTCTGCGAACAAGGCGGTGCTAACTTTATAGTTGCGAGGGATGTCGTTGGTGTGGAGGTGAATAGGACGGGGCTAACACTGGCCTTGTGGTACTCCGGCTAGTAGCGGGTGAGGTTGGGATTTTGTTCCCTCGACGCGGTATCGGAACGTTCGCTTCAGAAAGTCTCAGTATGAATACGAGACGGTCAGGCTACCGCCGAGCTTATATAACTTGTATATAAGCCCGTCGTGCCATGCTGATCGAACGCCTTCGCCACGTCGAGGAAAAGCGCTCCTGTGTGTGGCACGTGTCATGCGGGATTTGATGTGCTCCGTGATGCGGTGCACCTGATGTGCAGGAGTGTTTGGCCCGAAAGCCGAACTGGACTGGATTGGGAAGCCCATTAGCCTGCATAAAGTCTTGTAGGCGGGTCAAAACTAGTCTTTCATAGATTTTCCCGAAGCCGCCAAAGCAGGCTAATGGGGCGATAGGAGGTTGGTTGGTTGGGAGGTTTTCCCGGTTTGAGAAGCCTATAACTTCAGCATCCTTCCAAGTGTTTGGAAAAATACCCTTGGAAAGAGCTGCATTATATATAGGACTAGGAGGTTGATGAGATGAGTCGGAAGTATCTTTATGACGCGGTTTGATATGCCATCGGTGCCCAGTGCTTTCCGTGGTTTAAGCTTTTGATTAACGATTCGACTTCGCTTTCCGTTACGGGTGTGAGTACGTCGCGTGGGAGTAGATGCGTCAACCGGTCAACCTCGCTCTCTCTTGCGGAGATGAGCGGCGCTCACCGTTGTGAGCTGGGCGAGCATTGAGCCTCGAGACTGTCGGCCAGACATTCGAGCTTTTCCTCATCAGAAACGCTTTGGGCTTGTCAGGTTGGATGAGTGGCGGCATGGTTGGATGGCTCCGCCGCCTTTAGAGGACTTTGGAATGCGCCAGAAGGCCCATGTGAGGATGTGGGTTACTCAGATCGCTATCCACCGATCGTTCCTGAATTCAGCTATAGCGCATCTTGGGACTGATGTTCAAGGGGCGCTAGCTACTACTTCATTTCGCTCGGTTGGATACCAATCGTGGCGCGAATCGCGGCTCTCTTGCGTCGCAAGAGGTCGCTTGATGTCGTTTGCAGGCCAGCGGGGTTTTCCTCCACCAGGATTTGCCTCGAGGAACCTCGACGACACTTGGACATGACTTGTGAACGCATGAGCGGCGAGATTCACGTCGTGAAGCGTGTAGGGTATTGGTATGGTATCTAAATGAGGTGAGCTAGTAGAGTCTAGCTGTGACTTGCTTATGCCAGTCGACTTTAGTTCTAAGAACTGTGTTTTGTGATTTGCGGGTCCTAGCTTTAAAGAGCACAGGACGGTGGTCTGAGGTTAGGTCATCGATGACCTCTATGCTCCCTAAGAGCGACATTGACGTTTTACGATAGCAATATCAAGCACATCCGGTCGTTGTCCCACTACGTGTGGGAAGTGTGTTTGCATCAACGGCGCAACCACCTGAAATTGAGCTTGTCTGACAATTCGTCTAATGCTGAACCCCCGGTTTGTAGTGTATGAGGTTCCATCAGGTGTGCTTGTATTGAAATCGCCGGCGAGGATGACGGCGTCTCCTAGAGATAATAGCGTCTCGAAATCGGATTGGGTGCATCGGGTGTCTCTGCATGGTAGATATACCAGCTATTGTAATCGGCGCGTGACCTGCGGCTAACCTACAGATCGAGGCTTCTAAATGCTTTAGATTCGACGGCGTGTCGATTGCTACGCAGTGCAGTGACTTTTATAATAAATGAAGTGCCGCCGTGGAAGCGCCGGTCCTGTCATTTCTTATGATATTAAAATTAGCAATCTTCGGATCTCCTCTTCCGGAGCTTTAGGAATGTCTCCTGCACCAGTAGAATGTCTACGTCGTTTTCGCGAAGAATTCTTTGACTTCGGTCGTTTGTTTCGCGAGACCGTTTGCGTTGAAAAAGACTAGGTTGAATGCGCGTGGCTTTACGCGGCGGGCCGTTTTACAAAGGTTGTGGGTGTATTAGCCTTAGTTTCCCACGAATAAGTTCGATCAAGTTTCTGACTTGCGGAGTGCAGCTAAGCGGGCGGTAAAATTGCCAGCACGGTGGCATCTAACTCGGCGGTGAGCCTATCGACTCATGCGAAGTCTACCGTATTAACTAACACATCAGTGTTGTCCCAGAGCTGACCATTGCTATGGCTAGCTTGCGGAGGCGCTCATGGAGCCTGTCAGGTGCGGCGCGCGGTGCGGCGCTACGCGGAGCGCTCGGCGCAGGTTGCGGGGCCGGTTGTTGCCACGCTGGCAGTGGGCGCTACGCGGGCGCCTGGAATCTGCCACGCCGGGCGGCGGAGAGGCGGGAAGGAGGTGAGGATGGCACCGGTGGGCGCCTGAGGATGGTGGATGGTGGAGGTGGTCTCGCTTGGGCGCCTTAGGGCACCCTAGATAGTTAGCCGTGTGGCCTGGGCACACGTTTACGCATGCCGGCGGTTCATGTACGATGTAAGGAGCTTCTCGGTCGGGTCGTGGGCAGTCATGGTGCCATGGTCCCCTAGGCACTTCAGCAACGGGTCGTGCGTGCAATTGCAGAGCCGTGTGTCGAATAATTGGCAGTATGGCACTGCCCTGGGAGGCCGTTCGGATGCGGCGCGTTAAATGAAATGCGACCGATGATCGCATATGTGCTTTAAATCATATACTTTCTTGCCCTCCGGAGAAGCGTTCGAGCGTCAGAGAAGGACGACGTTGTATGGCTTTTTGTCCGCGGGTGGAACAGCCTCTGTGCGGAATAGATCGGTATATTCTCGATTTTATAAATTCGAATATCTCTGTGTTGGCAGTTCCTTCGGCGGCCCTGACCGACGACTGTCGAAGGACGCGCTCTTCCGGGAGCGCAGATGTGTGAGTAATACTGCTGTCTCGAGCAGATGTTTAGTGACGTCGCGGTGCGCTTGACCGTCTCTAGTTAGATTTTGACTCCACTAGCGGAATCGATTGGCCGGAATTTGACGCGGTTGGATGAGCGCAGACCGTAGTTCGGCCCCACTTTTCTTAGACCCTAATGTAGATCGGCGGTGGCTTTTTGTCTCTGGTGAGACTGGAACTTTGCGTGAGGCAGCGGGCGCGGGTTGCTGAGAGGCAGCAGATGTTGAGGGCCGTGATGCGGCCGGCTGTGAAGCAACTTGTGGTTGCCGTGAGGCGGCGGGGTTAGCTCTACTGGCCTCAGGTCCACGATAATTCAGTGGCCGACGATTTCGGCGCTTTGGTTGGCGGGTCCGGTGTCGGCGATGTGGCTGGTGATGACCATTTTTGCGCTTCTTCTTGCGCGATTAGAATGGACAGAAAGCCTCTGCGTCCTCGGATTCACCGGTGTCGAGCCTGCGTTCCTACTTCGAACCATTTCAGAGTCGGACGTTGTCTGCGTGGTTTCGGAGGAAGATTTGCAGGACTCCTCCGAGCGTGGCCCTAGCTGCGGCGCGCGATTTTTGCCCTTCTTGGAAGCGAGCCGACGGTTATTGTCGAATCGGACGACGAGGTCTGATGTGCTATCGTTGGCGTTAGAAGTGCCATACGGATGGCTTCTCTATCGCTTCCGGCGAGTTTGTTTTGTAGAATCACTCAAGAGTTGAGGCCTATGCCCCTCTAGGGCTTCTGCATTAAATGCACATCGTTGAGCGATGTTGCCAAATTCGTATGTAATTCACGTTGGTAACGGCGTTGCAAGCACCCGGTGAGGCCGGGGTTGTGTCTACCCTCCCGCCCCGAGTGAGCAGGAGGTGTAAACCTAACGTTAAAAGGAAAACTAGCGCTTTAGGAGCGCTAGGTGAATACCTAAGTTGCTTGCCTAATGCAGCAAACTAGCAATTAAGATGAAAATAAATACCACGTGGGTGGTGTGCGTTTGATTTTAGAATTTTACTACGTTCGCGAGTGATAACAGTGGCAAATGAGTTTAATTGGCAAATCAAAACTAACATATAAGGTTCCTACATCTCAACAGAAGGTGTCTGAACGCTGTAAAGGGAAAATTGAATAAATAGGCAAAATCGGAACGATCTCACCCGACCGGACGCTCACAGCTATCTGCGCGCAGGCGCATACGCTAACGCGTCGACACTGACACTACCGGCACACTGACACTAACACTGCACTGTTGCACGGTGACACGATGACTCGGCGCTTTACTCTTGATTAAAAAATTTAATATTCATACATAAATTGTGTTTTACGTGAAATTTTGATTAAATGGATACATTAAAAGATATTTGAGATTTATAAGAGAGAAATCGTGGAGTAGTTTCTTGCAGAGGGCAGTTTATCACCATCTTAGACTGCGCAAAGTGATTATATACTTTGTATTTGCCATGTTTTTTGTTAAAATTTCACTTGATATTCCTAGAAAATCGATTCTAAAAATCTCAAAGAAGCACAGGCAGAGCCGATATAAAAGCTTGTCGTTTCTTATAACAAGATTGATGCAAGATCGAAACAAGCACACGTTGACCCGAATTAATTAACAACGTAGAACCCGCTTAACTCCGTTCATAAGTAATTCTCCTTTTTGTTTCAGCAAAAAAAAATAAAACATTAAAAAAAATTTTCTTTATTTTAATCTTAATTCCTATTAAAAATCAATTATAACGTACTTACTACAGAAAACATACATGATTTATTTACTAGGTACAAAAGTAAAGTTGTCTAAACGTTGAATAAGTGTAACGATTAAGACCTACCAAAATTGTATAATAAAAGCAATAATAAGAAAAAAGCAAAAGTCGAAGTAACATTTACAAAAAGGATATCATTTAAAAATCCAATCTAGTTTAAAAAAATACATAAAGCATATAATAGTAATTGTTCCCATCGCGCAGGAAAAACGCACTCTCGTACATTGCAGGTGTGATCAAAGATATCACAGTAATAACTGGCATCGTTTCCACATATTTGATTAATTGAATGTAAGCGGCATTCGTTGGGTGTGAACAGTAAACTAGCCAAAGTCACTAGAAAGGTTTAAAAAGTTTTTCGCTTTAAGGCGTCGTCTCTTAATGGACTCTGTTACAACCTGTTAAGGTAAGAGTCTTTGGTTTGTTTCATTATTACTTTTGCCTTTTGAAACACTCTGAGTACGATAAGAAAAAAATGCTGACATTAAATAATTTTCATTTGTGATGTTTTTGTTATAAACGCGTTTTAGACACACTATCAATATTTAAAATAAAATAATTATTATAGTACACATAAAGTTCATAAAGGTAGTATTGAATTAAAAGAAAATAATTATTAATTTTTTTACCTAAGCATCATACAACAACAACAACAACAACATACCTAAAAATCAGTCCATTCTATTTGCTTATAGTTTATTTTATTAACTTTCATAAAAATAACAGTTATAGTCAGTACTACATTAGTTTAAAAATTGGGACACTGTTCTTTTATAAATAAGTAATATCCATTTTTATTTCCACCCACCCAAAAGTTAATTTAGCTACAGTTTTAACCGTAGTTAATTAAATGTGCAGTTTAAAATTTTTGAAGTTTGTTAACCACCGTTTGTAACTGTTGATGAGGTTATAACATGTTAGATTTCAACGACTTCTAACTCCACTTAACTATGAAGTACCTGAATGCCGTTCTATTTAATGTTTCCTAATGGTTAGTAGAAAATTGTAATTTTATTGATATTAATTACAAAAATGAAATAATAACAATTGTTGCATAAAAATACCCTAGTCAAAAGTTTTTTCTTATATTTTGTTACCATTATTTTTCCTTTCGTGGTGGACCAAAATAGTATTTAATCAGCTTTTACACGTGGTTTTTCAGATATTTAAGTCATTAAACGCGATCCCCGACCCAGGGGCCATATTAGCCAGGATATACATGATCTTGAACAAAACACCCAGCCCTAGTTGTGGACCACTTGCCTCGATTCGGCTGTGAAAGAAGTCGGAAGGGGTCATTTACTTCGTACCAATTAACTCTTTATCTCATGGCTCCTCCGCACCACATCTGTGATGCGGGGAAGCTGCTGAGTCGCGGAGAATAGTAAGAGCAGTCTACGGAGTACGGGCAGCACTTTTTTGCTCTGTCTGCCCACGTAGAGTTTCCCCCATAGCCTGCATTATTAATTCGCAGGTATCGAGCCCCACCATTATGACAATGTAGAAATCTATTGGGGAAGCACAATAACTCTTGCTGTACGTACAATTGTTCACCACAGGTTTATGTTATATTCTGCATGCCATGTCAAATAAAAAGACATGTATTTAAACTTTAAAAGATACATGAAGACTAATAATCATATTTTTCTCTCATTGGTACATATAAGACGTATAACCGGTAATAGAAACAAACTATATTTCTATATTATTATTCTTATTACGACTGATTGTTAACAAGAATTTTGCGTTAGAGCCTAAATTGCAACTTACTACAAAAGTTTGCTATATTCTAAACTCATAAATTTCTAATTATTTCTTTTATTTACGCTGATTATTAAATTAGTGGATTTGATATCATAAATTTCTCTTATGTGACCACTATAACGATATTAAACAAACGACTATTGCCTTTCGCACTTAATATCATATCAAAGGACATATTTTATAATGCTGTAATAAATAAAACAACAAATATATATGTTCTATGCTTGGATGCATTAGAAAGATTTTAGGGTTTTTATTATTTTTATTATAGTACATAAACTATATTAAATATGTTTCTTTAAATAGGTCATTAGCACATTTCTTAATTTATTTGTCGTGGCGTTAATTAATAGAATCACTAACTTCGTTTGTCAATTCTAACAAGAAAATAAAAATATCTATCAAGAACTTAGTTTAGGATAGTTAATTAATTGTTATTTGAGTGGGTGAGACAGAAGACACGATTCCAGACGTAAGCGGCTTTTCTGCTAATCCCTTTGATATGACTCTCACAGCTCATGTTACTGTCGAAAGTAAACCCTGAATATTTGGCATTCTTCTTATAACGAAAAGGTTCACCGTGGAGGGTTAATTTTATATCATATCAAAAAAATGAGTGATTTATCAGTATGAGTGATATTTATATGTCGCGGTGACGTGCCCTTACCCAGATAAAAAGAAGAAATTTCATAAACAAGATTTTTATTTTCAATGTTCGATTCCGGCTTGTTTGCTTTTTATCCTTATTAACTAGATTATTATTAGATGGTTTTGTGGCATATTTGTGCTATTACTCGTGTATATAGAAGTTAATTTTACTGACAAAGTATCTGGAACGATGAGCGTTTAAATAAAAATCTTTAGGCCGACACAAGTTATACAGAAGAAATATAGCTATATCGCCTAATTATGTAAGAATCTTTAAATATTTTAAACATTATAACATGACACTTCGCAAATTATATGGATAAAAACTATACAAATATTTGAAAAATAAAAAAAAATATCTTCTACTGATGCTAAAGAATGCGTGTAACACCTAAACCGTAGTTAATTACTGAAAATCTTTTTTAACAATATATTAAAAACATTGCCTAGTAAAATTTCATAAGAACAGTACCAAATAAACTGTATGTCATGAAACCAAAGTGTCACGAGCAAGATATTTTTCTCTCGCAAAGTAGTCGAACAAGTTAGCGTCCGAGAGCTGAACAGTAAAAACACATTTACGTTTTTATTGTTAATGAAAAGTGTTTCCAGCTTTGTACTTTTTGTTTGAAAGTTGATAATATATTTTCTATTTAACAATTACCATTGAAAGAGCAAAAATCGTGTTCTATAATGACAGAAATATCTGTCATTAAATATTAAATATATAAGAGATTTTGGAGTGTTTTAAATTGAAATTTTAAATACATTGAGTAATTTGAACATACAACAAACATCAAATGATTGTTACAGATATATGTCCAATCAAAAGTCAAGAAAAATATTGATCTAGTTTAAGCTCTACAGCGTATTTGTAAACTTCAAAAATTCCAAAAGTAAACGCTAAAAACTCAGACCACACCTTGGGCATAGCAGTAACAGGTTATAAAAAATGGGATTCGGTTTAATTAAGGGTTAATTAATTAGGCTATATTAATTAACGATCTTAATTTAGAACTAAGATTGGAAGATAAGTGTACAAATCCTTTAAATTTGAACGTTAATCTCTATCATAAATAACTTATCTTTTACTAGAAATGTTAGTTTATTACCACAACCACTGAACATTTACCATAACAAGGCTACCTACGACGGGAGCAAAATTATTAATTAAAGCAATCTTCAAACCACCTCCGTGGTCTAGCGATATAGGCTCTTGCTTTATAAACCGGAGGTAGTGGGTTCGAATCCCGTGGGGAAACACCTTTGTGCTATCGTTGTTTTCTGTTTGGTTAAAACAATATGGGCCGATCACCTCATTGTCTGAAAAATAAGATGATCCATGCATGCAATGGGCATGCTAAAAGTCAGTCCACCCACCAACCCGCATTAGACCATCGTGGTGGGATTCGGTCCAAAAGTTCACTATGTCTAGCAGTGGACTAACAAAGGCTGATGATGATGGTGGAAAAATATTAGAAACAGATTTTAAAAATATAATTTTTCTTTAACTTATTTTTCTTGTAGCACAATTTTTCTAAATAATACAATATTTATTCTAAATTCTAATTGTTTACAACAATCATTATAAAATTTAATTTAATACTAAATATCTACATGTAATGAAATGCAATGCATTAAAAGATAGCTTATAAAACTACGACTGAGGATAAGTTAAGAAGAAATATTAAAGTACGTAGTTTAACATGAAATATTAATTATTCATTAACTATATGAAATTATGGATGGCGAGAAAATGGAATGTTTGTTCCGGCATGAATACGCAAACACAAATCTCGGTTGTTAATCAAAGCAAATAATTATACCGCACTTGGAACGACTTTTGGTTAGTTCCAAGCTTGTAAGTAATTTACGTTGCATTGAATATTTAAATACGTCTATGTAAGGAATATAAACATATTTAAATAACCATTACATATATTTCAGACAGTTTAATTTCGGTAAAAAAAGTATATTAAGCTTGGCCACGTTTGTTATAATACATTAATTACGTTCTGATATACAGTTTAACCGACAAATGTTGGGGAAGAAAGGTTCTCGTGTGGCAGAGTCGCTAGTACTGGCTATCGCAGTGTCGGATGACCCCCAATGAGATGAATTGACGACCTGTGGAAATGTGCACGGAGTCGGTAGATGCTGATAACACAGGATCATGTTTCTTGGTGACTTATAGCGGAGTCCTATTCTCAGTAGTTGGCTCTGGCAGGCTGAAACGACGGCAACGATAAACTTATGTATAAACAAAGTAATCCATAACGACTAAAGGCATTAAACAATCATTGTATTTATTATTATAATTTAATTTTAGTAATTGATATCTCGGTGACAAATCATCAACAAAAACGTGTACGCTGCTACTTTATATCAAGGGTGAGATCTATTCCAAGTCAAAATTGCCTAAACAGTAGTTTTGTGCTAAAGGTGTACTTATGTATAAAAAATTCAGTGCGTGAGTATGAATTTGAAACTTCATCAACATTATTATAAGCCTTAGTCAGTGCACGGCTGGAGGTAAGCTTCCCTTAATGGACCGCTACCTATCTTCGGCTGTTCTTATCCAGCGCATTAACGTTTACTCTCGAACTAGGTAAAAGCAACTTTGAGGAAGAGGCCAGAAATGATGTGATGCATCAGAGAACCAGAGACACCGACATAGCCCACCAGATAAGTAATATTTCATACTAGCTGTTACCCTCGACTTCGTCCGCGTAAAATAGGTCAGCTGTCCGCGAGGTTAATTGTAATATACTATATAGTCTAATATAAATAAGGTATTTTGGACCGAAAGAGTCGCTTTTGCATTTGTAATATTAATATTGATAATAGTAATGAGGTAGTTGTAATACGTTTTATTAGAAACAAGGTTTTGAGGCTTTTGCTTCGACGATAACGAATTTCCATATTGATTTTCATCCCCGCATAGGCAACCCTACCTATGACATGCCCATTCGACGAATGAATCATCTTACTTTTCAGACAATTGTGTGATCGGCCCTATTTGCTTTAACCAACCAGAAAACAACGATAGCACAAATGTGTTTTCCCACGGGATTGCAGATTACTTTAATTAGTAATTTCGCTCCCGTTTTAGGTAGTCCTGTTATGTTAAATGTTCAATGGTTGTGGTAATATACTAACATTTCTAGCAGAAAATTAGTTATTCATAATAGAGATTAACGTTTAAATTTAAAGATTTGTACACTAATCTTCTTATCTTAGTTCCAAATTTAGATCTTCAATTAATATAGATTAATTAATTAACCCTAACACCATTTTTTATAACCAGTTCCTGCTAACCTCTATTTCATTCCCGTACAATTTGTAACTACAAAATTGCTAGAAAAACACCACTTAAGACTTGTTTCGAGTAATGAGACAAAAAATTTCATTGTTTTATCTTCAACAATGACGATTTCCATATAACCTTTAAACCACTATTATCAAAATATTTAATTACCTTTTTCGGAATGGTTTTTTTGGTATGTAGAGAATTTCATTATTTTAGTGCTTTACACGGACAGACTCTACTTTCGCATTTATAATATTAGTATGATTTTTATATTGTATTAAACGATGAAATTACTGGAGCAAACGAGCTGTACATTATATTACCTGCTTTAATGTTTTTATCATGGCTTTAAAGTAGGTAATATGCTTTGTTATTTTTTTTGTTTTTCTTTAAATTCAAGAACAAGTAAATGATTTAATAGCATCTAAAGTTAGTATAATACTGTAGTTTAAGTTAACTTAAAAGCGTACTTCTTTCACAAACTTAACATATTTTAAATGTAATAAGTCTCTGTTGGTCATTTACATGGGACCGTCTGAGGAAGTACCACCGCGTAGCTTACGCTGTCGCTAACTAGTAATGTAAATACTCTACTATCTACCGGTTTGAGGTGAAGGTAATTACTTCGTCCTGCTTGAATAGTCGTTTTAATCAAAAATAAAAGAAATCTGTTCTTATTAACATAAGTCCTACGATGATATTCTATCAGGTTAATTATGTTTAGAAATTAATTTGCGCTTCAGATGAACATCATCTGAGAAGCAATTAATATTGCAATCAAAAAGCAATTTCACAAAACAAACAACGGTATAATTTGCGAAATGATGTTAACGCGAGTCAAGTAAATCCCATCTTCACTCCAAAACATCCAAGTGTTGATTAAGCTATACAGTTTTAACTGTACGTAATGTTGAAATGTTCCGGGTCCTTCTATCAAGTTATTTTTAACAATAAAAAAAGTAATATTTTACTCCCGTTAATAAATCTCTATGAACGCTTTAGTTTATCTATACGCATAGATAAAATTAAATTGTGTTTCTGTAATATCTAAGAGACTTTTTTGAAATATAACAATGCGATATATACCATTTTTTTTATTTTTGTCTGTCCGTCTATATGTTTAATGTCTGGAATGGCTGCTGCAAGTTAATCAAATGGGAATAATACGTCACAGATGAAGTCGCGGGCAGCAGCTACTGATAAATAAACTCAATGTTAAAACGTTTTGAAATTTTTCATTTTGCGTGTATTAATATTGTTGTCTAGTGCCATTTTAGTTTCCGTCTGACCTATTTAGCAGATTGTCGATACACTAGTTTATTAATACAAGCAACTTTAGCTTCTCTTGTATCGGGTCTAACTGCACTGCAGTATGCTGTTGCATATAACGTTTTTTCAATCTATAAATCATGTTTTTGCACAATACATGCATATATTGAAATACACTTTTTTCGAGAAAACAATCGATGTTTAGACAAACTTATCTCAATATTGTAATCAAAACGACTCACTATTGTCAAGCCTATCAATGATTATCAAAAATATAATAACAGGAAACAATAACACCAATTCGATTTGATAGCATTATGCCGAACCTTGTTATTAGAAAAATTAAACATGTTCACAAATTTTTATTATACCATACATATAAGACATGCACTTGTAATCTTAAAAAAATGAAAGGAAATGACATAAACTAAAATATAAGTTGATTTATATTCAAAAAGGTAACAGTATACTAACGATCCCTTTCGATAATATATCATTCAGGGAAAAGACCTTCAAAACTAATACGAAATTATGAAACATTAATAAAAAAAGAAATGTGATAAAACAGGAATAGAAAGAGTTATTTTTAAGACATCAATTACAAACTTTAAAAGTGATAACAAATTTTTTGAATCTTATAGTCGTAATAAAACATCAGCAGACTGACTAATTTAGATGTTAAAAATAATTTAGATCTTAACTTCAGACTTTAAAAAACAACTAAGAAATAATCTAACAAATTCAATAAAGTCACCAGTGCTACGCGATTGCTACGTACATAAAGATAAAAAAACCCACCCATGACAACAAAAGTTATGCCTGTGCAGACTTTGTTTTTCCCTCTAATCTAATATGGCGAATGCTACTTCGACCTGAATGCAGATCTCCTCAATAAACTCGACCGACTTCTAAATTACTGCATTATATTCGTATTCAATCTTCGAAAATTTTATCTTGTGTCTTCCTATCGCGCTCAACTGCGGTGGTTACCAATTCGCCAAAGACGTTCTTTAAGAGCACTGACAACTTTTTTCTTTCTAGATTCCTCATTTGCCCCTTCCTACATATCTTCGCAATTCGAATTTCTTTGTAAAGTCAGTAACAAAGTCTTTTGTTCAACACATGATCGTCTTCTTCCTATCATGATCCGTTGTGACTTTACGCATTCTTCTTTTCCAATCCAATCGATTCACTTATGGAACGACCTACCTTCCAGAATCAGAATGGCTGAAACCCGGGCTGCGTTTAAACGCAAAGCTAGAACACATGTTCAAAAATATTTAGGCTGGAGAAACACCGATCTTCAATACTTAAGTAGATGTGTAGTGTAAGTGTAATATATATATATATATATTTGTTTATGAATATGTATTTAGCTGTATATAGGTATACGAAGAATATGTATTATTATTTTTTATTATTAGGTTTATTACTAACTTAATTGTTTATAACCTTAGTAAAATTGTACGCCTGCCTTATCTTCTCTTAACCATTCAACCAGGTACCATTTATTTGCGTACATAATGTGTTAATAAATAAAATAAATCAAATGTATTTTTTATGTTAAAATTTCATACGCTAACTTGTTCGACGACTTTGCGCGGCAAAACGTATTAGATTATGTAATAATATGATAAAAATAATTTGCAAATTATAGCATTCATCCTATAGTTGTTATTAAGTATTTTAAATTTAAATTTATAAAAAAAACAAAGCTTCCAATATTTACAACAATTTAGCATCGTTTGATAAAAAAATTGGCGGAAATATATTACTTAAAAGATAAATGAACAGCAATTTCGTCCATGATTCATTGGAGTTGATACTTTTTAACGATCGCTTTTGAATAAACGCTTTTATCGGTTTGCGTAATTTATGTTTTATTTTTCAAACCTTTCAAACGCTTAGTGAAGCGGAATCCATATATTTTCAATGATTTTTTATAGTCAGTTAATAGTATTAATGTTAAAAATGTATTATTTATACCAAAGGAGGAATAAAACATCAATGTTATGCATCATTACAAATAGATATATATAAATTATTCGTCCGTATTTACAACATTGCTTAAATAATATCGCGTTTATTGACACTTGGTAATAGTTCTTGCTTTACGTATAAAAGACCGACCGTTTAATACCGCAAAGCCTAATGGCATTAAAATTGTGTTTCGGATTTGTTTTATTGCATTCGATGGCAGACGAACAGTCTGCCCACTGATGTTAAGTGGTCACCGACGACCAACGACATTGGCAATACCAATACGCTGTACCAGGAGACATAGGAAATTACATTTCGTTAAATAAAAATACGCTGGATGCAGTGCCTTCAAACTGGAACAGAATATTGTTTTTGGCCGACTTCCCGACATAACAAAGGAGGTACTCAATTCGGAGCGTGCCTTATTTTATAAATGTTACTTCGTTGACCCACTCCTACCCCTCCGATTTTATTTATTCTTTTTTTAATGATAGATATTGGGAAGCTCATATCTAGCTCTTGGATTTAACAAAGTATCTGAATCATTGGTGTTATTGTAAAATAAATAAATCGGAAAACAATCTGTACAGCTTTTTTATAGGTTATTACTTTTATATTCTAATAACATGGCAATAATTTTACTAAAAAAATGGATGAATATCACGAATTGTAAACCACTAGGCATATGAATAAATAAATAAACTTAAACATAAGTAGGGAAATTTGATATTACACAGACGCTATTATTAATATATTTAGTAGTCCATTTCGGAGATTCTCTATGATGCAATTTCGTATTGAGGCTATATTTTTATATGTCAATCGCAATCAGAATATCTACTTTTATAAACGAGAAGGAAGTACCTTATTTTTTAGCATTTATTGCTTTTCTGGAACATTTTTATAAGAAAACAAGGTAAACACTATTAAATTAAAAGTTTGCATGTTATTTCTTAAATTTTTAACAAAGCTGTGAAAGTTCGTATTATATGTCTTAACTGTGAACGAGTTCAATATTATATTTTATAAACATAACAATATTCTACTCATCTACTTGAGAGCTAGCAGATCGAAAAGAATCACATCAAGTACGGTTATCTATCCATTATCTGCCTATGAAAACATCCGAGATTAATTTCGTGTGTTCATATTAATACGTTTTCATTCCCCAATTTCTACACATCAGTTCCACAGATATAAAGAAAAATATAATATTATATCCCTTAACATAAAGAGCCAACCCCAACAAACATAGAGCTAGATCAGCTAGTTAGTAAAAACAGCTAGACTATGGTAAATGATACGTTCAGTTATATAAAATAAGAAAAAATATTTCAAGGTGTTAAATTATTTTACTATTATTTATGAGCGATAACATTTGACACTCATGGCATTACATACGATATGTTACGCAATAAGAACAAAAGAGAAATTTATTTTTGAAGAAATATGGTTATAGGACCCCTTTTTACAGGGGACCGTCTTGGTTTTTACCACCACGGTGCCTATTTCTGCCGCAAAGCGGTAGTTGGGTAAACACTACTGTGTTCCGATTTGTAGGGCACCGTAGTCAGCGTATTTACAGGATAAACGAGACTTTACACCCTATGTCTCACGGTAGGCGTTGGTGATACCACTAATATTACCGACGTCTACGAGCGTCGGTGACCACTTCCCATCAGGTGGCCCAACTAGTCGTAATAAAAATCACTTGAAAAGATAAAAACACGACCATCCTCATTGACAAAGCCTTTTGTAAGCAGGTGTTTAAGCATAATTATGATTGTTGATCGAAATACATTTTCGATGCTTCATGCACTCTAGCCTTTTTACCATTCTGTTTTATAGTTTTTATTTTTATTTACATTAATAGCTCCCTCCGTAGCCTAGTGGTATAGGCGTGGGCTTTAGAAACCGGAGGTCGTGGGTTCGAATCCTACGGGGACTTAACAAATTTTCATTGTTGTTTCCTAGTTGGTTAGGGCAATTTGGGCCGATCACCAATGGTTCAATGCAAGCAAGATGACCCATGCCGTCGGCTGGGCATGTAAAAGTCGGTCCACCCACCAACCCGCATTGGACCAGCGTGGTGGGATACGATCCAAAACCCTCTAATGGATAGGGGTGTATTAGGGGAGGCCTATGTTCAGCAGTGGACTATCACAGGCTGATGATGATGATGATAATTTTATAATAAAGTAAATTTATTTTGAATGTTTGCGATTTTGAAAAATATAAATATTAATTTAAGTTAATCCCTATATTTTTCCCACTTTTATTTAAGGCAAATAAGTCTAAAGCGTGGGTATATAGATTTTTATTTGTTCAATTTTGGAGATTATTATTCCCTCTTTAAAGTTGCTGTAATTAATTTCTAAATACGCAACGACCCGAGACCCTTTACATAAAACATTCATTCCTTAATACTTACTTCCTTAAGACCCTTCCTAATTTTATTTAAGCTAGCAAATTTGTAACTTGCCGAGTTTAAATTTTGTTACAATTGTTCAACAGGAAGTTTAACTTTTACTCAAGTTTTGCACCTTTTATGCGAAAGTATTTTGTATATCTATACGTAGAATTACTCTTAAAATATTTAAAAAAAACTGTTAAGTGCATTATTAAATAAAATTAAAGACTATTTATTTATTATCATCATCAGCAGCCTCTTTTCGTCAACTGCTGGACGGAGGCCTTTTCAATGAACGCCAAGACGTTCGATCCCCTGCTACTCACTGCCAACATGAATCGGCTAATGCACGGAGATCGGCATCCCATCTGGTTGGGAGTCGACCTACGCTCCGTTTTCCCAAATGCGGCCTCCACTCCAGCACCTTATCGGCCCATCGGCCATCAGTTCCTCTGACTATGTCTGGCCCACTGCCACCTCAACGAGCAAATCTTTTGCACTACGTCGGTGATTTTGATTCTTTGACAGATAAGTCCATTACGAATTTTATCCGATCATGGCACACTCCATAGTCCTTAGAGCTCGGCAAACTTGTGGGCAAATCCTACAGTCAGAGGCCACGTTTGGCCCCGTAGGTCATAACGGGGAGTACGCATCGGTTGAAGGGCCTCTTCTTTAAACCCTGCGGTATCGACGACGTTAGAATGTTTTTTAGGTTCCTAAATGCTGGCCAGCCTTACTGGATCCTCCTATCGGCTTCTCAAAATCCATTAGTAATTATATATTACTTAAAGATTTCTACTAAGGTTCTGTATGTACAATGGTTTACTTTACTTAAAATAATTATCTGTTTTAAAGATATTACAATGCGTTAGCAACATTCTATGATATTAACAATACAGTGATTAATGTAATTTAATTGTACACCGGTTCTAATTATCTATTACTATACATAAAGGCACTCAGAACGTCAAACTTACCCCGATTGTACACTTTGACAGAACATACAGAACAGTAAGAGACGAGTACAGATTAAATTAGTTAAGCATAATATTGATTTACATAATACCGGGTTTGTTGAATTTATACAAGGTATTAAAGCTACGTTAAGAACTGTTAGTTCTCAGCTTGTTAAAGGAATAAGCTCCACTGTGATAATTTAACACATCACGGTAAGTTACTTTTTTCGGTTATTATTTTTGATTCGTAATTAATTTGGTATCAAAACAATTATTTGTTATTAAATGACATTGCCCAACCTATAAATACCCCCTTGTTTATCATATAAAACGCATACACACACAAGAAATTCATTACCAGTCAGACAGTCGCGATCATATTGATAAGTGATCACTTCCATGCCACACCATTTCCATAAAGGGTTCAACTACTGAAAATTATATTGAGACCTTTATATCATAGACATAATAGAGACCAAGTACGTGTGGAGGTACTGAAGCTATTTTGGCATTTTACCCTCATGTTTTGATGAAGCAGACTATTGGATAACCGCCTCCGTGGCCTAGCGGTATTGGCCCTTAGTTTATAAACCGGAGGTCGTATTCGTTCGAATCCCGCGAATACAAATTTGTGTTGTCGCTGGTTTCTGATTGGTTAGGACAATTTGGGCCGATCACCCAATTTCCTAAAAAAATAAGATGATCCATGCGTCGGACGGGCATGTAAAAAGCCGGTCCATCCTTTAACACCCATTGGATCCGCACGGTGGCAAATATGGGCCTGTATCCAGCAGTTAACCAACACAGGCTGGTGATACTGAGGCTATCATAGATTAGTACAAATAGACATTTTATACTTCCGACATATGTAAAATTCCAGAAACCGGCAGTTAAGTGGAAATTAAGAATGTTTAATTACTAATCTACAAAATAAATTATGAGTCATCATCATCAGCCTCTGATAGTCCAATGCTGGACCTAGGGCCTCCCCTAATACACCCTATCTTTGTTTAAGTATTGTTTTAGGGGCCGTAAATTGAAACAAAACAACGGAACAATTATTAAAGATGTTAACAAAACGTGTAGTAATATGTGGTCTTAAATTAAGTAAATATGTCAAATATTGTAGCGTATGGGGCTTTTACGAAATGATGTATATATATTATAACCTAGATATAGTTATAGCCTTTACAGCAACGTGTGAAGCAGCAAGATTCCCTAGCGTAAGACGCTAAAAATCTACCCGTCCCTTTGAGACGTGCGATGTTACCTTTTGTTAACCCATTAGGCCCTTAAATACCCTTTAAAATATTCTAGCTACGGCGTCCTTTAGACTAGTAGACAATACAGTTTATACACTGATTTGCGGCAGAATAATGCCACGGTGGTTCTTCCCTTAGATGCCTTGTTGAAAAGGAAATCTACTATCTTCTGACATTTGGAAAAATTCAATAAACGAAATTACTGTATTATTGTAAATCTAACCTACGCCCTCTACTAAATTCTAGTAGTTTTAAAATATTATTGAAATTCGAACACGTTACAATCACACCTTCTGTATGAAAAATCAATAGGTTAAAAGTTATTTATACTCTGTTACGTTATTCAAAAGAGTTATATTCCCATAAATTTTACTCTACTTGAAAAAGTAAGCTAGCTGCTCAAAGGAGAATATTAAAAATACATTCGTGTTTAATTGTTAATGGCAGAGTTCGCGTAACTCTGAGTTGCTTTGTTCAAAAGTTTATGCAAGGCACGGAGTGTTATAGTAAACTTATTGGAAAAATGAGTACAGAAATGTTTCAGAGTTTAATATATTTTATTGTGTTGTGGGTATCTAGTTATTGGCTAAGGGCATTGTTTTCACAATTTGTAAAGTAGACTTGTTTAAAAACAAGATTGATAATAAAGTAGAAAACTTATTAAAGTATTAAGTTCCTTATAATTTGAATCAAAAGACCTTTTCATCTGGCGTCAGTGACCACTTTTCTGCTGCCTCTGTAGCCTATTGGTATGTTCATGTGGTTTAGAAATCTAAGGTCGTGGGTTCAAATCCTGCGGGGACTCAACAAATTTTCATTGTTGATGCCTAGTTGGTTAGGGCAATATGGGCCGATCACTGAATTGTCTGAAAAGTTAGATGATCCAAACGTGGGATGGACATGTGAAGAGTCGGTCCACCCACAACCCACATTGGACCAGCGTGGTGGGATACGGTCCAAAACCCCCTAATGATTAGGGGTATGTTAGGGGAGGCCTATGTCTAGCAGTGGACTATTACAAACCGATGATGATGATGATGGGATAGTATTACTATAGACTAGAATACACTTTATTGTTAATCAACAGTTGTCTGTAAAGTTAGATGATCTATGCGTCTGATACATGTTTATATATCGAAAATTATTTTTTTATTGCAGGTCACTAAAAGCAATCGATCTTAAGGGTGAATAATCTGGAAAGGAAGGAGTTACACACTTAAGCGCATTTAAGAAAGAGAGAGAGAGTAAATAAGACAGTTTTTTTTCTATGCTCTCATAGTTTGACGTATTAGTTAAACTGAATATCCGATAAGAGTCCACATTCGCTGTCCCACAATTAGCCCGTATTGACTTTATATACTAAAATACGATACAAAGTTACTTATCCGTTAGTCGAAAGAAGCAGTATGATATTGCGTAGAATTTGAAGTAATACAGCAAAGTTTATATAAATTTCATCATCTATTTGTTCATAATTATTTTACGTACATTATTATAAGCATTTAATGCACCGCATTTAATAATATTCAATTAAATTCTGACTCAAAGGTAAGAATTCGTAATACAGAGTATGTTTTTCTGATATGTTATCAGCCTTTTTTGTTAGATAGTTAGACTAGTCTGACTTAATTTTTATCAAACAAAAGAAATAAAGAAGTTTATACATGTTATAAACCACATGTTAAGAAAGTGAATTCATAAAATATTTTAAATATGATGTATGTTTTCGTGAGAATAGGCAAACAAGGATCTAGCTAAGTTAACTTATAAATTTGAATCTGAAATGCTTAATCAAAGACGAGATATTTCAAATGAAGAGTTTAGTAAGATGGATTTAATTTAAAATTTTCAAAATAAAGCACATTACAATTTACTCTGTCGCTCTAACGGAATAGCTATATGTTCCATTTCATTTGAGCATTAAATTATTCAAAGTCAAAGTCAAATATCATTATTGAATATCAAGATGGAAGCATTAAACTTTCTTCGTGATTGTCAAATATAAATAACAAAATTAATACATAGAACGTCACATTTTAACAGTTTAAAATAGCCTGAAGCGAACAGTTGGTGTGTATATATAACAAACGTTCCTTTACAACTTATTTGGAATTTATTGTATGGATAATGAAAAATATATATCGTTATTGGTGCTAGTTGTACATTTTGTATACTTGGCTACGTATCATTATGAGTATAGCATCAAATATTTTAGTCATCTTACGACTTTTCTCATCCTACTTTACATTTAATAATTTGATCTGCCCTCATCGCCCAAACCCACTACAAAAAAAAACACAAAAGTAGTTTAGTTAATTTAGTCTGCGCAGGATTTGAACCCACGACCTTCAAAATCCAAAGAGCAAGCCTGTCGTAGAATATATTCTGTATATGAATATTTATTAATAAACAACAAGAAAAACAAAGAAATCCAAGAATGAATTCAGTCTTGAAATCGCTTAATTTATAACTTAGTTGTCATGTAATATTTTCATAATTGCGCATGTCTAAAAAGAGAAAAGTTAATTATAATAACAATCATATAATAATTTTGTTCTTTACAAATATTTTTTTTTTGTTTAGTGGGCAGGCTTTTGGTATCTCCAACTCCAAATGTAAACATTTGTCATTTCTTTGTTATTTCTATAGTTAGTTAAAGTTTTTGCTGTTTTTTCGATTCAGCGTAAAAGAATCGTTTACAATATACTTTTTAAATATTAACTTAAAAAGTATACAAAATGTTTTACCCCTGGTGGGACTCGAACCCACAATCCCCGGCTTAGGAGGCCGATGCCTTATCCATTAGGCCACAGGGGCGGTTGCATAAATGATTAATATAATGTTCCATTAAAAATAGGAATAGCTCCGGCTAATTTTTTAAATTAAAGCTCAAATATCTTTATTGAATGTAGAGGCATTATACTTACGGCTTATAAAAAGAAGCCTTTGACGTACAAAGAACCAAGTTTTTGTAATAATTATTTGGATTAGCTTAATGTACCAAATAAACGTTTTTCTTTCTTTTCTTACTTTCTTATGCAATGACATTATTCATCTGTCATTTGATACTAAACTTTGACGTTACATTTTAACGGATAAAAAAATATCAGCCTTTAAATACTATAATTTATTGACAGTTCGGGTGTTATCGTATTCGGATAAAGATCCGAGTTTTCCCGAAGGAAAATCAGTTTTCACTACACCTACACCTAACTAAGTGATACAGCCTGTCCAATGGAAACATAGCGTGTTACGCTGCAAATTCGCTCATCGCTCTAAAACATGATGTTACGCAAGTCATATTCATATTTCTATGTATTAGTTTGTTAATAAACCATACCCAATTCAGATCATCATATCTGTTTCTGTCTGTGAAAATGCTTAAATTAAAAAACGATTTCTTATTTCAACTGAATTACAACACATTTCTTAAACTCATTCCGGTACTCAAAATAAAACTCAGACAACTAATCGATTTTAATAAAGAAATAAAGCTATTATCAACGTAACAGAGACATATGTAACTTGATTAACAAAATAAAAGGAAAAACGAAACAGAAACTTCTTTATAGACTTATTGAATATTTTTGGTAGTTAATGTCATAGGTAGGCACAGTAGGTAATATCATCTATATTATAGAATTTTTGATTATTACAGTTTCGGTATCGACGATATTTCAAGTAATTTAAAAAGAAAACTTTCATAATAAAATGAGAAATTCATTCAGATTTTTTTTTTATTTAACACTAGCTGTTACGTGCGGCTTCGTCTGTGTGATAATAAATAAAATAATTGAGTTAGTTTTTTTCCACTAAATCGGACAAGCCATTGCAAAGATTAGCTACAACAAATAATCAGGCTGACAGACAAACAAAACTGTTAAAAACATTGTGTCGTAGTGTGATAACACTGTTGTGTTCCGGTTTGAAGGGCACCGTAGCCAGCGTATTTACTAGGTAAACAAGAATTAACATCAAATCCATCCCTAATGATACTTCAGAGGGTTTGGGGTACGGCCCAAAATCTCCTGAAGTATCATTTGGGGAGGCTTATGTCCAGCAGTGGGCTAACACAGGCTGATGATGATTAAATTGAGATACAATTTTAACTATAATAAACATATATTCGATATTTTAATTGATGGGTTGGAATTCAAGTTCGTATGGAATTCATTTACGAGAATTAAACGTGTGTCTAGCTCTGTTTATATGCTAACACCAAGTTACTTATAGCAATATTTTCTAATGAAGAATGATTAACAGTCAGTACATTCGAAGATATGTAAGTAAAAAGTATAAAAATATACTCGTATAAAACAACTTTACAAGACTATCTACACTATTGTTATTGACTTTTTACACACAAGAGTGGCTAGGCAATGCTATTCGCACCCCTTTAAATATTTGGATTGCCCTTCAAAATCTGCCAAGATACTTTCATGAAGTACGTGTCATAAGTAGTGTGTTTGAAACATAGAATTTTTTGTAATACTGTTGCAATATAAGGCAAATATATCACTTAACTCCAATAGTACTCGATTACTTAATTCCTGACCAAGAAAAGTAATGTTTTGTCCATCAGGTCCCATGAAAGATGTGACATGTAAAAGAAATGGTCTTACACAACTCAGGTTTATTTGGTTACTGAACGGAACAAATAAATCTGTTGTTATTGTCAGTCTTTAGTCTACTAATCTGTTTTAATGCCTGTTAGTTTATTTTAGTTAAAATTCTTTCATAATTATATAAAATAAATTCTCCTTATGCCTTATTATAACGTTATAAATTTCAAGACAAAATTTGTCAACTCTGAACCCTCAATAGGAGGAATTTCAACCGTATGCCGTAACTGGATAAACATTAGAAAGTGAAAATTTAAGAATTCTCTTTGAAGAATTTTAGCCTGCAAAAATTAACAAAATAATAATCGCTGAGATTTGAAGTGAGAAATTTGCAGTAACCTTATTATTTTCAAATTCGTATGTGAACCGTAGCTTCTTTATCTAGCTGGATTTTAAAAAAATATTTAAGTTGATTTTTAAAGTACCTTTTGCACATATC
Source organism: Lamproptera curius (assembly GCA_029286875.1). Lineage (NCBI taxonomy): Eukaryota > Metazoa > Arthropoda > Insecta > Lepidoptera > Papilionidae > Lamproptera > Lamproptera curius. The sequence continues at coordinate 285,134 of JAGSMT010000050.1, read as the reverse complement.
TGAGGTTGTATAAAATTTTAAGTTTTCTGCGTTCCTTTATTTATTTGCTTTGTTAAAATATAATAAAATCAAGATCATCATTATGAGCCTGTGTGAGTCCACTACCGAACACAGGTCTCCCTTAAAGCACTACTTCTCCATTATGGGGTTTTTGTACCGTATCTCACCATGCTGGTCAAATGCGGGTTAGTGGGTGGACCGACTTTTTACATGCCCATCTGATGCATGGATCATCTTACTATTCAGACAATTGGTTGATCGGCCCAGATTGTCCTAGCCCACCAAAAAACAACAATGACGCAAAGTTTTGTTTCCCTGCGGGTTTCGCATACACTACCTCCGGTTTATGAAGCATGGAGCGGTTAATAATTAAATAGGTAATTTAATTTGAATTTAAGTACTAAACGCGAGAACATGTATTAAAAGTTATTTTATTTAATAATAGATCAAAAAGTGTTAAATAATATACTTACTCTTTTTATTTCATTTAATTTTTTTAGCTAAGATCTAAATAAGTGTAATATCTAAGATTTTACTTTCTATTAGAGACATTCGTGTGTTTATGATTAAGGCATACGAGCATTTAGTTTCTTCTTACTATATCACTTAGTATTTATTACGAAATGGATCATGATTAAATGAATTCTGGTATAAAAAAATTTAATACTTTAAGAAGATGATTTAAATTTGATGTTGTTAATTTTGTAATTTATCATCGATGCAGATGGCCATCGTGGTTTCATATGTACGGCCGATATAACCTTGCAATTCTTCACGTTTAAATAATTTCAAAAGATAGTCAACGGTAATAGTAACGTGTTGTAAATTATCATTGACATGTCAATGTTTAATCCAAGAAGAGAGTTAAAAATATATATAGGGAAATCATTTTTCTATATTAAACAAAAGAGAGCACCCAACATCAAACACACCATTCATATTAAAAAAATCTAAAGCCCCTTTTCAAAGGGCTTTAACGAAAAACCGTTTGAAAGTTTCTTCATTAAACGACAGGAATACTGTGATATAAAACATTCTAAACCTGTCTTTTGATGTCCCGAAGGACCATTACTCACTGATATTATTAATGGTTTCATTATTTATATTAAATACGTATTTAAATTTTTCACTTCGTCTTTTATTTGACTTAATCCACGCTTTACGCACAAAACAATTTATATTGTATAAGAATTAATTTCAAATTTAATAAAACTTAATATAATGTAACTAACAAAACATAAAAATATGTAATATATAAACACATGAGCATACATACATCCATAAATAAAGATACGAGTACGTATACATACATACACACACATATAAATATATACACATAATAAAAAATAAATAGTCAGAATTAAACTAACAATCAATCCGCCGACGCCTCATTCATACGATGTTTAAACAAAAATAATTTCTGGCCATTCTGACTTGTGAACGAAATCAGTACGATTAGTAGGTATTGGAAATATGGCGACATGTAAGATGTAAGAAGGAGAATGAAGAAAAGAAAAGAGAGTAGTGAGGGCTCTCAGCACTCGTTGTTGTGGAATAGACAACCATTTAATCTGTTTTCGATACGTTGACACGCTGTCATATTTTCGAAGATTGAATACGAATCAAATGCAGGTATTTTGAAGCCGGTCTACTTTAGTCAAAGTAGCACACGTCACCATAGTCAATCAAAGGAATAATTAAGGGCTGCACGAGCGTTATTTTAGTTTTAATAGGAAACAAGTTTTTAAATACATAAAAGGATCTTAGTACCCATTTAACTTTTTGTGAAACGCTAATTAGTTGTTGTTGGGAACAACAGTGTTGAATCAATTATCAAACCGAGGTTCTAAACACTGTCACTAAGTGGTATTATGTGATTATTAAATATTATTGATGGAAGGCTACTTAAATCTATTTCATTTTAAGTAAGGTTGATTCCAACAATCATCGCCTGACACTTAGATGGATGTTTTACAGTCTATTTTTTAAAAAATGCCGAATTTCCATATAAATTTCGACCACTTTTATCGCAATAATTAATAGCCTATGTCCTTTCTGAGTGCGTTCTTTTCTTTTTTTTTATTGCCGACGAAGGCAGATGAGCAGTCGGGCCACCTGCAGGGAAGTGGTCATCGACGCCCATGGACATCAGCAATACCAGGGGTATCACCAACGCGCTGCCTACCGTAAAGGACTCTCTTTATGCCTCGTTTGAGAACCTCAGAGGGAAGTTCATTCCAGAGTTTAATAGTGCGTGGCATGAATGATCTCTGGAAACGTAACGTATTTGATGGCACGGTTTCCAGGTGGTATGGATGACACAAGGCCGTAGGTTTCCGTAAATATAGATGGCAATTCCTCGCGTAGGTAGGGCCAAACCGCATTCGCTAGTCGTTTCTTGCTATAACGCAAACGGTTTTAGAGATCAGAAGGCAGAAATCACTAAATTCATACAAGATTATAAAATAGACATATTTTTGGTAGAAGAGACTCATCTTAAACAATACAATATTATTAGACACGATAGGCTGTTAGCCCCAATGGGCGGTACTCTAATCTATTATAAAAGAGCCCTGATATCATAACATCAATAGAAGCGCCATTACTCACAAATTTAGAAGCTTCGGCGTGCATGATCGCACTTACTGGCCATAAGCCGCTTGTACTTGCCTCCAGTGTATCTCTCGCCGCTAAAAACTATTTTACCATCAGACCTTGAGCTGTCTCGGCCTAGGTCCATCAATATTACTCGATGGCGATTTTAATTGCAAACACCGCGACTGGAACGACAGCAGAAACAACTCAAATGGCACAATATTGCAGGGTCTCGAGGAGGTACTCAACATTATATAACAGCCCCTGAGACCCCAAAAGATATCTACGATAGAAGAGGGTCGCCTCAGCACCCTAGATCTACTTATCCGAAAGGGTGTCTCACCTGATGTCGTATCATAGAGACACTACACGAATTAGATTCTGACCACAGGCTGATTTTATGCAAATTGGGCCAAGACGCCGGTTCGGTCCCTCTATGACTAAAACCTAATGGATTGGCATCGTCTTGTGGCTAAACTCAAGGCGATAAATCCCCAGATTTCTGAAAACATCCCAGATGTAGTTTGTAATCTAGATCAGGCAAACGATGCCATTAACAACATAAAGTCGCACATCTCATCGGCCATTGAAGAGTCCGAAAGAACGGTGAAAATCACGGCTGACCGGAACTTTGGCCTGCCTTTCGACATTCGATGTCTATTAAGAGACAAAAATTCCGCGCAACGAGCGTACGATCGATATCGGTCCGAAACAAACCGAGCATTATTTAGGTATTTACAACTTCAGGTTAGAGGAACGCACAAAGACTCACCGCGAAACTTCATGGCAAAACCTAACGGAAGAATTAGAGCCATCGCATGTTACCTCCTGGCATGGGCCCTGAAATCTAAAGTTAGGTTCACGCGATTCAATTCCACCGTTATCCCGTCCTAACGGTGGCTTACTAGCCTTCGATGATTTTGAAAGCCGAATGCTTAGCGGACACACTAGAGTTACAATGCACGTCATCTCGCGTACACCGACACGTTTCATCTTTGCGGAGGTGGACCGTGGAAATCGGCCGTAGGGCGGTCTTACCACCAGAGGGCGAACGCTTAAAACTAGTGATCCCGGAGGAGATCAAAGATATTATTAAGGGTCTTAAACCCCGATCGGCACCTCGGCCCAGACCGTATTAGTAATAAGGCATTAAAACTTTTACCAGGCCCGATTATTTGTCTACTAGCTGAGCATTTTCAATGTACTTCTAGCCACTTGTTCCTTCCTGACGAATGGAAGGAGGCCATTGTTACCGGCATACAAAACCGCGTAGCTACTGAATCCAACCGACAAGTTATCGTCCAATCAGTCTCCTCAACTGCGTGGGGAAATTGTATGAAACACTAATCTTGTCGAGGTTAAAGGATGTTTGTGTTGTTGTTTGTTGTTGTTGTTGTTTTCTCCAATGGCCTCCTACCAGACGAACAATTCGGGTTCCGTCCTAAACACTCCTGCTCCGATCAGGGTTTATCGCCTCGCAGAATACATTCTGACGGGCCTAAACAAAAACAAAGTCAGGCCTTAGATCCCTATTACACGGGGTTGTTCTATTCGATGTCGCAAAGGCATTCGATAAAGTCTGGCACAATGGCTTACTCTACAAGTTATCAAGCCTACCTTTCGAATCGCTCTTTTCGATATCGAGTAGAAGACAGCCTTCAACCAGACGCCCCTGCTAGCGGCGTGCCACAAGGCTCCGTTCTTTCTCCTCTGTTTTTCACGCTATACACTTGCGATATTCCTAAAAGCTCTAATGTTAACCTTGCGCTTGCAGACGACACCGCCTTCTATTACTCCTCTTCCTCACCATCCCTTATCACCAGCAAACTCCAATGTGCAATCAATAGCCTAGGCGATTGGTTTCGCAAATGGAGGATTGATGTGAATCCCGAAAAAAGTGTAGCAATATACTTTAATCGGTCTTCTGTCAGAGCTGACCTCACTCGTCCTACCACACGTGCGTTCCAAAAACCGCACACAATGCTCGATGTAGACAAACACTCGGGCAATTGAACCTCTACGGCAAACCGATCCCCTGGGAGAAGAAAGCAAATATTTACTTGTTACTTTGACAGTAACATGAGTTTCAAAAGCCATATCAAAGAGGAGAAAAGCCGCTTATGTCTCGCATCGTCTCTACTATCTTACCAACACAAATAGCAAAATGCCTCTTAATTACAAACTTTTATTATATAAAGCTTGCATACGGCCGATAATGACATATGCTTGCCAATCTTTTGCCCATATATCCTCCCACCACTTAAATCAACTACAGGTGGTACAAAATAAATTCTTACGACGTGCCACTGGAGCAGAGTCTTATCAAAGAAATGTCGACTTGCACAGCGATTGCAAGATGCCGACATTACGCGCTCATTTTAAAAACATTATCAAAAAATTCTATGAAAGAATAGAAACGCAAAATAACCCTCTGATGGTAAGCGCTGCAAATTATCACGCAGACCCAGATGCCTCTAGTAGGAAACGTCGTCCCCGTAATATACTCTTAGACCCAGATGAAGAAGGGGGCTTAGGAATTCTGGACCCTCAAGGTCCCGCCACAGATACTACACACACACATGTTGGGATAACACACACACACTTTAGGATACCTCGCTCAAGAGCACGCAGAGACCAACACACCGCGTACACCAGATACACCGCGTTCCAGGCCGGTTCTCACCGCCACTAGCAATCGATTAGACAGTCGACTGAACATCGGCGCCTTGGTCCGTATACCGAACGTCGATGATCCTTAAGCGACTTCTTCAAAATCAACCCACGCATCCTAAATGCGTGTGGCCATTTCTCGCAATACTCCGAACTCAGTAATAGATGAAGCTTCACACAGACACAGGTCTAGAAGCATAACTTCGAATACATAAGACATAAGAATAAAGGCATTCCTATTCCTATTCTGCAAATTGAGTTTTACTCATCTCTCAAGCTGCGATGAAGAACTCCCAAAACGTCATTGCGAACGTATTGTGAAGAAAGATTTAATATGATTGTGTAGGTCCACAATCATATTCTAAATCACATTTTAAGACATCGCTATTTAATCGCGAGTAATTTTTCTTTCCGAAGTTGTAACAATTTTTCACTTGATCGGCAACATAAGCAGTTTTACCGTTTTTAACCTGAAGTACTTTTTTAAGTGGGGTTTCAGGTATATGACTAATGTGAGGAGTAATGTGTATTCGATACATACTGTCGTATATGAACGACTTTACAAGACAATCTCCACCATCGTTACTGACTTTTTACATGCAATGCTTTTTAGCTAAAAGGGCAAAAATTTGGATTGTCCTTTCAGGGAAAATATTTGGATCGGTCTTTAAAATCTGCAAACAAACTTACGATATTTTCACTCCTTCCTCTTTGTTTTGTCTCCATTTTAAAATTCCGTTGTAAGTTTAGTACGATTATCAAAAGTAACATAAGGCAAATGCAGAACCACAACCCAATTTTGTTTAGTAGTTAAATAGAACAAGTTAATTCTGAATCCTGTACTCGGCTTTTTTATTTCATTTAGATTTTTTAGATCTTTTTAGGTAAATAACTGTCTTTGTACAAAAGCACGATTCATGTGAAAAATATTCCATTGTTAAATAAATGGCTTTTCATCAACACGCGCTTGAAAGTTTATTCATTTTGTAACTTCATTAATACCACCACACAGTCATATTTGATTGATTAAACTTTATTAATATAAGGCAAATATTTTAAATATATTCAGAAGTCGAAAATGACAATGAAAGAATGCCGTTTCCATTTAAAGAATTTGTTTTTATTTTTTCACATAATTATTTGTACTGCTATTACTATAATTCGAAATTTTACACGCTGAAATAAAGAAATTTGGGAATGATATTTTCCAGTTTGTTCATTAAAATAAAAATTATAATTCTTTTTAAATTATTTGAGTTCGAGTTCGAATTCGAGTAGCTTGAAATATTAGTCTAATCTGTCGTTAGTATGTAATGGACACTTTTGTACGTTGTAACATTTACGTATCAACAAAGTATAGGTCTCCATAAGAAAATAAATAAAAATTAAACTTTTACAAAACACATATTCATAATCAATAAATGTTTCATGAAAGAATATACCTTTTATATGTAGAACAACAATATTATTTATTTAATTATTTATTCTTTTTGCACAATTGAAAAAAACATGTACATAGGCGGGCTTAATGCCATAAGGCATTTTCTGACAGCCGACCTTAGGGAGGGTACTAAAATTAAGAGTAGGTGCACAAGGAAAAATAAAAAAAGGAGATGAACTACACGTGATGTAAAAAAATAATTAATGAATAATTACGGACTTCATAACATATATATAGGTAAATATAACTTATCTATGGAATAACTATTAAAAAAAAACATGGTATATATATATATATACATATATAAATATATACGCAAATATAGCTACATGAACATACATTATATTTATAGGTATGTAATAATATATAAATATATGTAAGTGAGAATTACTCTGCTGACGCTTCTTTAAAAAAATAATTGCGTAATTTACCTTTAAAATGAATAACTTCCAGCCATCCTAATCTCATGAGGCAGTGCATTCCACAGAAGAATAGATTAGATATTAAAGGATTTGTGAATGAATTCAGTTCGATGAGCGGGACAAAAGAGAAGATGGTTATTTGTCGAACGAAGATCTTTAAGACTGGTATCACAGAGATATTGAAAATGTGACAACAAATAAGCCGGAGAAAAATGAGAATTAAGAATGGTAAAGAGTGACGAATAGGCAGCCATTTGATTTGTGCACGATATGGTACACTTGATTATATTTTCGAATATTGAATACAAATCGAATGCAGTTATTTAGAAGCCGGTCTAGTTTATTGAGTAGATCTGCATTCAGGTCGAAGTAACACACATCACCATAGTCGATAAGAGGGAAAATTAAGGACTGCACGAGCGTTACTTTCGTTTTTATAGGAAACAAATTTTTAATCGATAGAGTGATCTGAGTGCACCTGTGACTCTTTGAGAAACAAAAGCAAGTTGTTGTTTCCAACTCAGCGTAGAGTCAAATATCAGACCAAGATTTATTACACTTTCACTGAAGGGAATAGTATATCCGTTAGATTTTATTATTGGAAGACTAGGTATATGTAACTTATTTATGGTACGATTGCTACTAACAATCAGTGCCTGACACTTTAATGGGTTCACTGTAAGACCAAACTTAAGAGACCACATTTTAACGGCATCAAGATTATCGTTTAGTTTGGATATTGTTTCTTGTATCCTTTCTATAGTGTCGAGAAACATTACCGCCTTGAGGTACGCCACAAGCCAGATTAAGCCACATTAACTGTAGGTTACAGACCAATATTAATGTTAAACAAAATTCCTATTTTAAATTATTCTTAGTGAAAATTTGTTTACTCGAATCAATTAAAGAAAGGTCTTTGACAAAGTTTCCGTGAGGGTGCGAGCGTTTTACATAAAGGGTACTGGGTCGTTGCATATTTACAAAAGAAGTTCAGCTGTAAGAGGATTTTAATCATAATACCGTTGGAACTATATTCTATCTTTGACAGAATATCGATAAAAAATATCACCATGTTGTCTCGTTCTGCCAAATAGTAGTGCTGAGCTCTGCTTTGACCACATCATATCCTAAAATATTGTTTTAAAATTGCACTCCATTGTTTTGGAACTTCAGCTTTGCTTTAAAAAATAACAGCAAATTAAAAATTCGAGGTATTTAAGAATATAAGTGCCAATCGCCGAGTAATACTGTCAATACTGACAAATACATTACCAAATTAATAAAACAAAAGTTTAATGGGACTGGACCACTTCACTTCACTGTTTCACTCAAAAAAAAAATCATTCTAGTCGGCTTTCATTCTTATCGCTATAAAGCTTTGCAAAGAACATTTTACCACGTTTATAGTATATTTAATATACCATTATAGCTCGTCAATCTTGATTCGTAAACAAACAAGAACTCCGCAAACAAACAAAGATTGGAATGAAGTACGCTATAACTGTATCCTTTGATAAACAATCAAGATAAGTGTTTGCGAATTCACACAAACTTCTCATAACTTCATATGTAAATTAATTTTTAAATTAATAAACGTCTTCCTAATAATACAAGTTTTATTTAAGTTTATCTCAGATTTTCCATAAGAAAATTTTGTTGCCATTTGAAGTTTAAGATAATATTATATACTTATCATTAAGCAATACTGGCTTTCTCCATTTTTTTTCAAGTTAAAAAATATTATTATGCAAGTTAATGAAGGAGTTATTTTTTTAATAATAAGTAATTGTAACATTTCAAAAATTATAGAATTATTAGAATTCAGAATATTAGAATATAAATCATCGCTTTGTTAGTATTAATTTACGAAAAGGTTCTGTTTAATTCGTTCTTACAAAGTAGCAGAAAATCTTGAAAGATTCTCTGCACAAAATGTAATACAGTTGTATGCTTATCGTTCTCTTTTCTTCTAATTATTACCTCTACAACTGAAGTTAAAATAAGATCTCTGCACGTGACGCAAATTCAACGACAAATAAATTCTGAGGCAAATTTATTGTAATTTAATTGTAACTGTTAAAAAAGCAAACTAACTATTAGGTTTTTTATAAAAGAAATGGCCGGTTCCTATAAAATAAGAAAAGAAAAAATTACGTTTTCTAAAATCAAATTTACATTCTAATTGAAAGTTTTTTAACAAACATACTCTTATGATCGCAAGGAAAAGATAAAACTTATCTAATATTTTTTCTTTGTTAATATTAAAAAAAACTTCATTATCATCATTACATCAGCCTGTGTTTGGTCCAATGCGGGTTGATGGTTGGACCGATTTTTTACACGCCCATCCGACGCATAGATCATCTTGTCAATTGTCTAACTTTCTACCTAACCAACCATAAAACAACGATAACATAAAGTTGTTTCCTTGCGAGATTCGAACCCACAACCTCCGATTTATAAAGCAAGGGCTAGTACCGCTAGGCCACGGAGGTGATTAAAAAACTGTTAATAATTATTTCATTTTATCAAAAACGTAAATAATTGACTTGAAAGCAAGCAACGTAGTTTAAATAATTAATAAACTTTGTGCTTTTAATAGTTATTTTATTAATTGCAGTCTGTTTTTATTAAATTAGCTTTGTTAGAGATTTATTAAATTGTTGAGATAGGTAATATCTTCTGTAGTATTTAGCTTTTTCGTTTTCATATGACTTCTATGAAACTGCAAACATGTACATCCAGGAGTAATAAGGGAAGTTATTGGACACTTGAGAATTAAACCCTATTCATTACGTAGATGCTGTGAGCATAATTTAATATTTCATTAGTTTGCTATTTTGCTCGGAAACAGTTAACCTCTAGTCTATATTAAGATTTCTTTCGTTTAATATCATAAAAAGCACAAATAGGGGAATATTTGCATGTAGCATATGAAATACGGTTTAGTGGAATAATAAAGGTATAACTTTATTAATCACAATTCCTGTTTCTCTATGAGATTAATTCTAACATTTTTATTTATATTCGTCGTTCATGACATGTCAGATGTTATTTATGTACTTATTTATACTTATTGCACACGTACAAAGGCAGCTGTACGTGTGCAATAAGTATAAACGCATGTCTGTTAATGCCATTGGCATTTTCTCCCATTAATCCTTCGTTTGGTGCATAAAGAGTACATAAACAGCAAAGTGTTACATTGACCAAGTATGTTAAATACCTACCTATAAGCTAATTTATGCTGATAAACTACAATAAAAAACACTATCGTTATGAAGGAAAATAAAATATTTTTTGTTCAACGAAATAAATTTCGTAAACCGGTGGTAGGTCCCCTGTTTACAGGAGACCGTCTGGGTGGGTACCACCGCGGTGCCTATTTCTGCCGCGAAGCAGTAGTGTGAAAACAGTACTGTGTTCCGGTTTGAAGGGCACCGTAGCCAGCGTATTTACTGGGTAAACGAGACTTAACATCCTATGTCTCACGGTAGGCAGCGCGTTGGCGATACCACTGGTATTGCTAATGTCTATGGGCGTCGGTGATCACTTCCCATCAGGTGGCCCGATTGCTCGTCTGCCTGCGTATGCCATAAAAAAAAAAACCTGTTAGACAATGTTATATGTTAAAATTTTATTTTAATTAGTAATTTCGTGCTAAATCTTAAATCTAATCGACCAAAGAAGCAATTTTGTTTGTAATTTTTTCTTTTCTATTTTATTTTATTTAACATAAACCGCTAATTTGTTTAATTACAATTCACGCTTCTGTCTTAGAATTAAAGCGATTAGCGGATTTACATTTTAAAAATTTCATGTATAATTTAAGAGGTGGTACGAAAACAGTACAATGGTTAACTTAATGTCAAAGGCATTCTCTACCAGTCAACCATTGGATGGTTAAGAGGAAGTTGAGTATGCTATGATAGAAAAAAAAATCTTATATCAAATTTTTAAATATATCTACAACAGTCTATTTTAAAAATTCACATACATATACTACACTATACATAATGCATATAAAAATAATAATGACTACAAATATAATTATAAACATCAAATGAAAAATTCTACTCCTAATTTTCTAATAGACTTAAAAGGTGTTAAATTTGAGCTTAAACTCAATACAATTTTTAAAATATTCTGACCTCTTGAGGCAACTCATTCCACAAATAAATCGCTTGTACGAGGAATGAAGAGTGGGTGAAGTCAGAACGGTGAATAGGACATTGAACAAGATGATTGTACGTTGAGCCAAGGTATTTGTATAAAAATTTTGAGGATATTTAGGTTGGAGTAACAGGTGAATCTAGAAAAGAATAGAGATTTGTAAGCGCCCCTAAAGACCGTCTTTGGCGTATGGATAGCCACTCCAATTCAGCACGATAGGCTGACTCGTGATTAAATTTACGAAGATTGAAAACCAGTAGAATGAAGTTAGTTAGAAGTCTGTCCATTTTATTAAGTAAATATGCATTCAGGTTAAAGTAGCAAAAGTCACCATAGTCGTTAAAAGGAAAAACCAAAGCCTGCACAAGCATCGCCTTTAATCAACGACATCTCTTTCGATATTTATTTTTTAATTTCAAGTACAATAAATAAAAAAATATCAGTGATATAACGTTTTCATTATCCTTTGTTTTTTTAGGATTTCAAAAAGTAGGGTCATTTAGACATTGACGACTTTTATCAAAACATTTCAGGCACCTAATGAAGAAACTTTCAACGCTTTTCATGGAAACCCTTTGATGGAGGCTTTCAATTTTTTAATACAGACAGTCTGTTTTATGAAGGGTGTTTGAAAATTCACTTTTGATCAATTTTATAAATTTTTAGGTAGACATTTAAGTATGTCGTTATTTTGTGGATATTTCATCGTCGTCTATTTACCAATTTTTCTTACCTCAGGAACGCATAAACTTAAAGACAAGACATTATAAACCACGATATAGCTTAAATTTTCACTTTTTTGAAAAAGGGACTTTTTTGTTTGCATTTTTCATTAATCATTAGTAGAGGTAAACAGCACGGCACTCCCTCTTGAGCCCTTCTCTGGGCGGTGGACACCCTCTTGCTGGCTGCCCAGGGGCTCAGTGTCAGGGTGGAAGGTTGCGCGCGTACGCCACTCTTCGGCGCCCTGGCCTTCTTCTGCGGATAACCAGGACGCTGTTGGCCTCCCTGTCTCTTTCCGCGGCTTCCTTCCGGGCCATCACGTCCTCGCAGAACACAAGGACGGCGCCCCACAACCTTTCGCTCTCTAACATTCTGCGCACTACTGCAGGAAGCGAAAGGTCGTGCCCCACGACACTACGCAGCTCTTGGCGTTGCTCAACCCAGGCTGGGCACTCTTCCAGCGCGTGCTGGGCCGTCTCCTCCGCACATACGCCACAGTGGTGGCACTCCTCAGTAGGCTCCCTAGCCTTCACAGGCCACGCGGCACAGGTACCTCCCGAAACAGCCTTGTCCCGAGAGAACCTGCTTCACGCGGAATGTTAGGGAGCCGTGTCCTCTATCTAGCCACTACTTTAGGACGTATGGCCTCCACTGTTCCTCCTATTTAAATTAGTCCTCATGTTTCCGAATCTTTTCAGTTTCCTTGATTACGAGTAGGCTAAGATGGCATATATATTTTTACAGTATTCAGTCTGTATTGTTTTTGCACATAATTATTTCTTTTATTTACGAGATTATTATACATTTGAAATCTAATTTTATGGATTTTTCGCGTTTATTCTTTTTATTTGTTTTCAACGTTTCGGACATTTTCCAGCATCCATTATCATGGGCAGACTAAGATTAAATATTGCATAAATAAAAGAAATTAATATCATACTGAACAAATATGTTTAAGCTACGAGGGTGGTCTGAAAAGTTTCCGACCTCAACTCAAAGATGGCGCCACTCGTTAATAAAAGCTAGTGAATGTAGTTGTGCATATTTTAACAGTTACTCACCAAAGTTTCAGCCATTTTGGACGAGCAGTTTTTAGTTGACAGTCGTTAGAGTGTGTAGAAGTGAGTGTTTTTGTGAAAATGGAAAAATTTGATTATCAAGCAGTTATTACATTTTTGTTTTTGAAAGGCAATACGCCAATGCAAATCAAAGATGAGATGAACTCTATGTGTAGGGACTCTGCACCATCATTTTACCTAAGTAAAATTTTGGGCAGTGAATTTAAACGGGTAAGTGAGCTTGGGAGACGATGAACGTTCGGACGTCCAAAACTGCAACTACGGCGATAACATTGCTAAAGTTCACAAATGGTGTTAAACGACCGCCTGATTAAGGTGAGTGAGAAGGCAGAGGTTATGAAAAGTCCAAAGAACGTGTTTGTCACATTTAGACTGAGAAGTCAAGATTTAGACATGGAAGCAGTCCGCGCGTTGGGTGCCGATTGCCACATTGACTAAAAACATGTTCGAATGAACATTTCCAAACTCTGTTGGCGCACCTTTAGCCACATTTCCTAGTTTGCCGCGATTAATTACTGTAGATGAAACTTGGATACACCATTATACCCGAAACAAACTACAGTCAAAACATTGGACTGAAAGAGGAACCAGCTCAAAAAAGCAAAACTGTTTTTCGGTGGAAAGTGATGGACTGTTTTTTGGGATAGTCATGGAGTTATCTTTATCGATTATCTTTAAAAAAAACCATTACAGCAGCATACTGCTCATTTTCTCGACGACTGAAGGCCTTGGAAAAACGAGCACATTTGCAGAAAAGAAAATCCTTTCACAAGACAAAGCGCCGTCTCACCCTCAGCGTTTATACAAATCAAAAGTTACGGTTTCAACTGCTTGGATGGTAACACTCAGATCTGGCTTAAACGACTTCTTTTGTTCCTCATCTAAAAACTGCGCTCGGAGGACAAAGATTTTCTCAAATAAGGAGGCAATCACCTTTGTGAACAGTTATTTTTAGAAAAACGCCAAATCTACTTGGACGGTTACAGAGATGAGCATCGCTGGGAGAAATGTGTAGAGTTACAAAGGGCTATGTAGAAAAATAAATAAAAAAGTAAGAAAAAAAAAGTTTTATCATTGTTAGGTCGGAAACTTTTCAGACCACCCTCGTAAATTAAAAAAAAAATATTATGTTGCTTCATTGAAAATTTTATCTGTATAAAATAGTTATGTGATGCTCAGTGTACAATGTCACCATTTTTATTTTAATAGTCTAAGTGTTTATAAATCATTTCAGATATAGGTTAAATGTTTTTAAATGTAACATTTAAAGTTCAGTTAAAACCTTCAGTTAATCGGAAAATTAAACGAATCTTATGACCAGTAAACAGATAAAATATGTGAAATGAAAAATTACTTAATAATTTTTCGTTTCGCACATTATATTTAGTTACAAATGCAAAGTTACACTAAAAGTACAATGTTAATGAAATGATCAGTTTAAATTTCAAACTACTGGTACTGTTTAAAATATAGACAAAAACTACTGTATTCAAAAATTACAGTAATACTTTGACATTACTTTTAAAAGTACTTGAAAAACTGTTTTAGATGACGGCCATTTCGGAGAAAACCATAACAGAATTATCCTCTTCAAAGACAGCTTATCTCGCTTATTCAAATTTTCCTTTGTAAATATTATGCGCGTTCGGAAAAAAATATTTTTACATACTAATTTTTTTAAGTTTATTGTCTTAATGTTATTTATGTTTTGTGGCTGTTTTCGCCCCTGCACTCATATCTTTAACTTTTACCCTCGTTTCAAATTAGCACCCACTAAAACATATTCTAAAAAAATCGTGATAAAATATTTGAAAACATTGTTAATTTTATGGATATCGAAAATAATTTGTTGATACCATCAAAATCGATTCTGGCTTTGACTTTATTCATAGTGGTTTTGTCGCCACTAACGATCCGGTACACAAATTCTTCTAATCTCACGAGAACACTCGTCACGGTGGCGTTTTTTAAGTTACGTAAGCGTTTTTGAAGGTGATCTTTACTGACCTTGGTCGTCTTAAGATAATGATGTAGGATATTTAAAATAGTTCATTCGTATACTTCGTTATTACTTCTTAAGCTGTACATCATCTGATGCATTTTTTATTGGTGGATGGTCGTCAATCTACTCTCGTTCTTATTAGATACCGTACCGGGGACAGAGTCCGCTTACAACGATAACATCACTTTAAAAGCAGTCTAAGCCAATTCTTCTTGCTGACTTGTCCCGAACAGTTTTTTCAGGTCAGTTACTTTAAAATGATCCAACCGGTTAGGTTAAAATTTGATATATGCATCGCAATAGTCAATAAATTGCTTAGGTTTTGCATATCTAATCATATCTCCTATATACACAAACCAATGCAAATATATATTAGGTACACCATATCCTGAGTGATCAGAAAACCGTAGGCCTTTTTCATGTCACCTCCATAAAGGGAAATCATAAAATCTACCGTGACTGGACCGGTGAAGCTGCTGGCATTGCGCCCGATACACTGCTTCCGTTGCCTGGAAGTAGGACATGTGGCGGAACAATGCAAATATAAAAATAGTTTTTGAGACGATTTTTACCATAAAGAATAATTCTTAAGATTTGATTCAATGCTTTGGATCGCCTCTTTTCCGGCAAACTCAAAAAAGGGCCAAAGAGATGCAAAATGCGCTCCTTGTTCTCAAAACCAAGCTTCTGCGGAAAATGACCATTGAATAAATCGCCACGCTGAGTGTTTTGCTGGCGTTACAGAGCTTAGCACAGTGTTGACACAAGATACCGAAAGAGTTTGGGGTTTTTCCAGGATAGCACAAAACAAGTGTAAGGTGCTGAATGACAGACTCTTTAAAACTGGTTTGTCTCTTATAAACGTTTGGTGTACCGGTATAGACTCCGAAGACATAAAATTTATTAGACTTGATCTAGCACGCCGAACACGAAATTAGTGACTGGTGTTGAGTCCCGTTCGAAGCTCACATTTGGTGTACGGTCAACAATGGTTTATGATTATCGGCCCTTCTCATTTCAAGGTGGCACCCCAGTGGCCAGGACCAAAAAGTCCTTGAGGAGGTGACAATCATAGAATTATCGATTTATCGCCCATCAAGGCTGATATCCTGGGGTATACGAAGTATCGGGGTCGTGACGTGTTGCCAGTATGCTTGATTTATTGAACGGTGCAGGGACCCACAAGAGAAGGCAGGTTTGCACGCCTTATTCCAAAGCCTGAAAATGGATATTTTTGTGTCAGTTGCCGCGGCTATTCTGTTATTATGTTTGCGTGGCTATTTATCATATCCAAAATAAGTTAGATTTATTTTGCCCTTTTTTGTCAGGTATATTTAATAACGAACGTTACTTACTTGTCAGCTTTGATTGAATACATTCGAGAATTGCACCTCTTTTAACGAAATTCGTTTTTAATATTGAGAATATACGTTATAATTGAGAAGAGTAATAATACATTGAGAGTGGAGCTATAAATTCTTTCCACTTGACCGGATAGAAAGAACTTAGAACTTTTCTCTATTACTTCCGAAAACTTCTACTCATAATAAAGACAAAACAAGTTGTAAAGTATTTTTGTATTTACTTTTAGCTAAATTATTACAGCAAAATGATTAACACATCTGTTGTTGAAGTTATACTTCTTTAGGCGCGTTATGAAAAAATTATGAGAGTGAGATTTTAAGATGCGCGCGCACCTGTGACACAAAATTAACAGTATGAAGCTGTCGTTTATATATATATATATATATATATATATATATATATATATATATATAATATTATTATATATATATAATATATAATAATATATTTATATATATATATAAATATATTATTATATAAACATATAAATTTTTTACTATGCCAAAGAAGTATAACTTCTCACGCGCGTACATAAGTACACGCACCCATTTTTTTCTTCGTTTTGAACTAAATGCAATTGTTATAGAAATTATAAATATATATAATTTCTATAACAATTTCATAAGGAATTTATTAAAGATTTATTAATGCTCCAGATAAAACATGTCTAAATGAAATAAAAGAAAATTTCTTAGCAATCTACATCAGATACACCACCCCATTTTGAAAAATGAGAGCAACTTTAAAAAGGGTTTTCATGGAAAAGCGCGTAAAGGTTCTTCATTAAGCGCCCGGAACGTTTTGATAAAAAGTTGTGAATTTTTAAATAACCTGGCTTTTCAAAAGACTTGAAAAGTATGAACATCATAAACTGTACATATGTAAAAGAAAGATCTAGACATGGATTACAAAACGGATCAGAAATCTAAATGAAACTCCTTTGGAAATATTAAATATAACAAAATTTATGGAATTCAATGCCCCCTCATTTTAAATCTCCCATATCTTTTAAGATATTGCTTTTATTAAAATATAGTGTATGTCATGTTTTATGCTTATAGAATGAAGATTTTTTAAATGCATTGACTTTTATGTGAACTTACATTGTATTACCTTAAATGAGCTTTAAACATGCCTAATTGCAATTAAAAAAAATAAAAATGTTTATTGCGCGTTATTTTTAACATCATATGCAAACATGATATATGCACTTGCGGGCTAGATTATAGATCTGTGTAAGAAATAAAAACATCTGCAACATACTTTATGTCTATCTTTAATGGTTTTGGCAGCGTTCGTAATTTATCGCAAGAGGTTGTGATTTTTGTGCCATAAGTTATTTTATTTCTCATATATCTATTAAACTATTTATCACAAAATAAAAAAAATGGGATCAATGGGAAACTTACATCTATAATTTAAAAAATAATGAACAAAATCGGCGCTATGGGCGGTGCAAAGAAGTAACTTATATATATTTACATACACATATATAGTGTCCGACCGAAATTTCGGTTTCGGTTTCGGTGGAATTTCGGCCAAAAATCAACTTTTGACGGCAGTTTCGGTTTCGGCCTCATTTGACCGAAACTTTTGCCGAAACCGAAACTTATTTCAGAATTTGATGAATTATCAAAATTAAAAAATTTCAAAATTGTCGCGATAGTCAAGTGTATCATTGCAACAAGCAAGCTCTGATCAGTCGACTTTAGTTCAGACATCCATTCAAAGTTACCTAAACAGATTGACGATTCTTCTATGAGGAGGGATCAAAAATGGTGGTGGTGAGAATATACATTCCTTTGTAGGAAAAAAAGTACTAAAGGGCGTAGCTCAAATATATGTAATGTTTATTAACTAAAAGTCTTCGATTCTTTTTTATTTTTTTCTGAATATAGTCATTTCTTTGCTTTTAGTCTAACCGACTTGTCGAAAATGGAGAAAAACAAAGTCCGGGCCGTTATTAGTTGCGATTTGGAGGCAATATCAGACAAGTCTGCTCTGCCGTATCCGATTGTCGCAAGGAGGGCTTCTTCAATTCGAGGAGGAAGAACGAGCACGGAAGACACACATCGTTGTGGCCTTTCATCGACGTCAGTCTCCCAAGACTCTGTGTTTAAGGTAATATAATAGTAATAGGGAGTCAAAGACTTTGTAGAAGAATAAAATTAATACAAATATAAACCAAATTATTAATCAGTAAGTCAATAATTAGTATTTAATGAAACAGTAACAATAAGTAATTTGTTTATAGATGTCTTAAACACATTTTGCTATAAGATTTCTATTTTTAAAAACTTATTACTTTATATATTTTTTTTAATATAAAAAACTATTCCGAAGTTAATATATGTAATAAATGATAATAAAAGGAATGAATAGCGAGTAAAATGCACCAAATATCAGTATTTTAAGAATTTCTATTACTGACCGCATGGGTTTCGGTTTCGGTTTTGGCCGAAACTGAAGCCACGGCCGAAGTTTCGGTTTCGGCCGGAAAACCCCTTTCGGTCGGACTCTAATACATATTAAGTCGCCTTATGTTATGTTTAAGTTTCAATTGAACATAATGAAATTAAAAATAAATTATTAAAAATTGTAAATGTCATTAAAATAACACAGTTCCTATCCAAAAAGTAGTGGCAAACTAACTTACTATTTTATTTAGTAAAATAGTGGAAAAATCTTTGAAAGATTTTACAGATTATGTGTCACAAAAAATGAAAAGACTTTACCCCTTTTATGTCGGAGAGTGGACAATATTTACGTTGAGCAACTTGTAGGCTATTGGTAAGAGAAAAGCCGATCGTTTGATATCCGTTCATGTAGAAGGGGATGATATTCTTTTCATGAAATTTCATCTTCACAAGTTATAATTTTAAATGTTTTTGTAACTAAAATCATTTCGCCTTGCCTATTTTAATTTCAAATATTAAAGTTTAAAGTCTGAATTTATGTACTAACAAAAAGTATAATGACCGACATCCATCTGAGTACAACTATTTTAAGATAACAATGCTGTTTGCATGTAACTGCACTTCGATTTCTGTCACCGTATTTTAAATCTCTAATACTTTTCATTTTATCAAAATGTGTATGGCATGTGGTCTGTACGAATATGTATGAAGATTTTTTTAATGCATTTGCTTTTTATCAACGTCTTTCATGATTTTACCTTTAATAAGCTTTAAATATGCAACATTATAATTTTTTTAAAATGTATCCAATCAAATGGTTTTTGTGGGTTATTGTATAAATATATTTGTGCTTGCGGACTTTGTTATAGACCAATTAAAGGCTGTGGTTCCTGACGCTTTTTTTTATTCCTTGAATATCAGTGAACTACTAATGATAAAAATACCAAAATATGGTTTGATAGACTACAGCTATCATCTACTGGTAAGAAAATAAACGTCAAAATCGGATCTTTCGGAAAAAGCTGACAACTTTACAAATAATTACATATGCTCCAAATTAAATTCCTTCTTATTATGGCAAATCCCTCGAATAGAATTGATTTATATAGAAACATAAGCCATTAAATATTATGGTATTTGTATAACATGCCAATAATAGGCGCTAAAAATAAAAACTGCAAATGAAATATGCAGAATTATGCTAGTGACATACCTTATTTAAAAGTAACAAATAAAAACTTTGATAACAAATCAATAGCCTGATAGAGACTGAAAAAAATAGCCCCACCCTGACCATGTAATCGAAAATCTGTTTTTTTATGGCACCCATTTCGGTGAAAATCATAACAGAATTATCCTCTTCATACACGGTTTATCCCGTTTATTCTAATTTTCTTTTTACATCAATGTCGTCGGGAATAAAATTATTTTATAGACATATTGTCTTAACGTAAAAATCTTTAAATTTTAAAAATTTGGTGTTCAGCAACTTCTTAAAAATACCTTTAAAAATTTATTTTAATTTTTTTTTAATTTAAAATTGTATGAAAGTTTGTTGTTTTCTTTTCTTCTAAACTATATAAAATACTTCTTATCATATAAAATACTTGTTCCCTCCGAGGAACTTGCACTGTGACCTGTCTTCATAAAGTCAAGGGAATAAAAAATTGGGGGTAGCAGGTATGAATATCTTTATAATATTGTGTTGCAAGTCCTTTGCCTTCCTTTAATATTTTACTTAGTAATAATAAAACCTTTAAATTATTTACCGGCTGGATTCGAACCCTTGATCGCAGGATGGTTAAAAGTTCGCGGTTACTGTCCAGCTCTTAATAAAATCTATTCTAGTCCTTTTTATGCTCTGAGAAATATCAAAGTTAACAAATTATGCGATTTCGAGACGTCAAGAAGTTACAAAAACTTTATTGTATTCAGAATAGTGAAGGGAGTAAATTTTTCAAAAATTCTGATAATATACATTATCATTTTTATCAGCAAAGCTCGCTCCAGTTAAAGGTAATTTGTTAAAAAATATAAGCGTACATTAAGCAAGGAGTGATCCATTATTCATAGCAAATTAACGGAAAAAGGATTTTGTGCGTAATATAATGTTACTTTCTACTGGCCTTTGCCTAAAATTAGTATGACTAAATTTTAACGGATACTGTTTTGAACTGTTACAGAACAGAATCCATGAAAAAATTATTTCGTTACTCAAAGCTTTATTTGCTTATTGAACAAATTTAAAAGCACATTTCGATGAAATCCCTTTTAACAATCAGTCATTTTAAAGGATCAGTGTGTTTGACCTAACGTGCTTAATAATTCCCTTGTTTGTAATTTATTTATATATCTTAGGGAGGTCCATTCATTTGTTTTTACATCAAGGCTTAAAGCAATATGTCAAAATAATTTGTTGTTACAGTGCAAACAGTTTTTTTTTGTTTTATTTAAGATTATTAATTGAGATATTTTATATATTGTTGCTGTAACTTCTAATACATTATTTATGTGTAAAAACACAATTGCAAGTTATATTTTTCATAACTTTTTATTCTACCAATTAATCTAATGACATTCACCCTCTCTTACCGTGAAACGTTACAACAAATAACATTTTAGCCAAACAAATTATCTGAAAACTTATTAATTCCATAAAACTGAAATTTACAGTTATTATATCTCAGAAGTTTTTAATAAATTAAGTTAAGAGCTCTGTCTAGATTAGCTGATTTTTTTTTTTCATGGGGAGATGCCTATGCATAACCATCGTCGCGGAGATATGACAGATTATGTCCAATTTTGACTACTAAAATAACCACTTAGTTTCTTCCTTGCGCCTGAAAGGAAGAATCACAGGAAAATTTAACTGCAACTCCTATATATTGTCAACAGATTCCCTCGAATCTATTTCCAAAAAGCCACTGAGTCATGGAGATCCATGCACCTGTACGAACAATACGGTTTTTAAAATTAACGTTTTAATGTTGTTGCCTATAGTAAAAAAACATTATTACTATTAATTGAGTTAGATTTATAATATTTCACAGAATTTCTAAGACAAAATACATAACAAATTGTTTGTAACTAAATAACCGTAAAATTTTCGGTGGAAAAGGTTAATACTACGTCAGAGATAATTGTTAATGAAAATTAATTTTATTCAGGACCTAAAATAGCTGGATTATTTAAAAGTAGAGGACTTTATGAAAACAATTTCTTAGTAAAGAATCCTTCCAGTGCTGTTTTATGCAACCTTTTAATGGACGTTTTGAATTATTTTAACAGAGAGATGTTTAACGCAGATTTTAAATAATAAGACATTATAATGAGTTTATTTTCTTTAATGGCAATATATGTTTTTAACTTTTATTTTATCAAACATCAGCAGCAGCAAGAGAAAATGAAACATGTTAACTAGGTTAACATTAACAAAAAGTGCGGTGAGTGAATTTTTGTAAACGTTTTTAATAATCAAGTATTTTTAGATATGTGGATTAAAGTTTATTTTAAGCACATAACTATTTATTTTATTCACGAGATCGACGAGACGAGAAAGCTATTGTGAATTGAAGCAAATAAAATTATTTGCTGCTTGTCTATTATATCTTAAAAATATCAATAACATATATAATGGGTCAATAAAATTTTAAAATAATCAAAAAAAAATATTTATAATTTAAGAGCTTAAAGCAAACATCAAAATTTTGCTGATTCCCTAACCATTCAGATAATACTTTTTAAAGCGCCGGAAATCCTTTTTTAATTGACGCCCATTTTGAAAGAAAACCTAACAGAATTATTATCCTCTTCAAACGCAATTTATCACGTTTATTCAATTTTCCTTTTTATATGTATTTTATGTGTTACGTAACAAACACTACAATGTTACGGAATTTATTGCGTTTAATTATTTGACATTTATTTAAAGATCATACCCATTCAAGAAATTCTAAAAACGCGACCAAACTTGCGGCATTGTACTATTTATTTTGTTTAGTTTTCGCGGAAGTGACATAAACTATTAATTATGTTTTGATACAGTTATATGTTGTAAGTATTATTATTACTTAGTTTTATTAGATTATCTTTAATTCTCGTTTATAGGTTAAGGTCCTATAACCATTAGAAGGGTACCCAGAGGCACTTGATAATTTTCATCAATTTGTGAGCTTAGGCACCTACAGCTTACTAGCAATGGTATTGTGTTTTAATAGTGTTTTGGTGTCCAGTCCTTGTTACCGTAAGTACCGGTAGAGGACAGAACTTCAAGTACAATTTCTTTTAATTTTCGTTCAAGAATCAGTTTTGGACTCAAAATTGAAGAGAATTGAATAAATAACGAAACTGTTAGTGGAATTTTGACTTTGGTGCTTCCCTCCTATTGCTCCGATTTTGATCATTCTTTTTAAATTTAGCCGTCATTTGGTTCCATTTCTTTTTATAATTTTGTAAAGAGTAGTATAATAGAATGTTAGGAAATTAAGAAATTATAAGCGTCAAAAATCCCAATTTCGTGCTATGAAATAGCAAACGCCGCCTTAACCTTAAGATATAAGTATAAACTATATTTACATGATTGTAATGCTTGAATTGACCTAGAATGAGGTCCACGACAGCATATATCTATGTTCTAAGAATTACCAACAATGGCAACATTTTTTAAAATGTACATTAAACTTGTCATTAACGACATTTTATATTATTGAATATCTTAAAATATATCAGAGATTTAAAATGCGGTGGCAGAGATCGTGAGTTTTTTGCAGGGGGCGCGTTGTTACTTGTGTATATTGCGTAAATTATACTCTGTTTGAAGTCGGTCATATTTAGTTGTTAAAATGATTACTTAGACGAAAACTTTAATATCAATCAATCACTATTAGCCTGTATCAGTCCACCGCTGGACTTAGGCCTTCCCTAATACACCGCTTCCGATCTTCGGCTATTCTCATAATTAGCTTTAATATAGCTCAGAATATTAGATAATATTACTAAATAAATTAAATTAATACTATATATATACTATATAAATAATTATATTGTAAATAAATTAATAATTTAAATCTGTTGACTTGTTGAATAAGATTAGTAACTAAATGTAGAAAACTTATCACCACTATAAAATGTATAAAATCTTTTAAGTCACCGGATTAAATTACATAATTAAATACTTAATGATTGATTAATAATTATAAACTGAGAAGCAATAGTATACACTTAACTCAAACTAACTATAGTGTTACACGTTATTATAGACTTGGAGTTAGAGATACTAATTTTTACATAGATATTGCTAACGCAAACAATTAACATGCCAAAATATTTACTATTAAAAACTAGATGTACGTATATCGTCTAATATTTGTTACACAAAAGTGTATATGTATCATGTAAAGATCATTTCCCAACCTCCATCTACGGCGAAACGCAGATTTATCTCTCGTCGTATGTAAATAAAAATATCGTGAACGATTTACAGGAAATACAGTTTCCTTTTTTGTCATTCCCAAACTATAAATTATTCGATAAGACCATGTTTTGCCCTCTTACGGAAGTGTTGTTTCAAATCTGCCCAAATTATTCATAATACGTATATTAGCAGAGTAATAGCAACGTTGCATAGGTAATAGTAATTGTACTAAATTTATGATTTTAATACATGTTATGTATTTACTTTTACCTATGCACCACTGAAATATTAATGCAACGTTGTCATAACTTTGTTGGTACACACACTATTTATATCGCATGAACCATTTAAACTCTGACTAGCAAGTCTGCTGACAAAAGGCAGGCATTGAAAAGATAAAAAAAGCTTGTAATGATTTGTCAACGGAGACATGACAAAATATAAAAACCTCATGAAGTATGTAGTTTTAAATTCGTTGTTAAGGTAGTAAGTAAATTTCTATTATATAAAAAATTTATTATATTTGTTTAAATTACATTGTAAAAGATGACAAAAAAAATGTCCCGCTACGTTTCTTTCGCCGATTCTTCTTAGATAAGAGTCGTCCTTTTCCGAACCGGTGTTACATTTTTGACATTCAATAAATGAGTGTATCGCTCCTACGTTGAATAAAAGTATTTGAATTTGAATTCATCATAACAAGTCGTTCATATTTTTTTATTAAAAGGGTTTAACTGTGTATTAATTTTATAAGAATTGAAATATCATTTGGTGATTAATTTTTTTAAACGTTTATATTTAATGATACCAAATTGCCCCTGTGGCCTAATGGATAAGGCATCGGCCTCCTAAGCCGGGGATTGTGAGTTCGAGTCCCATCAGGGGTAAATTACATTTTCTTTTAATTTGTTTTACCATATCATAAACTCGTTATTTATAACGTTTTTGCGAAATAAAACACTTATTGATATTTAGATTAAATTATATATAAATGTCTGTGTAGTGACAGTTATTCTACTTTTGTTTTATGATATTCCTGTGTTGCTATTTATTAAGAAAATTGCCAGACTGAAGACGTAATGGACATGACACATAGCACCCAGAACTAATGGCCGGTGGGGCAGAAAGGTTCTGGAGTAGCGACCATGACATAGCGTGGGAAGATCTCCAACAAGGTGAAGCGACGATTTAGTGAAGGTCGCGGGTAAATCGTTGGAAGAGGGCGGCGCTGAACCGATCGTTGCGGAAATCTTTGGGGGAGGCCTTTGTCCACCAGTGGACGTCTTTTGGCTGAAATTATGATGATGATTTAGTGTGAAGTTGCGCTCGTTCCGTTGCATTTTGCGGCTGTGTGAGATGGGGACTCGAGACCGGGCTGCCTCGGCGACATGCTCCAATTATGTCGCAGAACACAGTGAAAACGTGCCTGTATAAATTCGTACCTTTCTCAGGCTGTAAGAAAAAACGAGGTGCTGGTTTTAGTTAGCTGATACTTAACATGACCACGTTTTTCTGTTTTAATCAGGGGTGTATAAACACCATTCCTTAAAGGTAAGTGTTTGTTTTTTTTTGCAAACAAAGGCAGACGGGCAGTCGCATGGATATCGGCAATCACCAATGAGCTGACTACGTGCTACGGTGCCCTTCAAATCAGAACACAGTAGTTTTATAAATACTACTGCTTTGCGGCAGAAATAATCAACGCGGTGGTACCACGCATGACACCTCTCCGTAATAGGGACCTTTGATAGTAGTGGCATGTGATAATTTTAGAAACCATTATAGATAATGTAAAATCGTCGCACCCTAATAATAACTTCCTTAACGGTCTTCCCTTATTTTATTTTCACTCTTGTATTTGTCCGGAAAAGTTAATTATTTTTTTAGAATCGTTTGACAATGATTTAGAAGATATTTAACACTTTCTGTTCTTATTATATTATATTCGAACTTTCGTAGTAATATTTTGTTTCGACAAATTGATTTTATTATTCTACTAACCAGTACCCTGAAGGCTCGTCACATTAAATAATAAAAATACAACAGACGAATAAAACAATAAATTGCAAGTAAGATCTTTGTATTTTATTTAGCAGATCAATTTATTTGTATTTTAAACAGTGCTTCTATGGAAATTCATATTCACGAAGGGTGTACAATTTCCAAAGTAAAGTTTGTACAGTTACAAAAGTGTGTTTTAACCCTAAGTAAAAACGTAAGTAAACTCCTTTTACTTACGTTTTTACTTGGAAAATTTCTATTTAAAATTTATTGAATATTACAAATTAGCAATCTGTTCGAAATAAATAAATAAAGAAAAAAAAAATTAAAAATTTTTCGTTGCTTCTTTACATCGATCGATAAATATTACGTTACATTAAATAAGCTTTTTAATTCATACTAATATTATAAATGCGAAAGTAACTGTCTGTCTAACTGTCCGTCTTTACTGTCTAAATCACTGAATGGTTTTAGTAGAAATTTGGCACATACTGAGAACAGATTTCGAGAAAGACCTGAAATAGGAGATGAAAGTTTAAATGGAAATCAGTCATGGTCGAAGTAAAAGCATTAGGGGAGGCCTATGCCCAACAGTGGGCTGACACAAGCTAATAATGATGATGATGAAGTATTAAATTCGTTCAGAATTTGCAAACATAATTAGACCTTTAGCACAAAACTACTGTTTAGGCAATTTTGACTCGAAATAGATATAAACATCCATTGTATAAAGTAGCAGCGTACACGTTCTTATTGATGATTTATCACCGAGAAGTCAATTACTAATTCGAATAATAAATACTCTATTCGTGCAATGCCTTTACTTGTTATGGATTATTTTGTTTATATGTAAGAGTCTACGTTGGCTAAACTATATCGTCGCCGTCGTTTCAGCCTGTCAGAGCCCACTGCTGAGAATAGGCCTCACCTATAAATCATCAAGTGGCACGATCTTATGTTACCAGCATCTACCAACCTGCACATTTCCGCAGGTCGTTATTTCATCATGAGGGGGAGTCATCTGACACCGCGGTAGCCAGTACGACGCTGCCACCCGAGAACCTTTCCTCCCTGATGGTTATCGATTCTACGGGCTACGTGGCCAGCCCATTGCCACTTCAACTTGCTGATTCTGAATTTATAATATTTAAACTCATAATTCTCACATCAGGATGTGATTAATGTATTATTACAAATGTGGCAAAGCCTAATATACCCTATTTCACCGAATTTATACTGTCTTAAATATATGTAATGATAATTTAAATATGTATATTCCTTACATATTTAAATATTCAATGCAACGTAAATTTTGTACAAGGTTACATTTTGGATCAAACCAAAAGTCGTTTCAAGTGCGGTATAATTATTTGCTTTGTTTTTATTTTTTTTTTTGACATCGAGATTTGTGTTTGCGTATTTATGCCGAAACAAACATTCCATTTTTTCAGCATCCATAATTTCATGTTCTTAATCAATAATTAATATTACATGTTAAACTACATACATTAATATTTGTTCTTAATTTATCCTCTAGTCGTAGTTTTCATAAGCTGCAATGCATCTTTTAAAGCATTGCATTTCATAAAATGCAAATATCTAGTATTAAATTGAATTTAATAATGATTGTTTTTAACAGTTACAATTTTAAATAATTATTGTAATAATTATTTCTATTGTTTACGCAAATATTATACATTATTAAATAAAAATGACTTTACGGATTTTATCACGTTTATTTTACATTTTTAAATTCACGACAATAATACCTTTATGTCCCAAGCCACCAAAATTGTATGGGTTGCCTAAAATACACAAATCTAATGCTCCATTGCGCCCTATTGTTGCCAAATTGACTCACCTACTTATAAATGGGCTCAACATTTAGTAAAATCCTCTAACCACTCAGAGGACAAACAAGCGCATTTACAAAGATTCTTACCACTTCGTTAGCGAGGTAAACATCTATATCTTGCTGACAATGAAACTATGGTTAGTTTTGATGTTCAATCTTTGTTTCCATCTTTATTAATAGAAGATTGCATCAATATTGTAACAAGAAAGTAAGAGGAAAATAACATCCCAATAGAATATGCATTTTACTAAAACATTGCTTAACATCTGGCTATTTATTGTGGAAAGATGAATTCTCATGCAGATGGATGGTGTAGCGATGGGTTGCCCAGTGTCTCCTATTGTTTTAGACATTTTTAAGGACGACTTTGAGGAGAAGGCCCTACTCACTGCTCCCATTCATCCAAGATATTATAAGCGCTATGTGGATGATACATTTACCTTTTACCATATAATAAAGTAAATGCTTTTTAAACCATTTACTTTATTATATGGTAATAATTAATAATACAGTTTACTATGAAGTTAGAAAACAATAATTGTGTAACGTTTCTTGATGTTTTAATTATTCGCAATCCCGATAACACCTTGAGCCATACTGTGTATAGGAAACCAAGCCATAAAAATAAATATTTAATCGGTAATTCACACCACCATCCATCCCAGCGGCACCTGGCGGCTGAGCTACACCATGTTAAGCAAGTGCTGCGAGACAACAAGCTTGCTGCGCCACGGCTGCGTCACAGTGACCGAGAGAAGGCAGCCACAGTGGAGCGAGTACCTACCTGTGGTTCTAGCTTTTGTGAGAGGCGTAACTGACAAGATTGGCTACATTTTGAGGCGGGCTACAATCAAAACTTATTTCAAGCCGCTGAAGAAGATTGGTCAATTTCTACCACCTGTCAAGTGCAATATTCCTCTACAAGATCCAGGAGTGTACAAGATAGTTTATGACTGCGGCCTCTCTTTTATTGGACAAACAAAGCGAGCAATAAAAACCCGCGTGAAGGAACATATAGCTGACATCAAACATAAAAGACCCAACAAGTCGGCAGTGTGTGACCATACTTTAAATCACCCAAACCATTACATCAGATTTGATCGGACACAAATCCTCGCTAAAGAACACCGATATCTACCAAGGATGATCCGTAAGATTAGAAAACATCCAAATTTCAATAGAGAAGGTGTTTGGGTTCTACCACCTGCTTGGGACCCCATAATTAATAAATTAAAATTTAAACCCAAGCATAATACCACTGCTGGCTCTAATAACAAAACCAGTTTATTTTGCATAGGTCGGAGTACAGGCTAAAATTAAATAATTACAATTAAAATCTGGAAAGCCACATGACATCTCAGTCTACCCCGTGACCACGGCCGCTGGAAAGTGTTCGAAACGTCGGAAATTTAAAAATTTAAAATAAACTCGATAAAATCCGTAAAGTCATTTTATTTAATAATTATTGTAGTTTTTAGGAAAATTGCGCTACAAGAAAAATAATTTAAAGAAAAATTTAATTTTTTTAATCTCTTTCTTATATTTTTCCGTTTAAATTAATTTATTAATATATGATTTAACCAACTATCTTATTGCTTTTATTAGATTTTTGAAATTTTAGTCCCATTTAAAGGTAGTCCTGTTATCCATACTAAATCTGTGTCGCCTATCTGTTTGTTATACATACCAAAATACAAATCTTCCTCTTTTATTATATCAGAACAGAAATAAGCCGTATTGTAATATAGACGTTATGGTAAGGCTCTCTGATAAATCATTTTATTGACACAAACAAAACTTAACTTATAACCTGTAGCGACTTAATAATATTTAAAAAAAACAGAAAATCTACTCATTAATGAGAGAAATTTACATCAATTACGATAAACGCAAAACAGAATCATCCTTTCCAAACACATTTTATCACTTTTGTTCCAACTGTCCGCCCAATTTTAAATAACATAAAATTTTAAAACATTGTGATTCGGTATAAAAAGCATTAAAATAGTTATAAATCTTTCGTTAGATGATATAGAAATCGGATCTTCGTTTGAGTATGTCTTTATGACGTACATAATTTAAAATTAAAACGAAATGGGTGAATTATTACGATGGTAAAACAAAGGCAACTCTAATTTATATTTAAGGAAAATTTTAAGTATGGGATTTTTTTCAGTTGTTTATAACAAAATATTACAATTGATGCAATGTATCTAAAGAATCACCATATTAGATAGCGCCAACGCTTTAAGAAGTGGTAGTAAAGTTAAGATAGAGCTCTTATAGTTATTTAATTTACCTTAGAAAGCGTCCAATCAAGCTGAGGCGCTGCCACCAGGGCAGCCCCGATTCAGCATGCTAATAGGAACCAGGAAGTGATGGTCCAAGCCGAGGCTCCCCATTTGCCCCTGGCCTTTGTGCAGTGCAAGTCACTCAGTGCCCTCCTCTTGGTTAGTAAATTTATTAAGATAAACGAGTTTTAAAAAGTATGCCAATAAAAAGTTATTTTCTAAATTTAAGAAGAAGTCGTAATTAAAATACCTGCACCCTAATGGATACATTCTTAAGGCCTTCCTAATGCTATTAAACAATTTTAGAAATCTCAAAGAGTTCCAAAAGTAAAAATGAAGACAACAACTGAACGTCTCTTATACCAAAAAAACATTGAAATAGCTTACATGACCCCGACAACATCCACGATATCTTTTACGGACGAGTCGATGCAAAACACCACTAAACACACTAACACTTTCATAGACGCACAACACTTATCACACACGAGGAGAGTTCCGTTCCGGGTAGCGGCGTACAAGATTTCCCCGTTCTATATTTCAGACCCCGTTCTATGTGCCGAAATCGTGTATTCGGACAGACATCACGTCAATATCGATACTTCTTTTTTCTAAATACCTGCTTTAGAAATAATATTCTTACTTAATAATTTCGGTAAAATTATTCACCGAAAAGTTAAAAGTTGTATCTTTCAAGCTTTATCGCATAATTATTCGATGAAAATCATCATTAAAAGCTTAACATTTTTGGGTACACAAGTACCATTCGTCATAAAATACAATCTATAACATCGTATTACTGAATATTAACAGGTTTATTATAATTTGAATTAGACTCGTGATCAATAAAATTCAAAATAGTATAAATGCCATATATCCTTTTTGTTCGCCTAGAGAGATTCGCTTATATAAATCTTGCTCCATCCGAAAACGACAACCAAGTTAACTGTTCAAAAGAAAACATTTAAAATACATTTGTATTTTTATTGTTAACAGCAGAATTCTCAGAACTTTTCGTTACTTTGTTGAAAAGTAGGTACAGAAATTTGGCTTTTGTGAGGAATTGCGTGTTATATTCTTTTTTGTGTAACGAGTGAATGATATTAAAGCATGTTAATGTAACTTTATTATAATTAGATTTTTTATTTACTAAATACATTTTACAGTCTATAGAGTTTCTAAAATGTATTTGCTTGCGTATCATAAAATACTATTAATTTTAATATGTTTATGTTTTACTAGCTGTTATCCGCGACGTTGTCCGCGTGGAATTGCAGAAATGTCCAGAGGTGTATCAAAATTAACTGTATCGTCATCAT
Source organism: Lamproptera curius (assembly GCA_029286875.1). Classification (NCBI taxonomy): domain Eukaryota; kingdom Metazoa; phylum Arthropoda; class Insecta; order Lepidoptera; family Papilionidae; genus Lamproptera; species Lamproptera curius. The sequence continues at coordinate 253,368 of JAGSMT010000050.1, read as the reverse complement.
CATCAGCCTCTCTTAGTCCAATGCTAGACATAGGTCTCCCCTAATAAAATTCCTGCCCATTAGGGGTTTTGGACCCTAATCCACCACGCTGCCTAATGCGGGTAAAATATAAAAAAATATACTGTATTGTATAATATTATAAATGAGGTGTTTTATTTGTTAGTGTCTATCATTACACACAAATTTTATAGTATTAACTGCAACGATAATGCATTTACACATTGGAAATCAATGTGTAAATTTGTGTGAATCCCAACTTAAGCTTATGTTTGAATGTGAACGGTTCAGATTCAAGCTACAAAATTGCTTTAAAAATACATACTAAAACATAATAATAAATCACTCATAGATTTAGATTGCCTAGTACACTACATTTCATCGTATTTTAATCGTTAACTGTTAAATCTCTCATGAACTTCAGAAACATGATAAAATATGTCTTTATAATACATTTGATCTCTACTTTATTTTAAGGACACCTGAGTGTAAACCATGATTTTGAACTGTGCTTTTCAACTTACGACCGAAAGTTTCTCATATTTATGCATCGTAAACAGCTTTTATTAGGTGAAACAATCGCCTTTTGCCAATTGCAATTAATTAGTTAAGATTCGCGAAACTAAGTATTGAATGGTTTAAGTAGAAATTAATGGCGCTATTGTAACTCAGGCATCGGGAATAAAAACACAGCACGTCAATATAAAATTCTCTACGAAGTGATTATAGCAATAAAATAAAAAAAAAATAACGCAAGTAATAATTATAATAATCAGTTAATTTTTTTGCTTTGACGAATACTATATATGAAAAATAATGTAGTTTCACGGATTATAACACGTCTGTCTGTCTGATCATTGGAAGGTTTTGAGAAGTCGGGTATAATTTAAAATAATTGTAAATAAATTAAACGATAAAATTTGTACACCTATATCACCGATTGTGTATTATGTACCCAATTTGTTTAGCGAATCTAACAGGCCTACACTAACAAGTTACAACTTGTAGACGTTGTTAACTATAATGCAAACAGAAAAGTTACAAATAAATATATGTAGATCAATACAGTTTTCTATAATGTACATTTACATTGGACGAGAATACCTCAATTTACATAAGGTATTAAACGGCAAAAAAATGTGTGTTCCCAGTTTGGTAATTGTATTGTAATCGTTAAAAGTTTCTAGCGTCAGAACCGATAATTTAGTTATGTTTGATGATTTGAGTTATAGCTTATAATAAAAAAATGTACTGTCTATGAATAGCAATATACAGTTTGGCTATTAAAGGCATGGAATTTACTTAAACTCAGTCAAACTGAACTGGCATAAAGAGAACTTCGGGAACTTTTACTGATGACATGTTCCAAGAAATTGCTAGGGGATATAACATGGCTGCGGACCCCCAATAGGAACACGTTTACTCCTGGTGTCATTAACTACAAGGCATAACGTTGGTTCATTTGGAAGTAGTAGCCTGCCTTGGCTTTGCAAGGGTGCAATGCTGATGCAATTCAAATCTGAAATACACCTAAATTTGATATAAATATTAAAACTGTAATGTTCTCGGAAATATTATTAATATGCTATATTAATATACTATATAATAAAAGGACAATCTAATTAAATAATGAAATTAATTGAATAAAAATTAATGCCATATTGCGAAAAATCATTCAAATTCAAATTCAATTTCAAATATCTTTATTCAATTTAAAAGTGTAACACAAATGCTTATTAACTGTCAAGGACGCTACCGCCACTTCGGAATAGGACACCTCTGACCTGAAAACAACCGGCGAAAGCGGGCTTATTTTGTCATCTTTTAAAATAATTAAACATACATATAAATTTTATATCAGCTATATACAGTTCTATCATACGTATATTAAATTTTTAGAGAGCATTCCATTACCCAGGTTATGCTATCATTTATAAATACATTTATGTTAAAATAACGTTTAACACATGAACATTTTATTTATTACTTTTGCTCCATTTTGTAATAAAGCTCTTATTTTTCATGAAATTAAATAGAAAAGTAGTGCAATTGCTTTAAAATTCTCTTTCTCATTGTTATAAAAGTCAAACAACGTCAGTCCGTCTTTTATATGAAAACATTTTTTATTTACTTTAATAAAATTAATAAAGCTATATGTATATATAGCTGCAATATTATTGATTTAAATGTGTCTTTATCGCGAATTTCTCTGACAAATCAATGGTCGAAGACAAACATAACGCTGATGGCTTCAGCTTCGGCTAGTCAACCCAATAATATTTTTCAAAGTACCCGACAATCCGCTTTTAGATGACGGCTATTTACATCAATTTCGGTGGAAACATAAACTGAATTATCCTCTTTAAACACAATTTATCTCGTTTATCTAATTTTCCTGTTCATAATAAAAAATCGTTTTTATTTCTCATAACAATTAAGCATTTGTCAGGTAGGTATAAAATAATATCGACGACAGAAGTCATATTAATAAAAATGCACTGAAAAGAAAAAAAACATAATTTTGCAATATTAAATTATTAATATTACTTAATTAGGTTAATTTTAATGACTATAACAGTCATCAGTTTTAATGATTCAGGCTATTTTAATACACGGCAAATAAGTTTTAAGCGTAGATTACTACATGCTTTTAATTGTTCAAGTTTGAAGACGGTTATTCCCCCTTTAAAGTAAATGTAGTTAATTTCTTAATACTCAATGAACCGAGATCCTTTACATAAAACATTCATTCCTTAATACTTACTTCCATAAGACCCTTCCTAATTTTATTGAGGCCAGGTAATTTGTAAGTTGTAAGTTTAAATTTTGTTGCAATTGTTCAACAGGAAGTTTAACTTTACTCAAGCTTTGTACCTTCTATGCTAACGTATTTTCAATATATTCCTTATATTTAATAAGATCATTAAGCTAGCCTAACACAGCTCACTAAATATTTTAGAATAAAACTGATCAATGCATTAAAAAAATTAAGATAATTCATTCAATATTATCATCAGTAGCCTCTATCCGTCCACTACGTAGGATGGACGTAGGCCTTTTTTAATTAACAAGACGGTGGATCCCTTGCTACTCGCTGACAACTTGAATCGGCAAGGTGATCGGCATCCGACCTGGTCGTGCCACACGTTGATCAACACTCCGTCTGCCAAACGCGGCCTCCACTCCATAACCTTATAGGCCCATCGGCCTTCCCTTGATCTTCTGACTATATGACCGGCCCACTGCCACTTCAACCAGCTAAACCTTTGCACTATGTCAGTGACTTTAGTTCTTTGACGGAATAATTCGTTAGAAATTTTATCCGACAAAGAACTTCCGAGCATGGCGCGCTCTATGGCCCGTTGAGCTACGGCAAGCTTGTTTCGGTCCCGTATTCGCATTGTACGCATCTTCAAACGCTGCGGTATCGACAATAATGGTTTAGCTTCCTTAATGTTGCGCAACTTAACTAGATAGTCTTAGCGGCTTCGGAAACATCATCAGCCTGTGATAGTCCAATGCTGAATATAGGCCTCCCCTAATACACCCCTGTCTGTTAAGGGGTTTTGGACCTTATCCCACCACGCTGGTCCAATGCGGGTTGATGGGTGATTCGACTTTTTTACGTGACTATCACCATATATTATTTAAAATTTTCTACTTAGGCACTGTATGTACAATGGTCTACTTTACTTAAAATATTTATCTGTGTTAAAGATATTTGTGTTAATTAATTAATACATTTCGGTAAATAACATTTTAATTATTATTGTCACTTCGTAACTAATTTGTAACGGAATAAATGTTTATTATATAATTATATTAGCCTAACTATAAATATAACTACTTTATTATGTGCAACGCTAATACGTATACATACACAACATACATACGAGAAACATAAACATATAAGGAATTCATTACCAGTAATTCGCGGTCATCGTAACAGTTGCTCGTTCTCACCCAAGTAAAATGAATTCCAAAAATGGGGTTAAACTGCTAATATCACTCAATAAAAATTTTAGAGAATTTTATAAATACCATTATATGTTAATGATAAGCCACCTAGAAGAAGATATAATAAAAACCTAGCATATGCGTAAGTACAAGTGTTATTTCGGCTTTTTACTGTCATATTTTTATGTAGCAGATATCCTATTTTATCGGAAATCAGTAATGAAATGTTTTTAACCTTTTATTTATTGTCCTACATCTACAACGAAAAAGCAGCAGAGTCATTATTTAAATGAAATAATAATACGATACACACAACTTAATCTAGAATAGAAATGCAAAAATTATAAATGCATGTAAGGTAATATGGTTGACTTTTTTGAGATGTGCAAATTGAAGCTGGAAGCACAAGGCTAAGAAAAATTACATTTATCTTCAGAAAACTTAGAAGAGTCGCAGATGCTGCAACAATTAACACTGTCTATACAGCACTATGCAAATCCATTCTGCAATAAAGTATATTAACGTGGGGTGCTGCTAATAAGACCAGGTTACTAAAAGTGGAAAGAGCTCAAAGGTGTTTACTTAAAGCTACGTATAACAAACCTTTTAGGTACTCTACCGATCAAATTTACAAAGAAATTGGTGTACTTAGTGTAAGAAAACTCTTCGTCTTTTGTACGGTTCTAAAATTTCACAAAACGGAGCTTAAAAGCTACACACCTTCTAGACTTTGTAAATGGAACCGTCCTTGCACCCAGACCATCTTTGCCCACAGATTTTACTATTGTAGAGGACCGTTTATTTACTCAAAAGGGACTCCCACCTTAATATAGTTGTTAATACAATATTCGAATGCAAGCGTAAATTAAGTAACTGATTAACACAACTAAATTTTTCGGATACTGAAAAATTATTAAACACAGGACGCTGACACAGCATACACTCACGACACGCAAATAAATTTATTTTACTAAACAGAGACAACCACTTACACACACTTATAATATTTATAATATAATACCTCTAAAACGCATATTTCTCAGAGACCTTGGTAAATTAAGAATAATATTTGATAACACACACTATTAAGTGCCCGTGGTGTAACATTACTTTTTATTTTATATTCATTTATTGGCATTTTTAATTCACCTTTTAATATGTTCACTTGATTTTTATATTTTTATACGTTTTTAAAATTTTCGCACTGTAATTGCACTGTAACTGTAATTGTGTGTAATTTTTTTTTCTTTATTATTCCCATGTGAGGAAACTAGTCCCCTCTAGCACAGGGAATGCTATTGAAGGGCTAGTGTACTTCAAATCTTTATTGTTCATGTATTACATGTACAATTTAGAGATAAGATTTGTGTTAATACTGTGCTGAACTCGAAATAAAGTTATTATTATTATAATTAACATTTCTCTGAATTTTGTTATATCCAAACTCAACTCGTCTTATTCCATTTTCAATGACGGCTATGTGTGCAGTCAAAGTGTGAATTGGCACGATTCTTTGTCATTATCAGCAATTGGGGCAGGCCGCAATTTGGCCACTTTGACTTCGATGTGTGAGGCTATGTTCTTTCAATGATTAGGTAATGTTTACAATGTATCTTGCTATGTCAAATTTGTATCAGCATTTCAAGGCTCGTTTCATATTGTAAAAGTTTAAATGCCTAGATTACTAATTTGTCCGTAGATTAAAGTAAAGCCACCGTACTGGGAGCGGTAATATAATTTAACAAAATAATTCAGACAATCTTGAAATAAGATGTACTTAATTTTTTGATCGAGTTCTCAAAGGAAGGATTACACAATTCGGAGTAAATATTTTTTTATCCGCTACAAATCTTTACTTCTCGTATACCCAGTAAATAATCTGGCTTCAGTGCCCTTTAAACCAGAGGGCAATACAGTTTATATATTACTGATTTGCAATGAAAATAGGCACCGCGGTGGTACTTTCCTAGATGCCCTTTTGAAAAGGTGTCCTGCCACCTTCTTACACTTTGAAACATCCAACCAACGAAACTCTTGTATTGAAAATCTTTCCCAGGCTCACTTACAAAAGATTCATTGATATTCTCCAGGTGTATTGCCAGTATATATTATTTGAATCCACAAGTTTTAAGTTCTATATAAAAATTCAATAGGTAAAAATTATTTATACTCCCTTAAGTTAGTACAAAGAGTTAAGGTTGCGCGGGCGCGTGGTCACTCAAGTTTCGTCCGCTTATTTTGATTGGACCAAGTAGCTCGAGTGACTGCGATATGGTAGATCCTATTTAAGGACCAGAAACTAGGATGCGATTTTAAGGACCATATGCGTAATCCGGCTCGGACAACGTGGTTATGAAACCGGATTGGATATGCGATGAAAGGAAGGATAAACACCTCGTCTGATGGCAGCACAGCTGCTGGCGTCTTCGGTGATGCAATTGGGGTTCGCGGTAAACTTAAAACTATTAGAACGGAGCGTTGGCCATTCACGTGACAAGTCTTTAAAAAATGATGCGCTGCGTAGGAACTCCCGAAGGCAATTGTCCGACTAAGGCGGCGCTAGCTGCCGTCCGCATCACAAACTATTTTCCTTTTACCCTCCTTTCTTCACGAGATGAGGAAAAATTAAAAGGGAAAGGGACGGCAGGCAAAAGGAGCGGTATATTAAGAAAGAGAAGGAAGATTATTGCGTAACCAATTTGCGGCTGTGTAAGGTGACATAGAAATACGCGCGAACAAGTTATGTTTCGATAAATTTTGCTCTATTCATGTAAACGAGAATATTAAAATACATTTGTGTTTTATTGTTAACAACAGAGTTCGCGTAACTCTGGGTTGCTTTGTTTAAAAGTTTATGTCAGGTATGGAGTGTTATAGTAACCTTATTGGAAAAGCGAGTACATAAATTGTAACTTATTTTAGATATAAATAAACTGCGATGTTGGTAACTAGCTATTGGCTAAGGGCACTGTCTCTACAATTTGATAGAAAAGGAAACTTATCAAAGTATTAGGTTTTCTTATAATTTGAAACAAAAAACCTTCTCTAAGTCTAAGTTAATGCTGTAAAACCATTTTTTTAGGTTGTAATAATTGTTTTGTATTGTTTATTTATAACATTAATAATGTTATAATACATTTTGTCATACAAAGTTAGGGATTATTTCAAAAAAGTTTTAATTGTTAGTTTGTGGCTTTTTATGATTAGTTACAGGCATGTAAACTTAAGAACTATATTAACAAATAATTAAATTAACTTAAGAATAACTTATTTTCAATAAATGCTAAGGAAAGTCAAAGTTTAAAAAACCTTACATAATCTGTTTAAAATAAGTTTTCCTTTGTGACGTCATTATTCTATAGACCCTTTTAAAATTAAAATCGGAAGTTTATAGTAGGTTTGATTACTACTTCTTCTTTTTAAAAGAGATTTAAGAGTTGTCTCTGCACACCGTATGAAATTTGATGACTTGGAATATTTTACTTTTGTAGTTTATATTTATAACTATACAAAACTATTGATTTTATTATCGTAACTCACAATCAAAATGAATTACTTTTGGTGCAAATCATATAAAAAATATTATAACTTCTCTAACTGGTATCAGTTGGGTTCAGAGGCTTTAAGAAAATTCAGAAAGATAATAAGATTTAAGAATATGCGTCTGATAAATGCTTATGCAATTGAAATTATTATTTTATTGCAGGTTACTAAAAGCAATCGATCCTAAAGGTGAATAAGCCGGCAAGAAAGGAGTTACACACTAAAGCGTATTTACGAAATAGAGTAAAGAAAAGAAGTTTGTTTTCCTATCCTCCCACAGTTCGATGTAGCAGTTAAACTGAATATCCAATAAGACACCAAATGCAGGATTTATGTTACACGTTCGCAGTCGAACAATTAGCCCGTATTGATCTTATCAACTAGAATACGATACAAAGTTGTTGACTTTCTGAAATTCGAACTTTACATTATTCGTTAGTCGACAGAAGTAATACAGCAAAGCTTACATAATTATTTAAACATCTATTTTTTCATCATAATTTTACGTACACTAGTATAAGCATTTAGTTCACATTTAATAACATTCGATTAAATTTTACTGACTCGAAGGGTAGAATGCATGTATTTAATTATTTATTGCTTGCGCGAATATTATACATTATTAAATAAAATTACTTTACGGATTTTATCGCGTTTATTTAACATTTTAAATTCCGAAGTTTCGAACACTTTCCAGCGGCCGTGATCACGGGGTAGACTGATATGTCATGCGTCTTGTTGCCAGTGCTGAAGCGGGTTTCAGATCTTAATTTTTATTAATTATTTTAATCTGTACTCCGACTTATGCAAAATGAACTGATTTTATTTTATGATGACACAATTGACAATGAAACTATGGTTAGTTATGATGTTCAATCTTTGTTTACATCTTTACCTATAGAAGATTGCATCAATATTGTAACAAGAAAGTTAGAGGAAAATAACATCTCAATAGAATATGCATTTTTACTAAAACATTGCTTAACATCTGGCTATTTATTGTGGAAAGATGAGTTCTACATGCAGATAGATGGTGTAGCAACGGGTTGCCTGGTGTCTCCTGTTGTTGCTGACATTTTATGGAAGACTTTGAGGAGAAGGCCCTACTCACTGCTCCCATTCATCCAAGATTTTATAAGCGCTATGTGGATGATACATTTACCATCTTACCATATGATAAAATAAATGCATTTTTAAACCACCTTAACTCCATTAATTCAAAAATACAGTTTACTATGGAGTTAGAAAATAATAATTCTTAGCTTTTCTTGATGTTTTAATTATTCGCAATCCTGATAACACCTTGAGCCATACTGTGTATAGGAAACCAACCCATACAAATAAATATTTAAATGGCAATTCACACCACCATCCATCCCAGTTAGCTACCGTGGGCAAATCTTTGTTTCAGAGAGCACGAGGGATCTGTGATGATGAACACCTGGCGGCTGAGCTACACCATGTTAAGCAAGTACTGCGAGACAACAAGCTTGCTGCGCCACGGCAGCGTCACAATGACCGAGTGAAGGCAGCCACAGTGGAGCGAGTACCTGCTGTTCTACCTTTTGTGAGAGGCGTAACTGACAAGATTGGCTACATTTTGAGGCGGGCTTCAATCAAAACTTATTTCAAGCCGCTGAAGAAGATTGGTCAATTCCTACCACCTGTCAAGTGCAATATTCCTCTACAAGATCCAGGAGTGTACAAGCTAGATTGTGACTGTGGCCTCTCTTATATTGGACAAACAAAGCGAGCAATAAGAACCCGCGTGAAGGAACATATAGCTGACATCAAACATAAAAGACCCAACAAGTCAGATTTGATCGACCACAAATCCTCGCTAATGAACACCGATTCCTACCAAGGATGATCCGTGAGGCTATTGAGATTAGAAAACATCCAAATTTCAATAGAGAAGATGGTTGGGTTCTACCACCTGCTTGGGATCCCATAATTAATAAATTAAAATTTAAACCCAAGCATAATACCACTGCTGGCTGTAAAAATAAAATCAGTTCATTTTGCATAGGTCGGAGTACAGACTAAAAATAAGTAATAAAATTAAGATCTGGAAACCCTGCTTCAGCTCTGGCAACAAGTCGCATGACATCTCAGTCTACCCCGTGATCACGGCCGCTGGAAAGTGTTCGAAACGTCGGGAATTTAAAATGTAAAATAAACGCGATAAAATCCGTAAAGTAATTTTATTTAATAATGTGTTATTTAACTTAAATTATCAGCCTAGGCTTATTACAATGATTTTTTTTTGTTAGATAGATGTCAGTCTTAATTTCTTCAGTAGAAATTTTAAAAGTTAATACATGTTAAAAACATCTTGTTAAGAAAGTAAATTTATAAAATATTTTGAATAATGATGTATGTTTTGATGAGTTTAGGCAATTAATGGTCTAGCAAAATAATTTTTTAAACTTGAATTTTAAATTCCCAACCAAAGAGGAGACATTTCAGATCAAAATCTTATTATTTTGATCTGAAATGTCTCCTCTTGGTACGACAAAACGCTATATTAAGTATTCTGTACTATAAAATACATCACAATTTACTCTGTCGCTCTTACAAATAGCTTAAAGTAATGAAGTCCCGTGCACTGCATCCGCAGAGATCGATTTACATTCGCAGTCAACACCGCGGCTCTCTCTACTACATCAGTTTAAAGTAGACCTTTAAGCTTTGGCGATGTAAAGTGTATGTATGCAATTATTCACTGTTCCTCTCGTAACAAGCAGTACTTCCACTTCGGGCTGATATTTAAAACCTTACAAGAAAATTAACTTTCATTTACGCGTAGCCCATGGGATTCATTTTTTAATTTTTAAAACGTAAAAAGTATTATTAGTAGTACTTATAAGGGTCTTTTATGACAAAACTTTCCATTGTACGTTTTCAATGAATAAGTAGTAATGAGTCAGAGTCACAGAGGATCCAGTTTTACAAAGTAGATAAAAAAAATATTGTAGAAAATTTCCATACGTGAACTAAAAAAATTAAATTATTATTGAAATCAGTCTTATCAAATTTATAACGTCAAATTAATTAAGATCATTAAATAAAAACAGAATTAATATCCCGACAATTTACACGATCTACGTATTGTTTTTTTTCATGTGGTATATTAAACTTCTATATAAAGCATGCGCTTGAGAAAGAATAGCTAATAAGTAACCGGAATGTTCGGTGATAAATAAAGCTGAGCCACGGTGTGCGTTTTTGAGGCATAAGCTATCTTTATAAGATATAAAAATAATTATCTAAGCGGAAGCTATGAATGACCTGATAAATTTTAGAACGGGAACTTGGTATGGTATCGTAGAATTTTTTTGCAGCTCATATAGGTCTTGCGGCATAGCCTAATATCCAGCTCACAGCTCGAGGCTGAATAAAAGAGACACGCCGTGCAGGAGTCTCTTCACCACAATACAAGGATGGGATTTAAATCCACGCGTGCAGAGCACATTGGATTAGCAGTCCAACGCCCTAACGTCTCGGCCACCTCGTCACATTTTATAACCTAAAAATTGATTGAAACAATTGATTGTTTTTAATTAACATGTAGATGATAACTTTTAAAGATTAGAAATTGCATTTGCAAAAATTGCTGTACAAGAAAGTCTTTTTAAGGAATACGCAGGCAGACTAGCAGTCGAGCCGCCCGACTGCTCGTTTGCCTGCGTATGCACCACCGATGGGAAGTGGTCACCGAGGCCCATAGACATTGGCAATACCAGTGGTGTCGCCAACGTGCTGCCTACCGTGAGACATAAGGTGTTAAGTCTCGTTTACCCAGTAAATACGCTGGCTACGGTGCCCTTCAAACCGGAACACAGCAGTGTTTTCACACTTCTGCTTCGCGGCAGAAATAGGCACCGCGGTGGTACCCACCCAGACGGACAAAGGGGACCTACCACCGGTAGGTCCCCTTTTTACAGGAGACCGTCTAGTGCAAATATGCGGACAGGTGAGCGTCCAGCTCAACGTTTTATGTATTGCATATAAAAACAGACTAGCATTCGGGCCATGTAATGGAAAGTGGTCACCAACAGGGAGATTACTAGATACACATTAAAAACGTATAACATCAATAACGTAATATAACCAGACAATTAAGGGCATTGAACATCTCAACTACAACATAGTGTTTTATATGAATATTTATCATAAATACTTTTAGCATATGATGGACCCTAATAGCACTAGATTACAAAATCTATTTGAAATGATATTAAATGGGAAAATGTATAATAAGATACCTCAGAAATAAAAAAAAGCTAAGAACATTTTCGACTGTGACTCGCTCTTGGATGTCGGAATTTCTAAATAGTCCAACCTTTTTAAAGCACACTTCGAAAATCCGCATTCACAAGGCGAGCAATTTACCTTAATTTCATTGAACAATAACTAAATTGTCCTCTTCAAACAATTCACACCGCTTCTACAATTTCTCTCCCAGTATTGACATTGCCAATGTAAATTTATGTTATATTGTAAACATTATTTTTATTGTACAAACGTTGCAACTTTTTTTGTTTTTATTATATTCTGTAATATTTTCCAAGTTCTCTGTTTACACCAGATGAGCTAGAGACTTACCTTTCTGCCCAGTGCTTTTCTTTTACTAAAGGTAGGGTTTATGTAATTTCAGTATTAATAACTCCGTAGCCTAGTGGTATGGGCGTGTGCTTTAGAAACCGGAGGTCGTGATTCGAATCCATCGGGGACTCAACAATTTTTCATTGCTGTTTCCTAGTTGGTTAGGGTGATTTAGGCTGATTACCCAATTGTCTGAAAAGTAAGATGATCCATGCGTCGGATGGGCATGTAAAAAGTCGGTCCACCCACCAACCCGCATTGGACCAGCGTACTGGGTCCAAAACCCCCTAATGGATAGCGGTGTATTAGGGGAGGCCTATGTGCAGCAGTGGACTATCACAATCTGATTATGATGATGATGATGATATCAGTATTAATTAAGATAAATTATAGACATGTGATCACTTTATAATACTAGCGCAAATATAAACGTTAAATATTTGTATTTTTTGTATTTGTCTTTAATAGCATTTAAATTCTTTTTATTTATCTATATAATAATTAAAAACAAATATCAACAAAAAATAAATACTATATATAACTACTAACTACTAACTAACTACTATATATAATCCACACCTTAATAAATGCACTAATATGTACATAGTTTATTTCCTTGAGAAATTTGTTTTAATGTATAGGGCAGTTAGATAAATAATTCATTATAATTATTGTATATGAAATGATGCTTTATTTGTTTAATTTTCAATGTTTTCGTATAAAACATTAAAAATAAAGCAATCAGTGATACATTTATTCCCGGAAGAGTGCTTTATAACAATTGATGTCTTACTGGGTCTATTTCTACAGCAGAAAAGCTATGAGCTAATACTATTTTGAACCGGTTTTGAAATGCACCGTAGCTAATAAACTTGTTTAAATTCTAGTTTTAAAGAGGCTACCAAGTATATAGTAATATGATTAACGTTCATATAACAGTTACCGAATAACAATCCTATATACCATTATCAAGTTTTCTATCGTCTCGAGACTGAAATTATAAAACTTTCCTCCCACTACTTCTCTGGACGAAGAGTTCAACCGTGCTTTAACCGTATATTATGACTTTGAGCAAATAATATTAAATATACGCTAAGCAATATAAGGACCTTAAACACAATTCAATAATTAAATAATCTATCCCAATGTATATTTTACAAATTTAATTCCATGCTTTGGAATTTTAGGCAAATCCTTAAACAAACTAAGAATCTTGCCAAGTATGGTGTAATTATTTGCTTTCTCGATTTGAAATTGGTGTTTGTGTATTAATAACGCAAACATTTCATCTCGTTGCGTTTTACAAATTATTCATTTAATGAATTCTATGGTTGGAATATCCCATCTAAATTATTCCTTTTAAGATCGACAGTTTACGAAAAGTTTAAATGCTTTAAATTTTTGTATTTTATTTATTATGCTTTGTTCTGACGGACATAAATATACGATTATGATTATTTTATACTTAGTTTTTTTCAATCCACGGAAGATGTAATCTTTACTGAACAATAACCTTAGTGACGGTTTTTTAACATAATATATATAGATAATAATATAGATAGATAATTAATCCAATAGAGAACAGAAGAAAAAGCATTTTTTATAAATGCCGAGCACAAGGCCTGACTGTAAATTATCACTTCATTTTGACGTGGTTGCGACAAGCGAGTAATTAAATACCAATTTGGGTGTCATTAATCATTCCATGAACTATATCTGTACACTGTTTGTTGCAAATTTATATTTCATTATATCATAACGTCATCACATGCCTTTCATGTACATCCCTATTCTATAATGTGAAATGTGTTTAATAACGTAGATTTTCGTTTTAATTTTACTATATCGTAAACTTTCAAACATTATTTTAAGACAACAAAAAAACAAAGTAATTATGTAAATAATGAAATGCATTAAACCTACATATATTATACTTGAAAAAGCCTGGAGCGAGCATTCCACTACCAGGCTGTGTTATAATTTATAAATTCATTTATGTTATAATAACCATTAACACATAAACGTTCCTTTACTACTTCTTTAAATTTATTAACAGTTAAATTCTGAACGTTGACTGGGATTTTGTTGTAAAAGCGTATACATTGTCCCATAAAAGATTTACCTATTCTTCGCAGTCTAGTTGCTGGAAGAATTAAATTATGTTTGTTTCTAGTATTTATGTTATGTGCATCACAATGTCTGCGAAAATCATTTCTATTTTTTTGCACATACATTAGGTTTTCGAATATGTATTGAGAAGTAACGGTTAGTATTTTAATCTCTGTGAACAATTTTCTCAGGGATTCTTTGGGGCCCAGGTTATAAACCGCTCGAATAGCTCGTTTTTGGAGGACAAAGATCGTATTAGTATCCGCCGCACTTCCCCACAGTAGAATGCCATAAGACATTACACTGTGGAAATAGCTAAAGTATACTAACCGGCCGTCTCCACGTCAGTTAATTGTCTGATTTTCTTGACAGCATATACTGCAGAGCTAAGTTTATTCAACCCTATTAATATGAGGGCCCCACTGCAATATGGTATCTATTGTTATTCCCAGAAACACGGTTGACTCAACAACGTCTATCTCTTCCTCATCTATAAACACTTCACATTTACTCAGTCTTTCATTTGAAGTCATAAATTTAATACGCTTTGTCTTCTTCTGGTTTAGTAGCAAATTATTTACAATAAACAAGTGCACCACTCTAGAGAGAGTATTATTTACATCCTCATTTATTGATGTGTGTCGTTTAACTTTAAAAATTAAGGAAGTATCATCAGCAAATAATACTATATCTTTGTTTTTATTATTAACATATGGTAAATCATTTATAAAGATGAGAAAGAGAAAAGGCCCAAGAATAGACCCTTGTGGGACACCCATATTTTCCGGGGCTCCGGGAGATCTTTTACCATTCACGTCAGCCCTCTGAGTTTGGTGGTTCAAGTACGAAGACAGAAGATTGAGCATGTCTTACACCATAGTGACGTTTTAGTAATTACCTGACCAGAGTTTCATGCTGTACGCAATCAAAAGCTTTCTTGAGATCGCAAAAAATGCCTAAGGCATCCTGCGACGCTACCCAGGCCTCAAAGATGCTCTTAATGAGCATAACGCCAGCATCAATCGTGGAGCGACACCTATTAAAACCGTACTGTTTGTTATTAATAAGACAGTTACCGTTAAAAATGTTTCATTAATTGGTTTAATAATAGTTTTTCAAATATTTTACTAAAAGTAGGCAAAATGGAGATAAGTCTAAAATTATTAGGGTCCGGTAGTAGGGGATGATGATTCAACTGAGCGTATCATTTACCATCCATTCCATAGTCTAGTTACTATAGCTCGTCTACCTACTTTATTTTGTTTTAAAATAAGATACGAATCTTTTTCTTTTCGATCTGCTAGCTCTTACATGTGGATGAGTATATATTTTTTTAAATAGATAAAATACAGATGTTTATTATGAACAATTATATATTCAATAACATTTAAGCAGCATTTGACTTTATTTTATAAATTTTAACATTAAAATTAAGTAATTTTATCATAACAACCAGTGCAATAAAACCTTTATAGTGTACACTTTTAACAGATCGACGAAACAGTTCGCAATCATATACGACGATCACTTAAGGATTATCCACCGTTACCAGTTTTTATTTTTTCCTTTTACGGGTTTTTATTTTTTGATAATAAAAATAAATTCACGCTGAAGTCAATGAATATTCTAAAGCAAGCAAAGATTGTTAAAGCAAGCAAGCAAACTGATAAGAAGAACAAAGTGTCTGCTTTTACAAACAACCGAGATTGGTGTGTAAGCAGTAATTTTGAAAACATGTAAATTAATAAACTTTTAACGATATGCTATATAAAGTTATCTCGTTTTCTAAAAGAAATGTTGCAGAAAAGCAATAGAACCTAAACGTGCATCAATTAAGAGTATCCCTTCTCATTTACAAATGGAAATATTCTGATTGCGATTGCCATATGCTAATGTAGCCTAAATACGAAGTTGTAGTCCTCTCTCAAATAGACAACGTTTTACGTCAATGATAGTATCCGTGTTTTAATATCAGCAAATTATTAAGTCCCCTATGTTCCAGTTTATTTACAAACTATATGTTGCCCGCTACAAAAAAAGTAGTTTACTTCCAGATACACCTTTTGTCCTTGTTGTCCCGGTCAGGATATGAAACTTATTTCTTAATATTGTATGTTGCTCATCTGTAGTTCTTCTTACCTAGGGTCTTGACTAGGTAAGTACACCAGCATTGCCTATCATACCTTAAAGCAGTAATGAGTTGAGTTCAAGATGAGATTAATGACGATAAGATAACCACGATCCAAATCGAATTTTAGCTCTACATACAGGGCGAGCCTTTGACATGTCCATTCGACTCACGGATAACAATTATTAGACTGTTAAGTCATCGGCTCGTATTGAACTATATATCAAGAGTACAACATTAATACCATGTGGTAAGAACTATTACCACCAGTCAATAGAGGCGATATTATATATGCAATACAATAGATATAGACGAATAAATCATTTATATATATTTATAAGGTTGCACAACGTTTACGATTTTATATTTAACAAATAACGTGTAAGTAATACATTTTAAACAGCTGTAATATTAATTGACACTGAAAATTAATCGAAAATATGTTGTGTCCGCTTCAATAAGCGTTTGAAAGGTTTGAAAAATAAAACATTAATTAAGCAAACCGATAAAAGCGTTTATTCCAAAAGCAATCGTTACAAAGTCAACTGCCTCCGTAGCCTAGTGGTATGGGCGTGTGCTTTAGAATCCGGAGGTCGTGGGTTCGAATCCTGGGGACTCAACAAATTTTCATTGTTGTTTCCTAGTTGGTTAGGGCAATTTGGGCCGATCACCCAATTGTCTGAAAAGTAAGATGATCCATGCGTCGGATGGGCATGTAAAAAGTCGGTCCACCCACCAACCCGCATTGGACCAGCGTGGTGGGATACGGTCCAAAACCCCTAATGGATAGGGAGTATTAGGGGAGGCCTATGTCCAGCAGTGGACTAACAATGGCTGATGATGATGATGATGATGATGACAAAGTATCAACTCCAATGAACCATGGATTAAAATTGCTGTTGATTTATCTTTAAAGTAATAAATTTCCGACATTTTTTATCAAACAACATTAAATTGTTGTAAATATTTAAAGCTCAAAATAAAATTATGAAATACTTTATAATAGCTGCTGAATAAATGTTATAATTTGTAAATATTTTTTATCATTAAATAACATCTAATACCAATAGCTATAAAATGTTTCATAATTAAAAAACCAACTATGCCCTATAAAACTGAACTTCTACATTATTAATTGAAATATTTTAAAAATATTTACAAAGAAATTCAGCTGTTTATCGTGGTTGGAATCACGAAACAGTGTCAAGTGCAAAGCAATTTTACAGCGCAAAGTAGTCACTTTCTGTAATTTAAACATAAAAAACACTCTTGTTGAATGTGGTTTTAACTGTTAAATTAGCAGAGCTTTTTTATGGTCTGAAGTTCTGATCTAAATCAATATTCAACATAACTATTATTTAGAAGAAAAAGTGAAAAAATATGTAATTAATGTTTTGTTGATAACCCAGCTCACGTAAAATATTAAAACGTCTTAATAATGTTTTTGTAAAAAGAAAAAGTTAAGGCAATTTAAAACAGAATAAGACGATCACTTCGTACAGCATTCGCGATTTTAATATGTTTCCTCCAGATATTTATGTTTCCAGAAGTAACCAAACAAGTTAGCGACAGAAAGTTTAACTTAAAAAATACATTTAATAGCTAATGTCAAAGTTAACAGAGGTTTTGTTTTACTTTGCGACTAAGTTGTACATTGGTTTGCAGGAAAACTAAATATAATACAAGGGAATAGAAAAAAACAATATAGATTAAACACGATATGGAAAATTTTATAGTTATTTTTCTAAAATATCAATTGTTTTTGAAAGCTTATTTAAAATACGTCGCTTTGTGTTATTAAAGATAGCAATTCTAACCGAAACCCATAATCATCATCATCAGCCTGTGTCAGTCCACTGCTGGACATAGGCCTCCCCTAATGCACGACACCGCTTCCGATCTTCGGCTATTCTCATCCAGCCTACACCCGCCACTGTGTGAATGTCGACACTCCATCTTGCCGGAGGGCGTCCTACACTACGTTTGTCGAGCCTCGGTCTCCACTCCAGAACTATCCGACTCCAGCGGTCGTCAGTTCTGCGGCTTATATGACCGGCCCACTGCCACTTCAGCTTACTAATCCGGTGGGCTATATCGGTGAATTGGATCACGTCATTTCTGATGCGGTCCTTCAGAGATACTCCGATCATAGCCCTCTCCATAGCTCGCCGAGCGACTTTAAATTTGTGGACCAGTCGCACCGTCAGTGTGCAAGTCTCGGGACGGTAGGTCATCACGGGTAGGACGCACTGATCGAAGACTTTCGATTTGAGGCACTTTGGGATAGGTGACAAGAAAAGTCGACGAAGCTTATGAAAAGCTGTCCAGCCTAGCCGAATCCTTCCGTTGCCCTCCCCCTCAAAGTTGTTTCTACTTAGTTCAAGCGTTTGCCCTAGGTCAACGTACTCCGAAACTACTTCGAGGGAGGAGCCATCAATTGTGATCGGTCCCGGATCAACGTGCTCGTTGAACATGATCTTGGTTTTACCCAAGTTCATCCGGAGGCTTTGCACCATTTTCTGCAGGTCCTTTGCGGTCTCAGCCATGATGAACCAAAACCCATATGTAATCATTATCGCATGATAAAAAAACGAGTTTCGTAGTTACCATTATTATATATTATATTTAGTTTTGAATATTCATGTTTAGTTACTATGTTAGAAGCCTGATGTCCTAATACTACTATTAGATTGAACACATTTCTTATTTCTCTCAAAGTTTGTAATTGGCGGCATACAAATAACTCTTTCTATTTCTACATAAAAGTTTTAATAAGTTTGTATTTGATATTAGACCTTGTTTATTGAAATTTCATCTACAATTTCACAAAAGTATAAAAAATAATGTAGGTTTATTAAGATAACGTACACATCTTTCTCGGTTGTAAGCTAAAGCTAACAATTATATCATACTTGCAACGACTTTCAGTTGGTTCAAGAACATGCCTGAAATATACTTGCTTGGAATAATTAAAGCTCATATTCGCTTTTTTACATATTGTCATCATCTATGTTGCTTTAAACTTTTTCAAACAAATTAATTCGTGAATAGATATGTTAATCATATAGTTTATTATGCGTGTCAATCTATTAAATTTGACCCTTTTGTCCTAAATAAACAGTAATTAGTTCAATAACAATTCTACAATTTTTTTTATGGACATCACATTTTCGAAATTATTTTTAATACTGCTTTTTACAGTAAGTCAATTTTGTTCTTTATTTATTTATAAACACTTTATGTACACAAATCAATGGTGCAAAGGCGAAATTAATGCCGAAGGCATTGTCTCCCAGTCAACCTTTGGATGGTTAAGAGAACATAAGGTATGCGTACAATTTTGCAAAAGTTAAAGACTTACATTTGCACATTAGTAATAAACTAGTATAATAAAAATTAATACTACATAATCTTCTATATACATATGTACATGTATATATATACATATGTACTCATAAAGTTGTATATATATATATACATAAACATATATATATATATTTAATTTTGAAGTAAAATTTAGAATGACTAACTATATAAAAAGTTAAAATGTTTGAATCATTTTTATATTTCCATTTTAATGTACTATAATATTAATTTCAAATTGCGTATTGATATATTTTTGGTGCATTTGTATTAGCAAAAGAATTGAACTATGATTACAATATTGAGATAAGTTTGTTAAAACGTAGATAGTGTTTCCGAGAAAAGAGTATCTCAATATATGCATGTTTTGTTCAGAAACATGATTTATATATTAAATGAAACGTTATATGCAACAACATACTGCAGTGCAGTTAGACCCGATACAAGAGAAGCTAAAGCTGCTTGTATTAATAAACTAGTGCACCGACAATCTGCTAAATAGGTCAGACGGAAACTAAAAGGGAACTAGGCAACAATATTTATACATGCAAAACGAGATTTAATTAACGTTTTAACTTCGAGTTAATTTACCACTAGCTTCCGCCCGCGACTTTGTCCGCGTGGTTATATAAAAAAATAAATTAAAAAGAAGCCAAAATTACTCGTAGTTAACTTGCAATAACACGTGCTTCACTTGCACCCGCTATTCCAGACGTTAAACATATAAACAGATAGACAGATAAAAATTAAAAAAATGTCTCGTTATACCGGTATCGGTTATATATCACGGTTACATCATACAAAAAGTCTATCTAATTTTGTGTATTCATATAGATTAACTTATCGTTTCGTTCATAGTGATTTATTTTTAGTGTGGAAGTAAAATATTATTTTTTCATTGTTAAATATTACTTGATAGAACACTCCGGAACACTTCAGCGTTATGTACAGTTGAAACTGTAGGCTAATCAACGCTTCGATGTTTGGGAGTGAAGATGAAATTTTGACTCAGATTAACATCATTGCGCATATTATACTGTTGTTTGTTTTGAAATTCCGTTTTGTTTGCAATATTAATTGCTTTCGGATGATGGTCATCTGGAGCGCAAAAATAATTTCTAAACAAAATAAGCCTGATAGAGTATCATCGTAATTGCTGATATTGAAAGATCTGTTTTCATCATCATCATCGTCTGGTGATGATCTGTATTCATCATCATATCATCGAGTATATCCATTAGGGGTTTTGGACCGTACCCCACCACGCTGGTCCAATGCGGGTAGGTGGGTGGACTGACTTTACATGCCTATCCGACGCAAGGATCATCTTACTTTTCAGACAATTGGGTGATCAGCCCATATTGCCCTCACCAACTAGGAAACAACAATGAAAATTTGTTGAGTCCTGCAGGATTCGAACCACGACCTCAGTTTCTAAAGCACACGTCTATACCACTTCTCACGAACGCACGTTTACACACTAGTACACCGCACATTTTTTTATTATATTTTTATAAAAACATTCTTAGTTTTAACCTACTATTTTAAAGACTGCGTTTCCCATTTCAGGTTTTACACGGAATCTTTAGCATCGAAAGAAGATTTCCGTGTTTTTCAAATATTTTTATTGCTTTTTCCATATGAAAAAGAGATGTTATAATGTTTAAAGTATTAAAAGATTATTAGATAATTATGGTGATATATTTCTAATGTTTATATATTTGTGCCGACTAAAGCTTTTTCTTTTTTAACATCCATCGTTTCAAATACTTTGTCGTTAAAGTTTGTTTTAATAAATAATAGCACAATTATGCCACAAAACCACCTTTCTAATAAGCATCTTGTTCAAGAGGATACAAAGCAAATAAGCCGGTATCGAACAATTCAAAATAAAAATCTTGTTTATGAAATTTCTTCAGACTTCAGATATTATACCACTAATACTATACTATATATATTCTATAGTATATTTAGACTATCGGCATTCGTCCTAGATGTGAATACCGAAAAACGTGTAGCAGTATACTTTAATCAGTCTTTAGTCACAGCTGAACAAAATCGTCCTTTCAAAAACCACACACAATGCTAACCCTCCACGGCAAAACATGTACACACGTTTAAAGAAGAATGCAAAATAGTTAGGGGCTACTTTCGACAATGACATGAGCTACGAAAGTCATATCAAAGAGATTAGCAGAAAAGCCGCTTACGTCTCGAATCATGTCTTCGGTTTCACCCACTCAAATAGCAATTAATTAACAATCTTGAACTAGGTTCTTGATAGATGTTTTTATTTTCATGTTAGGATTGACAAGCGAAGTTAGTGATTCTATTAATTAACGCTACGACAAAAAATGAAGAAATTTGCTAATGACCTATTTACAGAAAGGTAACAGAAAAGTACATAATAAAGTTTATATATAATAAAAATAAACCCTGAAAATTTCTAATGAATTCTAACATAGAAAGTATTGAGACATATCTTTTTATTGTTGCTATCATTACACAATTATACAGTGCATCTTTTGGCATGATATTAAGTGCAAAAGGCAATAGTCGTAGGTCATAAAAGAAATTTATAAGTATCAAGTATAGCAAACTTTAATAGTGAGTTGCAACTTTCGCTCTAACGCTAAATTCTTGTTCACCATCAGTCGTAATAGCAGTAATAATGTAAAAATGTAGTTTGTTTCTGTTTATTGGTAACAATTCACATATTTACCAAAAAGGAAATATATAATTATTAGTCTCCATGTATCTTTGAAAGTTTAAATACACGGCTATTCTATATGACATGGCATGCAGAATATAACACAATCCTGTGGTGTAAAGTTGTATTTAGAGCAAGAGTTATTGTGTTTCCCCGACAGATTCCTACATTATCATAATGGTTGGGCTCGATACCTAGCGGATTGGTTCAGCCGTAGGAAAGCTGTGAGAAATCTGGCCGACTTAAGGAGTAATGCCGGCTGCGGGGAAAACTCTATGTGGGCAGACAGAGCGAAAAAGGGGTACCTGTACTACGTAAACTATTCTCACTACTTTTCGCGATTTAGCAGGGCCGCAGCACGGATGCGGTGTGGAGGAGCCATGAGATGAGTAGTTAATTGGTAAGAAGTGAATGATCTCTTTTATAACGCAACCGAATCGAGGCTAGCGGTGGAGTCCAAAAGCGAGGCTACAAGGCTGGGTGTTTCGTCCAAGGTCATGAATATCCTGGCTAAAATGGCTCCTGGGTCTGGGATCGGGTTTAAGGATTTAAATATCTGAAAAACCACGTGCAATAGGTGTTAAAATAGTATTTTGGTCCGCCACGAAAGCAAAAACAAGGGTAACAAAGACATAAACTTAGGACTAGTGTATTTTTATGCAACTTTTGTTATTATTTTATTTTCGGAATTAATATCAACCAAATTCCATTTTTCTACCAACCATAAGGAAACATTAAATAGAACAGCATTCAGTTACTTCATAGCTAAGTGTAGTTAGAAGACATTGAAAACTATTCTGTTATAACCTCATCAACAGTTACCAACGGTGATTAACAAACTTCAAACATTTTAAACTGCACATAGAGTTAGCTACGGTTAAAACTGTAGGTACATCAACTTTCGGTTAGGCGGAAATAAAAATGGATTTCCTTTACACAATTATTTTGCATTGCTTCTCAGATTCTGGTGACCTGTGACATAAAATGATGTATTTCTAATAGAAAACTAAACTTAATTTATGAAAGAAATGTTTCACATTTTTAAACTGATATAATGTTGATTATTACTGTTATTTTTTATAAAAGTTATTAAAATAAACTACAAGCAATAGAATGGACAGATTTTAAGGTATGTTCTTGTTGTTGTTGTGTGTGTGATGATTAGGTAAAAAAATTAAAGATTATTTTCTTGTCATATGGTCTACGTATAATTTTATATAACCTTTATAAATTGTAATTTTATTTTAAGTAATAATAGTGCATTTAAAACGCGTTTAAAATAAAAACCTCACAAGTGTCTATTATTTTATGTTGTTTTAAACACCTTTAGATAGGCAAAAGCAATAATCAATCAAAACAAAGACCTTAACAGGTTATAAAAGAGTCCATTGAGAGACGACGCCTTAAAACGAAAACTTTTTTAACTTTTCTAGTGACTTTGGCTAGTTTACTGTTTACACCCAACGAATGCTGTTTATCTTTTCTCAAACATACTAGGGGGTCCGATGCCAGTTATTTCTGTGAAACACACACCTGCAATGTAAGAGAGTGCGTTTTGCCTGCGCGATGAGACAAATTACTATTATGAGCTACATGTATTTTTTTTAAAACAAGACCTTTTTTGAAATAATGTCCTTTTTGTAAACGGTACATCGACCTTTGTTTGCTTATCTTTATTTCTTTTACCATACACTTTTAGTAGTTTTAACCGCTACAATTGATGATTAATTCATCAATTGTAGCGATTTAGATAAAAAATAGAAATTTTTAGGGGAATTACCTTTTGCTAAAACAAAAAGGAAAATTTCTCATGAACCGAGTTAAGCGGGTTCTACGTAATCCTTTAATGCGGGTCAAAGGGTGCTTGTTTCGATCTTTCATACATCTTGTTATAAGAAACGAAACGCTTTTATATATATATAATAGAGATATAATAAATATAAAGTACATTTTAAAAAAAAGGCCTACTTCAAAAAGTGTATAACCATTTTGCGCATACGGTGATAGAGTGCCCTCTGGAAGAAACTTCTTCGTGATTTCCGCCGCCGCATTTTTAATGTCAAATATCTTTTAAGGTATTCATTTAATCAAAATGTCTAGTATTATACAATTTATATACAGAGAATGGGGAATTTTTTAAATGCATTACTTTTTTCTAAACTTAAACCGTGTTACCTTAAATGAGCATTGAATATGTCTCCTTGCAATTTTTAACAATGTTTCATATTAAAATGGTTATTATGGGTTATTTTTAAAACATAGATATATGCACTCGCGGACTTAATTATAGACTATTTTAAGAAGTACATTACGTAATACATACCTTAATGCTGCCTTTTACGGGTTTGGCAGCGTTTGCAATTAAGTCGCACGAGGTTATGATTTTCGACAACAGAATTTTCTTTAGTATCTACTAAACTGCTTATTACCAACTTATATGATGATGATGATTTTTATATCTTATACCTTTTCATTCATCGTTTAAAAAAGGAATGACGAAATCGAAGCTCTAGGAGCGGAGCAACCTAAACTCATTTTAACAATCTGTTGATGTTATAAAGAACAATTTAGACAGGATTTTCGAAATATAGTATTCATTAAACGAGTAATTTGTAAAATACGGGGAAACGAAATTTTTGCATTATTAATACGCAAACACAAATCTCGGTTGTTCGTAAAAGCAAATAATTACACCATACTTGGCAAAATTATTCGTTTGTTTAAGGAATTTACCTGAAACTTCAAAGCATGACATTAAATTTGTGAAATACATCAGGAATATTAAATTCTGTCTACGATCATTTTGTTGCTTTGCGTATATTTAGCTTTATTTGGTTGAATTCAAAATAGTTTATTCAGTTAAACCACGTTCAAGCTTTTGCGAAATCTTGTTATTTCAATAATATTATCCAGGTAAGTAGCAGGAAACACCATAAATAATAGTGTTTCAGTTTCAAATTGGCAATTCTTTTAATAAATATTAACCCTATGATTACTGTTTTGGTAGCTTCTTTTGTGCTCCATTTAATTTGATCAATCACATTTGCTACAGTGACTTTTAAACCAGAACATAGTAGAACACTTTGTAGGACAAGTAAAAATAGCCTGTTAAATTAGAGGAGGAAAGGCATCCTCTTCCTTAGTTTTTCACTCTTGACAGAGTGGTGGTGGATGACGTGGCATTGTCATTATTGGCTATAACAGCCCACCCGATGCGCCTTCACCTATTGCGGACTTCAGCGTCACGGGAACACTGAACGAAGGAGATTTGTGTAGAAGCTTTTATGAGGACTGTCCAACGCGCAGGTGCACAACCGGGTGACCGCTTGACCTCCGCGTGTCCCTGGACAACGAGTCGTTCCTTGGAGAGTATGTTTCAGCATCAGCCTGCGTTAGTGCCCTGCTGGACATAGACTTCCCTAATGCATGCCACAGCTTTCGAACTTCTGCTATTCTCAGCCACGTCACACCGGCCACTTTGTGAATGTAGTCACTCCATCTTTCCGTGGGGCGTCCCACACTACATTGGCCGAGCCTCGGCCTCCACTCCAGAACTTTCTGACTCCAGCGGTTGTTAGTTCTACCGGCGTATTTGACCGGCCACTGCCACTTCAGCTTGTTTCGAATAACGTGTCCAAAATATTTAAGGCTCTTATTAATGCTCTTTTCCTTAAACCTGCTGGTGTAAGAAATGAGAGAAGCATACAGGTATATACCTATCTGGTCCAAACCTGAGAAAAAGCATATACTGCTCATAAAATATAACCGAAAATAATACATAAAACATTAAAAATAAAGAATTCTGCAAGATTGTACAAATAATGTTTACAATAAAAATAAATTTACATTGGCAGTGTCAATACCGGGAGAGAAATAGTAAAAGCGGTGTGAATTGTTTGAAGAGGATAGTTCAGTTATTGAAATTAGAGTAAATTGCTCGCCTTTTTAGAAATGTTTTAACTGTTTAGAAATTCTGACTTGCAAGAGCGGATTACAGTAGTTCATAGCTTATATATTCTCTAGCACTCTTATTTTATATTTTTACACTTTATATAATTTCGGGAAGTCTTTTTTATTTTTAAGTTTTACAAGGCGATTATTTATCCTATTCCACACAGTTAAAGTTGCGGGTAACGGCTAGTTTTAAAACATTTTGTCCCGATGTGTCAAAATTTAAATGAAATCTCCTGACAGTTATTCGAAACATTGGAATACTAACATATTCTATCGTAGACTGCCTGCTGTAATTATGGACCCTGGAAAGAGTCCGAAATGTCAGAAGTAAATATAAAGAATTTACAGACAAAATCCCTACACAGGTAGATTTACTGAATATTGAGTATATATATAAAATTTTGTCAGTATTAAATGTCTATTTATTTTCAAACAGATTTAGAACTTTCATTTCCATGTAAGAGCAAAATGAAAACGTGTTGCTAAAGTTGTATATATTATTTTACATGGATAACTAGAGGCATCTGGATCTGGGTAATAATTTGCAGCGCTTACCATCAGAGGGTTATTTTGCGTTTCTATTACTTCATAGAAATTTTTGATAATGCTTTTAAAATGGCGCGAAATGTCGTCATCTCGCAATCGCTGTGCAAGTTGACATTTCTTTAATACCATTGTGCTCCAGTGGCACGACGTAAGAATTTATTTTGCACCACCTGTAGTTTGTTTAGGTGGTGGGAGGATATATGCGCCAAAGGTTGGCAAGCCTGCCATTATCAACCATATGCAAGCTTTAAATAATAAAATTATAATTAAGAAGCATTTTGCTATTTGTGTTGGTAAGATAGAAGAGATGATTCGAGACATACGCGGCTTTTCTTCTAACCTCTTTGATATGACTTTTAAAACTCATATGACTGTCGAAAGTAACAAAATAATATTTGACTTTCTTCTCGCAGGGAATCGGTTTGCCGTAGAGGTTCAATTGCCCAAGTGTTTGCCTTTTGAGTATAGTGTATCGTTTTTTGAAAGTGCAGACTTTTTGACAGAAGACCGATTATAGTATATTGCTACACCTTTTTTCGGGATTCACATCAATCCTTCATTGGTGAAACCAATCGCCTAGGATATTGATTACGCATTGGAGTTAACTGGTGATTAGGGATGATGAAGAAGAGGAATAATAGAGAGCAGTGTCGTCTGCGAAGAGCGCGAGGTTAATATTGGAGTTTTTGGGAATATCGCTAGTATGTCTCGTGAATAACAGAGGAGAAAGAACGGACCCTTGTGGCACGCCCGCTAGCAGGGAGCGTCTGGTTGAGATTATAGAGGTGCCTGTCAGGCACATTGAATGAGTACAACTAGTAGAGTAAGCCGCTGTGGCAGACTTTATCGAATGAATTTCCAACAGCGAATAGAACAGCCCCCGTTTAATGGGATCGAAGATCTGATTTTGCTTTGTTACGGCCCGTCATGATGTGATGCGATAAATTTGATCAAAACAGGAGTATTCGGGGCGGAACCCTAATTGTTATTCTGGTTGGAGGCCATTGGAGAAAAGGTAATCCTTTAACCTCGACAAGATTATACGTTCATACAATTTCCGTAAATAGTTTAAGAGTCTGATTAGACGATAATTCGTTGGTTGGTTTAGTGGCTTACGCGGCTTTGGAATGCCAGTAACAATGGCTAATATTTTGCTTACTTTAATTTATTCTTGTAGTGCAAAATATTCATCCCTCATCTCTGCCACTTAGTTTTATAAATCACAATTTTTAAGGTAATTTTTACAATATTCGTGATTGTTCTTTTTCTATTTATTACAGGGTAAAGGTATGACATCTGCGCCAATTAAAAGCAAATCAACTAGTGCTGTTAATTATATATTTTAAGACAAAGCTTATATACATAAAACTTTTAATTAAACAGAAAACACATTAGCGAAATATACGGACAATCGAATTCGTTTTCATTTTAAGATAGATCTATTACCGCATTTTTTTTGTAACCAGGGATAAATATCATTTTAGGGGAAAATAATAGTAATTCTTGAAATCACAATTCAAGCGAATTCGTCGTCGTAATTGACATATTATGCGTAAAATTGTCTCATTAATTACCCTTCTTAATAACATCATATTCTCTTTCTATATTTACTAGAAGCATTCGCAAATATGTTTTAAAATGCATTAATTTTTATAACGTTTGACAACACTGTATTCTCACGATAACTAAAAACAACT
This sequence comes from Lamproptera curius, assembly GCA_029286875.1. NCBI lineage: Eukaryota > Metazoa > Arthropoda > Insecta > Lepidoptera > Papilionidae > Lamproptera > Lamproptera curius. The sequence continues at coordinate 224,756 of JAGSMT010000050.1, read as the reverse complement.
ATATTTTGTTGTGTGTCAAAAAGTGGTTTTGTATAAAAGCTTAATCCCGTAAAAGCTAAATATTAGTTTTAAGTATTTTACTCAGTTTTAGTATTCCACATTATGTGAAACAGTTCTTGTCATAACTGAATTCTTAGATAAAAATAACGTAAATTTATGTATATATATAACGTGAAGTATTAAATCTAACCATGAGTATTCACAGAATGCAATAATCACAGTAGGCAGCGCTATGGCCATACCACAAGTATTGCCAATGTCTATTGGCGTCGGTGACCACATACTATCTGGTGGCCCAACTGCTTGTCTGGGTGGGAACCACCTCGATGCCTATTTAAGCCGCAAAGCAGTATCGTGAAAACACTGCTATGTTCTGGTTTGAAGGGCACCGTAGCCAGCGTATTTACTATTTGTAATTAATTATTTGTTTATTAATTTTTAGTAAAAAGGGGACCTACCGGTAATAGGTCTCTTTTTTACATGAGAAGTAGGTATATTCATACTTACAACTACTTAAACCAGTTACAATTTACAAGTCATCCATAGAATTTTAAATAAATTACGTAAATTGGCAAAGTGTTCAGAAATCATGCAATGAATTAGCTTCTATAAGCATAAATTTAACTATATTGGGCGATAAAAACGCTGAAGTGCAGTTAGAATATTGGTAGTAAGAAAAATAATGGCCGATTCAACGAAGAGCAAGTCGTTTGTCCCTACCGTTACACATCCACTCATACGAATCAACTGATAACTTTACTAGAGTACTGCGCGAAGTTATGATATAAGGAAACGCTAAATAAATCATTGTATAAATTAACTCTGTATTTGTTCTTTTGTAATATTGATAAGTTAATCTGAAATGTACGGAAATGTGATTCCAAGGTATTAACCGTAACAATTGACGGGAAGTTACAATAGTTGACCTCTGTTTACAACCACACCGAGACTTAATTTTTTTAACAATTGGTAAATTATGTTAAAAGCTTTAAATAAAAACATGGAGAAGATAACATATAGACGGCTTAAATAAGTATAAATTTCTTTATCGATTTCCAATTATTACAAACTTTAAATATAATGCTCTAGCTATATACATTTCATCAAAAATTGTATGTATCACTATCATTGATGGATTCAATTTATGGCCGTAGCTGTAACAATTGGCCCTTTGTATTTAGATCGCATTTACAATCAGGGTATTGTCAAAAGCGAATGAAATATTAGACAATGACCATTGAAATAGCACCAGTTAGCAATTTCTGAAACTAATTCACTAGCTTTCAGTCGTTGTGATGTAATGTATGATGTATTAACTAAATTTGGCTTGAATTATTTTGAATTAAATCATTATAATATATATCTGACTGCCCCCGAGCCTCCGTATTTAGAATCCTGCGGGGATTCGACAAATTTTCAGTGTTGCTTCCTAGTTGGTTAGGGCAATTTTGGCCGATCACCCAATTGTCTGAAAAGGTATGATCCATGCGTCGGATGGCCAACCCGCACTGGACCTGCGTAGTGGGATACGGTCCAAAAACCTCCTGAATGGAGAAGATGTGCGTTAGAAGAGGCCTATGTCCAGCAGTAGCCTCACACAGGCTGATGGTGTGTGTGTGTGTGTGTGTAATATATATCTTAATAGGGATTTAAGTATTAATTAAATTTTAATTCAATCCATTCAATGTGGTCCGTTTATATTAAATCATATTTTGTTTTTGCAAAAAAAATGCACTTTACTACTCTCAAAGAACAAAATGTATAATACTTTACTTATATTTAATTTTATTTACAGAAAGATAATATTAAATACATTCTTACCTTAAGATGTGAATGTGTTGTACGAACTGTAAATCATCTGCTATTATATTACTGACTTCAACAGCTAATAGTAACAGATACCCAGATGTTTCATTTAGGAATATTCACAAAGTAACATACGCATTTACTTAAATTATGGCTTAACGATTTTTTCTTTAATAATTTTCTGAATAATTTAATATAAAAAAAATTATGTTTTTCATTATCTTGTTAAAATTAATTTTTATTATTGCACTAGCTGAAGCTATTGTGCTACTGCCCGCTACTGTGTCCGCTTCGTAATATACATTTTATTATTTAAAAAAAGTAGCCTAACTTACTTTCAATTACATCAGCTATCTTTCAGTAAAAGTTCCGTGAAAATCGGACTAGCCATTCCAGAGATTAGCCAAAACAATCAGACAGTTTACTTTTTTTTTAAGTGACAACAATAAAACATTTAATTCTTTTTTATTATTATATATAATAAGGTGAATAATTTGAGTGTGTCGATACAATGTTATAATAATATATTCAAAAAGTGTTGACGATGTTGATTGATGAAGGCTTCAAGTAATTTCCATTTCATTTGTTCCATAATAAAGGTTTTGATGACGCTTCTCCTGTCAAAAGTACTAATGATTAATGATAATATTCACATTAGATTACATTAGGAAGCAAATTTCGCTAAAAAGTTTTGATATTCTTAAAACTTTACATTTTTTTATTGCATGGCAGAGGAGCAGTCTGGCCACCGACGCCCATGGACACCGACTATACCAGGGGTCATCAACACTCTGCCTACCGTGGGACATAGGATGTTAAGCCTCGTTGAGTAAATACGCTATGGTTAAACTTGTAAAACTGGCAGACAGTGGTTTCACTTTATTGATTTACGACAGATATAGGCACTGGACCAGAAGGTCTCATGTAACAAATAGACCTTTAAAATAATTGTTAAGTTAGTCTCCCTGTTTCGTGACGTGCGTAGTACCTGAGGTGCAGTTATAGTTATAGTAATAGTACTCATGATGGTCGTACGATGCTGCCATTCAAGAACTTTTGTTTTAATTGTTACGTAACGTGTACAAAAGACGACCCACGTTGCGTATTGGTTAGTGACCCTGTTTGTTTCGATTCTCACCACGGAGAAAGTAATGTGTGATGAAAATACTTTCTTTCTGGTGTCTTGGTTTTTGTATCATTATAATATGTATTTATTTATAAGAGAAAAGTAAGCCTAAATGTTTGTTAGTTATCTAGTATGACCCAACGTATAAAAAGGATTGGAACAGTACTTTCTCATGTATAAACTTAATATTTATTTAATAATTTATCAAAAGTTAATACTTTATATAAGTTTATCTGTTGTGAATTATTATCATACTTTGAAAGGCTTGCGTTAGTTGAACAATTAAATACCAATTTGTGCGTCATTAATCATGCGTCAAGCTGCCACAGCAAAGTCAGTGTTGCGGAGTTTTGTTAAAGAGAAGAAATTTAGATAATTACTAGTTTACACTCATAAACTAGTTTTCTTAATTCCTTCTTACTTACTTTGAGGCTATATTAAATTAATCGTTAATTTTTGTTTTATATCCACTTATTTTATAGCCAATCTTTTTTTCGTTTAGAACGATCTGCTTTAGGTGTTACGTTATAGTATATAATTTGGAGGTCAATTAATAAAAGATATCAATTAATTTGGAGGATTGGTTACAGTATATTCTGTCATTCAAGCTTATAATAAAATTAAAGTTAATTTTTAAAGAAAATATTTAGTTTTCGATTTATAACTTCACCTACGAGGTCAAGTGGTATTGGCCCTTGCTTAATAAACCAGAGGTCGTGGGTTCGAACCTCGGGAAAACAACTTTGTGTTATCGTTGTTTTCTGAGAATATAGGCCGATCGTTTTGTTTGAAAAGTGAGATGATCCATGCGTCGGATGGGCATGTAAAAAGTTGGTCCACTCACTAACCCGCATTGGACCAGCGTGCTGGGATACGGTCCAAAAACCCCCTAATGGAGATGGCGTGCATTAGGGGAGGCCTGTGTCCAGCAGTGAATTAACACAGGCTGATGATGAGTAGTTAGTTTTATATATTTTTCCGTCATTTCTGACGTATTATATTGACTGTACTGTCAATAAATTTTATAATTAAAAAAAATAATCACATATTTTTGTAAGTATGTATTAAGACTATTTATTATATATTAAAATGGAGACGATGGCTTAACAAGTAAGTTTATTCTGAAGGGCAGTACTCGAAGATACACGTAAAGAGTGACTGGAATTTAATTTAATTGTGCGATCGAAGTGCAGTCTCTCAGTTTTTATTTTACACAAGTAAAATATTAACAAAAATACGACTGACTACTGTGTATAACTATTAAGCGGGCAACAACGTGCTGCCGCACGATTTCAGCCACCGTATCTTAAATCTCTAATAACCTTGAACGTATTATTTAATAAAAATGTCGTGTATTACACGTCTGATGTACAAAGAAACAAATTTAATGTTTACATTTACTTTTATGTAAACTTACACGATATTACTTTAAATGAGCTTTAAATGAGCCTTATTGCAATTTTTATAGATGTTAACATTATTGTGGCTTATTATTAAAACATAAATACATGCTTTCACGGACGATATTGTAATCCAAATAAAGAACTGTAAATATGAAAACATAGTTTAAGTCTATCCGTAAAGTTTGGGTAAACGTTTTAAATTTAATCGTAAGACGTTTTCGTTTTTGACTCCATATTTTTTTTATTTCTTAAATATCTTTTACACTACTTATAAAAAAAAATATAAAATCGGAGCACTAGGAGAAGATTAACGAGGTATAAGTCGAATCTGGAATAAAGTACAGAGAAGTTATTTTTTTTTTTATGGCTTACGAAGGCAGACTAGCAGTCGGGCCACCTGATGGAAAGTGGTCACCGCCACCCATAGACATTGGCAATATCAGTGGTATCGCCAACGCGCTGCCTACCGTGAGACAAAGGGTGTTAAGTCTCGTTTACCCAGTAAATACGCTGGCTACGGTGCCCTTCAAACCGGAACACAGCAGTGTTTTCACACTACTGCTTCGCGGCAGAAATAGGCACCGCGGTGGTACCCACCCAGACGGTCTCCTGTAAACAGGGGACCTACCACCGGTTAGCGCCCGAAGTGTGCGTGTTTAGCGAATGGGTAGCCACTACAACTGAATACGATAGGCCGACACGTGGTCAAATTTACGGATTTTAAAAACGAATCAAATGCAGTTATTAAGAATTTGGTCAAGTTTATTGAAGAGGTCTGCATTCAGGTTAAATTACTGCACGTCACCATAGTCGATAACAGGAAAATACAGAGTCTGCACAAGGATTGCCCTACTTGGTGGAGGCACATATTTTTTTTAGTCTATATAGAAACTGCACGAGAAAAGTAACTTTCCAGCTGTCATTTGCAATTTGAGATTGTTACATCTTTATAAAAAATATCAACAATTAAAAAATTTCAACAAACAATTTTTTACGATAAATACGCAGCTTTCGCTATACTAAAAAAATTTAAACCTTCATAAGGGGGAATATCTAAGATTAAAGAACTAAACAGTATACAGAAACGAAATATGTTTCGCAGAGGATGGGATGGGACCCACGCGTGTAGAGCACATTGAATTAGCAGTCCGATGCCTTTTTCTTTCTTTTTAACCTTTCGGCCACCTCGTCGTGGTATGACACATTTAAAAATTAGATTTTTAAGTTTTGAAAACCAGGAAAAACTCAACGCTATCTCTAGTATTTATTAACCCTCTATATTTTGTAAAATGAGAGCTAGTATTATAATAATACGGAGGCGGCGTACAACTTATGTTATAATGATGAAAAGTCATTCAATTCGCTTATTCGCTATTAGCTTGATTTTGCAAATTTAAGAAATCCGAATACCGAAAAGGACATAGCATGGAACAATAATCAAAAGAGAAGGAGCAGTATTGATATTTTTTGTCTAAAGTAGTTTTTTAATGATATTTGAAAGAGATGATGTCTATTTCTATTAATAATTGTATAAAATTTTAACTTGAATTTTAACGAAAAATTAGTGTGACATCTAAAATCTTAATAACTTTCTAAACCAAATGTTTATGACATATTCGTCATGCTTGCATTTTTGCTATTGTCAATGTAAAATATCACAAACACTTTAAAATTATTTTCAATAAGGGCTCGACATAAAAGCGGCTCATAGAAAACTTCAGTGTTAATGAGGAGCTTACCTCGACATTTGTGACAAGTCCAATCATCAATCACCGGCACTTTTGACAAGTAAAACTCCAACGGAAGCTTTGTAACCAAACAGACTGAGAGGAAATTACATTAAGGGTTCATCAATCAATATTATCATATATAAATAGTACGATAAATGTGCCCTTGAAACTGGGTAATTCAAAGCGTATGTGTTTTTTAATATATGTTTAGAAAACACAAAAAAATACTTTAGCTCATTTCGATTTTTACTAAGATATTTCAACAAAAATTAAATTTTAAGTGTTCTCACGGGCCCCTTTGCGCATTAAAACAGTCTACTAACATTGCTGAGCAAGTACCAGTATCGGATTATTCGACTCGAAAACCATGCGGTGAAAATCCATCGCAGCAGCCTTTTCTACCTCTATCTGCTGATAATTGCTGATCTTTATTGCTATTTGAATCCGTAGTACGTCCAATCTTAATACCACGAGATAATCGCTGGTTCCGAGTAATGATTAAAGTTGGTTTCTTTGTATGAGAACTATTTTCTTATCTTTTGAATCGATTCAAATTACGTCTGTAAATATTAGTGGGAAAAATAGTGCTATAAAGCGCAAGAAAATAAAATATTATGGTTCTGTTTGCTGCAGTATCACGCATCATGAACATCTTAAATAAAGTAAGCGTATAAAAACATAATAATTTAAGACTTGTTATGTCAAGGCGAAGGGTTAAGTATAGGCATACAATAAAGTTGTATGTGCCTCTCATTTGACACAAAGTTTTGGTTTGGGGTTTCAAAGCGTCTTTGCTTTGATGAACGACAACTTCCATATGACTTTCACTCATATCTATATATAATATAAATTTGCTAGAAAACACCACTAATGGCTCGTTTCGAGTATCGAGACACAAAATTTCATGGTTTTTTGTTCAAAAGAGTCGATGTATTACATATTTCATCACCTATTTGAACCCTATTAAACACTTTTATCTTAATAACATGAGTCCATTCTTGAAATATACTCTAAGTATGTACAAATCATCTAAATCACTTCAATTACTTAGTCAGTAAAAACGGACAGACAGACAGATAGACAGAAAGAGTTACATTCGCTTTTATAATATTAGTATGGATGAACTAAATACCGTCTTAGCTATTTTCCTGATTGTTGTATCAAAACCGTTCTGTTGTTCGCTGAAGTGAACTTTATCCGTGTTGTGTATTATTTAGACATAGTGTGACATTATAAGAATGAACAGAGTTCCAAACATAGACTTTACAATAATAGTTTATCGCATGATTAATGACCTCGAATTTTCAAGTTTCGTTACAAGTAATAAAGGTTTAAATTCCTAGAAAACTCCTTTGTCCATATATTAAAGCAAAGCCGCCATGTTGGCAGCGGTATGCTTCAGGTAAACTTGGAATAAGATCTATTTTACTTTTTGATCGACTTCCTACAAGAAAAAGGTACTCAATCCGGAGCAAATGTTATTTTTTTCGCTACAAATCCACTCGCCGCTTTAATACAGCGGATGTTACTTACCCAGTAAATAATATGAATTCGGTACTCTTATATATGAATGACTGCCTCCGTAGCCTAGTGGTATAGGCGTTTGCTTTAGGAACCAGAGGTCGTGGGTTCGAACCCTGCGGGGACTCAACAAATTTTCATTGTTGTTTCCTAGTTGGTTAGACCAATTTAGGCCGATCACCCAATTGTCTGAAAAGAAAGATGATCCATACGTCGGATGGGCATGTAAAAGTCAGGTCCACCCACCAGACCCGCATTGGACCAGCGTGTTGGGATACGGTCCAAAACCCCCTAATGGATAGGGGTGTATTAGAGGAGGCCTATGTCCAGCAGTGGACTATCAAAGGCTGATGATGATGATGATGATGATGAACCTTAAATAGGGAGGACAATAAAGTTTATACGTGACTATTTGCGGCAGAAATAGGCACCGCGGTGGTATTCTTAGATGCCCTTTTAAAAAGGAGACCTTCCACCAAAATGTAAGAACATTTTGAAACATCCAATCAACGGAACTAATGTATCACTGAAAATCTAACCCTGGCCTGCTAACTTAATTTTTCTCCAGACGGATTTTATACCTATTATTTGAATCCACTTCCACCGAAGATAAAAGCGAAAGTAATGTCTAGTATATTTAAAACATTATTGAGATTCGAAGAAGTTTTACGTTCTATATAAAAATTCAATAGGTTAAGAAGTTATTTATACTCCGTTATGTTATTTCAAAGAGTTGTTTCAATAAATTTTGCTCTGTACGAAAAAGTAAGCTGGCTGCTCAAAGGAGAATATTAAAAACACATTTGTGTTTTATTGTTAACAGCAGAGTTCGCGTAACTGTTGCTTTGTTAAAAAGTTTATGTAAGTATGGAATGTTATAGTAACCTTATTGGAAAAATAAGTTCAGAATTTGTAACATGTTTCAGATTTTAATATATTTTATTGTGATCTAAGTAACTAGTTATTGGCTAAGAGCATTGTTTTTTAAATTTGACAAAAAGGAAACTTGGCAAAGTATAAAATGTTATAATATAAATCAAAAACCTTCTCGGTTAATGCTCGTAAAATAATGAATTATTTTTATAGGTATTGGTTAAACCGTTTATAATTTTTCAGGTTGACATAATTGTTTTGTACTGGTTGTTTATAGCATTGCTAATGTTATTATACATTTTGTTATAGCAGTTAGGGCTTATTAAAAAAAATGTTTTAATTTTTTAATTTAAGTTATTGGAATCTACTCTGCCTAAATAATGAGTTATAATAGTTATACTAACTGAAGTTCATTTTATTTGAAACCATTAATATTAGTTAAACCTTTAAGAAAATATTAAAATAATTATATTTATTTATTATGTACAGAATAAACCCATAACTTCCCAAGCCAATTCAGAAAGTTCTTTTACGATTACAAAGAGGGTATGAGAGGTGGTAGGCCCCTTTAAGCACGGGGCGGTACAACCGCGGTGTTTATTTCTGCTGCAAAGCATTAGTATGAAATCACTACTGTGTTTCGGTTTGTAGAACACTGTATTCGGCACATTCAATGGGTATCATCATATACCTCACGGTAGGAAGCGCGTTGGTCATACCCCTGGTATTGCCGATGCACACAGGCGTTGGTCACGACTTTTCATCAGGTGAAGGCCTAGCTGCTCGTCTGCCTTTGTACGTAATAAGAAAAGTGAAGACAAAACAAGTCTACTTGATCATTTAGTAACATACTTCATACTATGAAAATAAAGTAATTAAAAATACTTCATAAAACTAACGTAAAGCGTAAAAAGATATCATAAATATGCACTGCGCAAAATACAGACGTTAAAAAAGGAATGATGCTGAATGTAAATCCAAAAATAAGACATCTAGACCATATATCTAAGTACATTTTTATTTTCTGCATTTACACAAATTAAGTCACGGACAATTTAATTAAAAAATAATTTTAATTAAACTAATTTGAAATTTAAATTAATTGAAGAAAAAATGTTGTTCTGGGGAAATCTTCCTAAATTTTATATCTAAGGATATCCTTATCAAGGAGAGGATTTTTTGTAATTGTATAACTTAATTATTTATTTTGTTTACGCGAATACTATACATTATTAAATAAAATTACTTTTTACGGATTTTATTAAATATGTAAAATAAACGCGATAAAATTCGTAAAAAGTAATTTTATTTAATAATTGTATAACTTATTTTTATTTAGTCCTTGTAACTCTAAGGAAAATCAAAGTTTAAAAATTAAGAAGAACCTCGCAGGATCAGTTAAAAATAAGTTATTATTTGCGCCGTCATCATTGTACAGACCCATTTTAAACTTCAATAGGGAAAGTTTATAGCAGGTTTGAATACTAATTATTCTTTTTAAAAGAGATTTAAGGGTTTTCTCTGCATACCTTAGGAAATTTGATGACTTGTAACATTTTACCTATGAAGTTTATATTCATAACTATACAAAACTATTAATGTTATTATCGTAACTCAAAATCGAAATGAATTACTTTTTGTGCATTAAATCATATAAAAAAATCTTTTAACTGATACAACTTGGGTTCAGAGGCTTAAGCTTTAAGGAGATTTAAAAAGATGAACTATGCGTCTGATAAGTGCTGATTTAATTAAAATTATAATTTTACTGTAGGTCACTAAAAGCAATCAATCTTATGTGTGAACAAGGAAAGAGTAAAACGCTTAGCGTATTAAAGCAATAGAGAGAGTAAAGAAAAGCAGTTTGTTTTCGTATACTTAAACAGTTCGATGTAGCAGTTAAACTAAATATCCAATAAGAGACCAAATGCAGGATTTATGTTACACGTTCGCAGTCCGACAATTAGCCCGTATGGACCTTATCAACCAGAATACGATACAAAGTTGTTGCGTTTCTGAAATTCGAACTTTACCGTTAGTCGACAGAAGTAATACAGAAAAGCTTACGTAATTATTTCAACATCTATTTGTTCATTATAATTTTACGTACACTAGTAAAAGTATTTAGTACACCGCATTTAATAATATTCGGTTAAATTTTACTGACTCGAAGGGAAGAATGCATAATTCAGAAGATATGTTTTTCTTTGTGTATTTAACATAAATTATCAGCCTAGGACTTTCACAATGATTTTTTGTTAGATAGTTAGAATAATCAGTTCTATTTTTTTTAATAAAGAATTTTAAAACAACATGTTGAGAATGTAAATTTATAAAATATTTTAAGAGATGATGTGTTTTTTGGTGAAAGTAGGCAAACAAGAATCTAGCTAAATTAATTTTTAAACTTGAATTTTGAATTCTTAACCAAAAAGGAGATATTTCAGATATCTCAAAATAGTCAATACGACAGAACGTTAATTTCATATAATAGGACTTAATTAAGTATTCTGTAATATAAAATACATCACAATTTACTCCGTCGCTGTTACGAATAGCTTAAAGTAATGAAGTCCCGTGCACTGCATCCGCAGACACCGATTTACATTCGCAGTCACCACCGCGACTGCTTCTACTACATCAGTGTAAAGTAAAGCTTTAGGCTTGGGCAACGTAAACTGTATGTAATGCAATTATTCACTGTTCCTCTCGTAACAAGCAGTACTTCTACTTCAGGCTGATATTTAAAACCTTACAAGAAAATTAACTTTTAATTACGGTCATAGCATAGCCCATAGAATTATTGTTTCAATATTTAAAACGTAAAAAGTATTAGTAGTACTGATAAGGGTCTTGTGTGACAAAACTTTTTATCAAGCTTTTTAAATGAATTAGTAGTAATAAAGTCATAGTCAAGAACCTTGTTAGTCACTTGAATTGCGAACGTCGGTTTAGTTTTACAAGATAGATGAAAATAATATTGTAGAAAATTGTTCATGCGTGACCAAAAAAAAAATAAATATAATTGAATTCAGTCTTATCGAATTAATGAAGCTGTATTAATGTACTGAAAATTTACACGATCTTTATATTATTTATTTCATGTAGTATATAAAATTTCAATATAAAGCATGCGCTTAAGAAAGAATATCATGTAAGTAACAAGTATGTTAGGTGATGAATGAAACTGAACCAGGGCGTACATTTTTGAGGAATCAGCCACCTTTATAAGTTATAAATAACCTGATAAATTTTATAAGGGGATACTTAGTATGGTGTCTTAGAGTTTTTCGTAGCCGATATAGGTCTTGCGGCATAGCCAATGACCCAGCTCACAGCTCGAGGCTGAATGAAATAGGCACGCCATGCAGGGGTCTCTTGGCTTTTATGGCCCCTAGGATTGTGGTGAGAGTCTGGGGATCTGCAGTAGGTACACAAGCTACTTATATTATGAGCTACAGTTATAAAGCGTTTTACCATACAAAGTTTTGATATCGAATCGGATTGATAAAAGGTTTCATAAATTTGAATAACTCTTTGTTACAAAAATAAAATCTAATGTCAAAAACTATATCGACGAGGATGGGATTCGAACCCACGCGTGCAGAGCACATTGGATTAGCAGTCCAACGCCTTAACCTCTCGGCCACCTCGTCACATTTTATAACTTGAATTAAAACAATCGATTGTAATTTATTAACATGTAGATAATAAATTTTAAAGTTCAGACTTTGGCAAAAATTGCTTTACAAGGAAGTCTGGTGCAAATATGCGGTGAGGTGAGAGTCCAGCTCAAGGTTTTTTTTATTGCATATGAAAACAGACGAGCATTTGGGCCATATGATGGAAAGTGGTCACCGTCTCCCATAACCATCGGCAATACCAGGGAGATCACTAGGTACAGGTACACATAAAAAATAATAACGTATCATATCATTACGTGATATAACGAGACAACGAAGGGCATTGAACATCACAACTACAACATAATGTTTTACATCATCAAATTGATTATACTTTTCATTTTAAATACAACCCACCCTAATCGCACTAAATAAAAAAATATTTCCGAATTTATATTAAATGTGAAAATGCAAAATAAGAATGCTGAAAAAAAAGTTCGAACATTTTCGACTGTGACCGGCTCTAGGACGTCAGAATTTCTAAATAGTCAAACCTTTTCAAAGCACATTCGAAAATCCGCTTTTAAAAGGCGAGCAATTTACCTTAATTTCATTGAACAATAACTGAATAGTCCTCTTCAAACAATTCACACCGCTTCTACAATTTCTCGCTCAGTATTGACATTGCCAATGTAAATTTATTTTTTATTGAAAACATTATTTTCATTATACAAGGCTTGCAACATTTTTTGTTATTATTTCTTTTTTAGTATTTTCTAAGTTCTCTGTTTACAAAAGTTGGACTAGAGAAATACGTTTCTGCCCAGTGCTTTTCTTATATTGAAGGTAGGATTTATGTAATTTCAGTATTAATAAAGATAAATTATAGACATGTGGTCACTTTATAACACTAGCGCAAATATAATAAATTCTTTGTAATTATTTATATGATAATTAAAACCCAAATACTAACAAAAAATAAATACAATACATTTAGAATATCGTTCCGCAATTTAAGATAAGCAACACCTTAATAAACGTAAAAGATAGGTTTATATAAAAAAAATTGTCTTACTGGGTCTATTTCAGCAGCAGAATAGTTATGAGCTAATACTATTTTGTTCTCGTTTAGAAAGTCATCGCAGCTAATAAACTTGGCTAAATCCTAAATTTTAAAGAGGCTACCAAATATATAGTAATATGATTAACGTTAACCAAATTAAATGGTTACCAAATTAAAAACAATATACCATCATATAAGTTTTCTATTGTCTCGAGACTGAAATTATAAAAGTTTCCTCCCACTGCTTATCTGGACAACATTATCCAACTAACAGGACTTCATAAGAGTTCAAAAGCGCTTTAGGCGAATAAATCAATTTGATTTCTAGCAAATAAAACTAAATATACGCAAAGCAATAAAAGGACCTTAAACATAATTTAATAATGAAATATTCTATCGAAATATATAGTTACTTTCTTGTCCTTCACATCGCTCGGATGTCATGCACTCCTCTTTCTTTGTTCAATCTGTTCTTCTGTGGAATGCGTTACCTCTCGAGATCAGGATGGTAGAGAGTCGCCTCATTTTTAAAAATAAAGTTCGGGAACACTTGCTCAAAGAAACTGTCACCTGAGTATAAGGTCTGCTTTATTATTTTTTCTGCGGATAAAGTTCAAAGGCATAGTATGAACGAATGTATTTTTCTTAAACTATATAAAATATCTATACATTTATATTTACAATATATATGTATTTATTTATGTATGTATATTTATTTATGTTTATGTATTTGTATTAACTAAGTAAGTTAACGTATAGAATATGTATTAATATTCCTGTCGTAATTTTATTAATGATATATAGTTTTTGTTTTAATATACACCATAAACTTTAAAGCTTATTAAAATCTAATCCTTTGTTTTGTTAAATATCTTGCACCTACCGAATTTCTCTGCTTACCACCCAAGGTCGACTGGTAGATAATGCCTTTTGGCATTAAGTTCGCCTTTGTACTTACTTGTGCATAAAGTTTTAATAAAATAAAATAAATAGTTTACAAATTTAATGCCATGCTTTGAAATTTTAGACGAATCCTTAGACAAGCTATGAATCTTGCCAAGTATGGTTTAATTATTTGCTTTCTCGTTTTGAAATTGGTGTTTGTGTTTTTAGATTAATAATGCAAATTTTTCATCTCCTCGCGTTTTACAAATTACTCATTTATTGAATTCTATGTTTGGAATATCTCGTCTAAACTGTTCCTTATAAGATCAACAGTTTACGAAAATGAGCTTATGTACTTTAATTTTTTGTATTTTACTTATCTTGCTTAGTCCTGATGGACATAAGTATACGGCTATGATTGTTTTGTACTTAGTTTTTTTCAATCCACGGAAGAAGTAATGTTGTGACGTTACTTACAAAACAATAAATGTACATACATTTAAAAATATTTTTTGTAGTTTTATAATTTAAACTCCGTACTCTATTCTTGTTTATCTTATCTTATTAAATAAAATTACTTTACGGATTTTATCGCTTTATTTTACATTTTAAATTCCCGACGTTTCGAACACTTTCCAGCGGCCGTGGTCACGGGGTAGACTGTATCTTATCTGTTTGTATGCAATTGAGTTTTTTAAGGCATTACCAGAGTTTTCTATATGACGATGCGTGCTAGTAAGTGCAAAGTCTACTTAGTAAGTGACTATTACTAACAATTTTCATAGAACTTATTGTCATGCTATCGATATAAATTTCGCCAAGTTTTTGCCTGTTAAACGCAATATTAAGCAACGATTTAAAACAATATCGCATCGATAAAGGCTGAAAGTTAACGAGAAAGGCTCAACAGTTGGTCTTAGCTATTAAATTAGAAATCACATATATTTTTTAACATCAATATACATTTCGATGACGAATCCCACAGTCAGAAATCTAGTGCAGATCTTCACATTTAAATAAATATTACAGCTGTACGGATTTTGTCTAAAATATGAAGCCATATCTAACATTTTATTCATCGTATCATCGTTAAGCGAAGATATATGATTTGTACACAATTATCGTTTTTTTATGATTTTTTTATGTTTTGTAACTTTTATTCTTTATTGAACAATAACATTAGTAAAGGCTTTTAACGTCAATTATTCCAATATAAGCATTTCGTATAAATGCCGAGCACAAGGGCTGCGAAAACTGTGAATTAAACTGTTAATTAAATACCAATTTGGGAGTCATTAATCATCCAATGAACTATCAGTGTACAATGTTTGTTCCAAATTTATACTTCAATATATCATGACGTCATCACATGCCTTCCATGTACATCCTATCTGTTCTATATGATGTGTTCAATGGCATAGATTCTCGTTTCCATTTTTCTACATCGTAAACATTCAAACATAATTTTCTTTTCGATCAAAGTAATTCTGTAAATAGTAAACTGCATAAACCTAACATTATAAAAAAATCGAAACGTATAAGATAATTATTCATTTTTTATGCAATATTCATCATCATCAGCCTGTGATAGCCCACTGCTGGACATAGGCCTCCCCTAATACACCCCTATCCATTAGCGGGTTTTTGTTTTAATATTAATTATAAGATATTTTTCTTTTTATTTGTCCATTTCCTTAACTTCTAAGAATCAGTACGATTCTTAGAAGTTAAGGAAATGAATTGTGTTAATATGAACACGCGAAATCAATCTCGGATGTTTTCATTGGCAGATAATTATATCGTACTTGATGTGATTCTTTTCGATTCGCTAGCTCTTTCAAGTGGAAGACTAGAATATTGTTATGTTTATAAGACATTTAACTGATTTACAGTTAAAATAAATAAAATACAAACGTTTATTATTAAAAATTTATATTCACATTTTTGCAGCATTTGAATTTCGTTCCTAATCTTAACATTAAATTTGATTAATTTTATCATAACAACTAATGCAAGAAAACCTTTATAGTGTACACTTTTAACAGGCCAAAGAAACAGTCCGCAATCATATCTGTCAATCATTTAAGGATAATCCACAGATACCAGTTTTTATTCTTTACCTTTTACCAGATTATTTTTTATTTACGTAATGAGTTTTAAGTAATAATGCAAGCCCATTTTTTTAGATATGGGCCATTACAGCATCATCATCATTATCATCATCATTATCATCATCATCATCAACCTCAGTCCACTGCTAGACCTAGGCCCCGCCTTCTTCATTAAGTGTTTATCGACCGCTTTCCACCACGCTGATCCAATGCGGGTTAGATAAAAAATCGGTGCACCCACACCGATTTTTTACAAGCCCATCCGACGCATGGATCATCTTAATTTGCAGACAATTGGGTGATTGGCCCAAATTGCCCAAGCCAACTTGGAAACGATAATGAAAATTTGTTGAGTCCCCGCAGGATTCGAACTCACGAGCTCCGGTTTTTAAGCACACGTCCTTACCACTAGGCTACAGAGGCAGTTAGGCGTTTACAGCATGTAATTTTAATTAATATTTCTAAATATATTACAGGGATTAGCACTGCACCTGCGTTAAACCGAGTGGGTCGCTAGTTTAAAATAAGGTTAGTTATAGAGACCATACATAATAATTTTTATGGGTATATTGTATAGAGATACACTAACAGATTTTTAATATTCTTAAGAGCTCAGTAGACTTTAACGGAGAAATAAAACTCTTGTCTTTCAAAAAATAAAAATAAATAAATACACAGTGAAGTCAATGAATAAATCTAAAGCAATTAAAGATTGTCAAAGCAAGCAAGCAAATGAAAACTGATAAGACGAACGAAGTATTTGCTTTTACGAACGACCGAGATTGGTGTATAGGCAATAATTTTAAAAACATTTAAAATAATAAACTTTTAACGATATATTATATAAAGTTAATAGGGTTTAACTTGCTTTCTTATAGAAATTTTGCAGAAAAGCAATAGAAGCTAAACGTGCATCAATTAAGAGTATCCCTTCTTATTTACAAATGGAGATATTCTGACTGCGATTGCCATACACAAACGTAGCCTAAAAACGAAATTTCATCGTAGTCTTCTATCAAATGGAATAATCTCTATCAAATCTACATACATAAATGATAGTGTCAGTGTTTTAACATAAGCAAATTATTCAGTCCCCTATGTTCCAGTTAAGTAGTTAGTATAAACAATATGTTGCCCGCTAAAATAAAAAAAAGTAGCACAGCTTACTTCCAGTTACAACATCTATCTTTTGTGCTTGTTGTCCCGGTCTAAATTTGACCAGTCTTATTTTAAGATTGTGCTAGCTTCAATTTAGATAGTCGTTATAATTGAAGAATACAAACTCGTATAAATAATAAGTAAATCCTAAATAAATAGATGAGTACTTAGTGCTACTATTTTGTATTAAACGTTTTTTATTCGTATATATTTTTATAACACTATTGTTTTTGTGAGGGGCAATAACATTTACACAAACTTCTGAAATAAAAGAGTCAAATAAAAAAACAAAAGGAAATTAGCTTAATGAAACGAAAAATGTCCTGCTGTTTTATAACATCGTAACAATTGTTGCACTGCTGCCAAAATAATTGCTGAACTTGAAATGTTTATGGTGTAATGTCTCTATATAAAAGAGTCAATACACCGTCTCACGTACACTATTAGAGGGGTAGCCGTCATGTAGAGCTGAGGGCAGTCTCTCGGAGTCTATCGGCAGTCTGAGAAGATGTGCGCCCGCTTTAGGAGCTCGGTGTATTTGTGAGCCAGTGCAATACCGTTGCTTACCCTAGTTTTATAGTTGAAGTTTTCACCGATCCTGGCGCGACGTGGCCCTTTTCTCTTCGGGTGTGTTAGGACACCTAGACCGTCGCTTTAGGTGCCGTGCCGGATTAAACAGCACGACACCCCCACTTGAACACTTTTCCCTGGTCGGCTGGCAAGACGGTGCCGCCGCTCCATCAAGGGGGAATCTACGGTAGTAAATTTGCGTGCCGTGATAGCGATCACTACACATAGTGTTAATGCACCAACGTAGCAGACCATTAGTAAAAAAGGTTAGACTTGGTTGGTCAGGCACATCAGATGTTTCACGCTCCGGTCGCTCAATCTAAACCCTACTTAACGACTTGTTAAATGAAGATGTTTGAAATAGTTCGAAAATTCCTCTATGAAAAACCTATTTTCAAGATGAGATTAATGACGATAAAATTACCACGAACGAAATCGAATTTTGACCTACATTCAGGGCCTTTCACATGTTCATCCGACACACTGATTATAATTATCAGAACCAATCAAATTATTCAAGAACTTGCCTGAATGAAATATGTTTGCTTGGAACAATTAAAGCTCATATTTGCTTCTTTACATATTGTCATCATCTATGTTACTTTAAACTTTTTCTAACAAATTAATTTTTGAATAATAGTAATATACATAATAAAATAATTACTCTCGAGAAAAGTAGCTAAATAAAATCGGCAATTATTTCAAACATTTAAATCGTTGAATGTTTTTATAGTTATTTCTCGTTGCATAAAACATCAAAACAATTATTTTGTCTTTTTGTGACATAATCAAAAGAAAATACCTATTTAAAAATGGCTGAACCAATAAGAACGTGTTTCCTTCTGGCTTAGATTAAATTGCATTTATTTTGAGCCTAGATATGTTAATCATATATCATACCCTTTTGTCCTAAATAAACAGTAGCTGGTTTAATAACAATTCTACAATTTTTTTTTATGGACTTCACATTTCCTAAATTATTTTTAACACTGCTTTTTAAAGTAAGTCAATTTTGTTCTTAATTTATTTTTAAACACTTTATGTACACAAATAAATGGTACAAAGGCGGACTAAATGCCGAAGGCATTGTCTCCCAGTCAACCTTTGGATGGTTAAGAAAACGTAAGGTAGGCGTACAATTTTGCAAAAGTTAAAGACATTTACACATTAGTAATAAACCAGGATAATAAAAATGAATGATACATTATCTTCATTAACATATGTACTTCTATACACATATTCATACAAACGTATATACATATCTACTCATAAAGTAATATATATATATATATATATATATATATATAATAATTACTTTCAAATTGCGTATTAATATATATTTGGTGCATTTGTATTAGCAAAAGAATTGAACTATGATTACAATATTGAGATAAGTTTGTTAAAACGTAGATTGCATTTCCGAAAAAAGAGTATCTCAATATATGCATGTTTTGTTCAGAAACATGATTTATGTATTAAATGAAACCTTATATGCAACAGCATATTGCAGTGCAGTTAGACCCGATACAAGAGAAGCTAAAGCTGCTTGTATTAATAAACTAGTGCACCGACAATCTGCTTAATAGGTCAGACGGAAACTAAAAGGGCACTAGGCAACAATATTTATACATGCAAAACGAGATTTAATAAACGTTTTAACTTCGAGTTAATTTACCACTAGCTTCTGCCCGCGACTTTGTCCGCGTGATTATATAAAAAGAAATTAAAAAAAGAAACCAAAGTTACTCGTAGTTAACTTACAATAACTAGTGCTTAACTTGCACCAGCTATCCCAGACATTAAACATATGAACAGATAGGCATATAAAAATTAAAAAAATGTTTCGTTATATCGGTATCGGTTATATATCACGGTTATATATTACAAAAAGACAATCTAATTTTGTGTATTCGTATAGATTAACTTATCGTTTCGTTCATAGTGATTTATTAAAAGTGCGGAAGTAAAATATTATTTTTTAATTGTTAAATATTACTTGATGAACACTCCGGAACATTTCAGCGTTAAGTACAGTTAAAACTGTATAGCTTTATCAACGCTTCGATGTTTGGGAGTGAAGATGGAATTTCCTTGACTCAGGTTAACATCATTGCGCAAATTATTCCGTTGTTTGTTTTGTGAAATTCCGTTTTGTTTGCAATATTAATTACTTTTCAGATGATGTTCATCTGAAGCGCAAAATAATTTCTAAACAAAATAAGCCTGATAGAGTATCATCGTAATTGCTGATATTAAAAGATCTGTTTTATTGTTATTAATTGACAATTTAAGTGGCGGGTCACCTGATTTTAAGTGATATCCTTAGCCGATAAGAAACGCAAAGTAAATCACCGCAATTCCACTCCCCGCCTTGACAAATCGTATATTACTATTCGTTTACCCAGTTAATACACCTCTACGGTTCACTTCAAACCGGAAGTCAGTAGTATATATATACTACTGGTTAGCGACAGCATTAGGTACTTTTCAGATGGCCCCCTGTAAAAACCCACCTGAAAAGACTTATCTCATTCAAAATAAATTTAAATTAGTGAAATAAGTAGTAAACTATTATGTGTCAAACTATAATATTGATTTTAAGTGCTATTTAATTATCAACTAACTCTTTAGATAGTGAATGATTATCTTTAGCAGTTATATTAACAATTTTAAGTAAAAAACTTATGAACAAAACATATGGCCCACTTTAAAGCAGTATACTTTAATTTCGATTTTGTTAACTTCTTCGGTAATATAATCATTTGCTCCTATTATATTTATGCCTTACATGAAATAATTAACGCTTTTCTTATCACCACTATGTGGAACTAATATATATATATATATATATATATCACCACTATATAACTAATAATAAACATAATTACTTATTGAGTGAGCTTGGTAAACGACTAATTACATTTTGACTGACTTTCTAAAAGAAGAGAAGGCATTCGATTTGGATCTTACTATTACGTTATCTGGTTCCTCCTTCCCTAGCTTTACATTCTAAGCATTCTTATTTAACTATACATTTAAATGTTTTCCAGTAAACAGTTGTAAATGAAGGACTTTACAATAAAATAGCTAAGAACCACTTACTAGTTTTTGTTGCAAACTTTAATAATGTTCGCGAAAGTAAGATGATTCAGCATGCATCAGATGAAACGAATGTTTTTGACACGATGTCAGTAAAACAATTATAAATAAATTGAGTCATGCGTGATAAAACTTTATTGCAAAGTTATAAATTCATACTCGCGCATTGATATTTTAAACATAAGGATACCTTTAACTACTAATTTTCACCTAGCCAGTGGCCAGAGAGATTTATCTGAAAATCTATCCCGATTGACCTGAATATCAGTTAATATGTAAAGCGACTGGCGTCAGACTTACACAACCTAAAGCGTAAACTACATTTTAAAGATAAATTAATTTTCAGTAAATTTGAACGCTCGGATATCCTATAACGACTGCCAAAGATGATCTAACATTAAAGTCCGAATTTTTGCATGCCCATCCGACGCATGGATCATTTTTCATTTCAAACCACTGGGTGATCGGCCAGAATTGTCGTAACCAACCTGAAAACAGCAATTCAGCATAGTTGTTCCCCTCGAGATTTTAGGTTAAGTTTCATTGAATAGATGTAGTGAGAAATAATTTTCCTCCGCGGGAAAACTCGGTAACGCAGTAAACTCTTTAATGCAGTTTCATATCCATTACTACGAAATTTTATTGTTTTGTGGCAAATATCAATACGAATAATGCCATTTTGTAACATAGCGCTGTAGGTATAGGTAGTGAAGCTACTTAAGAAAATCTTTTCTCACTATATCTATACAATGATTCTTCATGCTATGATTGTACACGTACTTCTACGTAAATTTATACGTTCTTATTGATGGATTGTTGACGTGATGTCAAAAACTGAAATTCGATTAATAAATAAACTATTCGTGTGATGCCTTTACTTGTTACGGGTTGCTTTGTTTACATTTGTGAATCTACACTGGCTTAACTATTTATGTACAAGATGTGATTAATATATTTATCAAAGATGGCAAAGCATATGTTTTATCTAACTAATATTTAATTTAATTTAAGTCTAAGATACAGTTGATGATTGTTTAAGTAAGTTTATGTTCCTTACATAGACATATTTAAATATTCAATGCAACGTAAATTTCAAGCAAGCTTGGAACAAACCTGAAGTCGTTCCAAGTGCGGTATAATTATTTGCTTTGACTAACAACCGAGATTTGTGTTTGCGTATTCATGCCGGAACTAACATTCTATTTTCTACCCATAATTTCATCTAGCTAATGAATTATTAATATTTCATGTTAAATGACATGCATTATTATTTCTTCTTTATTCATCCTTGCTATGCATTTAATGTTCGTTATTAAATATAATTTAAAAATAAACGATTTTAAAGTTATAATGCATTAATAATCATTATATTAATGAGAAAATTATGCTAAAGGAACAATAAATTAAAGAAAAAGATGTGTGAAGAAGAATTTTATTTTATTAATTGCCTTAAATTTTTCTCCAGTTAAATAAATTTCTTAATATATGATTTAATCGACTATCTTATTGCTTTTATTAGGTTATTGTATTTTCGCTCTCGTTTGAAGGGTAGTCAAATTATGTTATTTTTATTTTTATAGTTGTGGGTAATAATTTAACTACTTGTACTTAATAATTATTAATAGTAATTATTAATGCTAGAGATTAAGAATCATATTTAAAGGATTTCAAAAATATTTCCAAATTTAGATCTTCAATTAATATATCGTCATTAATACCCTAAATAAAAAACCCTAATGGATAGGGTACATTAGGGAGAGCCTATCTCCAGCAGTGGACTATCAAAGGCTGATGATTAGTGATGATGATGATTAATACCCTATCCCTACTCGTTAAAACCCTTTTTGAAGTGAAACTTTTTTATCGGGGTTGGAAAAAATTTTAGTGTAACATTTTTCGTTACGCGCTCATATTTTTTATAAAATTAAGATTTAACGCCATCTATATACATTATGTATTAACTGTTTTAAATACTTAAGTGTATGGTTTATATTGTTGTTACATTTTGTAACTAGATGGCAGTGTTTTAAAATTAGAAATACGGAAATTATAATATCGAAATACTTAATTTTTCATAATTTTGCATTAACTTCATGCGTTATCAAATTACAGTAAACGTAAACATGATTTCTACGAAATGTGTGCCTTTTAAAAAATACAGGGTATTTAAAAAATCAGGGGTTGGAAAAAAAATTCGTTTAACATTTTTATTAATAAACCATTAATAACACAAATATATAATAAAGATATCAATGATAAGTAATCATTCTATTACAATTAATGAAATTAAATAATAATCTTTGTATTAATAACCTAAAATTAAATAATTGTAGAATTAGTATTTATGTCTATGATAATATTAAACTTTATCTAATTTAACTAATTTCTGTAAAGTTGCAATAGTAAATTATTTAAAAAAAAAAAAAGTTTCACTTCACTTCTTACAGTGTCGCTAGTACACACACATTTTATATATTACCTGTTCTCAGGTCCTAGGTTTTTCATTCTTTTTTAAATAATTATTAGCTGTCATTAGTTTTGACGTTTACGATTTAGGGATTACTCTAGATAATAGTTTTCAATTTGATTGCAATCATTTGATGTTTTTATTTTTTCAAATTATAAAATGTTTTTAAAATAAAACTCTCTAAAATTCCTTGTATTTTTAAAATTATTATTACAGATATTTCAGTAATAATGTGCTCTTCCGGTGGTAATTATTATTTAGAAAATATATTTTTAACTTTCAAACAAAGAAGAACAAAGCTGGGAAAACTTTTCATTAACAATAAAAACGTAAATTGTTTTTACTGTTCAACTCTCGGACGCTGACTTGTGCGACTACTTTGCGGGGGAAAAAATATCTTGCTCGTGATATCTTGGTTTAATGATATACAGTTTATTTTGTACTGTTTTTATGAATTTTCACCCGGCATTCTAAAAAGCTTTTCAGTAATAACCTATTATTTTAAAGATTGCGTTACCCATTTCAGGTATCACTCGGAAACTCTTTAGCATCAAAAGAAGATTTTCATTGTTATTCAAATATTTTTAAAGCTTTTATCCAAATGATTCGCAGTGTGATGTCATAATGTTTAAATTATTAAAAGATTATTTGGTAATTAGCCGATGTGCTATATTTCTATTGTTTATAATTTGTGTCAGCTAAAGTTTTTTCTTTAACAACCGTCGTTTTCAAGATATAATTGCACAAATATTTCAGTATAAATTTATTTAAAGATGATAAAGACCAAATAAGCTGGTATCGAGCAATTCAGAATAAAATGTTGTTTATGAAATTTCTTTTTTCATCTCGGGCAAGAGCGCGTCATGGACACATATAAATATAACTAATGCTATACTATATACATTCTATATTATATTTATACTATCGGCATTCGGCCTAGGTGATTTATTTTACGGCCTAGGCGATTGGTTTCGTAAATGAAGGATTGCTGTGAATCCCGAAAAAAGTGTTGTAATTTACTTTAATCCGTCTTCAGTCAGAGCTACCAAAATCGTTCTACCACACGTCCTTTTAAAAAAACCGCACACAATGCTCAGTATAGACAACGCTCGAAAAACTAAGCCTCCACGGCGAACCATTTCGTTAAAAGAAGAATGTCAAATATTGTGGGGTTACTTTGGACAGTAGCATGAGCTACAAATTTCTTGTCAAAGAGATTAGCAGAAAAGCCGCTTACGTCTCGAATTGTGTCTTCTGCCTTACCCATTCAAATAGGAATTAATTAACTATCCTAAACTAGGTTCTTGATTTATTTTCTTGTTAGAATTGACAAACGAAGTTAGTGATTCTATTAATTAACGCTACGATAAAAAAAACTAAGAAATGTACTAATGACCTTTGTACCGAAAGGTAAGAGAAAGGTAAGTCCCCTTTTTACAGGAGACCGACTGGGTGGGTACCACCGCGGTGCCTATTTCTGCCGTGAAGCAGTAGTGTGAAAACACTGCTGTGTTTCGGTTTGAAGGCACCTAGCCAGCGTATTTACTGGGTTTGAGACAACACCTACGTCTACGGTAGGCAGTGCGTTGGCAAACCACTGGGTATGCCAATGTCTGTGGGCGTCGGTGACCACCCATCAGGTGGCCGACTGCTCGTCTGCCGTATCATAAATAAGTCTAATAAAGTTTATATATTATAATAATAAAAGCCCTAGAACTTTTTAATGAATTGTAACATAGAACGTATTAACACATACTTTTTATTGTAGCAATCATTACAGAATTATACAATGTATCTTTTGACATGATATTAAGTGCAAAAGGCAATAGCAAACTTTTGTAGTAAGTGACAACATTCTTGTTGACAATCAGTCCTAATAGCAATAATAATATAAAAATGTAGTTTGTTTCTGTATGTAACACTTCATATATTTACCAATAAGGGAAAATATAATTATTAGTCATGTTCCTTTTAAAGTTTAAATACACGACATGGCATGTAGAATATCACGTAACACAAACCTGTAGTGTACAATTGTACTTACAGCATGAGTTATTGTGCTTCCCCGATAGATTCCTACATTATCATATAGTGCTCGATACCTGCGAATTAGTTCAGCCACAGGAAAGCTATAAGAAATCTGGCCGACTTACGGAGTGATGCAGGATGTGGGGGACACTCCACGTGGGCAGACAGAACACTCCGTAGACTATTCTCACTATTTTCCGCGACTAAGCAGAGCCGCACCAAAGATGCGGTGAGGAGGAGCCTTGAGATGAGGAGTTAATTGGTAAGAAATAAATGATCTCTTTTATTTTACAGCTGAATCGAGGTTAGCGGTGTAATCCAAAAACGAGGCCACAACTAGTGCTAGTGTTTTGATCCAAGGTCATGGATATCCTGGCTGAAATGGCCCCTGGGTCGTCAAAAATAACTTAAATATCTGAAAAACGACGTGTAATAGGTGTTACTATACTATTTTAATCCACCACGATAGGAAAAAAAATAAAAAAACTAACTAGTGTATTTTTATGCAACAATTGTTATTATTTTATTTTTGAAATTAATAATAATCAGATTCCAATTTTCTACCAACCATAAGGAAACAATAAATAGACCAGCATTTAGTTACTTCATAGCTAAGTGTAGTTAGAAGTATATTATATAACCTCATCAACAGTTACTAACGGTTTTTAACAAACTTCAACATTTTAAATTGCACATAAAATTGGCTACGGTTAATACAGTAGCTGCGTCTGTAGCCTAGTGGTATAGGCGTGTGCTTTAGAAACCGGAGGTCGTGGTTCGAATACTCGGGAATAACAAATTTTCATTATTGTTTCCTAGTTGGTGGGCCAATCACCAATTGTCGAAAGTAAGATGATCCATGCGTCGGATGGGCATATAAAGTCAGTCCACCCACCAACCCGCATTGGACCAGCCTGGTGGAATACAGTCCAGAAAACCTAACCTAAATGGAAAAGTGAATTATGGTAGGCTCCTATTTCAGCAGTGGAGTAACAAGGCTGATGATGATGATGATGAAAACAGCAGCTAAGTTAACTTTTGGTTTGGCGGAATAAAAAATGGATTTCCTTTACACCGCGTTAACCTAATTTCATAAATTATCTCTTTAAAGTGCAGTAATTATTTTGCATTGCTTCTCAGGTTCTGGTGATCTGTGACATAAAATAATGCATTCCTAATGGAAAATCAATATCTTAACGGTATTTATGAAAGAAATGTTTCACAATTTTTAAACTGATATAATGTTCACTGTAACTGTTATTTTTAATAAAAGTCAATAAAGTAAATTGTAAGCAAATAGAATGGATAGATGTTTGGGTTTGTATTGTTGTCGTTGTTGTTGTATCATGCTTAGGTAGGATAATTAGGTAAAAAATTTAAAGATTATTTTCTTGACATTCACATATAACATACGTATAATTCAATGTAACCTTTATAAACGTTATGTATACTATATTAATAACTTTGTTTTAAATATTAAAAGTGTATTTAAAACGCGTTTAAAATAAAAACATCACAAGTGTAAATTATTTAATGTCAGTTATTTTTTCTTATCGTACTCGGAGTGTTTTCAAACACCTTTAGACAGGCAAAAGCAATAATCAATCAAACCAAGACCCTTACCTTAAGGCTATAAAAGAGTCCATTAGAGACGACGCCTCAAAGCGAAAAACTATTTTAAATTTTTCTGGTGACTTTGACTAGTTTACTGTTTACACACAACGAATGCAGTTTATCTTTTATTAATCATTTATGTAGGGTCCAATTATTTCTGTGATCTCTTTGACCAAGCACGCAATGTAAGAGATTGCATTTTTCCTGCGTGTTGAGACATTATTAGGCTATGTATGTTTGCTGCTAGCTACATGTATTTTTTAAAACAGGACCTATTTTGAAATGTTGTTTTTTTTTGTAAATGTTACATCGACCTTTGTTTGTCTTTATCGATTTAATTATACAATTTTAGTAGTTATTAACCGTTGCAATGCTTGAAGGTTTAGATAACTTAACTTTTGTAAGTAGTAAATAGTTCATGTATGTTGCTTAAAGAAAGTACATTATAATTGATTTCTTAAAGGAAAGAAGATTAAGATAAAAAAATAGATATGTTTTTTATGTGAATTACTTTTCGCTAAAACAAAAAGGAGAATTTCTTATGAACCGAGTTAAGCGGGTTCTACGTAATCCTTTAATGCGGGTCAAAGGGTGCTTGTTTTGATCTTTCATGAATCTTGTTTTTATAAATGAAACGCTTTTATATACATATACTAGAGATGTTTATAGGTATTTATAGTTATCAAGTGGTATTAATAAAAAATAAGGCAGACTTCACAAAGTATATAAACATTTTGCGCAATATAAGATGGTGATAAAGTGCTCTCTGCAAGAGACTACTATGCAATTTCCGCCGCCTCATTTTAAATGTCAAATATCTTTTAATCATTTAATCTAAATGTACGACACAATTTATGTCCATAGAATGGAGAATTTTTTAAATGCTTTTATTTCTTTTTCCAAACTTTACATAAGCTTTGAAAATGTCTCATGCAATTTTTACAATATTTTACAATTGAATGGCTATTACGGGTCATCCTTAAATCATAGATATACGCGCTCGCGCACTTTATTATAGACTATTTAAGGAATCGCAATACGTAACAGCCTTTAGTCAACCTTTTACGGTTTATGCAGCGTTTGCAATTTAATCGCATGAGGTTGTGATTTTTGACGTGTTTCTTAATTTTTTTAATATCTACTAAACTGCTTATTACAAAATTGGAGCTCTAGGAGCGGAGGAACCAGGTAACTTATATAAAAAAAGAATTTAATGCAACTCGAAAATCATATTTACAAACTGGTGATGTTATGAAGAATTTACACGGGATATTCCAAACGTAGAATTCAGCAAACGAGTAATTTGTAAAACACGAGGAAATGAAATGTTTGCATTATTAATACGCAAATACCAATCTCGGTTGTTCGCAAAAGCAAACAATTACACCATGCAAGATTCTTGATTTGTTTAAGGATTTACCAGAATTTTCGAAGCATGGCATTAAATTTGTGAATTATATCAGGATACAATTGCGTCTACGGTTCTTTTATTGCTTTGCGTATATTTAGCTTTATTTGGTCGAATTCAAAATTAAATATTCAGTTTAAGCACGTTTGAACTATTATGAAATCCTGTTAGTTTGATAATATTATCCAGGTAAGTAGCAGAAAGGCACGTTTATAATTTCAAACCAAAGACGAAAGACAATACAATAATAGTGATTCGGTGTCAATTCGGAAATTCTTTTATAAACACTAATGTGGTCACCTCTTTGGGACAGAGGGTGTTCCATTTGATTTGACATTTTGCTACAGTGACTTTTAAACCAGAACAAAGTAAAATGAATGCTTTGCAGCAGTCTGTAATAAATATTTAATCTGTAAGACAAGAAAAATATAGCATTTAAGTGTAAACGACCACAAACATTTTTAACGGTGTTTGTTTAATCATGTTTTCATTATAAGTGACTATTATTTGCCTTTATTGATGCTACAATCCATACTAATATTATAACTTGGAAAGTAACACTGTTTGTCTTTCTGTCTTACTCTGTCCGTCTGTCTGTTTGTCTTTCCGTTTGTACCGACTAAATCATTGATCCGACTTCCATGAAATTTGGTACATATTTAGCATAAATTCCAATAAAGGACGTAGGTTGTAAATCGTAAGGGTTGAAAGAGGGAATGAAAGTTTCCCCTCGAACAGGTTCTCGCTTTGTCGTAACGGTTTTTTTTTTTTCTTGTTTTCCCTGACATATGGGATCAGGGTCCTTTTGCTCTTTTTGTACTTTTTCTTTTGTACAATGTTCTTTTGTGTTATTTTTGGTTTCATCTTTATTTATTTTATTTTTGCTTTTGCATTAACATTTTATTTTCTTAACATTTATTCATCTTATTTTAGTTCCATAGGTATATTTCAGTTTGTTATTTTTGATACGTTTTTTCATTTATTTTCTTACATTTATTGATCTAAATTAATTACATAGTTTTACTTAAATCTAATTATTATTTCTTTTTAGGTGTTTCAAGTTTCAGGCGCTTCTAGAGCTTGATGGAAGAGCGTTTCTACAGGCTTTTGCGGATGATATCGTTTTGGTGTTTTCCGGGGATCGGGCCATAGACCTTCAAGAAAGTGCGAACGCGTCCTCGCTCGTGTGCAGAACTGGGGAGAAAGAAATAAATTAAAATTTCGCCAATGAAAACCAAGGCAATGCTCCTCACAAGGAAGCTTAAATACGACACCCCAGTTCTGCGCATGGGCGAGGCATACATCGACATGGTCCAAGAGCTGAAGGTTTTGGGCCTTACAATAGACAACAAGTTGACTTTTAACAGCCATGTTAAAAACGTCTGCTTTAAGGTCCAGAACCTTTATAAACAATAAATTAGAGCGCGAAATTGAGCTGGGGTCTGAACCTGGAGGTCACCAGGACGATATACACCGCCGTGGTAGAACCGGTCGTCCTCTACGCAGCGAGCGCCTGGGCCCCGGCAACGAAGAAGGTCCAGGTGCGGAGGCGCCTCAATATGGTGCAACGCGGCTTCGTGCAGAAGATTATTAGGGCATACAGGACGGTCTCGCTAAACTCGGCCCTATTGCTCGCTGGGATTCTCCCCTTGGACCTTAAGGTCCAGGAAGCGGCCACTCTTTACGAGGTAAAGAGAGGCCGTTCCCAGCGAGTGATCGGTGACCGGGGGCTTGAGAGTCCTGTGCCCTATATCAAGCTGCCACATCCGGCGGAACAGGTAGGGCCGGAGTTCATCTGTCTGGGGGCGGTGCGGACGTGTCCCAAGATACTTCCGTCCTTAAGATCTTCACGGACGGAAGTAAAATTGAAAGTAAAGTCGGCGCGGTACTGTCCATTTGGGACGGTGCCGCAGAAACTAAGTCGAAGAAATTAAAGTTGGGAGACTTCTGCCCGTCTACCAGGCGGAACTACTGGCTCTCCGTAGGGCCGTCGAGTGGCACTTCAACATCCTGCACGAAGCTGCAAAATATACAGTGACTCAAGGTCCGCCCTAGAGACACTGGTAGGAGTGACTCCCCACCCGCTGGCCGTAGAAGCAGAGGATATCGCCAAACTGTTAAATCAGGGTGACTCTCTTGACCTCTACTGGATTAAGACCCATGCGGTGTGGAGGGTAACGAAAGGGCGGACCTTCTCGCGAAGGAGGCTGCCCTGCGCATAAAGAGACGGCCGGACTACGAAGAATGTCCGGTTTCATTCGTCAAAAGGATTCTCCGACAGGAGTCCATTGACGAGTGGAACCGGCGCTATATATCAGAGCCAACAGCCTCGACCACCAAGCTCTTCTTCCCCAATGCGGTCGACGCGTACCGTGCGGTAAGGAGACTGGAGCTCAGTCCAACGCTGGTGCAGGTTTTAACAGGGCACGGAGGTTTTGCGGAGTATCTCCACCGCTTCAAGCGCCGGGACAACCCGGTATGCGAATGCGATGGGGAGGCTCCGCAGAGCGCCCTTCATTTGCTCACAGAGTGCCCAATATTCGAAGGAGACCGACAGAGCCTGGCCATCGAGACAGGAACAAAAATTAATAAAGAGAATTCGGCCACCTTAATAAAAAGCGAACACAGAGAAGCCTTTGCAAGGTATAGTAATAAAGTAGTAAGATACGCAAACAATAGAAATAGCATTAATTAATAAGATACATATATAATGTAGTATATATGTACTCTATATCAAATAGCAATAAGTAGTATTAAGTAGCAATAGGCTGAATGTAAGTAGCAAATAAGTAGAATAAATAAGTATAGGCATAAGATAAAAATGTAAGTTTAAAATACGAAAATAACGTATCGAAATAAGGCCTACACTATGCAGATGTCATAACGGTTGGGCTCACGTACTTGCGCCTGCCAGCCAAGGGGAAGCTAATAGGACCTAGCCGGCCTGTGATGCAAGGCCGACCGTAGAGGAGACCGCTCCAAGCGGGTGAGAGACGGGTTGCAGGTGGTAGGGGTTCCGCCTTCCTATCCTTCGCAACCAAGGTGGAGTCGCGGAGTAAGAGAAGTATCGGTATTCCGTAGACTGTTCTCCATATCCACCGCTGATGCGGTGTGGAGAGGCCGAGGTGGGAGGAGACATTCGGCATGGTGTCGTTGATCTCTCTTCCTACTGCAGTCGGTAGAGCTAGCGGTAGAGCCCAAGACGGAGGCCACCACTGGGAGCTGGGAGTCTTATCTCCGTGGGTTGGGATTTCCTGGCTCCCATGTTCCTCGAGCAACCGACACGGGGGAGTTTGTTACCTTTATACAGGAGCCGAGACGAAGGATTTGTTAGTCCCGACGCGCCCAGAACCAGGCGGATGGCGTAAGGCCGAGAAGGAGCTACTCTCTCTGCTATAAATAGTTCCTGTGACCCCATACTCTAAGGAACAACGTGGTGGTTTTATTCCGTGCGAGTCCGACATAACCCGTCTTTGCCCCGTGAGGACTGGTATGCGTTGGCATTTCGCCACGGTAAAAAAAAATAACAAAAAAAAAGGGAATGAAATTTTATATGAAAATTAGGAATTTTTGAACTACGATGACATTTTGTGTCTAGATACTTGAAACTAGTCATAAGTGTTTTTTTAGCAATTTTGTTGTTTATAACTGTATTCTAACTTTTGAAGTTAAAATGGAGATTAAAGTCAATGTGGAAAATCGTCACCGTCCAAACTTTGCGTCTAATGGTAGACACATACAATGAAAATACTATATTTATATTACCGTACAGCATATTTAGTTACATCTTGCAGACATTCTTTTTATTCAATGCGGATGAAGTCGCGGGTAACAACTAGTTCTATACTTAAACCTGCTAAAAACGTCAGGTGTGGGATAATTTTAATACACGATTAATTTGCAAAAAAGAAAAGCATCGAGGTGATATTTACTTATCAGTCAAATTCCCTATTTAAAAATATTACATAAAAACATCAAAAACAAAGAATGTGTGAATGAAAATTGCCCTTGAAAAAAATGATTTTATCAATAAAAATAAATTTACATTGGCAATGTCAATACTGAGAGAGAAATTCTAGAAACGGTGTGAATTGTTTGAAGAGGACAATTCAGTTATTGTTCAATGAAATTAAGGTAAATTGCTCGCCTTTTAAATGCCGATTTTTTTGTGTGCTTTGAAAAGGTTAACTTTTTTAGACATTAAAGCGGGTCGAAAAATTTCTAAGCTTTTATTTTAAGGCATTCTTCTTTAATATTTTTCACTTCCTATAATTTCAGTATAAAGTGTTTTTTTATCTAGTTTTATAAGTGTGGTAATAGAGTCATTCTTATTTTACTAAAAAAATACAATTAGTTTAATATATTTAGGTAAAACTATCTATTTTACATAGCTATATAAAGTAAGATAATAAAATTATAGATAGTTACATAACGTACTATTAAATTACACTTGTAAAAAGTTTTTTCAATAGATAAGTATCAACGTTCTAGCACTATGAGTATCATTTATTATTTTACATTAAAATTAACGTTTATTTATAATTTTTTTAATTAGTACTCTAATCAGACATACATAAAAATTGTTGTCTATAAAAAGTTGGTATGCATTAAAACAATGAAAAATTAAGCATATAAATAAATTAAGATACCAAAAAGTACAATAATATTAATTACGTGTTACCCGAGCCAAATACAAATATTACGCTTCTTGAGGTGCCTCATGCATGCATACATTGGATTATTCACACAAGAGCTCATTGCCTCTGAATGGACTTCACCTACTCAACAATTTCTATTGATGACACTACAATACTGAAATCTTTTACGTAATATCCCATCACTGCCATCTACGCAAGCATGGACGGGATTGACAGAATACCAGAATTGGTACTAACGACAAAAAACTCCGACTTATAAAAAAGTTATAATCTAAGTGTTATTAAATAACTATCAATTGTTTCATTACGGGGTATAAAAAGCGACGAGGTGGCCGAGAGGTTAAGGCGTTGGACTGCTAATCCAATGTGCTCTGCACGCGTCGCGCACTCGTCGATTTAGATTTTTACATTACAATTTATTTTTCTCTCACAGAATTATTTTGGCATAAACCATTTTTTTTATAATTCTTTTTGAATACATGGTATAAATTGAAATTTTTATATACTATATGAAATAAACAATACATAGTTAGTATTAATTTCCACCTCGATTATATACTGTGTTTCTTAAAACAGATCCGTCAGCAAGTTACTGCATTTTTGAAGTACATATTTTTATGTTTAAATGGTTGCATTTATCCTATTTTATTACTATTAGAAATACTGATTGCAATAAAGTTGTTTATAAACTTGAAGGCTACCATTCTGTAAAATAATATATCAATAAATTAAATAGCATTCGCAATTCAATCGACTAACTACGTATATTTCCTATGACTCTGTTTTCTATGACGTTACTACCTCTGCATTTAAAACGATGAAATTAACGTTTTTACTAGACAAAACGCGTCTTAGTACGACTAATATCAATATAATTATAATAGTATTGTATTGAGACAGATATCGCGTTTTAAAATGTGATATATTAATCCTACAAGGTATTTTGCCACCGTCATTATAAGGTAATTTTCCGGCAAGGTTCTAAAAAGCTTCCCGCTGTAAAAGTAATTGATTGTAATTATAGTAACAGTGTGTAATAGCACATCTAGACACTTTACGACGCCGAAGCTTAAAGTTGTTATTTACACTAAAGTAATGGAAGCGGTCTAAGTAGTGATTGCAAATGTAAAACGGTCTATACAGCCGCAGTGCACGGGACTCCAATACTTCAGGCTAGGTAATAAGTAAATGTAAGGTATTAAAAGCACATTATTATTAAAGAAACATAATAATGCAATGTAAGCTAAACATCGATTTTAACTATTATCTACATAATTGTACTTCTTGAATCGGTCTGACATAAAGCCCGCAGGCGCAAATGATCATCATCATCATCATCAGCATCAGCCTGTGTTAGTCCACTGCTAGACATAATGCTCACCTAATGCTTGCCTCCTCCATTAGGGCGATTTTGGACCGTATCCCACCACGCTGGACCAGGCGCATATATCTACTGTTAACAATGTTAAAATGAAGCATATTTAAAGTTTATTTAAGGTGATAAATTATAATTCTAAAGTCAATAAATTTAAAAGTTATTTATTCCATGTACATAAAACCTCTTGATAGTGACATTTTAATAAACACAATACCTTAGTGATATATACGTATACATAAATAAATGTATATATATATATATATGTTAAATAAATATATATATATATATATATATATATATATATATATATATATATATATATATATATATATATATATATATATATATATATATATATATATTTAACTTTTTATATATTTATTATTGTATTATGTTGAGCATAGTAATTGTCCACTGTTTGACATCGGCTATATATATTTTATGGAAAATAAGCACGTGAAACACAATCTAATATTTTATGCATAGAATTTGGGCATGTACTCGACAAACGAAGAATAACACCAAGCACGATGTAATTGTTTGCTTTTGCTTAAAACCCCGACATTGGTGTTTGCATATTAATACAGAAAACCAATTATTTCTTTTAGTTTTATGCTTGATGAATTAATTTTATGTTTGTTTTATCTCGCTTTGATTGCTATTTTAATATTAATCAAATCGATAAGTTTAATTACACGAATGATATGTTAATGTATCGAAGTATAATCATTTTATATGGCAATTGAAGGCAGGCGAACAGTCGGCCCACTGGATGTTCAGCGGTCACCGATGACAATAGACATCAGCAATACTATTGCGCTACCTTCCGTCAGACATAGGATGCTAATTCTCGTTTACCCATAAAATACACTGGTTACGGTTCCCTTCAAACCGGAACACATTAGTCTTTTCACACTACTTCTTTGCGGCAAAAAGAGCAATCGCGGTGATGGCACCCCAGGCATGTTAATTTATAGTTACAATATGTGTGTAATGGGAATGTATGACAAAAGTTTTTTTTGAATATATAATTTTATTGAAATGAAGAATGCAGCAACAACACAAAATGTTGCTATAGTTCTCCTTTGGAATGTATAACTTTGTATTACCGTTTAGGGATTTTGAAATGAGTATCGATTAAAAATTAAAGCCTCTTACTTAGGCGAATCCTCTAACAAACTATTGTTAAAAATATGGAGCATTTATTTACTTTTGGATGCTTTATTATGTTTAAAATCGATGTGATATCGATTTTAAACATAATAAAGCATCGTGCCCGGAGATAACGTTGGTTTCAACGTGACGAAAGGACGGTCAGATTTATGAGTAATCGAATAATTTTTTTTTATTTCGATTAAACATATATGTTATCCCAGTCCAGTGACGACAGAGATTAAAGTTAATTGGATGAAATAATAACTAAAAATTTTTACAAAATAATTCTTATAAGAAATCATATACATTAAAATTGTTCGAAAATTCAGAAATGTGCCGGTGCCATCTTTACGCTTTTTCATCCTTAAAAAGGTGTAGTACATCGTAATAATGCCCATTTTAACTCAGCACCGACCGGATATGCTAAAGTTGAAAATACAATTAACTTGTCGTTATTGTTTTAACTGATTATTAATTTAACCAATCTTTTACTTTAGCTAGAACTAAAAAAAAAGAATGATATATGGTAAATGTGAATATTTTTTAACAATAATAATAAATCTGTTATCATTCTCACACCCAATTTTGCAAAGTATGCACCAAGTCCTCATTTATTCAGACCTACATGAATAACAGTTTTTATGCAGAGCGAATGGTATCTGACCCCACACAATCTGATGAATATATATATATATATTAACTCTGAATAAAACTAAAAAATATTATTTAATCTTAATTCAATTGAATACTAAACGAAATAGCGCTTTCAATAAAAAATGGTGTCAATTTACCACACGAGAATACTGAAGTAAAGAGACCGTAAACAGAATATCTGTTCATAAATTTTAGGCAAGTCTTCGAACAAACAAACAATCATACCAAGTACCGTGTAATTGTTTGCTCTTGCCAACAAACCAAGATTGGTGTTTGTGTATTAATACATAAAACATTTTATCACTTCGTTTTATATAAATTACTTCCCTAATGAATGTTACGTTTGATTAATTCTGTACAATATGTCTTTTTATATT
This sequence comes from Lamproptera curius, assembly GCA_029286875.1. Taxonomy (NCBI): domain Eukaryota; kingdom Metazoa; phylum Arthropoda; class Insecta; order Lepidoptera; family Papilionidae; genus Lamproptera; species Lamproptera curius. Next base: position 188,049 of record JAGSMT010000050.1, on the reverse strand, counting down.
TTGCTCAAGTTGTACGTACAATACATAATTAAATTACTTGCCGTCACATTTTCAGTTGCTATTTTGTAATTAACATCAAGACTTGAACAGATTTTAACAAATCAACGTCTACTTTTTTCTTATTCCTAACGTTGATGATAGGCATTTTTTTTTGGTTTTGTCCATTTGATATTCTGTGGATTAAGGTCTTTTCAAGAATAACACGGTTAAGAGTGATAGATATGTTTTACATTGAATAAATATATTACAATATTCTACTCATGAATTACTAACTACTATCCATAAAGCTGATAGAAAATAATTAAATACTAAGAAAACAATATTATAACTTTTATATAAAATTTTACATTCGAATGCTAATAAACGTTAACGCATAGATTTCAGACTTTTTCATGACATGATTAGTAATTATCGTAAGCAGAACTGTTATTTTTAAATATTATATACAATCTTGTTGTGAATGTATACGAGTGAGTAAGATTATCATTTCTATGCGGTTTTTGGCACTTTCAGGTTATCATTGATGTTTCTTTCATTTTTAAATTTAGTTCATGCGTGCATTATGATAACTTTAAATGCTATGTTATCTCCGTGAGTTATATAATATATTAGCCCACTAGTTATCCTATGCATCTTTACCCCGCGAAAAATACGTCTTAACATATTTTTCGTTATGTCATTCGTTTATGTTATTTATAGCATTTTACTATGTATCAAACAACAAAAGGTTTGATACATAGTAAAATGGTAATATATATATATATATAAACTGTAACTTTCTTGCTGATAAGGAAATGAAAGAACACTTTCATTTCCTTATCTCTTATTCGAAAATGGCTATATTTAGATTGCCATTGTTATATGCAAACTTAGTCTAAATGCGAAATGGTTTCATAGTTTCGCTTTCAAATGGCCAACTTTACATTTCAATAGAGGTGTTTCACGTTTAAGTGACAATTAAATACGTAACATGCTATGCTTATTAAGCGATCCTAGTTCTGTTGGTTTAAATTAATTTATTACTAAATATTCCATAATGTTGAAAGAGAATTATTCAATACATTTTAAAAAACATATATTATCAGGATGCTGTGCTTATAATTTGTTAAGCACTTGCTTTCGGGTTACATAAGGTGTTACATACTTATTGATTGAACTTAGTACCTCTCTAATTACAGAAGTACTTAAGAATAATTGGTACAATTGGTTAAAAATGTAAGGAACGAGTAAAATTATTGCAAAAAAATATGACCTACGTCAATGAGCTTATGACTATTTTACGCAATATAAGCACGTAACAACGTGTTTACTAGACCAATTTGCCTCGCCATTTCTACCATTGCATCATTAGTTCCTGATATTTTAAGATATTAATTTTATCAAAATGCCGTTTATGACACGTTTAATGACCATAGAATGTTTTTTATAAATGCTGTAACTTTTATATAAACTTAAAATGTATTATTTTAAATGGTTTTGAATATTGCAGTTTTATTTATTTTAAATACTTATTATGGTATTATTAAAACATAGATATGTTCTCGTAAAATTTATTTTAGGTCAATTCAAGTAGTAAATTTAAAAAGGTTTAGCCAGCGTTTGCAATTTAATGTTGCATGTAATGCAAGGCTATGATTTTACGCCGTAATTTTCTTAATTTCTTAAATATCTATAAAACTGTTTATCACAAAATTATAAAAAGTGGGACCAAATACCAGCTAATACCTGACATTAAAAAAATAATGAACACAATCGAAACACTAAGGGCGGAGCAGTGAGGTAACATGTATAACAAAAAAAACACATACGTTGCAATAATTTAGTACCTTCTTTTGGAAAGTCGGTCAAAAAGTAAGATAGTTCTATAAAGCGTAATATTAACTACAATATGTAGCTTCTTCTCGAGTTTAATTTAATGATATTTTAATTCTCTAAGTATTTATAGAAATCATTGTAAGAAAAAAGATACGCTTAAAGTGGTTTGAATTTTCTCTACTTTTTTGTGACGTAATAACTTTTGTAAATTTTTTGATAAATCTTGAGAGCTTTTAATGTAAATCTTAGCATATTTTGTGTGTTACAACTAGTTCAAAGATGAAATATTTTCAAATTCTAAGAAATATGTATATGTGTTAAAGAAATTGGAATTTTCTTTATATATATATATATACAGGGTTACAGGAAAAGTCGTGCTAGATCCGTTAAGGGCGTGGAGTACCCATCATTTCTGACTCATTTCACTATGAAACACCCTACCCTAAACTTAACCCTTTTCGAGATATTCGACTTTTAATTTTTTTATTTAAAATTGCCGATTTTTATCCTAATATTTTTTTTATTTTTTATTTGTGTGTCTTATGATTGTTATTATTACATTTTTACATGTGTAATAAGATGCTTGTGAACATCAAACATTAATATTGTACATAGGTTACTTAAATAGGCCGTAGTAGACAAGTGAAAGTTAAGAAATTAAAAAAGATATTAGAAAGTTTATTTTTCTCTAATGGATATCTAAAAAAAAAAATTATGGCAGTTGTTCGGCAGATATGTTTAAAATATCTACGTTTCATCAGCTATCTAACGAGGTATAACAATCTAAGATTTGTATTACATTTCAAAGAAAAAAAAGTATTTGGGACGCTTCAGGTATTAATCCAGTCCCAGGTAACGTCCGACCTATTGATTCTTTAAGTTATGACGTAGGTACCGTATTATTTTTTCAGCAAAATGGCGGTTTTAGTTCTTTGGGTTGACCTTATTGATTGTTTTATTATCAGTCTGCTTTTGTGCTTCGTACATAGCTAGATGTGATATCGTTTGCTCTTTTTCTCGACTTGGCTGTAATACTGGACTGTTTCTTCTAATTTGTGACTACTGTCGACTTGTGAACTGGACTCTGATTTGTACTTGTAATGCGAAGTGTTGAAGATGTCAGCCTCACACCTGAGGAATATGCTGATATGCTTATTTGTTTACGGATACTGCGATTGTGTGTCTGCCCAAGCTCCAACGAATACATAATTCGCTACCCCGATCGTCGAGTGCCGGATGTGGCTGTTTTTGACAGAGTTTATCGAAGACTTCGAGAAACTGGCTCCGTTTTGAGACGAAATACAGACATGGGTACATAATGGTACGGGTATAGGCCAGCAGTATGTCTGTAAACCACACCCTCCATTGCGAAAGTCCCAGATCACGGGCAACAACATTAGTGGAAGTTGTAGGATCCGCTCGAAAGCGTTGCACTATCTCATTGTCCTGTTCTTCGTCGTCATTAATTCGTGATCTTCCCATGTCTGTATTTCGTCTCAAAACGAGCCAGTTTCTCGAAGTCTTCGATAAACTCTGTCAAAACAGCCACATCCGGCACTCGACGATCGGGGTAGGAATTATGTATTCGTTGCGAGCTTGCAGACACACAATCGCAGTATCCGTAACAAATAAGCATATCAGCATATTCCTCAGGTGTGTAGGCCGACATCTTCAACACTTCCGTATTACAGTACAAATCAGAGTCCAGTTCCAAGCACAGTAGTCACAAATTAGAAGAAACAGTCCAGTATTACAGCCAAGTCGAGAAAAGAGCAAAACGATATCACATCTACTATGTACGAAGCACAAAAGCAGACTGATAATCAAAACAATCAATAAGTGTCAACCCCAAAGAACTAAAACCGCCATTTTGCCGAAAAAAATAATACAGTACGTCATAACTTATAACAATAGGCTCGGGACCGTTACCTGGGACTGGATTAATACCTGAAGCGTCCCAAAATCTTTTCTCTTGAAATGTAATACAAATCCTAGATTGTTATACCTCGTTAGATAGCTGATGAAACGTAGATATTTTAAAACATATCTGCCGAACAACTGCCATAATTTTTTTTAGATATCCATTAGAGAAAATAAACTTTCTAATATCTTTTAATTTCTTAACTTTCACTTGTCTACTACGCCTATTTAAGTAACCTATACAATATTAATGTTTGATGTTCACAAGCATCTTATTACACATGTAAAAATGTAATAATAACAATCATAAGCACACAAATAAAAATAAAAAAATATTAGGATAAAATCGGCAATTTTAAATAAAAATTAAAAGTCGAATATCTCGAAAAGGGTTAAGTTTAGGGTAGGGTGTTTCATAGTGAAATGAGTCAGAAATGATGGGTACTCCACGCCCTTAACGGATCTAGACGACTTTTCCTGTAACCCTGTATATATAAATTACCCTTACTCTGGGAGAGAAATCCTGTTTTATATATTCCACATATAAAACAACCATTTAGATTAAATTGGATATGGACACTTACAACATCTAAAATATATGCTAATGCATGACTTATTATAAGATATAAGTTAATTTTCCAAATATATTCTAATTCTATCTCATTCTTAGGAGTTTTGCAACTGAAGAAACTGTGATTGAGTGCACGCATAACATGTCACTAATGCTTAGAGCAGTACTTTGCTCTGATGTAGTAGAAGCGGCCGCGGTTGTGATTGCGATGTAAACTTGAATGTAAAACAGTGTTTGTGGTTGAAACGCACGGGACTTCATTACTACACTATCATTTAGAGGCGACGGAGTTAAGGAGTAAATTGTAAAGTTCACAAATGCCGAGTTTTAAAGTCAAAAATTGTTTATTCTGTTTAGACTACTGAGCATTTATTAACGGTAACATTTTGCTACTGGTTCTTAATCTTAGACCTGTCTAGAGAAGAACTAATAAAAAACTCTGCAGCCATTCTTTCATAAAGTCTAAATTTCTAACATCAAAAATATAAAAAACGCCTAACATCTTTTAATTTTTTATATTACACCATTTACAAAATTGAATAAATACATTCATCATAGATAATTTATATCTAGTTACCAAAGTATTAAGGAGAGAAATTTTATTTCGGAATAAATAAATAAATTTCTAAACTTATTTTTAGAAATTTGTTTATAAAACTTGAATAACGATATAAGATTTAGAAGGGATAAGGATTCCTCGCCGTCAGAGTAAGGGTCGATATGTAGGGCTCCCCGGCAGGGATAAACGACGGGTATACCTACTAAAAACCAATGTTTGCTCCTTTCTCATGTCGCTGTAACCGGGACCGTTATTGACAGTCTTCTAAAAACCCAACGCGGTTGTGTTGGGACACCAGGACCGTCGCTTTAGATGCCGTGCCGGAGCAAATAGCACGGCACGCCCACCTGAGGCACGAGCGGCGGATAAAACTTTCATCTCCTGTTTTAACCCTTTCAATCACTTTTATCGCAATAATTAATGATCTATGTTATTTCTTAGAATCTACTATGTTTTTTCTTTGTCTTTTAAGTATGTAATAAATTTTATAAGAATCGATTCAATGGTTTAGACAGTAAGAACGGACAGACAGACAGAGTCACTTTCGCTTTTATTATATTATTATGGATTAGTAAAACACAGATTTTATTAAAGAATTCAGTGACGACGTATAAATTAAAATTATTGTGTATATGCGCTATAAATTGATTGTGTCCAAGAATTTGGACGAGCTTATTTAATGGCATGATCGATGCTCATAATATAAATTCATCAAAAAAAGTTATAATTAATTAGGGAACAACTGTACTTTTTTCTCAACCTTTATAGTAAACCCTCTCAATTAAGGGAAAAATATGTCTTTTTGAATTGGAAACCAAGAAGTTTTTCCATGAAACTTGCTGTTGTGCGCGACGCCATCCACGAGGTAATATAATAGAACTTTTAATTTTACAGAAAAAAATAGCCCCAGTTACTTTCAGTTACTTCTACGTTTCAGTGGAAGCCGCGTAAAAATTGGAGCAGCCTTTCCAGGGATTAGTTAGAACAAACAAACGGACAGAACTTAAAAAGAAATGTTTTATTGTTATTTGTATCGGTTTTATATCACAATGTACATTTAATAATGTTTACTTTAATGTTTCAAACAAACACCCCTATTTTATTTATTTGTAAATATTAGATATAACTTAACTAAACCAAAATCGTCGTGTCAAGTTACGTCATAGACGTATAAAATTAATAGTCGCAAGCAAAACCCCTTTCTGTATTTAGGTCACATTTGCAATCGGAATATTGTAACTTGTGAATGATATATGAGGTACCGAATAAGCATGGATGTGGTTTCCGGACAGCGTGACGTTTCCTTAAACGACTAATGTATGTGATATAGTACGTAAAATATGAAAAAGGGACTTGATAATTTTTATTCATCTAAATATTTATTTTGGAATTTAATTTGTATAAATGTTAATAAGACGAACACGTAAGAATTCTTAAGAAAAAGATTAAACTGTAATTAAAATTTATACGATTCTCTTTTAACTGAAACATAGGAGCTCGTTAAAAACAAAGTAGACCAAATAAATATTAATAACTATTAATATATAATTACTAATGAATTTTTGGAAGCCGAAAAGTACAGTACAGTACAGGAACAGTATTTAGGAAACTGAACCATCCTTAAGTCGTCGATACCACAGAGCTTAAAGACGAGGGTCTTCAACGAATGCGTACTCCCCGTGATGACCTACAGAGCCGAAACGTGGCATCTGCATGTAGGATTGGTCCACAAGTTTTCCTTAGCGCAACGGGATGCACTGAACAGTAACTATTCATAAATATTTATAGAGTAATGTTATTAATATTTTTATGGTCTTAATAAATACTAGGCATTATTATTATATATACAAAATAATTTAGCATAGAAGTTACAAAACTTGAGTAATAGTTAAACTTCCTGTTGAACAATTGTAACAAAATTTAAACTCACAACGTAGAAATTTGCTTGCATATATAATATTAGGAAGGGTCTTAAGGAAGTAAGTATTAAGGAATGAATGTTTTATGTAAAGGGTCTCGAGTCATTGCGTATTTACAAATTAATTACAGCATCTTTAAAAGGGGAACAACCGTCTTCAAACTTGAACAAAAAAGTCTATAGTGACCTAGCCTTTAAACTTATTTGTTATGAATTAAAACAGCCTAAATAATTAAAAATTATAGTATTGAAATTAACTTAAATAAGTAATATCAATAATTTATTTGCTTATTCATTGCATTTTTCCAAATATGACTATTGTCGTCGATATTATTTTATATTTCTGCTCTGTTTGTTACGAACGGTTATCTTAAAAATTTCGTGATCATTTTTATGAACAGGAAAATTGGATAAACGGGATGAAATGTGTTCAAAGAGGATAATTCTGTTTTGGTTTCCACTGAAATGGGTGTAAATTTCCGTCATCTAAAAGCGGATTGTCGGGTACCTTGAAAAATATTATTGGGGTGACTAGCCGGCAAAGCCATTAGCGCTATGTTAATCTCTGACCATTGATTTATCAGGGAAAATCGTGATAAACACACAAATAAATTGATAATATTGCAACTACATGGCTTCGTTTACGAAAAATGTAAATTCTTGTTAATGATATAGAAATCATTTTCTTATTGTAAATAAAAGATGTGTTTATTTATAACAATAAGGAAGAGAATTTTTAAGGAATCACACTACTTTTCTATTTCTTCTTTATTTTTTCGGGAAAATGGCTATTTTACGAAGTGATTTTAAGCAATATAGCATTAATTCTTAATTTAATTTCATAATTCAAATACATTGTACTTTTTTATAGATAGAGTACCTTTTTCAGCATGTAGTTCAAATTAATATTCCGAAGATACGTATTACAAATTTAATTGAATATCTAAATTTTATTAATAAATATTAAATATTTTTCATAGATTTTACAAATTCCAGTATTGCACCCGCTATAATAACTATAATTGGGAAAATACAGGCTGCATTAAATATCAATAACATTATCTAAAATTGCATTTGTAATAAAAATAACTTTTTAAATATTTTTTATGTAATAAAATATCGTTTACAGCGGTGATTTTTTTTACTTCTTCTATAATCTTTAATAACTTAAACAATTAATTTATAATAAAATAATAAAATAAAATAACCTTAATCGCACTATAATATCATTACTCGTGGCACAAAAAATAATACGAAACGCAATTCCTTACAAAGGCCAAATTTCCACATTTTTAACAGAGTAATGAAAAGTTACGCGAACTTTGCTGTTAACAATAAAAATCCAAATGTATTTTTAATGTTCTCCTTTGAACAGCTAACTCGGTTGACATTTTCAGATGGAGCAAAATGTATAGAAATGAATGTCTCTAATAGAACAATTTACCATATTTTTTAAGTTTGTTTATCCTATTTAATAAACTAAGAAGGAAAATCGATATAAATGATTACTTTTGATTATTTTATTTTATAATATACCTTCTAATCGAAACAAATGACATTTACTTACATAGTTTTATAGTGGGCGCAAACTTACCCGCACCAAGACTTTGAGAAATAAACGTTGGAAAGATGCATCATTTTTAGGTGCCCGATATGTTTTGCTCATATATACAAGTTTTAAAAAGTTCCAATGCTACAAAATTTGTTTAGATCAAAATGAGTCTTACCTTTGTTTAACCTTCGTAATTTCTTAACATTATTCACCCATTGCTTTAATTTAAAATATATACCTTTTTACCGGTGGTAGGTACCCCTGTTTACCGAAGACCGTCTGGGTGGGTACCAGTAGTGTGAAAACACTGCTGTGTTCTGGTTTGAAGGGCACCGTAGCCAGCATATTTACTGGGTAAACGAGACTTAATACCCTATGTCTCACGGTTGGCAGCGCGTTGGCGATACCACTGGTCTTGCTAATGTCTATGGGCGTCGGTGACCACTTCCCACCAGGTGGCCCGACTGCTCGTCTGCCTGCGTATGCCATAAAATATATATATATATACGGCCTTATAAACCCATACTCAAAAGAAAACCCAATTTTTATATCATGTAATGGTAGTTTCTTAAGCATTAATGATTTTTAATTATTTCTAATGCTTTTATACCAATTCGTAATGTTTAAAAATTTCATGTTAATTCAAATTGAACAGGAGAATTTAAATAAAAGGGAGAAATTGTGTTTGAAAAGGACGATTTTGTTTTGATTTCATCGTAATCAATGTAAATTTCTGTGATGCTGATTTTTGGTCTTTAAAAAAATATTATTTAAGTCGCTACAGGTGCTGTTATCAAAGTTTTGTTTATGTCAATAAAATTGTAACTGGCTCCGTAGCCTAGGTGTATGGGCATGTGCTTTAGAAACCGGAGATCGTGAGATCGAATCCCGAGTGGACTCAACAAATTTTCATTGTTATTTCCTAGTTGGTTAGGGCAATTTAGGCTGATCACCCAATTGTCTGAAAAATAAGATAATCCATGCGTCGGATAGCCATGTGAAAGTCAGTCCACCCACCAATCAGCATTAGACCAGCGTGGTGGGATATGGTCCAAAACACCCTAATGGATAGGGGTGGATTAGGGTAGGTCTATGTCCAGCAGTGGACTATCAAAGGCCGATCATGCAATAAAATGATTTATCAGAGAGTCTTATCGTAACTTCTATAATACAATATGGCTTCTATAATATATTCTGTACTGATATAATAAAAGGGGATATTCGTATTTTAGAATGTAAATCTTAATGAATAAACTCAAAAACTACTTAATTTTGACTTTATAAAAACTGCGTTATCATATTTCTTTACATAACAAAGAAGAATCGTAAGCGGTAGCGTGCTTTAGGGGAAGCCTTAGTCCAGCTATTACATTTAAATTACAATAAATTATATGCATTAAAATTATGCACCTTTAAGATCATACAGTGTCACTGCTTCAAAAGTAAATTAATAAAAATAAATTCTATAACCTACTAATGCGGATAATTTGATAAAAAAATTATACCTATAAACTTATCAAGAAATACAAAATCCGTCGGCAAAAGTCGGAGGGTTGTGTTGTGCAAAGAGCACGTAGTTTTCCGCTCACATTGTGCAAAATACTTATCATACAGTTTGACATCGGTCCCATACTTTTGTAAAAATTTTACTTGTTTCTTCGTTACGAAAACAATTGCAACTTTCCCATTAGTAGGAAACCTAGAGAAACCTATCTTGTGTACATAACTTTCGATTTCACGTGACTGGGTCCTAAATTTTTGTGACTTTTCATTTGTTCTGGCCAATCTATTACGTTCTGCTCAAATGTATGTAACGAGTACCTTATCGATTTGTTTTAAACACGAAATATATGTTAATTTCATCTTCCAGGAACTAATTAACTTCTCTAATTTTCGACTGTAAACAGTATGAGTGGTTTTGTAGGTTTAGTGTAAATATTTTACTTTCTCAAAAAATGTTTTTAGTAAAAGACATTATATATATATATAGGGCAAATTGTTATATGATTGATACACTAACACTGCTAACAATTTGATACTTTTAATGAATTACTTTCATATAAAAACCCATAGGTATGAAACGTTTAATAAGCAAAAATTAATAATGGACTTGACAAATTAGGTTTGCATAGGAACGGAACATTCTCTAATGGACGTAATTTGGCCGCCTTTAAAAAGCAGATTCTCAGGTCTAATAAAATATTATTTAGATAGGCCCCACAAATAGGGCCACATAAATGTTTTTAATTCTGCCCTTTTACAAATAATGAAATATAATTATTTATTTCATGAATTGTATTTTTATACAATATAAAATTAATTGAAATCGATTTAATTGAATTTTTATAATTAGATAAAAAATGACGTAGCAAGAAATATTGAATAGATTTAAAAAAAATGAAAATTAACTTAAATATAGCAAATCATTTTCATTTAATTCAAAAGGTAAGGACCATTTTCCCTGACGACCGACGAGGGGACCACCGCGGGATTTATTTCTGGTACGAAGAAACATTGTAAAAACACTATAGCAATTTGCTGTGAATTAGCTTAGTCGGAGTAATTACTGAGTAACGAGACATAACATCCCATTTATTAGTGGTCCAAGATGACACACTACAATCTCTTGGGCGGGGTGATTCACTTATCATCGGGAGAAAGTCCTGGTCGTCTCATCGCTTCGTTAAATAAAAAGAAAATGGATCCTCCTTCAACCTCAGGATATTGGTTGAGCGATAGAGAAATTAATATAACATATAAAAAATTAAATAAGATATTTGTGTGGGATTGCACTTTCTATCTGATTTGACTTTCATGATGTCTATTAAAAGATATAATCTAAGGTTCTATTTCCATGATCATAATAGATCTGATTTACTTTTCTAAGAACCACAGGTTTCACACCTTCTTATATGCACATCGATATTATGTGCAAAATGAAATTATTATCGATCGTAAAAGTACTAGTAATAAGCACTTTAAACTATCGGTGGTAATTAGTACCGCTCGATTACACGCAGGAAAAAATCCTACTAATATTAAAGAAGAAAGAAAATGAATACGGTTTTAAATAATAAATATGCCTATATTTGCTTTAAAGTAGAAATTGTCTTACAATTGCTGCTTAAAATGATCTGCTAAATAAAATAAAATAAAATGCTACAAAATCGTAAGTTAGAGACCTACGATTTTGTAGCATTTTTAAAATTTAATTTACCGAGTCTTCAGGGTACTGGTTAGTACAATAATCTATTAGTTAAATCTTGAAAATAATATAACAAGAGCAGAAAGTGTTAAATATCTTGTTACTCGCTGTTAAACCATTCTAACAAAATTATAACCTATTCCCGACAAATATGAAATAAAAATAAAATATAGAGACGCCCTTTAAGGAAGTTACTATTAGGGTGCGACGGTTTGACATTATCTTTAAGGATTTCTTAAATTATTACATGCAAGTTGCACTATCAATGGTGCTAGGTCCCACTACGTTGCCTGTTTCTGAGTTAAAGCAGTAAAGTGTAAAATACTACTGTGTTACGGTTTGAAGGGCACCGTAGCTAGCGTAATTACTGCGTAAACGAGACGTAACATCCTACATCTCACGTAGGCAGCGTGTTGGTGATACCCCTGGAATTGCTAATATCCATAGGTGTCGGTGGCCACTTTTCATGCGGTGACCCGACTGCCTATCAGCTTTCGTTGGCAAAAATAACAAAAACTTACCTTTAAGATATGGTCTTGTAATAAAAAATAGTCATGTAAAGCTTGAGCCGACTAAAACCAGCACTTTGATCTTTTATGGCCTAAGAAAGGTACGAATGGGTTACAGTCATGTTTTCAGTGTGTTCTGCGACATAATTGGAGCGTGTCGCCGAGGCAGCCCGGTCTCGAGCCTTTAGCTCAAAGCCTGCTTGCCGACTCACAGCTGCAAAATGCCACGGAACGAGCACAACTTTGTTCACCTTTCCTTTTACCGAAGATGGTAGGCCCTCTTAACGGGGCCGTCTGGAATGCCTCCTGTGTACCTGTGTGTATACCACAGACACGTTTCCCTCCCAAAAATTCACTTCGACTATTATATATTTTTTAAATATTTTAATGCCTGCCGTTTTTACGGCATACAGGTATCTCCAGACTTAAAATTGTTGATTAATTATAATCAGTGTGTATACCAACAGAGTTATGGCAACGACGCATTATTATTCTAGTAATAGTAAATGCATATCATTTATTAAAATATTAAATTTAAAACATTTCTGTTACATGTAATACATTTATTATTACCCATGCAACGTTGCTGTTACTCTGCTAGTATACGTTTTATGAATAATTTGGGCAGTTTTGAAACAACACATCTGTGAGGGGCAAAACATAGTTTTATCGAATAATTTATAGAGTTTCGGAGTAATAAAAAAGGAAACTGTATTTCCTATAAATCGTTCACCATATTTTTATATTCATACGATAGAAGACAAATCTGCGTGCGTGCAGCTTTTACATTATTGCTGTAGATGGAGACAGGGAAATATTTTTTATTTGATACGTGTGTACGTTTGTGTAATAAATGTTAGACGTTAACTATATTCGTACATCTAGTTTTTAGCAGAAAGTATTTTGGTACGTTAATCGGTGACATTATTAAAAGAACAAAATTGATTTTAATTTATTAATTTTTCAAACTTTTACCCATAATAACGAGTAACACACTATAGTTAGTAAGTATATATAAGTATTTATCGATCATTGAGTATTTAATTATTAATTTAATCCGGTGGTTTTAAAAAGATTGTAACTACAATTACAACCAACAAAAAATTTCAAAATTTCCTACCAATCCAATCATAAGTCCACAAATTATCGTTTTGAGTTTATTTACAATATAATAATTTAGATTACTATACCTTAACAGTTATTTTAATGTATTAACTATTATTATCTAATATTATAAGCTAAATTACAATTTTCATCTAATAATAAATATAACTTTGAAATCTAACTATTTCAAAGTGATATGTCTTAATTATAACTTCTCTATCATTATATTTAAAAATTACTAATTTCTAAGTTTCTTTATTCATGTTCAAGTAAAATTATCTAAAAAGACTTAGCGAAAATAATAATACCAGATAACAATATCAAAACGTACTCAATAGTTTCTCTTGCATACGCGAAAACTTTGCATAGTAAATAATATAATTCCATGAACTTGATAAAATCCTATTTTAGAATTTATTATAATAATTATTTTTGAATAATCTAAACGCGATAAATTCCGTAACAATTAACTGTTTAATACATGACACATCTTTGAAATTTAATTTAATTTATAGAAAGAAAAAATTCTATACTCGACGCCATTGATATAAAAAGGAAATTTGAATGAACGTGACAAATCGCGTTAGAAGAGGAAAATAATTCTGTTATTTAGAATAAAAAATGGTCCTTTCCGGTGCTTTCAAAAGTATTATCTGAATGGTTAGGGACCAAAGCCAAATTTCATAAAGCAATTTTTTCAATACAATAAAATAATTTGTAACAAAATTCTTTGATTAAATTAAAATTTTATTTAGATATCCATTTTATATTAATGATATTTTTAAGATATACTAATAAGCAAGTAAATAACATTTTTGTTTGCTCGTTATAAGGTCGGCTTTCGTTTTTAGTTGATCTGCAGATATAGATACTATTTAAATGGACATAAATTTAATATATCACAAATCTACTTATTACGGATTTTACGAACGCGTTCCAGCATCCATGATTACAGGCTGACTAATATGGTATACGTCTATACCTCAATCTTCATACATATCATGAACGCATCTTTCAAAACACCTTTACAAAAATTCACGCACTACAACTTTTTTTTATTTCATGTTAACCTATTTAAGTATTTTATTTTCTCTCCGGCTGACTACTGATCTTTTATAAAATAAAAGTTAAAAACATATATGTATACTCAGTAAAGAAAATAGATACACTCTAATGTTTAATTATTTAAACTCTGCGTGAAACATCTTCATCATCATCGTCCTTTAAAGGCTTACTATGCCACCGAAATGTTGTTATAAAAAGTCCTCCACTTTTAAATAATCCCGCTTTTTTAGGTACTGAATAAATTTATTTTCTTGAACAGTTATTTCTCTGACGTAGCATTAATCTTACCCAACGAAAATTTTGCGGTAACATAGGTACACACAATTTGTATGTATTTTTTTTTTTAGAAAATCTATGAACTATTAATAACTTAATTGGCAAAATTAATGTTTCTGGGCAAATACTACCACATCATCTAGACGTAAACTAAGCAAAGCTTGTCAAGTACAAGTAAACGAGATGAGAGACAAATATATAGACTTAATGCTCTCTAGTAAATTACTACATATTATAAAAAAAACCCAGACCCAGGGTAAAATTATGTTTACGCACAACGATTTTTCCATGGTTGGAATCTAACACAACTACGCCTAGCGAGTCAGTTCGTATCAGATAATTTTGAGTTCATTTACTGTGATATAATTAAACTAGTAAAAAAAAACTCTAAAAATCTGTTTTAAAATGAAGTTCTCCTATTAATTTTAAATTCATTTATTTCTGATATTGTAATTGGTTACTGTTCTCTTAAAGATATAAAAACTACAAAACCGAAGGACAACATAAGTACTTTTTGTCAAATTAATGTTCAAAATTAAGAAAACGATAGATATATCAATTTTAAATAAAAACTCTGACGTTATTCCAAAACATAGAGATACAGACATATACCAACTTAGCCTGCCCGTGATCACAGATGCTGAAAAGAATTTGAAACATCGGGAATAAATATATTTAAGTAACGCGCAAAATCCGTAAATTATTGGATTTGATATGAATAATAATCTCGTAAATAAAAGAAATAATTATAATTACTGTTATTTGATTTTAATATGAAAATTATGTGTATAAACATCATTGTAAGATATACCTCGCTAGGTAGAGCCCCTAATTTACAAAATAAATGCGATACTATAATAATAATGATGCATGTTATTATTATTTAATTTTTAAATGGCATTCTTTATCTTCATAAAATGGCATTTTTAACATGTTATCAATTAAAATATTTTACTAATATAGAGATCTAAAACCAGAATTTCAATACTACCATACATTATTAATCTTAAATATATAACGAAGAACTTATTTAGTGAAGCTTTATGAAATTAATCTATTGTAAAATGTGTCGATCGAGTCAAATAAAAACGTTATGACATGTACAGTAAGATAGGATGAATGTCATTATATTAATTGGTAAAGTAAAAAGTTATAAAATATAATCTAAAACTGTGATCAACAACACAATATTTCTATTAGAAGCTTCAACGACAATATTTAAAATATGTCAAAAACTAAACTAAAATAAAGCAAAAAACCTGTTTTGCGCTATGACAATAAAACAATTTAACATTTTGCATCAAACCTTGATGTTAAAACAAATGAATGGATCTCCTAAGTTACATAAATAAATTCCAAACAGGAAATTATTAAACACGTTACGTCAAACGCACTTCATCAAAACGTGCTTTTAAATTTGTTCAATAAGCAAATGAAGCTTGTAACGAAATACTTTTTTCATGGATTCTGTTTTTTGACAATTCAAAACAGAATCCATAAAAATTTAATTACAGAAATAGAAATTTTAGGCACAAGCAAGCAGAATGTAACATTGTAAATAATTAGTTTAAACCTACAAATCTGAATGAAGAATGGATTACTCCTTGCTTAATGTAAGCTTACACTTTTTAACAAAGTACTTTAAGTAGAGCGAGCTTTGTAGCTGCTGGTAAACATGAAAATGTGTTTTGACAAAATTTTTGACAGTTCTTCAGACTCCTTGATTATTCTGAATCCAATAAAGCTTTTGTGACTTCTTCGTATAAGTTGTTAATTTTGATATTTCTCAAAGCATAAAAAGAACCAATATAGATTTAAGTAAGATATTAACAATTGACCTGCAACATAATATTACAGAGACATTCAAAACTTCTACCAAACTTTTTATTCCATTGACTGCAGGAAGACAGGTTTTAGGAATAATTTAAGAAATAATTTCTTTGATGAAAAGTATTTTACATGAAAGGAAGTCGCTGTTTACAAGAAAAGAAAGCAACAAATTCTCACAAAATTTGAAATGTATAAACAACTTAAATAAATTTAAATACCTTAAAAAGTTGCTAAACATCACCGCCTTTTAATAATTTTATATTTTTTATGCTAAGACAAAATTTCTGTATAAAAACATTCCCTATTCCAACGCCATTGATGTAAAAAAATTTGAATAAACGTGATAAATTGTGTTTGAAGAGGATAATTCTGTTATGGTCTCCACCGAAACGGTTGCCATAAAAAAAAGGAATTTCGAGTGCTTTAAAAGGAATATCCAAATGGTTAAGGGTGGAGGCAATTTTGTCCTTAGTATAATTGTGCATACTTCATTTATAGTTTTTATTTTTAGCGGCTTTTATTGGCTTGTTATATAAATACCATAAGATTTAATGATTTTCATTTCAGTATATTTTAATTCTTTTTGAGCTACTTCCCTCATTGAGGTATTTAATTTGGAGCATATGTAATTTTGGTAAACAATGTTCTACTTAGATATACTCCTTTAATTGTTCTATAATAAAGTCCCCGAGTGCATATATTTGAAGAACTTCCCAAAAGAAGGAGGTACTCAATTCGGAACGCATGTTTTTTTATATATATGTTACGTCCTTGCTCCGCTCCTAGAGCTCCGATTTTGTTCATTCTTTTAAAAAAATATATATTTTTGCTGTCATTTAGGCCCATATTTTTTTATAATTTTGTAAAAAGTAGTTTAATAGATATTTAAGAAAAAAGAAAAATATCAATGTCATAAATCACAATCTCGTGCGATTAAATTGCAAAAGCAAACGCTGCTGAAACCGTAAAATATATATTTAAACAAAGTTTTAAATAATTATACTCCTTCAAATGTTCTGTAACAAAATTAGCGAGCGCGTATATTCTAAGATATCTATATTTTAAGAATAACTCACAATAGCTATTTTAACGTAAAAAATTGTTAAAAATTGCAATATAGTATGTTCAAACCTCTCAAAAAATAAAAATTAATGCCTTTAAATTTAAAAAAAAAATGTGCCATACATGATATTTTGATTTAATGCACATCATAAAAGATATTAGACATTTCAAATGCAGTCGCGTAAACCGCGGGATAGTTTTTTCACGCCACGTTGTCACCGGCTTATATAGCGCAAAATTATTATACACTGTTTGAAGTCGGTCATATTTTTTTGTGAAAATTTCATTTAGAGTTTTAAACATTCTTGTTGACCAAGTTTCACCAATCTACACACGGTTCGCAATAATTATAAAAGTTGGTTAAGTAGTTTAGGGAATCCATCGTAAAACAGCGTGACAAGTGAAATAATTATAAATTTTTTATTTTTTTTTATGGCATACGCAGGCAGACGAACAGTCAGGCCACCTGATGGGAAGTGGTCACCGACGCCCATTGACATTAGCAATACCAGTGGTATCGCCAACGCACTGCCTACTGTTATATGTAGGGTTTTAAGTCTCGTTTACCCAGTAAATGGCTAGGCTGGCTACGGTGCCCTTTAAACCGGAACACAGCAGTGTATTTACACTACTGCTTCGCGGCAGAAATAGGCACCGCGGTGGTACCGACCCAGACGGCCTCCTGTAAAAAGGGGACCTACCACCAGTAAAATTATTATATCACATCTTAACATATATATATTAAGATGTATATAATGATATACATCTTGATTCTCTTTATAATGATAAATCATATATTATAACTCCCAGAAATAACATACATAATGAAAATACGTAAAATGGAAATCATGAACTTTTATTATTCCATGTAAACATATTTAATTTAGACCAGTTCTTAAACCAACTAAGAGTCGTCGGGAGTACAATATTATTGTTGGCTTTAACTTACAACCGCGGTAGACATTTACGTTTTCTTTATAAACCTTAATTTTTTCCTATACTTTAGTGAAATTGTACACGAAATTTACTTATACAAGGTTTAATATCAAATATAAAATTATTAAAACCTACTAGAAAGAATATAAGGAATGATTTGCAAGCTACCAATTCTAAACTTTAATGTTAATAATCACACAGACACAAAAACAGTTGAATCTAATAGTCGTAACAGGACATTAGCCGACTAATTTAGTAACCAAGTAATGCTGCTAATATTGCTAACTAAGAAACTCGATTATTGTTTTTGATGCTTTCAAATGTGATTTGGTTGCAATTTGTTTACTACATTAACACAAAGCGATGTATTTTAAATAACTTTGTACCACCATCATATTTTTGGAAAATAACTATAGATCTTTACAAATTGTATATTCTTAATATTCTCTTGTATTATATTTAGATTTCCTGCAAAGCAATGCACAACTTTCTTGCAGAGTAAAACAAACCTCTGTAAACTTTGTCAGTAACAGATATATTTTTTACGTTCAACTTTCAAACGCTAACTTGTTTGATTACTACTTTAATTCATATCTGTGTTTCCATGTCATTTATTGCATGCATTTTACACAGGACTGTTATATCAACAAAACATTAATTACAAATTTTTCGATCAGCAGAAAGTAACTGTTATTATACCTTTTCTTTTACATAATTGATGTAATGAAAATTGATTTAGAACTTTAGACCTTTACTTTAGACCTTAAAGTTTAGTTTCAAAAAGCTCTGCTAATTTTACAGTTAATAACAAATACAACAAATGTATTTTTATGTTTAAATTTCAGACAGTAACTTGTTTGACTACTTTCCGCTGTAAAATTGCTCTGCACTTGACACTTTGGGACCACGATAAACTTCTGAACTAGTTCGTAAATATTTCATTTCATTTGTTACTAAAAAAGTGCAGTGTATTTATTTATTTATTTAAATAGGACACCAGCAGTACATACATTCAACATTAGTAAGCAACATTAAAGTGTTATTAATTAGGTGACACAGCATTGATACAGTTACATAATTTACAAATAGTGCGTTTATAAAATAATATAACTAGAATAAAACAGAACAATAAGTAATTTAATCAAAGAAAAGGTATACATAAATAGAATGGCTAAGTTATTAGTACAGTTTCTATATAGGGCTAAGTTTTTTTCTATTGTGAAACATTTTTGTAGCTATTTGCTTCTATTGTTATTAAATTATGTAATATTATGATAAAAAAATGTAGAAATAATAGAAAAAAGCAAAAGAGCTTTGAATATTTACGACAATTTACCATCGTTTGATAAAAAATTGGCGGAAATTTATTACTTAACAGATAAATGAACAGCAATTTCGTGTATTATTCATTGGATTTGCTATTTTTTAAGGATCGCTTTTGCAATAAAAGTTTTTGTTGTTTTGCGTAATTTATATTTTATTTTTCAATCCTTTTAAACGTTTAGTGAAGCGGATGCCATATATTTCCGATTAATTTTTAGAGCCAATCAATATTATTAATGTTAATTTTTTTTTTATTTACACCAAGGCGGTATTTGTAAAATACAAAAATTATAAATTTTGTGCAACATTATAAACAGATGTATTTGTAGATGATTGCATATATTGCACTACTATTGCCTTTATTGACTGGTGTTAATTGTTCCTGCAACATGGTATTAATATTGTATTCAGAATATATAGTTCAATACGAGCCGATGTCTTAAAAGTGTATTATTAATTATCCGTGGTCTTAATGTAAGTCTATATTTCGATTTTGTTCGCGGTTATTTTATAGTCATTAATCCCATCTTGAAAAAATAGGCGAATTTTCATACATTATTTTAAGTTTTTATTAGCGGAGACGCCAATGGTCTTACCTATATCACCTTCATTCGATAGGTCGTTTAGGACCTGCATATTATGGACTTCTTTAACAACATCCTCAGTAGTGACTTATATTGAGCGAATGAGCATGGGGCATCGGATGTAATTGACCAACCAAGTCTTACCTTTTTTACCAGTTTAATGGTCTGCTTCTATCGCTATCACGGCACAAAACTTACTAGGGGTAAGCAACGGTTCTGCAAAAACAGGCCAGGGCACCAAAAAGTGGCGTACATGCACAACCTTCCCCCCCCCCCTTGTCACTAAGCCCCTGGGCGGCCGGCAAGAGGGAGCCGCCGCCCAGAGAAGGACTAAAGAGGTGGAGAAGGCTCCTGCTTGCTCCGGCACGGCACCAAAAGCGACGGTCCAGTGTGTCCCAACAAAACCGGAGAGAAGAGGCCCGCGAGGGTCACGTCGCGCCGGGATCGCCGAAGACTGTCATCAGCGGCCCCGGCCCTGGCTACAGCGACGTGAAGAAATAGCAACCGTTGGTTTTTTAGTGGGTATACCGGCCGCTCCATCTGGGTCCGGGGAGCACTACATACCTTAAGCTGGATTTTTCCAACGGCTTAAAAAAAAAAAAGAAAGAAAAAAAAACGGTGTATTTAATTAAATTACATACTGTAAAGGCCTAACTGCCTCCGTAGCCCAGTGATAAGGGTGTGTGCTCTAAAAACCGAAGGTTGTGGGTTCGAATCCTGCGGGGGCTCAACAAATTTTCATTGTTGTTTTCTAGTTGGTTAGAGCAATTTGGATCACCCAATTGTCTGCAAGTAAGATGATCCATGCGTCAGACAGGCGCGTATAAAGTCGTTCCACCCACCTTGCGCTTGTCCAATGCGGGTAGCATTGAACCAGCGTGGTGGGATGCGGTCCATAAACCCCGTAATGGACAAGGGTAGGCATGGGTCCAGCAGTGGACTTACACAGGCCGATGATAATACTGTAAAGGCCAAATTCTAATTAAATAGGCTTGCATTATATCTTGAAACTAATTACGTAAATAAGAAAAAGTCCCCTTGAAGGTAAAGAATAAAAACTGGTAACTTAAGTGACATATATGATTGCGGACTGTATCGTTGACCTATGCCTATGAGCCTATGAAAACGTCTGAGATTGATTTCGCGTGTTCATATAAATATGTTCCATTTCCTAAACTGTTATGAATCAGTACGATAGCTACAAAGAAAAATAACTCATAATTTTGAATAAAAGAAAAATAAAGTAGGTAGACTAGCTGAAGAAACTAGACTATGGTAAATAATACGCTCAGTTATATCATCATCATATATCTATATATATATATATATATATATATATATATATATATATATATAAGTCATTTATTACTAAGAAAAAGTATACATAAATAGAATGGCTAAGTTATTAGTACAGTTTCATATAGTGCTAAGTTTTTTTCCATTGTAAATCATTTTTGTAGCTACTTGCTTCTATTGGTATTAAATTAAGTAATATTATGATAAAAGAAAACAAAATTACCATCATGTACGCGCGCAATTCTATGTCGCCTAACACAGCTGCAAATTGCTTTCTTAATATACTGTTCCTTTCGCCTGCCCTCCTTTTTTCCTTTAATTTGTCCTCATCTCGCGATAAGAAGAGGGTATAAGGTGAATACTTTGTGACGCGGACAGCGGGCAGCGCCGCCGCAGTCGGAAAATTGCCTTCGTGAGTTCCTACGCAGCGCATCAAAATTAAAAACTAATTATTATTGTAATTAAATATTGTCATTAAACACATCACACATCTTAATTATAGAATAGGCATGTTCATGGAAGGCATGTGATGGCGTCATGATATAATGAAATATAAATTTGGAACAAACAATTTACAGAAATAGTTCATTGGATGATTAATGACACCCAAATCAGTATTTAATTACTCGCTTGTCGCAACCACGTCAAAGTGTAGTGATAATTTCCAGTACTCGCAGCCCTTTTGCTCGGCATTTGTACAAAATTCTTCTAGTGGATTAATTGATGTTACAAACCTTTACTAATGTTATTGTTCAATAAAGAATATAAAATTATAAATCATAAAAAAAAACTATTATTGTGTACAAATCATACATATTCTCTTAACGATGTCACGATGGATAGAACGTCAGTTATGGCTTCATATTTTGGACAAAATCCGTAAAGCTATTATTTATTAAAATGTAAAAACAAAAAAAATAAGTTTTAAAGATAAATTATAAAGTAAGTCAGAAATAAATGTAGATTTCTGACTTTGGGATTCGCCATCGCCATTTTTATTGAGGTTATGTACCCATCTGTAATTTTATAGGTCTAAGACTGTTAAGCTTATCTGCTTTACTTTCGGCCTTTATCTATTCCATTTGTAAACTTGTTGCTCAATAATGTGTTATCAAGCAACAAACATTGCGAAACTTAAATTGATAGCTTGACAATAAGTTCTATGAAAAGTGTTAGTACTAATCTGACTATATAGCACGCAACGCCACATTGAAAACTATGGTAATGCCTGAATATAGTATTGTCTGAATATGTAATTAATTGCGTAAAAACTGATAACATAAATAAGAACAGAGTAAGGAGTTTTAATTATAAAATGAACACAAAATATTTAAATATACATAACACATTTATTGTTTTAAAAGTAACGTCAAAACATTACATCTTTCGTTAATTAAAATAAACTTTAAGTACAAAACTATCATAACCGTATATTTAAGTCCATCAGGACACATACATAAACGAACTATAAACTCATTTTCATAAACTGTCGAACTTATAAAGAAAAATTTAGGCGACATATTGGAAACATAGAATTAATTAAACGAGTAATTTGTAAAACGCGAGGAGATGAAATATTTGGATTATTAATACACAAACACCAATCTCAAATCGAGAAAGCAAATAATTACACCATACTTGGCAAGATTCTTCGTTTGTTACCTAAAATTTCAAAGCATGGCATTAAATTGGTAAAGTATACATTTGGATAGAATACTTTATTATTAAATTGTGTTTAAGGTGTATTGCTTTAACGAAATTCTGACGTCCAAGAGCGGGTCAAGGTCGAAAATTTTCGTAGCCTTTTTTTCTTTTCTGATTTTTATTTTACCATTAAATATAATTTCAGGACGATTTTATAATGTAGTGCGATTAGAGAGGATAATATTTAAAATAAAAAACCAATCAATTTGATTAAGGTATCCAAAAGTATTTATGATGAAAAACAATATGTTTAAGTTGTGATGTTCAATGCCCTTCGTTGTCTCGTTATATCACGTTATTGATATTATACGTTTATATATTTTACGTGTATCTAGTGATGTCCCTGGTATTGCCGATAGTCATGGGCGTCGGTGACCACTTTCCATCATCATCAGCCTGTGATAGTCCACGGCTGGACATAGGCCTGCCCTAATACACCCCTATGCATTAGAGGGTTTTGGACCGTCCCACCACGCTGGTCCAATGCGGGTTGTACCGACTTTTTACAAGCCCATCCAACGAATGGATCATCTTATCACACTGCCCTAACCAACTAACAAACAACAATAAAAAGTTGTTGATTCCCCTAAGAATTCAAACCAACGACCTCCGGTTTCTGAAGCCCACGCCCATACCACAAGGCTACGGAGGCAGTGATCACTTTCCATCAGATGGCTCGAATGCTTGTCTGTTTTCATATGCAATGAAAAAACCTTGAGCTTGATTCTCACTTACCGCATATTTGAACTAGACTTGTAAAACTATTTTTGCAAAGTCTGAACTTTAAATGTTCACATCTACATGTCAATAAATAACAATCAATTGTTTAATTTCAGGTAATAAAATGTGACGAGGTGGCCGAGAGGTTAAGGCGTTGGACTGCTAATCCAATGTGCTCTGCACGCGTGGGTTCGAATCCCATCCTCGTCGATATAGTTTTTGACATTAGATTTTATTTTTGTATCAATGAGTTATGTTAAATTTATGAAATCTTTTATTTATCCGATTTGATACCTAAACTTTGTATGGTAATATCGCTTTATATCTGAGGCTTGAAAATAGTAGTAGCTTGTGTACATACTGCAAATCCCCAGAATCTCACAACAATCCCAGAGGCCATAAAAGCCAAGAGACCCCTACATGGGTTGTCCCTTTTATCTACCTCGAGCTGTAAGCTGGGTATTAGGCTATGTCGCAAGACCTATATGAGCTCCAAAAAAAAGCTCTTTGACACCATACCAAGTATCCCCTTTTAAAATTTATCAGGTCATAGCTCCCGCTTTGATAACCATTTTTATATCTTATGCAGATGGCTGATGCCTCGAAAACGTACACCGCAGCTCAGCTTCATTCATCACCTATCATTCTTGTTACATTGTTACATGCTATATATTGAAGTTTTATATACTACATGAAATAAACAATACATAGATCGTGTTAATTTTCAGTATATTAATACTGTTTTATTGAACAGCTTCATTAATTCAATAAGACTGATTTCTATAATATTTTTATCCTTTTAGTTTACGCATGAAAAATTTTCTACAATATTATTTTCATTTACCGTGTAAAACTGGATCATTTTTGACTCTGACTTTATTACTACCAATTCATTGTAAGCCCTTGATTGGAAGATTTATCACACAAGCCCCTTTAAAAACTACTAATAATTTTTACGATTTAAATATTGAAACATTAATCCCAGGGGCTATGCTGCAACCGTAATTGAATGATAATTTTCCCGTTTAAGATCTAAAGTAACTCTTGTTACGAGCGGAACAGTCAAAAATTGCATTACATACACTTTACGTCGCCAAAGCTTAAAGCTGTACTTTACACTGATGTAGTAGAACCAACCGCGGTGTTGACTGCGAATGTAAATCGGTCTCTGCGGATGCAATGCACGGGACTTCATTACTTTAGGCTATTCGTTAGAGCGACGGAGTAAATTGTGATGTATTTTATGTTACAGTAAACTTAATTAAATCTTTTTATATAAAATAAACGTTTTGTCGTAATGACTTTTTTAATCTAAAATATCTAATCATTGTTTAAGAATTCCAAATTCAATTCAAAGTTATTATATCATATTTCAAAATATTTTATAAATTTACTTTCTTAACATGTTTTATTTCTATTGCTTGCCGAATATTATACATTATTAAATAAAATTACTTTACGGATTTTATCGCGTTTATTTTACATTTTAAATTCCCGACGTTTCGAACACTTTCCAGCGGCCGTGGTCACGGGTAGACTGAGATGTCATGCGTTTTCTTGCCAGTGCTGAAGCGGGTTACCAGATCTTAATTTTTATGAATTATTTTTAATCTGTCTCCGACCTATGCCAAAATGAACTGATTTTATCTGTACAGCCGCAGTGGTATTATGCTTGGGTTTAAATTTTAATTTATTAATTATGGGATCCCAAGCAGGTGGTAGAACCAACCATCTTCTCTATTGAAATTTGGATGTTTTTTAATCTCAATAGCCTCACGGATCATCCTTGGTAGGAATCGGTGTTCTTTAGCGAGGATTGTGGTCGATCAAATCTGATGTAATGGTTTGGGTGATTTAGGTATGGTCACACACTGCCGACTTGTTGGGTCTTCTATGTTTAATGTCAGCTATATGTTCCTTCACGCGGGTTCTTATTGCTCGCTTCGTTTGTCCAAGAAAGAGGCCAATAAGAGAGGCCACAGTCACAATCTAACTTGTACACTCCTGGTCTTATGAGGAATATTGCACTTGACAGGTGGTAAGAATTGACCAATCTTCTTCAGCGGCTTGAAATAAGTTTTGATTGAAGCCCGCCTCAAAATGTAGCCAATCTTGTCAGTTACGCCTCTCACAAAAGGTAGAACAGCAGGTACTCGCTCCACTGTGGCTGCCTTCACTCAGTCACTGTGACGCTGCCGTGGCGCAGCAAGCTTGTTGTCTCGCAGTACTTGCTTAACATGGTGTAGCTCAGCCGCCAGGTGTTCATCATCACAGATCCCTCGTGCTCTCTGAAACAAAGATTTGCCACGGTAGCTAACTGGGATGGATGGTGTGTGAATTGCCATTTAAATATTTATTTGTATGGGTTGGTTTCTATACACAGTATGGCTCAAGGTGTTATCAGGATTGCGAATAATTAAAACATCAAGAAAAGCTAAAGAATTATTATACTTGATGTATTGTATAATGATCCTCGCTAAAGAACACTGATTCCTACCAAGGATGATCCGTGAGGCTATTGAGATTAAAAACATCCAAATTTCAATAGAGAAGATGGTTGGGTTCTACCACCTGCTTGGGATCCCATAATTAATAAATTAAAATTTAAACCCAAGCATAATACCACTGCCGGCTGTACAGATAAAATCAGTTCATTTTGCATAGGTCGAGTACAGATTAAAAATAATTCATAAAAATTAAGATCTGTAACCCGCTTCAGCACTGGCTAAGAAGACGCATGACATCTCAGTCTCACCCTGTGACCACGGCCGCTGGAAAGTGTTCGAAACGTCGGGAATTTAAAATGTAAAATAAACGCGATAAAATCCGTAAAGTAATTTTATTTAATAATGTTTTATTTTTATTAAAAAAAACTGACTAGTCTAACTTTCCAATGAAAAAATCACCGTAATAGTCCAAGGCTCATAATTTATTTTAAATACATACAAAAAATGTATCCTCTGGATTGTGTATTCATACCTCCGAGTCAGTAAAATTTAATCGAATATTATTAAATGCGATGGATTAAATTCTTATATATATGTACGTAAAATTAAAATGAACAAATAGATATTGAAATAATTAAGTACGTTTTGCTGTATTACTTTAAACTTTACGCAATATCACACTGCTTCTGTCGACTAACCGATAATGTAAAGTTCGAATTTCAGAAACTTGTGAAATTTGTATCACATCCTAGTTGATAAGGTCAATACGGGCTAACTGTCAGACTACGAATGTGTCACATAAATCCTGTATTTGGTCTCTTATTAGATATTCATTTTATCTGCTGCATCGAACTATGAGAATTTAGGAAAACAAACTGCTTTTTTTACTCTTTCTCTCTCTCTTAAATACGCTTAAGTGTGTAACTCCTTACATCACGGTTTATTCACCTTTAAGATTGCTTGCTTGTAGTAACCTGCAAAAAATAGTTACTTTGATAATATAAGCACGTATCAGACGCATATATCATCTTTCTTTACAGACAATATGGTCATGAACAATAAAAAGTATTGGAGTCTCTATAGTATTAACCTCCGATTTTAAAGCTTGAGTCAATACCATTTGGATTCCAAGGAAATTATAAGATATATTTTTAAGTGATTAAATGCATATAAAGTATTTCTTTACGATTTTAATAAACGTTTTGTACATTAATTAATTAAACTACAAAGGCAGAATGTTACGTCTTCAATTTCCTTAGACGTACAGTTAAAAAAAGAAGTTGTAACCAAAAATACTATGAACTTTCCCTATTCAAGTTTCATCATCATCATCATCAGCCTGTGATATTCCACTGCTGGACATAAGCCTCCTCTAATACACCCCTATCCATTAGGGGGTTTTTGGACCGTATCCCACCACGCTGGTCCAATGCGGGTTGGTGGGTGGATCGACTTTTTACATACCCATCCGACGCATGGATCATCTTACTTTTCAGACAATTGGGTGATCAGCCCAAATTGCCCTGACCAACTAGGAAACAACGATGATAATTAGTTGAGTCCTCGCAGGGTTCGAACCCACGACCTCCAGTTTCTAAAGCACACGCCCATACCACTAGGCTATGGAGGCAGTTATTCAAGTTTAATAAGGGTCTATTGAGAGACGACGTCACAAAGCAAAACTTATTTTAAACCGATCCTGCAAGGTATTTTTTAAGTTTCTAATTTTTGATTTTCCGTAGAGTTACGAGCATTTAATAAAATAACTTATAGGTACTATTGAAAAAGACTTTCCTTGACTTGCACGGAGCGACATTTTGTCTTCAGTAAAGATAAATCAATTTAATTAAATAATAAAATTGTAAATAGTGGATTAAGTAGTCCGTGACTTATCTTATCCATATGCAGAAAAAACATACTTGGATGTATGGTTTAGAGTGTTATTTTTATATTTGCTTCAGGACTTTTTCTTTTTTTAATATCTCTAATATCTCTATAGGGTTTTGCAGGGCATATAGTTAAAAATATTTGATGGGTACTTTTTATACACCTTTCATTGGTTCTATCAATTTAGTTAACAAGCAAGTGGTTTTGTTTTTTTTATTACGCAAGAACGTAACTCATATTCGCTAAGTCGATAATATATTTATTTAAAAAAGTGGATTTCAATAAGTAACTATGAAAAGTCTGAATTTAACAATTTAAGGTTTTTTTTTAGATTTCAACCGTCTAAGACAACTTAGTTTATAATGTTTAGAAATTTTAATAAACAAGCGGTAAAAATTCACGTAACACCTCTTTTTTTTTTCGATTCTTTAAATTAATATTCTGATATGTTTCCCATATAATTATCAACCTTTTTTAAACAATTATACCTAAAAAATTAAAAAAATAAGCTTTACAAAAAAGTAATTACTTGCATCAAAATAAAATATAAAAAACTGTACAACATGTTACAAATTCTGTACTAATTTTCCGATAAGGTTACTATAACACTCCATACCTTGCATAAACTTTTTACAAAGCAATCCAGTGTTACGCGAACTCTACTGTTAACAATAAAACACAAATGTGTTTTTAATATTCCCCTTTGAGCAGCTAGCTTACTTTTTCGTATAGCGCAAAAATACAAAACTCTTGAATAAATATAACTCTATTGAATTTTTAAATAGAAAATGTTTTAAATGACATTACTCTTACCTTCGGACTCTCTTATCTTCGGAGGAAGTGGATTCAAATAATATATATTGAAAATCCACCTAGAGAAAAAGAAATATCAAGGCGGATCCTTTTGTTAGCAGGCCTGGGTTTTTCAGTAATACAATGTTTTCTTGGTTCGATGTTTCGAAATGTAAGAAGGTAGGAAGGAAGAAGGTGATGTATAAACTATATTGCCCTCCGTATATAAGGGTACTGAATCCTGATTATTTACTGGGTATACGAGAAGTAACATCCGATATCTTAAAGCGGCAAGTGGATTTGTAGCGTAAAAATATATACGCTCTGAATTGAGTAACTGTTTCTTTTGTGAACTCGATCAAAAAGTATAATAGATCTTATTTTTAGTTTACTTTAATTTTTTTTTAATTATATCACCGATTCCAACATGGCGGTTTTGCTTTAAATCTATGGACAAAGGAGTAATCTAAACCTTGATTTAAACCTTTATTAGATGAAACGAACCATAAAAATTGTTTTGTATATTATTGAATTCAATCCTGATATGAATGTAATGAAACGCTGACACACATTTGCCATAGCAAGATACATTGTTAACAAGACTACCATTGGCAGAACAAAGCTTCACACATCGAAATCAATGAGGATAATTGTGGCCTGCCCTAATTATTGATAATTAGGCAGAATCTGTCCAATTTCACACTTTGACTACACATATAGTCGTCATTGCTAATGGAATAGAACGAGTTTATTAGGGACAGATAGAATTGAGAGACATTCGGGGATTATTCGGACTACAAAACATTTAGGCATATTTACTTTTTATGTAGGCATGATACTCAATTTCTGTTTAAATAAATCCAATTCAGGCAAGTTCTTAATCCAACTAAGGGTATTACTAAGAACTATAGATCTTTTTACCAACTGCTAAGATTCGAGTATGCGTATTATTACAAAACATACGTGTTACCCTTCACAGTCTAACATGAATTTCTTCTTTATAATGACCTAAAATGATACATAACACCCTTTTATATTGCAAGTAGGAGATAGAGGGGCTAAAATTTTAATAAATATTAATGCTTATTATGATTTTATTAAAAAATTTAAAAAAAGGCATACTAAAGGAAATCGATAGAATTACTATCTATGAATTATTTGAAGCACAATTGTACTTCCGCATATGCTTAGTCTCTATTATATCTTCTTTCAGCTGGCTTATTTTTAACATATAACGGTATTGATATAATTTTCTTCTCAAAAATTTTGTAATCACTCAAAAATTGTTAACTAAGAAATGTGAGAAGTTGAACCCAATTTTTGGAATTCATTTAGCTTGGGTGGGAGCAATCAATTATTACGATGACCGCGACTGACTGGTAATGAATGCTTTTTGTGCGTATTTACGTTTCAAATGATAAACTAGTTATATTTATTGATAGGCTAATGACATTTTATACCAAATATTTATTCTATTTCAAATTTGTTGACAATAATATAAATGAAGTGACAATGATAACTGAAAATTTTACTTATGAAATGTGTTAAATAATAACAGCGGAGCTTATTCACTTAAATAAGCTGAGGAAAAACAGTTCTCAATGAAGCTTTAATACCTTGTAAAAATTTAACTAACCCGGTATTAAGTAAATCAATATTATGCTTACACTATTTGAATCTGTACTCATCTCTTACTGTTCTGTATGTTCTGCCAAAGTGTACAATCTGTGTAAGTTTGACGTTCTGAGTGCGTTTATATATAGTAATAGACAATTAGAACCGATGTAGATTTACATAACATAAATCACTGTATTGTCAATATCATAGAATTTTGCAAACGGCATAGTAATATCTTTAAAACAGATAAATATATCAAGTTAAGAAAAAGTTAAAAATATTGTACATTCAGTACCTAAGTAGAAATTTTTCAGTAATCCATAATTACTAATGAATTTCAGAAAGTTGAAATGGGGGGGGGGCAGTATTTATTTAATTTGAAGAATAAAACTCGTAACGCAGTCATCCGTCAAAGAACTAAAGTCACCGACATAGTGCAAAGGATTAGCTCGTTGAAGTGGCTGTGGGCCGGTCATATAGTCAAAAGAACTGATGGCCGATGGGCCAATAAGGTTCTGCAATGGAGGCCGCGTTTGGAAGCACTAGTCGCCCTCTGACCGGGTGGGATGTCGATATCCGTGCAGTAGCTGGTTACGTTGGCAGCGAGTAGCAGGAGATCGGCCGTCTTGGCGTTCATTAAAAAGGCTTACGTCAAACATCCACTGCTACACGCCACGGATATAGGCTGCTGATGATGCGGATGAATTAATTGTCTTCAATTTTATTTGATAATGCACTAAACAGTTTTATTATATATACGACCATAAGGTCTTATTTAATATCAGGATAATATACAAAATATTTTAGAATAGAAGGTACAAAACTTGAATAAAAGTTAAACTTCCTGTTGGACAATTGTAACAAAATTTGAACTCAGAACTTACAAATTTGCTTGCTTAAATAAAATTAGCAAGGATCTTAAGGAAGTAACTCTTAAGGAATTAATGTTTTATGTAAAGGGTCTCGGGTCATCGCGTATTTAGAAATTAATTACATCAACTTTAAAGATTGAATAACCGTCCTAAAACTTGAACAAATAAAAGTCTATAGTGACCTACGATTTATACTTATTTGCTGTGTATTAAAATAGCCTAAATCATTTAAAATTTTAGTCATTATTAATAACTTAATTAAGTACTTTTAATAATTTAATATTGCAGAATTATGCTATTCCTTTTCAGTGCATTTTTATAGATACGACTGTAGTCGTCGATATTATTTAATGTCTACCAGACAAATGCTTTATTGTTAGCAGAAATTGTTATTAGAAATCTAAATTCATTATTATGCCCTGTTTGTAACAAACGGTTATCTTAAAAATTCCGCGATCGTTATTATGAATAGGAAAATTGGATAAACGAGATGAAATTTTCTTTAAGTACGAAGAAGGAAGAAGACCGTCTGGGTGGGTACCACCGCGGTGCCTATTTCTGCCGGGAAGCAGTAGTGTGAAAACACTAACCGTTTAGAAGGGCACCGAATTTACTGGTTAAACGAGACTTAACACCTTATGTCTCAAGGTAAGCAGCCCTGGTATTGCCAATGTCCATGGGCGTCGGTGACCACTTCCCATCAGTTGGCCCAACTGCTCGTCTGCCTACGTAAGCCATAAAAAAAAAAAGGATAATTCTGTTTCGGTTTCCACTGAAATTAATGTAAATTGCCGTCATCTAAAAGCGGATTGTCGGGTACATTGAAATATATTATTGGAGTGACTAGCCGTTGAAACCATCAGCGTTTTCTTTATCTCCGACCATTGATTTATCAGAGAAATTCCTAATTAAGAAACATTTAAATCGATAATATTGCAAATATATGGCTTCATTTACGAAAAATTTTATTTCTTGTTAATGATATAGGATATTTTGTACAAAAAGGGATAGGAAATTAATAATTTGCTGCGTAGTTTTAAAGATTTAAGTATACAAAGGGATATAGGAACAGAGAAAGCGACATTATTTTATACTATGTAGCAATAACGCCAGGAGCAAACATGTTCCTATTGGTCGTCCGCGGCCATGTTCCATCCCCAAACAATTGCGTGGAACATGTCATCCAATAAAAGTTCCCGACTTATTGTCAAGTGAATTTGATATTAGACTGCGTTTACGTAAATTTCTTGCCTGAAACAGCCAAAGTATATTGCCTTTTATAGGAAGTATTTATTTTACTATAACCTATAACTTAAATCCTCTAACGTTACTAAATCATCGGGTCTGACGCTAAAAACTTTTAACGCAAAATGTTTAAAAATCCAAAGCTCTGTTACTATTATTACTATACAATTACCAAATCTAGAACAAACAGTTTTATTGTCGTTTAATACCTTCTATGAATTGAAATATTCTGGAAGAATACAAATGAATATTATGAAAAACTAAAATGTTTTGTTGCCTATTATTCGCTAAACAAAAAAGGTACATAATAGGTAATACAGTTATTTAGGATAGGATTTTATCGCCTTCAATTTCTCCACAATTATTTCAAATTATACCCGCCGCTTCAAACCTTTCCATGTTCACGGGGCAGACTGAAATTATTTTGAAGTAATGACACTAAAAAAATAAAGTAATGATAAAATCCGTAAACCTGTATTATTCATCATGTATATTATTCTTGTAAGCAAAAAAATGTTTATTGAAATCGGTACTTTTTTTTAATTTCTATAATTTTTCTGTTGACATGTTTTGTTTTTATTCTTAATATTCCTTAGTTAACACCAGCGCCATTTATTTCTACTAAAAGTATGCTAAACTTAGTTTCGTGAATTTAACTACTTCAGTGCATTAGGCAAAAGACGATTGTTTCAGCTAATAAAAGCGGTTCACGATGTATGAATACGAGAAACTTTCGGTCGTAAAATGAAATGTTTATTTATACATAGCTCAAACTAAACATGTACACTTAGTTGATATAAAAATAAAATAGAGAACAAATGTATAATAAAGATTTATTTCATCATGTCTGAAGTTCATGACACATTTAACAGTAAACCATTAAAATTAGCATTAAAGTAATTTTATTAATGTTATTTAAGCGTAATACAAGTATTATCTAAAGTAGCTTTAATTGAAAAGCTTTGATATTGTATTTAAAATATATTATTTCTTCATTTATTTTTTTTTGTAAAAAGTGTATATTAATTAATGAAACATTTGGTGTCACGCAAGCAAATACATTACTATAAACTCTATATAATGTAAAATATCTTTAGTATATAAACCATCAAATTTAATAAAATAATATGATCCCTTTATCATGCTACAATATATTTGCTTGTTGCACAACAAAAATATAACACAGAACTCCTTACAAAAGTCGAATTTCTATACTTTTTAAGAAAGTAACGAAAAGTTACGCGAACTCTGCTGTTAACAATAAAAGTACAAATGTATTTTTAATGTTCTCCTTTGAACAGCTAACTCGGTTGACATTTTCAGATGGAGCAAAATTTATGTAGGCGATTCTCTCTAGTACAACAAAAAAGATATTTGTTTTAAATTAATAATAAAAAAAACCCCTCATGGATAGGGGTGTATTAGGGGAGTCCTATGTCCAGCAGTGGACTAAGGAAGGCTGATGAGGTGAGCAAATTATACCTTGTTATAAATATGTCACTATTCAGAAATATCGATCGATCTTACATAATGGATTTTATCACAAATTGTACTTGTATACCGATAATGGGATACGGTCCAAAACCCCTTATGGGAGAAGGCGTGCATTAGGGGAGGCCTATGTCCAGCAATGGACTAACACAGGCTGCTGATGATGACAGCAAAAATAATTAATCTTTTTAAGATAATATCCATCGCATTGAAAGTTACATGACTATCTCATTTCTTAATCATACTTTACGATTAAAATAATATAGCATTAAAGATACAACTTTTAAACCACCTCGACGAACAATTACACCGAAATTATTACTTGTTTCTTGAATAGAATTAGGGACGGGCTTAAGAAAGTAACCATTAGGCTGTAAATATTTTAAGTTACAACTCTGGGTCTTAGCAAATTAGGAAACTAACTACATTTGTAGGATTATCTCAAATATATAACAGCAACTGACTTCAAAAGTATCATGCTTTTTCTTAAATTTAGTAAAATAAGTTTTTTACCACCATACTTTTTAAAACTTGTTTATCTAAACTAACGAGACAAATCGATATAAATAACTTTTGACTGTATATCTTAAAATTTAACTTCTAATCGAAACATTTACTTTAAATTGTTTTATTATGGGCGAACTTACACGCGCCAAGAGTTTATTAAATAAATCGACTTAACATATTGATAAGTTGCCTTATTTTTGGGTGCCCGATAGTTTTTACAGATATATTGTATAAATTTTGATCTTTCGTTATAAACAAGTTTCAAAAAGGTCCCATGGTACAAACTTTGCTTAGACCAGAATGACTAACCTTTGTTTCATAATCGTAGTCGTTCAACCATTTTTTTTATTTTGAAATATGTACACGCTCATAAACCCATGCCTATATCATGGTACGGTAGTTTATAAAGGTGGTTTCTAATTATTTTAATGTAGATCAGATCGTAATATTTAAAAATTTTACGTTAACTAAAATTGAAAGGGAAAATTGGAATAAAAGGGATAAATTGAGTTTGAAAAGGACGATACTGTTTTGCTTTCATCGTAATAGATGTAAATCTTGCTCATCTATAAGCAGATTTTTTGGGCCTTTAAAAAATATTATTGAAATCGCTACAGATTCCGTTACCAGATTTTTTTTTGTGTCCAGAAAATGATTAAAAAAATAACTTAATCATATCTTATAATATTATACAATATGGCTTTTTTCTCTACTAATATAATAGAGAAGGAAGATTTGTATTTTGGTGTGTATGTTTGTAATGAATAAACTCAATAACCATTCTAAGTAAGAGAATATTTTAAATCAGCAGAAGAGGCTGTAGCATTCTGGAGTGAGGCTACATTTTACATTAATCTCTAATAAGGATATAATTAAAATTATGGACGATGGAATAAGAAATTAATTTTTGACGTTATATGTATGTTATATATGATTTGTTGTAAGTCTTTAATACTCTAAGGTATTTAAAAAATACGACTAATCATATGAGATGAAATTGCCAACCCTGGCGCAAATTTAAGAGATAGACGTAAACTACGTTCTATATGAATGTACTTCATGAATCGGTCTACAATAAAGTTCACGAACGCATGTATGAATATTTTTGTTAATTTTAAAGTATATATATTAAAACAAATCTATATGCATTTAACGAGTTATGCACGATTCAATCGATAAAAGGGATTCAAAATGTGACGGCAAAAATAGAAGGGCGGCTTCGTGCAGCAGCGTGAGCACGTTGTTCTCCGCTCGTATTGTGCAAGCACTTATTGTTAAATTTGAAGTCAGTCATATTTTTGTGTTAAAATTTTACTTGTTCACAAGTTAAAAAAACAATTGCTACTTTCCCATTAGCAGTTACTTTAAAGAAAACTAACTTGAGTATAGAACTTTCACTTTCATGTGACTACTACTAATTAATTTCAAAACTTTCAAGCAATCAGTGAATAATTTTTGTTAGCTTAAAGTAAATATTTTACTCCCTCCAAAAATGTCTTGTATATAAGATATTATATAAGGTATATAAATGAGGCATTTGTTATATGTTGAATTCTCTACGAATATTGTAATTCTTTTTATGAATTATTTGAGTAACCATACTGTATATTTAAAAATCCACATCAACGGGAACGTTTAACGAACGTGACAAATTGGGTTTACATAGGATAATCCTGTTATAGTTTTGACCCAAATAGACGTAAATTGGCCACCTTTAAAAAGCAGATTTTCAAATCTTTAAAAATTTTATTTAGATAGATGAAGGTGGCTGCATGGACGTTTTGTCTTTGTCTTGAAGTGAAATAAATAATGAAAAAATATTAGAATAATTATTTACTTAGCAACTATGTTCTTTTAAAATTTTATCTTTATTGAAATCGATTCCACAACTACATGACAATAAACGTTATATAGATTTCATAAGAAGTAAAATTAAATATAGCAAATCATTTTTATTTACTTCGAGGGTGGTAGCCTTTTTTCAGGGGACTGACTGGTGGAGAACTAGCGCTGTGTCTATTTCTGGCCCGAAGCATTAACGTATTTTGCTACGAATGGCACCGCAGTTCGCCTAATTAGTGGGTAATGATATATATCATCCCAAGTCTTAGCGGTACGCTGCAATCTCTTGGGCAAGGTGATTCTCTAACTATCAAGAGAAAGTCCTGGTCGACTGGTCGCATAGTTAAGTAAAACAAAAGTGAATCCTCGTTAAACCTCATAAAATCGATAAATATACTAATTATCGTTTATCGTTTATTTGATGGCTTCCGTTGGTGGAGTTAACCATTACAACCCGGCGGAGTCAAGGGTCTGTGCAACTTTAAGCGTGCACAGGCTTCTCCTCTTAATTTGTTGGCTTAGCTCCGAAGGTCCCCAGAGAGGAGACCTCGGCTCAGGCTGCCATTAGTTTCAAAACCGTCAGCGATCTAATCGAGGGTGCCCAGGAGGGCCGAACCTCGGCTCGGTTAGTCGCTTTTTGATCCTTTGCTAACCCGTTAGCAACATGTATCGAGGGCGCCCCGGTGGGCCGAACCT
Organism: Lamproptera curius; assembly: GCA_029286875.1. Taxonomy (NCBI): domain Eukaryota; kingdom Metazoa; phylum Arthropoda; class Insecta; order Lepidoptera; family Papilionidae; genus Lamproptera; species Lamproptera curius. The sequence continues at coordinate 150,704 of JAGSMT010000050.1, read as the reverse complement.
CGGCTCGATCAGTTGCTTTAGGACATGTTTAATTTTAGCTTAAAACCGCTCTATCTAGTAGGTGAAAATCGGCCTGGTACGTGCCGATGTCTGACGTACGGAGTGTGTGTTTGCCCTCGACGGCGAGGGCAAAAAGTGTTGCGTATGTACGATTTAACACGCGCTTGCACGATCGTTATATCGTCGTCCGGATCTGTTAATATATGGCGCGGTCGCCTATATCGGTAATGCTTCCTATGTTTTGGGTGAATTATTTTACGTGGTACGTAAGCGGCGGCGCTTCGTACTAGTTCATTAGGATGTTGCAAAGCCGAGTTGAAATATCGGATTGATGCTTGTTTCAAAAATTGATGTATAGAGGGCAATTCCAGGTCCACACGCAGGTCAAGGTTGCGCACGCACCAGTGCACACCCGTGGCCCGGCGTATGAACCTGTTTTGCAGGGCTTGGAGTTTGTGGATGTTGGAAGGGGAGGCATGAGCAAACACCGGACTGTCGTAAGTCATGATAGGACGGATTACTGTTTTGTTGAGCAACACCTTGTTACGCAGAGGTAGCTTGCTCTTGGGATTGATTAAGGGAAACAGGCGACCTAGGACGTAGGCCGCTCTGTTTTTGACCTACGTGATGTGCGGGCCGAAGCTGAGGGCTTTATCGAGGTATTTGATTTTATCTACCCATGGAATTGGGTAGTCTAGGAGTCGGATCATGGACGGATCGTCGGCACTCTATGTGTGAACAAGACTGCCGCGCTCTTGGATGGGTCTATTTCGATTCTCCAACGCCGAAACCAGTCACCGAAGTTCTTGGCTACGGTTTGGAGACGTCTTTGGATTACAAAAGGACAGGTACTGGATGAGTAAATGCAAGTATCGTCTGCGAACAAGGCGGTGCTTACTTTGTAATAGTGTGGGATGTCATTGGTGTATAAGGTAAATAGGACAGGACCTAATACAGAGCCGTGTGGAACTCCGGCTAGTAGCGGGTGTGGTTGGGATTTCGATCCTCAACGCGGTATCGGAACGTTCGCTTCCAGAGAAAGTCTCGTATGATGAGTACGAGACGGTCTAGTAAGCCGAGCTTATATAACTTGATCTAAATATCAAAAAGTGTTTTATTTCGGTATTGTGTTATTAAAAACGAGCTAAACGATGTTATTAAAAAGGTAATACAATTTAAAAATGATCAGATTTGATGGGACTCGAACCCATTGAGGGTTCGAGTCCCATCAGGCTTAGAGGCCGATGCCTTATCCATTAGGCCACAGGGGCGGTTGCTGATTCAATTAAATTTAGTATAATTAAATATAAACGTTTTAAGAAATAGAAACATCATTATCTAAATTTAATCCAATAATATTTTAAATAATATTTCAAGTCGATCCTTATGCACTAGACCATTTTGATATAAAAAAATATGAATTACTTGTTGTGATAAATTTATTTACTACCTTAAGAAACGAAATTAAAACCGCATACTTCATGATCTCTAGATATTATAATTGTAAACAATTAACTTTGTCAAGTCTCCGTAGACAAATCATTACAAGCTTTTTTATCTTTTCAAGGCCTGCCTTTTTTCAGCAGACTTGCTAGTCAAGAGTTTAAATTGTCCATGAGATATAAATAGTGTGTGTACCAAGGACGTAATTATATTCTGTATATGTAACACATTTATTATTTGCAACCCATGCAACATTGCCATTACCTTGTTGGCATATGTATTATGAATAATTTAGGCAGTTCTGAAACAACACATCTGTAAGTAGGCACAACATGGTCTTATCGAATAAGTTATAGAATTTGGGAAAGGTAAAAAAGGACACTGTATATCCTGCAAATCGTTAACGATATTTATATACATACGATGAAAAACAATCCGCGTGTGAAGCTTTTACATTATTGCTGTAGATGGAGATAGGGGAATATTTTTTATTCGATACTTGTGCGCATTTGTGTAACAAATATTAGACGTAATATATAGTAAATATTTGTACATCTAGTTTTTAGCAGAACGTATTTGGTATCATCATCATCATCATCAGCCTGTGATAGTCCACTGCTGGACATAGGCCTCCCCTAATACACCCCTATCCATTAGGGGGTTTTTTAAAAAACCCCCTATTTGGTATGCTAATCTGTAAAATTTTTTATCAGGATTAATGTGATAGCTATGTAAAGAATCGTTTCTCAAACTGCAACCCTATAATGAATAACACTTTAGTTAGTTAAAGTTTATAAGTATTTATCGATCATTAAGTATTTCATTATTAATTTAATCTGGTGGTTGTAAAATATTTTGATTACAATTACAATTGGTAATAAATTTTCAAAATTTCGTACCAACCATATTTCACAAGTCCACAAATTAATATTTTGAGTTTATAAACAAAGTAATAATTTAGTTTACTACACCTTAAGCATTAGTTTTATTTATTAACTATTATTATCAAATATTCTGAGCCACATTAAAATTTTCATCTGAATAAAAATTTAATCAGTCTGAATGAACATAAACATATCTTTTGAATATAACTATTTAAAAGTGATATATCGTAATTACAACTTTCTTTTCCTTTGTAAAAATCTATTATTTTTGCATATCTTTAAAATTTTATTTACTTTATAGACGAATTCAAAAAAAGAACAAAATCTACATTCGTCGCTATTTATATAAAAAGGAAAATTGAATGAACGTGACAAATGGCGTTTGTAGAGGATAATAATTCAGTTATTTACGATTAAAAAATGGATATCCGATACTTTCAAAAGTATCATGTGAATTGTAAGGGGCAGAAGCCAGATTTCGTTAAGCAGTTTTTTTAATAAAATAAAGTAATTTTTAACAAAATTGTGATTAATTTAAAAATATCCACTATATATATGATCGATATTTTTAAAATTTATTATTAATATATAATGGACAAGTAAGCAAATAACATTTTTACATGTTTGTGATAAGGTCGGCTTCTCTTTTTACTTTTTCTGCAGATATAGATGGTATTTATAATTACGTAGATTTTATATGTAACAAATCCACTTTTTACTCATTTTACGGACTCGTTCCAGGTTCCATGATTACAGGTGGACTAATATGGGATACGTCTGTATCTCAATGTTCATACATACTGTACCTTGCTTGTATTTGTAAACTGGATGACTGAAAAACAAAAAAAAATAATTTTCTATTGTAAATAAATACGTATTGTAAATATAAACAACCAAACCAAGAATAAAACTATGTTTATTACACGGTGATTTATCAATGGTTGCCAAATAACACAACTATGCCAAGCGAGTCACTTCGTATGAGATAATTTCCAGTTAATATACTGTAATATAATTACAACAAAATAGTAAAACTCTAAACATCTACCCTAAATAATTAAAATTGAAGCTCTTCTTTCAATTTCAAATTCATATATTTCTTTAATATCACAATGTTAACCGTTATTTGATTCTAAAATAAACATTCATTATTAAAGTACTTGTAACGATACATTATTTTGGCATACCTTGCTATGTTGAGACACTTTTTGCAAAATAAATGCATTACAACATGCATCATAATTTTATATCAAATGGCATTTATTATCTACGTTAAATGGACAATTGTTTACATGTTATGCATTAAAATATTTTACTAATATAAAGATGAAAAACCAAAATGAAGTTTGAACGCGACCATCCATTAATAATCCCAATTAAAAATATAACGAAGAACTTATTTTGTGAATAAATGCTTCAGGTCAAATAAAGCCGTTAGAACATGTACGTAAGAGAGGGTGAATGTCATTTAAATTTTAGATTATTGAATTTAAGATTAAAAAGTTATGAAAAATAAACTTACGAAAAACTAAAAAAATATTTCGCACAATAACAACAAATCATTTTGACATATTGTTTAAGTCCTTGATGTAAAAAAAATAAATGGACCTCCCTAAGTTATATAAATAAATTACAAACAAGGGAATTATAAAGCACGTCAAACACACTGATCCTTTTAAATGACTGATTGTAAAAAGGCTTTTGACATCTCAGATATGCATGACTTAGATTTTATATGTAACAAATCCACTTTTTCAGGATTCTTTTATGGACTAGTTCAAGGTTCCATGATTACAGATTATATATAAATTTTGGCATCTCAATGTCAAAACTGAACATTATAATTAATAAACTGGATGACTGAAAATAAAAAATATTTTTTTATTCTAAAATAATAGATACTACTTAAAACATACACAATAATAAACTACGTTTATGACAAGGATTTATCAATGGTTGCAAAAAATTACAACTATGCCATGAGTCACTTCTGTTTAGTAATTTCTGAGTTAAAATACTGTATATAAATTTCAACAAAATTGTAAAACTCTAAACTTCTCCTAAATGATTAAAATTGAAGCTCTTCTATAATTTCAAATCATATTGATTTTGGGATACGGTCCAAAAACCGCTAATGGATAGGGTGTATAGGAGTTCCTATATCCAGTGGACATCACAAATCCTGATAGATAATTTATTTAAATATAATAACTTTTAAAATTATTTTTTGGAAAAAATCATGTAAAATATTCGTACGACACATTATTTATGAAAATTGACTATAGTTGATACTTTGTTGAAAATAAATGCATTAATCCATCATAATTTTATATCAAATGGCATTTATTATCTATGTTAAATGGACAATTGTTTCAAATGTTATCCATTAAAATTTTTACTAATATAAAGATGGAAACCAAATGGAGTTTTACGACCATCCATTAATAATCCCATTAAAAATAGTATGAAGAACTTATTAAGTTATACTTTTAGGCGTTATGAAAACAAATGATTAGAGGAAATTTTAAGATGTCATGCACCTTGTGACATTCACAAACTTAACAGTTTATAATGAAAACGGTGAAATGGACCTTATTACATGTGATAAGAGTTAGATTTTATATAGTGATAAATGAGTTGTCGTTTTATTTGCGATAGTTGTTGCATAATGTGCTCTATGAGTTAGGATTAAGGTTCGTTTTTGTATATATATATATATATATATTATTAATAATATATTATTATATTATAAATTATATATTAAATATATTATTATATAAATATATTAATTTTTAGTAATGATGTTTATTTAATCTTGATATAATGGTAATATTTTAATTCATTTAATATATATCAACATTGTGATTTATCTATGTAATACGTTTTAGATAAGCGCCATCAGTCTACTAATCAAAGCTTCGATTTAGTCACACTGTACAGGAAAGACGTCTCTTAGAATTCTACATTTGGTAAGCAAAAGATGGGCTGAACTACAGTTATATGATATACTCAAAAGTACGTCTGTGAATCCATAAACTTCAATCGAATTATTTATGAGTTATTCTTGTAAATCTATCATCTTTAATTATCTATAATTATTTTGATTGATATTACTTACTATTTGTGAATATTAGTGAAAAAAATCTGCTTATATACTTTTCAAGTGCTCCAATATAATTTGAGGTTACATCCGTATGTATTATTTATTGATATAAATTAAAATATCTTTTATTAATATAATTAACACTTTGAATATTATTAAATTATTAATATAATACTTATTATTGGTTATTTAATATTCTAAAATAAAGAAATAAATTTATTAAAACATTTAATAAAAAGTTTGTGATAAAATTGAAAATTGAACATCAAATTATAATATTAATTTTTAATATTTTATTAAATTGAATAAATAATAAATATTTATAAAAACTAAATAAATTTAATGAAAACTTTTGATAAAAATAGATAAAAAGAAGTTCCAATTCAGACATTACGGAAGCATTACTATGTAGTGGACATCATTTAATTAAATAACAATTCGAATAATAAGACAATTTACTGTATAGAATTAATATAAGAAAATAAATATTTATTTATTTAATTTTTCAAATTTAAACTTAAGTTTTGATTATCCTTTTCTTAATCTCTTCATTTTAAATTTATTGTCATTAATTACTTTGATCAATTAAATATTTTTAATGATCCAAAGAGTAATCTTCTCAAGCAGACATAAGTACACACCCATTTCTGGTGAATAAATGCTTTGGTCAAATAAAACCGTTAGAAACATTTAGTAAGAGAGGTGAATGTCATTAAAATTTAGTTTATTAAATTTATGATTAAAAGTTATGAAAAATAAACTTAATAAAACTAAAATTGTTTTGCACTATAACAACAAATCATTTTGACATATTGTTTAAGTCCTCTATGTAAAAACAAATAAATGGACCTCCCTAAGTTATATAAATAAATTACAACAAGGGAATTATAAAGCACGTCAAACACACTGATCCTTTTATTATATTAGATTGTAAAAGGCTTTTCATTCAAATACGTGTTCTAATTGTTCACTAAGCAAATAAAGCTTTTTGTAACGAAATACATTTTTCATGGATTCTGTTTTTTGACAATTCAAAACAGAATCCATAAACATTTTACCATACAAATTTTAGGCAAATGCAAGCAGAAAGAAACATTAGAAATATTAATTTCGAGCCTACAAAATTTGATGAATTCTTTTCATTGTTTTTCAAATTTACATTATTAAATAAATTGACTGATGGATTTGTACTTACGACTTTGTCAAAAGAACTGATTTTATCGTTAGAGCCAGCAGTGGTATTATGCTTGGTTTAATTTTTAATTTATTAAATAAAATTTCTTTACGGATTTTATCGCGTTAGTTTTGATTTTAAATTCGGACAGATTCGAACATTTCCAGCGGCTGTGTTCACGGGGTAGAGTGAGATGCTAGATCTTCTTAACATTAAAAAGCATTCATAAGGGCACCAGATCTTAATTTTATTAATGTATTTTTAATCATGTACTCGACCATTGTAAAATGAATTGATTATCTAGTGCAGCCGGCAGTAGTATTATGCTTGCTTTAAATTTTAATTTAATTATAGGATCAACAGATTGGTAGAACCAACCATCTTATCTCTTGAAATTTGATGTTTTTTACATCTCAATGCCTTCACGGATCATCCTTGGTAGGAATCGGTGTTCTTTAGCGAGATTTGTGGTACGATCAAATCTGATGTAATGGTTTGGGTGATTTAATGTGGTCACACTGCCGACATTGGTAGCTTCTATTTTAATGTCAACATATGTTCCCTCACGCAGTTCTTATTACGCCTTCTTGTCCATAAAGAGGTACAGTCACAATCGGCTTGTACACTGAGTTTCTTGTATATGAAATTGCATTGACGGTGATAGGATTACCAATCTCTACAGCGCTTGAAGATTTTCGATTGAAGCAGCCTAATCCTCATGATCTGTAGTTACGCCTCACATATGTTTAGAAAACAGTCCTGTTCAAATGCGAATTTACTGGTCACTGTGACGCTTGCCGGCGCAGCGCTGTTGTCTCATCTTTAACAGATGAGCCAGCGCCAGGTATCATCAGTTTAAAGTCTTCGACGTTTTCACAGTTGTAAAACTAATAGATGGATAAGGTGAATGCCATTTAAATATTTATTTGTATGGGTTGGTTTCCTCTACACAGAATGAAAATTGATAATACCTTCATGTCCCAAGCCCCAAAATTTTATGGGTTGCCTAAAATACACAAATTTAATGCTCCATTGCGCCCTATTCTTAGCCAAATTGACTCACCTACTTACAAATTGGCTCAACATTTAGTAAAAATCCTCTCACCACTCAGAGGACAAACAAGCGCATTTACAAAGGATTCTTACCATTTTGTTAGTGAGGTAAAACATCTACATCTTGCTGACAATGAAACTATGGTTAGTTTTGATGTTCAATCTTTGTTTACATCTTTACCTATAGAAGATTGCATCAATATTGTAACAAGAAAGTTAAAGGAAAATAACATCTCAATAGAATATGCATTTTTACTAAAACATTGCTTAACATCTGGCTATTTATTGTGGAAAGATGAGTTCTACATGCAGATGGATGGTGTAGCGATGGGTTGCCCAGTGTCTCCTATTGTTGCTGACATTTTTATGGAAGACTTTGAGGAGAAGGCCTACTCACTGCTCCCATTCATCCAAGATTTTATAAGCGCTATGTAGATGATACATTTACGATCTTACCATATGATAAAATAAATACATTTTTAAACCACCTTAACTCCATTAATTAAAAATATAGTTTACTATGGAGTTAGAAAATAATAATTCTTTAGCTTTTCTTGATGTTTTAATTATTCGCAATCCTGATAACACCTTGAGCCATACTGTGTATAGGAAACCAACCCATACAAATAAATATTTAAATGGTAATTCACACCACCATCCATCCCAGTTAGCTACCGTGGGCAAATCTTTGTTTTAAAGAGCACTAGGGGTCTGTGATGATGAACACCTGGCGTCTGAGCTACACCATGTTAAGCAAGTACTGCGAGACAACAAGCTTGCAGCGCCACGGCAGCGTCACAGTGACCGAATGAAGGCGGCCTCAGTGGAGCGAGTACCTGCTGTTCTACCTTTTGTGAGAGGCGTAACTGACAAGATTGGTTACATTTTGAGGCGGGCTTCAAACAAAACTTATTTCAAGCCGCTGAAGTAAATTGGTCAATTCCTACCACCTGTCAAGTGCAATATTCCTCTACAAGATCCAGGAGTGTAAAGCTAGATTGTGACTGTGGCCTCTCTATATTGACAAACGAAGCGAGCAATAAGAACCGCGTGAAGGAACATATAGCTGACATTAAACATAGAAGACCAACAAGTCGGCGGTGTGTGACCATACAGTAAATCACCCAAACCATTACATCAGATTTGATCGACACAATCCTCGCTAAAGAACCGATTCCTACCAGGATGATCCGTGAGGCTATTGAGATTAAAAACATCCAAATTTCAATAGAGAAGATGGTTGGTTCTACCACCTGCTTGGGATCCCATAATTAATAAATTAAAATTATAATTATTTCTATTGCTTGCGCGAATATTATACATTATTAAATAAAATTTCTTTACGGATTTTCTCGCGTTTATTTTACACTTTAAATTTTTTGCAGGTGGTAGAACCCAACCATCTTCTCTATTGAAATTTGGATGTTTTCTTATCTCAATAGCCTCACGGATCATTCTTGGTAGGAATCGGTGTTTTTAGCGAGGATTTGTGGTCGATCAAATCTGATGTAATGGTTTGGGAGATTTAAGGTATGGATCACACTGCCGACTTGTTGGGTCTTTATGTTTAATGTCAGCTATATGTACGCGGTTCTTATTGCCCGCTTTGTTTGTCCAATATAATAATGAATTCTTTTTCTCTTAATTTGCTATGAATAATAGATTACGCCTTGCTTAATGTAAGCTTACACTTTTTATCAAAGTACCTTTAAGTGGAGCGAGCATTATAGCTGCTGATAAAAATTATAATGTATTTTTACAACACTTACACTTACGTTTGTTAGATCCTTGACAGTTCTGATTACAATAAAGTTTTTGTGACTTCTTTGTTTTCTTCTTCTTTTACGAAGAGCTGGACAGTGACCGCGAACGTTAAACGATCTTGCGATCTAGGGTTCGAATCCAGCCAGCAAACAAGTATTTTACATGTAGGGAAGTTACCTGTATACAAGTCAGGAAAACAACAAACTCTCAATTCACGAAAAATCTAAATAAATTTTAATAGCATTAAAAAATTAAAAAACAACACCAACTTTTTAAAAATTCAAGGTTTTTTTGGTAAGACAAAATTCGTTATGAAAATAATTCTATTCCCGCCGCCATTGATGTAAAAAGAAAATTTGAATAAACGTGATAAATTGTGTTTGAAGAGGATAATTCTGTTATGGTTTCCACCGAAACGGGTGCCATAAAAAAACGGATTTTCGAGTGCTTTAAAAAGTATTATCCAAATGATTAGGGTAGAGGCAATTTTTTTCTGTCTCTATGAGACAACCGATTTTTTATCAAAGTTATATATATACGGTAAGTAGCGTATATGGATATACTGTTCTTGGTATAATTTCTTTTTTAATTGTATTTGCTAATTATATTTGTAGCTATAGATATCCTTCTTTTTGTTTGTAGCTATAGATATCCCTTCTTTTTGAGTGACTTTCTAAATAAAGAAAGATACTCAATTTGGAATTTTACTGTTATATTATTTTTTATTATTATTTTTTTATCGCGTGGTTCTTAAAATTCGACTTTGACCATTATTTTTACTAGTGGGTAATAGATGTCACATCGACCCATATTTCTTTTAATAATTTAATCATAAGCAGCTTACCAGATGTTTAAGATATAAAAAAATACGAACTTATGCAATTAAAATACAAACTCAAGTTTAACTTTAAAAATAAACTATGTTGTACTTAGTTATACTCCTTTGATTGGTCTATCAGAAAACCCACGAGCGCATAAATATTTCAATAATAACCTACAGTAACCATTTTATTGCATACATTGTTAAAAATGTATCATCATCAGCCTTTGATAGTCCACTGCTGGACTTAGGCCTCCCCTAATACACACCTATCCATCAGGGGGTTTTGTACCGTATCCCACCACTCTGGTGCAAAGCGGGTTGGTGGGTGGACCGACTTTTTACATGCCCATCCGACGCATGGATCATCCTACTTTTCAGACAATTGGGTGATCGTCTAAAATTGTCCTAACCAACTAGGAAACAACAATGAAAATTTGTTGTGTCCTCGCAGGATTCGAACCTAGGACCTCCGGTTTCTAAAGCAAATGCCTATACCCCTAGGCTACGGAGGCAGTTTAAAATATATAATGATACATATCTAAAGCTTATTTAAGGTTATATCATGTAGTTCGTAGATGCAAAAAAATGCATTTAAAAAAAACTTTATTATACGTGCAAATATGTATATGTTGTATATGTATGACATGTTCATAGACGAAATTTTAATAAAATGAAAGGTAGCAGAGATATTAAATGTGGTAACAGACATCGAAAAGCAGTACGTGTTAAGGACCAGCTTCCCAAAATATAAAGGTACTCAGTTTGGAGCGGAGATATATATACAAAATTATTTATACATGTTACCTCGCTGCACCGCTACTAGCGTTTCCTATAAGTAGTTTAATACATATTTGAGAAGTAAAAAAAATACGGTATCAAATATCTCGCGAGATTAAATTACAAACACTGCCGAAACCATAAAAGATATAAAAAAGTATGTTTTACATAATTGTACTTCTTAAACTGGTCGTGGTTGTACTTCTTAAACAAAATATATATCTCTATAATAGACTTGTAATGGACTCTATTATAGAGATATATATTTTGTTTTCATAATCGTTAATAGCTCTGTAGCCTAGTGGTATAGGCGTGTGCTTCAGAAACCGGAGGTCGTGGGACACAACAATTTTTCATTGTTGTTTCCTAGTTGGTTAGGGCAATTCGGGCCGATCACCCAATTGTCTGAAAAGTAAGATGATCCATGCATCGGATGGGCATGTAAAAAGTCGGTCCACCCACCAACCCGCATTGGACCAGCGTGGTGGGTGCAGTCCAAAGCCCCTAATAAATAGGGTGTGTTAGGGAGCCTATGTCCAGCAGTTATTTATATACTACCAAATTGCAAGTCGCTACGCCTAATAGTTCCAGAGATATCGTGACGAGTCAATATATAGGTGGGAATCTCTTTTATATACATAGATAATAATACGAAGTATCTTGAAAGGCATTTTAGTCATTAGTTCTTATGTAACGCCTGTTAAAATTCCGTTCTATTTGTAAATTATTTTTTTTTAACAAATTACAATAGAAAAGCCACTTGAAAACTAAAATATTATGCTGCTTTAAGCATAACTTAGTACTTTCGTAATTCGCAGCGCTTTCATAGATCACCTAACTGCAAATCTAAATTAAGATCTCTTAAAATTCATTTCACAAACTATTACAAAATAATTAATGAATTTGAATTAAGCTTTTAATGGGATAAAGGAACATTTGCATGTTTTGCCCCTATTGGATAACACTTAAAAACAAAATATAGATAATTATCACACCCCGCCACGCGTTCGCTGCTACGATTTTGTTATTTTAGTTTAAGGGATTAAGAGAAACGAAAAGAAAATATCAGTCATAAAGACCACTATGTTTTATTAGATTTTTATTTATTTATTTATTAAGTAAACAATTTACATAGGTTTATACATAAAGTGCAGAGCGAGTAAACATCGATTTGCTGTGCTCATGTGTGCATACAATTATCATATACTAAATTATTAATAATAATAATAATAACACTGTAGTATGTAATAATTGTTACATTATTGATATACACTATATACACGTATTATGTTGAGAGTTGGGCAAATGCAAGTCATAATGGTGTCATGTTTTCGAAATAGTTTTGTTTATAAATAAAAGAAAAGAAAATCGGACTTTGGCTATAAGGTATGTTTTATGTACTTATCAATATTTTCTAGAAAAAGTTTTTTAATTTATGTTTAATATTTTGTTTTGTTATACTACTAGTTAAATCCGGGGTAGACCGTTAATTAGCCGGGAAGAAGGTATCGGCTTGTCCGTTTTCCATACGTGTTTACTTGCGGGACACATAACCGGTTCTCAGTGACTGCTCGAGTTTGTACAGGATGATTGATTTGGTTTTAAATGTTCATAGAAGAAGTTCTCTTTGAAAAGTAATGGATGAATTTTGTTTGGACTGGTAAAGTATTGCAATATTTAAAGATGCAAATATCATTTGCGTGGAATTTATGTTTTACTTTAGCCGGAATAATTTCTTTTAAGATTCTTAGTTGAAGATAATAAATTTGATTAAGATACGAAGCATAAGTTCGACCATAGCTGCTTATACCATATTGGACGTAGGATTCCGCTAGCGAATTAAAAAGCAATAGCTTGACTTTAAAGGGTATTCGATTTTTAGAATAGTAATATTTGCTAGAAATTGTCTTAGCTTTTTACAGATATGTTCAATGTGGAAAGACCAGCCAAATTTATCGTCAATTATAAGTCCTAGATACTTTTCCTTATTTACAACTTCTATGGAAGAGCAACTACATGCGTATTTACCTGATGCATGCAGACACCTGTGTTCATGAGCTACTAGGTTTTTAGGGCATGGGTGTTTATTATAGGGTGATTTGATTATCAATAGTTTAGTTTTGCTAGCATTTAAAACTAGATCGCAGTCGTGACACCATTTTAAGACAGAGTCTAAGTCATCTTGAAGTTTGTCTAATGCGTTTTGTGGGTTACTGTCTGCGGCTACGAGGCAAGTGTCATCAGCAAACTGATAACATGTGCAGTGTTTAATGTACTTGTTCATCTCATTCACATACGAAATAAAATGAACCGGGCCCAGGACGGATCCTGGCCGTCCTTCTGTTATTTCTATTGACGTACTAAGTACATTATCTACTTTAACAGTAAACGTGCGGTTTTCCAGGTAGCTTTAGCACCATTTAAGCAGAGGTCCTCTAATGCCACAATTGTCTAGCTGTTTAATCAGGAGTTTATGCTATAATGTATCAAAGGCGAAAGAAAATCAATAAATAGGCAAAATTACTTTTTACTATTCAGGTGTTCGTTGACTTCGTCTGTAAACTTACTAAGAAGTTCGTTTGCGCCTTTTCCTGGTTGAAAACCAAACTGATTTTTAGAAATTACGTTATTCCTTCGTAAAAGCAAGGACTTGTTCATTAATGTACTTTTCCACAATTTTATTTATAGAAGAAAGTAACGTAATAGGACGGTAGTCTTTTTACCCTTTTATGGATTGGTCTAAAACAACCTTTTTTATTTATCTGGATATATACCAGTATTGATACTACAGTTTATTAAGTTTGCATTAGCTGCATATAGTTTATCTCCTACTGCTTTTATATCCCTATTCTAATGCCATCTAGATCTGGTGCTTTATTTGTATTAAGGCTACTAATGATTTTGCATATCTTGTCCGTGGAAGCTTTTTAAATAGCATACTTGGTTAACAGAATTAGTATTTGCTTTAGGAACCATTAGTTTGGTATTACATTTTGGAGTTATATCTTTCACGCCCTATTCAATTCATACGCAAAACCGTCAGCAATACACTTGCTTGTTAGCTCTTGAGAATCAAATGCTTTTAATTTGGCTTCATAGATTGATAGTGTTACCGTCCCAACATTTGATTTACGATTTGGTATATTTTCTGGTATTTTAAAAATTATCGTTGATTTTAAATACCCCTAAATAGATAAATGACACGTTTAAAAATAACGCATTAAGCGTAACAATACTACTACCGTATGAAATAAAAAATAACGAATATTTCTGCCGTTATCATGATTTAATACGACGTCACTTTTATTTAATTTTACTAATAGTAAAAATCCATTTCTAATTTTAGAAATTGATAAGCCATTTCATTTATTACTTCTTTTAATGGTTTGGTATTTTATACCGGAGTTATCGAGTTGCCTTTCAGTTCTTAACCATAGATAATAATTATGATAAAATATGGGTCCATAGATGAGGTCTGAATCGTAGGTTTTCAGGCATAGTTTCGAAAACATTTTTGAAAAATTTGAACGCGATAAAATCCGTGAAAGTAAATTATTTATTATAAAAGTAAGCAAATTTCATGTTTATTCTTTGCTTCGCTTTAGCGCTGGAACCTTACCTATCAACGTTATAATTTAATTTTATAGCAAAATATTACTTGGACTAAACCACTACAGACAAAATAGGAATCACTGCTGCTATTATATATACAAATCTTAATTCGCCTCTGTTCTTTTCAATTAACATTACAAAAGATTAAAAATTTTCTGTTAATTTTCCTTGCAAAAGTTTATATATTTAATTTTGTTATATTAAATATTTCCAGAGTAGTTTTTATTATCACTGTCTAAACATCTTTCCTTTACATCTCTACAGTCTGTGATGTTCATACTTTTCATGTCTTTTTAAAAGCCAGGTTATTTCAAAATTCACGACTTTTATCAAAACGTTCCGGGCGCTTAATGAAGAACCTTTACGCGCTGTTCCATGAAAACCCTTTTTAAAATTGGTCTCATTTTTTAAAACGGGATGGTGTGTCTGATCTAGATTGCTAAGAAATTTTCTTTTGTTTCAATTAGACATGTTTTATCTGGACCATTACAATTTTTATCGAATATCAAGTATTTTTTTTATAATGTTGTTGGAATTACTTCAAAAAGTAAAAAAAGTTAAAGCCGATTGACAAAAAAGACGTTAGTTCTGGGACGTTTCCTTTCGAGTGGAAAGAACCTATAGATCCACTCTTAATGTATTATTACTCTTCTTAATTATAACGTAAGATATTCTCAATATTAAAAGCGCATTTCATAAAAAGAGGTGTAATTCTCAAATGTATTCAGTCAAAGCTAACAACCAAGTAACGTTCGTTGTTATATGTATTCGAAAACACAGCAATGAGATGAAGAAGCAGTCCTAATGATTCCATAGATTTATGCAAATGTCCTCTAAATAGATAGAAATATTCGTTTATGTCATCTCAAGTTGGCAGAATTTTGCTGTCAAGCGTTATTGCATTCTTATGATTCTTTCGAATTAGATGCTGGAAAGAGTCCGAAACGTTGGAAATAAATATAAAGAGTTACAGCGAAAAATCCATAAAAGTAGATTTCAAATGTAGAATAATCCCGTAATTAAAATAAATAATTATGTGCAATAATACAGACTGAATACTGCAAAAATATATATGCCATCTTAGTCTACACGTAATGAAGAAAATATCAAAAAAGGCCGTTAAATGTGGGTTTGATAAATTTGATATTTGTTGTTTCCAAGTTATATCGGTATTTATAGAAACTTTTTGAGACTGCTGGCCTAGTGTTACCCTAGATCAGTTAACTATGAAGCCAAGAGATTAGGAGTAAGAAAAAGACTCTTAATCCTCATGATTCCTTCCCTTATTCAATATGTGTCCCATGTTCAAAAAAGCCATGAAAATTTAGAGTATATTGTGCTTTCTTGTTTTTAAGTATATGCGTTCCTGACATACGGAATCTTCATATATAGACGTATGGATAAAATACCCAGAAAATAACGACAAGTTTAAATATCTAGTTTAAAACTCATATAATTGAATAAAGGGGAATTTTCAAACACCTTACATCAAACAGACCGTCTGTATTAAAAAAAATGGAAGCCACCTTCAAAGGGTTTTCATAGAAAAACGTTGAAAGTTTCTTCATTAAGCGCCTGAAAAAATTTGATAAAAAGTCGTGTGAATATCTAAATAATCCTACTTTCTCAAGTCCTAAATAAATAAAGGATAATGAAAAATAAACAACGTTTTTTAATGTTTAAATTTATGTTAATATATCGTTCATAAATGATCATCGAAAGAGATGTCACACAGGTTATTTTCTTCAGTCTAACAGAGTAAATCATCAGTATAAATTAATAACACTAAGCATTGTAATAACTCAGAGTAACGTCCTACTCATCTTGACACTTCAATCAATAAAGCAAGTCTTTAGTTCTTTTTTTATTATTATTATTATTAATATTTTTTTGCATACGAAGGCAGGGATGTCGCCCCAGATGTCAAAAAGGGTAAAAGTCACGGTAACAAGGGGACCTACCACCTCTAAAATAATATATGAAATTTATTAAATGTAAATCCATTATTTGCTTTAGTTCTAGGAAAGAAGTGTGCATTAAAATTAAACAAACCTATGGTTTTTGTTAAATAAAATAAAACCGAAAAGAAATTACAAAAAAAATTGCTATGTTAGCCGATTAGATTTCAAGATTTAAATCGAAAGGACTAACCTAAATACGTTTTTAACAAATAACACTATCTGTTAAGTTCACGAAACTCGTTGAACAAAAAATATTTTATTTCACTTCATAACGATAGTATTTATTGTTGTAATTTATTAGCTGAAATTAGCTTCATCATCATCAGTCTGTGTAAGTCCACTGCCGCTGGACATAGCATTCCGACTTTTTATATGACGATCCGCCGCATGTATCATCTTACTTTTCAGACAATTGAGTGATCGGCCCGAATTGCCCTAACCAACTAGGAAACAACAATGAAAAATTGTTGAGTCCCTGCACGATTCGAAAACACGATCTCCAGTTTCTAAAGCACTCGCCCTTAATTAGCTTACAGGTAGATATTTATTTTTAGCATACTTGGTCATCATACATTGAAGTCTAGGTACTCTTTATTCGCAACCTCAAGGTTAACTGGGAGAAAATGCCAATGGCATTAAGTACTACGTGTTCAATAAATATAACTAAGTACGTAAATAGGATCTGGGACACAGGAAGTTGTGATTGATAAGGTTACACTTTTATTAAAACACTAACCGTATTTCATTTGCTAGATGCAAATATTCCACTATTTGTGCTTTGTGTAATATTAAACGAAAGAGATCTTAATATAGACTAGCGGTTTACTGTTTCTGGGAAGAATGGCAAACTAGTGAAATATTAAATTATGCTCACAGCATCTACGTGATGAATAGGGTTTAATTCGCAAGTGTCTTATCATTTCCCTTATTATACTTTATTACTATACTACGGAAAACATTTTCTATGTCAACATTTTAATAAGTCACTAGCAAAGCTAATTTAATATAAACAGTCTGCAATTAATAAAATTAATAGTAAAAACAACAAAGTTGATCGTTTATTTAAACTACGTTACTTGCTTTCAAGTCGATCATTTAAGTTTAAATGAAATATTTATATTTTAAATGTTTTTTTTTAAATATTAGTAAATAAAAATTAAGTAAATGTAACCGTTTCCTTTCCGTAATGTAACTGCCTCCGTAGCCTAGTGGTATGGGCGATTGCTTTAGAAACAGGAGGTTGTGGGTTCGAATCCTGCGGGGACTCAACAAATTTTCATTGTTGTTTCCTAGTTCGTTGGGGCAATTTGGGCCGATCACCCAATTGTCTTAAAAGTAAGATGATCCATGCGTCGGATGGGCATGTAAGAAAGTCGGTCCACCCACCAACCCGCATTGGACCAGCGTGGTAGGATACGGTCCAAACCCCCTAATGGATAGGAGTGTATTAGGGGAGGCCTATGTCCAGCAGTGGACTAACAAAGGCTGATGATGATGTGAACCGTTTCCTTGCGATCATAAGAGTATGCTTGTTAAAAAACTTTTAAGTAGAATAGAACGAATATTAGATTCCAGTTATCGAAAATTTTAAAGAATCCAGATTATCAACCTTGTTCATTATTTCAATAATATAATGCATGCTCAATACTTATTTATGTATTAATAAAGAATATTTAATTCCAAAGATCGTCGCATAGCATCGGCCATTTCTATTATAAGAATGTAATAGTTAGTTTGCTTTTTTAACAGTAATAATTAAATTACCATAGATGCGCCTCAAAATTAATTTGTCGTTGAATTTGCTTCACGTACAAAGATCTATTTTTAACTTCAGTCGTAGAAGCAATTAATAGAAGAAAATAGAACAATGAGCATAAACTGTATTACATTTTACGCATAGAAGTTTTTGAAAGTTTTTGCTAGTTTGTAACAACGGATTAAAGTGAAATGCCCGAATTTAATAAGTACTATCAAAGCGATGATTTGAATTCTTATAACTGTTATTGAAGTTTATTTTTTTTATAATAATAAGTATAAAAATAATTTAAAAAAAAAACAATACATTTTAACTAAATTAATATTAACATTTTTTTGTTTGAAAAAAAAAATACACTGGAGAAAGCCAGTTTTGCTTGATAAGTATGTAATTCAATTTTACAATTTGTCATATAATTTACGAGTGGATTTTAAAATTATCAAAAACTACAGATGTGTGCGGAGCCTACCAATGGAAAATCTGAGATAAACTTAAACAAAATGATGTTATTAAATGAGATGTTTATTAATTAGAAATTCACGTATTAATTTATGAGAAGCTTGTGTGAATTCGCAAACACTTATCTTGATTGTTTATCAAAGCAAACAGTTATACCGTACTTCGTACGAATCGTTGTTTGTTTCGGAGTTCTTGTTTACTTACGAATCAAGACTGACGAGTTCTAATGGTATATTAAATATGCTTTAAACGAGGTAAAATGTCCTTTGCAAAACTTTATTGCGAAGAGAACACCGGTAGAACAATTTTTTAAAGTGAATAAAGTGGCAATACTTAATAGACGATCATGGCCAGGTATAGGTCCTGTTCCCTAAAAGTTTCGGATCACTAATTCAGGAATGTTTTTATAGTATTACTCGGCGATTGACACTGATATTCTTAAATACCTCGAATTTAAAATTTGCCTTTACTTTTCTTAAAGCAATGCTGAATTTGCAAACAAATAACGTAAAAACAAATTAAGTACAAATTTTAAAACAATATTTAACGATAAGATACTTCTCTATCAGTATTCTGACAAAGATAGAAGATAATTTTGACTGTATTATGATTACATCTCTATTATATTTTCCGACAACTTATAATCGTTTTACAGCTGAACTTCTTTTGTAAATATGTAACGACCCAGGACCCTTTATGTAAACTTGCGCCCTCACGGAAACTTCGTCAAAGACCTTTCTTTATTTGATTCGAGTAAACAAATTTTCACTGAGAATTAATAAAAATAGGTTTGGTTAATATTATTATTTTAGTTCCACACATGAAAGGATTACTTTTCAGAAACATTTTGAATATATTTTGTAAAGGTTTCATTTCTAAGATATTTTCTTATGGAGACCTATACTTTATTGGTACAAAAATGTTACAACGTACAAAAGTGTCCATTACATAAAAGGACAATAGCGAAGTATTACTGATATTTCAAGCAACTGGAAGTTCAGCGTATTTGTGGTAATTGCTATTTTATGTAATACATTTGTTTGGAATATAATATTATTTTTAAAAGGTTATACTACAGTAACGAATTTATGATAATAATTTAGGACGCCATCGCCTCATAATAAACTTCTGACGCATAATTTTTCACAATCATGATAGTGACGTAAATTAAACAGACCACTCATCTGACAGTAGGTGCCCGGCCATAGTGATTGTAACATAAAACAAAAATCAAATAATTGCCACATGGAGAATATATAATATAATTATTTGGCCCTTCAAACTAGTACAATGTAATGTTCGTACAATTCCGATAAACAACTAAAACCAATTAAGTGAAAGTACTGCTTCGAAGAAAAAGAGAAGAAATTTCTAGAAAAAGAGCCGAGAGGAAAATTATTACCACGATTAAGTTAAGTGAATTAGCTGCTCAAAGGAAACATTAAAAATACATTTGTATTTCTATTGTTAAAGACAAGGCTTTTGCTACTGCAACCGTACGCTCCTTTGACATAAAGTTTGAGCTTGGTTCTGCGAAGGTAATGTATAATGGAATTTAAAATCATATAACGTACGAGTTATTGTTTTAATATACAGAACGTATGATTGACTCCTTTAAAGTCTACACTATAAGTGCAGAAAATTCAAGGCAGTTTACAAAGAAAAAAAAATCTTTCAATGGTATAAACTAATTGGAAAAAAATAACCCATAATGTCATTATATAAACTTGTTAAATATCGAATTACATTAAGAGGCATAACAAAATAGTAATTTGAATAAGTAAACGAGTACTATAAATCGAAAATGAGAATCTTATGAAAAGTATCGATTAATTAAATACGATTATGATAAATATATGTGGTAAAAATCGAGTTACAAAATGAATAAACTTTAAAGCGCCTGTTGATGAAAAGCCCTTTATTACACAAATGGAATATTTTACGTGAATCATGCGTTTGTAGAGAGGCACTTTATTTTGATTTTATTACACAAATTAATAAAACTAATGTCGGTTTGTAACGTTAAAATAACCGTTGTTAAATGATTATATCGTGATGTATAACCGATACGTATCATGAAATAACGTTTTTAAATTTTTTTAGTTTGTCTGCCTATCTGGCGGTCTTTTTGTTTGGTCTGACTAATCTCTGAAATTGCCACATCGAAAAATTTTTACCGAAAGATAGTCGTAGATAGTAGATGTCGTTTTTTAGTACACGATTCTATATTTACATAAAAAACTTGTATATATAAATACAGATATTTTTTTAATTTTGTTATTATAAATTTGTTTTATATACGTCAAAATATGAAATAAAATACTGTATCAAAAGAATTAACAAAAAAACTTAAACGCAAAATCCCAGGTTCAGGTCCCCGCAAAAAAAAAGATTAAAGTAGTTAGGCATTACAAAAACTTAAAAATGAGGCGACACTTTTTTAAGAATTATTTTTTTCTTCTTTTCTATTTAAAGATTACGAGCAGCAACTATTTGAGATAAGTGTATATAAGAGTTTTAACTCCTACGTCTTTTTAATCACGAAGTAAGATCCTTTTTTTGATTGAATAATTTTCTTTACAAGGAAGCTTTGATAACGTTGGCTAAATTTTATCTCAAACATGGAAGATGGAAGGCAGGTTAAAAAGAACGTAATTTTATGTTATTAATGAAACCGTCAATGTTATCAATGAGTGTCCTTCGGGACATCAAAAGTCATGAGCTTTAAATGTTTTTTTATCATAGCATTCATGTTGCTTAATGAAGAAACTTTCAAACGCTTTTTCATTAAAGCCCTTTGAAAAGGTGCTTAAATTTTTTTTAAATATGAATGGCGTGTTTGATCTTCGAAGCTCATAAATTCTCTTTTGTTTATTTTAGAAAAATGCTTTCCATTTATATTTTTTTATTCTCTAGGATTAAACACGTCACTTTTACATTTGACTATCCTTTAGCAAAGCAGGTTATATCGACCGTACATTTGAAACCACGATGGCCATCTGCAGCGATCATAAGTCACAAAACTAACAACATCAAATTAAAATCATCTTCAAGAAGAAAAATTTATTAATACCAGACTTCATTGAATCATGATCTATTTCGTAATAAATAATATAGTGAACAGAAAATAAATTTCATATATTTAAATCATAAATACACAAATGTCTCTTACAGAAATAAAATCTGAGTTTCACTTATTTCAAGACAAATGAAATAAAACATAAAAAGAAGCAGTAATGTTTTTGATCCATTACTAAATAAATGGCTTTGAACAGATTTTCTGGCATTTATTTACATACTAGCTGTCACCCGCGACTTCGTCCGTGAAATAGGAGAAATGTCCGTGAGGTGTGTTGAAGTATACTATGAAGTAAAGGTGTTTCTTTTCTATGTGTCTATCATTAGGCACAAAGTTTTATGGCATTTCATCGTTTTATGTTCAAAAGAAACGATTGCCATATAAACTTTCATCTCCTATTTTAACTTATTAAACCACGTTTATCACAATATTCAATAGCCTATGTCCTTTCTCGGAATGTGTTCTAAGTTTGTGCAAAATTTCATCGAAATCTGTTGAATGGTTAAGACAGTAGACACGAACAGACAGATAGCCAGAAAGAATTACTTTGGGATTTATAATCTTAGTATGGATTTAATTATATTTTAGCAAAGCAAATATTGAACGCCTTTAACTTAAAATTATATACGACCACAGATATGAACAAAAAGGTACTTCAAAGAGACTTAAATTAATTTTTATATGCGGTTAGTTAAAGAAATTACGGTTCACGGAGAAAATTCTTAAGAAGTTAATTGCAAATTTTCATAGTGATTATTATTTTTTTATTATTGCTGACCAAAATTCTTCAAAGAAAATTCTTAAATTTTCACTCTGTAATGTTTGTCGAGTTGCGGCATGCGGTTAAAATTCCTCCTTATGAGGGTTCAGTGTTTACGAATATGGTCTCGAAATTATATTACGTTATAATAAGGTAACATGATTTACAATATGAATAAAAAAGTAACAAAAATAAGGTACTGGCATTAAATTATATTAGTAGACTAACATATTAAAAATAAATCCTTACATACTACATCTATGATCATCATCATCAGCCTGTGTCAGTCCACAGCTGGATATAGCTACTCCACGCCACCGCTTCCGAACTTCGTCTATTCTCATCCAGCCCACACCAGCCACTTTGCGAATGTTGTCACTCCATCTTGCCGCACCGTCCTACACTCCGCGATGCGCAGAGAGTGCATCGCGGCGCGGCGCCAGTACACCCGTTGTCGAGGTTGACGGCGCAGAGATCCGGCCCTGGAAGCCGAATTGCTCGCCTCTTTCAGCAGCAAAAGGATAGCTCTCAAAGTGGGATGGCATTCCGTGACGCGCGCTGGCGCTGGCCGTAGGGGACGCCCTGGAGCCCAGAGTGAGGACGATGTTTTCTGCCTGTCTGGCTCAAGCCTTAATACCACAGAGGTGGAATACAAGCAGACTCGTCCTCATCCAAAGGGAGGGGCGTCCTGCGGACTCGCCCTTCGCCTATAGGCCAATCGTGTTGTTGGACGATGTGGGAACTCTTTGAGAGAATCGTGGCGGCCCGCATCATCCAGCACCTGGAGCACGTCGGCCCAAATCTGGCGGAGTGGCAGTATGGCTTCCGCAAGGGCCGGTCGACCGTCCACGTGGTTCTGCGGATCAGGTCCCTGACGCAGAGGTTGTTTTGGCGGTGCCCTCGACATCGCCAACGCTTTCAACACTGATTTTAACGCTGCCCTGGGCCTGAATAAAAGAGGCGCTCCGATACCACGGGGTGCCTCCCTACCTGCAAAGGGTGATCGGGGCCTACCCGTCGCATTGACGTGTCGAGTTCCCGTGCCGAGATGGGCTCCGGACTCCGTGTGGAGTTCCACAGGGGTCGGTGTTGGGACCGCTCCTGTGGAACGTTGGTTTCGATTGGGTGCTACGTGGCGGCAATTTCGAGGGTGTCGACGTAACTTGTTACGCGGACGACACCCTCGTCACCGCCCTTGGCACCAATTTTCGCAGAGCTGCGATTCTCGCCACTGCTGGGGTCGGCCCCGGCTACTGCAACACGAGAAAGGAACAACCTGGTTTTAAGTGGACTTTTTAGTTGTTACCAAAATGGAGCGGTATACCCACCGCTCCATTTTGGTCCAGGGAGCCCCACATATCCCCGCTACCCCTCACTTTGGCGGCGGGGAATCCGTAAGCTGGATTTTCCAACGGAAAAAAAAGGGCGTCCTACACTACGTTTGTCAAGCCTCGGTCTCCACTTCATCTATGATAGCAACTAATTTATTTGTTAAATTCAACTTCTTCCTCCTTAGTCAATAATTGTGCATTCCAGATCTATTGAGGTTAAGTGGTACATTTGCCCTTTATTGCTTTCAAGTATTATCTAGTAAATCTCTAGTTAATGTTATATTTCACAAAAGTTTAATGGTTGTTTTTAAAGGACAATTAAAATATTTTGAAGGGTATGGAAATACCTTGGGCTAATCATCCAGCTTCCTAAAGCGTAGTGCATGTAAAATGTCGATATTTTGAATGGTAATGCAATGGAATTGGTGAATACTTTTAAATCGTTTTTTACGACAGTAAATACCTTCGAATATATTGAAATGTAATCTACATCGAATACTGTTTACTAATTATATTGCTGACGTGATCATATAAAAGCTAAACCCCATGATAAATTGTTACAACTCTGGAAAAAAAAAATTACTTGCGATTTAATAGCGATGTCTCAAAATAGAGCTCTACATCATGTTGAATAATTCTTCTCGATACGTTCGCAATTGATGAGCGACAAATCTACGTGCGTGATGCTTTTACATTATTGCGGTTGAAGTATGTGAGTAAAAGCGTTTAAAAATGTTAAGTTTTTTATGTATGAAACGTTAAGCGTTTGTAAGTACGAGATGTATAAGAGAACGTGTAAAGATACATTGATCGGGTGATATCAGAGCACTTTTATAACATTTGTTAACTATTTTACGTAAACAAATATTCCTCCATCATCAGCCTGCGTTAATCCACTGCTGGACATGGGCCTCCCCTACTCCTTAAGGGGGTTTTTGGACTGTATCCCACCACGCTGGTCCAATGCGGGTTAGTGGGTAATATTCCTCAGGTAACGTTAATTCAGGTAACTTGGCGTCGGTTGCCATACAGATAACATTTCAATTTTTTATATAAAGCTACTTGAATTGAATCTTGTTTCTACAGTTTTACATTTGGTTTCTTGGTTTTTTAAAGCTTAACTCACTTATAACAAATAACCTCTTACATTAAATTAGCTTATTACTTGTTTTACAAAAATAAACATTTTGTAAAAAAAAACGACATAATATTAAATAAAATTAAATATTCTATGTACCAAAAAACCCACTCAGCTTTGCGAGAAAAACTAAAACATAAACATGTTATACGGAAATGATAATTTATTGAACTGTCGTATTATTATTATAATTTACCTTTAAAATTTATTATCATCGTATCTAAAACTGAAAGAATCCATATCAATATCTTAGATGATATTAAGAAGTAATTTCAATGCATAACATCTAAAAGAATAATTTCGAATCTGCTAGTATTGAGTGCTGGCAATGTCATATGTAAAGACCTTAATTAAACTGCTTTTTAAGAATTACAAAAGCAAAGTCGCCTCACAATAGATTCGGTATTGATTGTATCCCGTACAAAGGTCCTTTTTTGACCAAAGTTGTTGAGACTGGATGCACCGCTTCATTTAGGAACATAATTTAAATTTACCGTGTTCAACTTCGAACTATGCTCCGCACATCCTATCCTACAGCCCTTACTGGCACGCTTACGCAGACATTCGCTTTTTAATTAAGTACGCGATCGGCTATACATCACGCCTTACCGCCCAAACTATACTTTTTGTATTGACTCAAGAATCGATAATTACGCTGTGCAGCACTTGCGTTCTCATATACGGAGTCCTGAATATTGAGTTTTACAAAAGAAACACAATTAATTTGAGAATAAGTATATGCATTGAAATACATCTTAATTACAATAAAACTTGAGGTACGACCTTTCGAGAGTGATTTTGGAGAGGGTGTGCGTGAATGTGGGCGCGAGGGCTGATGCACTCACAATAAGAGTTGTTATATATAACTGTTCGAAGACAATCAGATCATATTCGGTCCGTTACCGCAGCGATAATACGAGGTATGTGTGATTTTCCTCAAGCTTAAGGCTTTCAATTTTACCATAATTTTGCACTAATTTATCAACGAGCATAGTCAAGAAATAATGTACAGTAAAGATCTTTTTTTTGATGTAACAAAAAATGGAGAAAAATATGTATTTCGCTATAAAGTAAATACAGATATCATTTAATTTTTTAAAAACGACAATTAAATCAGTTTTATAATCGTCAAAATGTTAATAAATATAGTAGCAATAAAAATGCCACAATGAAACTAAAATCCAAAATCCCAGGCTGTTACTGTATATAATAAAATAAAATTAAATAAATTAGGCATTAAATCTAAATAATGAACACAACACTTTAAGAATAATTATTACATTTTAAGCAGTTTAGACATAATTAGATAGCTAATAAGATTTAAAAAAAGATTATTTTAGATTTTTAACTTGATCTTATCACCGAGGTGCTACAAAGCCAGATAGGACCTGGCTTCTCCTCGCGTGCTTGCTACCTCGGATCTGATTAGACAGCTCTATTGATTGATTAAATATTTCGAAAAGTAGCTTTATCCATGTATGCTTAAAAACTGTTAATAATGAAAAATAATGAAACCGTCAATAATATCAGTTAGTAATAGTCCTTAGGGACATCAAAAGACAGGTTTAAAATGTTATTTTTTATCACAGCATTCCTGTCGAATTGCGTTATACCTAACAAACCAGGTGTTATTTTACATACATCTGAAACCACGATGGCCATCTGCATTGATGAAAAGTCACAAAATTAGCTCTCCCCAAAGCTCGCTGAGCGACTTTAAATTCGAACCATAAGTGTTCAAGTCTCGGCACCGTAGGTCATAACGGCAATGATCGAAGACTTTCGATTTGAAGCACTGTCGGATGGAAAAACGAGAAAACTCGGAAAGCTAAGCATAGGATCAACACTTTTTGATGTATTAATAAATAAAATGATTTCTAACAAATTTTATCGTGTTTAGTAGGTACTTTTATTTATAATATAATTACGTATTTAATTTTATTTTCACAAAGCAAACAAAGATCGCAGAAAACTTAAAATTTTGTACAACCTCAGATATAAGCGTAAAGGTACTTTGAAAACAGATTTTAATATTTTTTTAAATGCGGTTAGGTAACGAAGCTACGGTTGACAAAAAAAAATAAAAAAAAGGTTTCTGCAAATTTTCTCCATGATAATTATTTTATTAATTTTCGCAGACTAAAACTCTTTGAAGAGAATTCTTAAATATTCACTTTATAATGTTTATCGAGTTGCGGCATGCGGTTGAAATTCCTCCTAATGAGGGTTCAGAGTTGACAAATTCCGTCTTGAAATATATAACGTTATAATAAGGCATAAGGAAATTTAATTTTATATAATTATGAACGAATTTAAACAAAAATAAACTAACAGTCATTAAAACAGATTAGTAGACTAAACACTGACAATAACAAAAATTTATTAGTTCCATTCTGTCCAATAAACTGGGTGTGTAAGACCATTTATTTTACATATTAAACCTTTCATGTGGCCTTATACACAAAATATGAGCTCCTTGGTCAGTAATTGAGTGATATATTAACCATATATTGCTTTCTGATAATATTATAAATCTTCAAAGTATTACAAAATATTCTGTCTCCAACACACCAGATTTAGAACTATCATCTCATGAAAGTGTCTTTGCAGATTTTAAAGGGCAATCCAAATATTTTAAAAGCGTGCAAATACCATTGGCTAGCCACTCTAGCGTGTAAAGTCAATAACAATGTTCACTATTGTCGATCGTCTTAAGTTGTTTTATACGAGTAGACTGGATGCACCGCTTCAGTTAGGAACATAATTTAAATTTACGAGTTCAACTTCGAACTATGCTCCGCACATCCTATCCTACAGCCCTTACTGGCACGCTTACGCAGACGTTCGCTTTTAATTAAGTACGCGATCGTTACACACCACGACTCCATACCGCCCAAATACCTTTGTATGACTCAAGAATCTATAATTACGCTGTGCAGCACTTGCGTTCTCATATACGGAGTCCTGAATATTGAGTTTTACAAAAGAAACACAATTAATTTGAGAATAAGTATATGCATTGAAATACATCTTAATTACAATAAAACTTGAGGTACGACCATTCGAGAGTGATTTTGGAGTTAGACTACTGCCCTATTGGTGAGCTTGAGCAGGGGTGTGCGTGAATGTGGGCGCGAGGGCTGATGCACTCACAATAGGAGTTGTTATATAACTGAAGACAACCAGATCATATTCGGTCCGTTACCGCAGCGATAATACGAGGTATGTGTGATTTTCCTCAAGCTTAAGGCTTTCAATTTTACCATAATTTTGCACTAATTTATCTACGAGCATAGTCAAGAAATAATGTACAGTAAAGATCTTTTTTTTGATGTAACAAAAAATGGAGAAAAATATGTATTTCGCTATAAAGTAAATACAGATATCATTTAATTTTTTAAAAACGACAATTAAATCAGTTTTAAAATCGTCAAAATGTTAATAAATATCGTAGCAATAAAAATAATGAAACTAAAATCCAAAATCCCAGGCTGTTACTGTATATAATAAATATAAAATTAAATAAATTAGGCATTAAATCTAAATAATGAAACAGCACTTTGAGAATAATTATTACATTTTAAGCAGTTTAGACATAATTAGATAGCTAATAAGATTTAAAAAAAGATTATTTTAGATTTTTAACTTGATCTTATCACTGAGGTGCTACAAAGCCAGATAGGATCTGGCTTCTCCTCGTGTGCTTGCTACCTCGGATTAATTATTTCGAAAAGTAGATTTATCCATGTAAGCTTAAAAACTGTTAATAATGAAAAATAATGAAACCGTCAATAATATCAGTTAGTAATAGTCCTTAGGGACATCAAAAGACAGGTTTAAAATGTTATTTTTTATCACAGCATTCCTGTCGAATTGCGTTATACCTAACAAATCAGGTGTTATTGGACATACATCTGAAAACCACGATGGCCATCTGCGATTGATGAAAAGTCACAAATTAACTTGAAAAGACGACTTACTGTCTTCATCAATATTAAATTTATTTATACCAGACTTCATTAAATAATGAACCATTTTGTAATAAATACTTACATCATCATCATCAGCCTTGTCAATCACCTGCTCGAAATAGGCCTCACCTAATGCACGCCACCGCTTCCGATCCGCAGCTATTTTCATCTAGCCCAGCGGCCACTTATTGCAATGTCGTCACTCCATCTTGCCGCAGGGCGTCCACACTACGTTTGCCGAGCCTCGGTCTCCACTCCTCAACTTTCCGACTTCAGCGGTCAGCACTTCTGCAGGCTTATATTACCGGCTCACTGCTACTTAGTTTACTAATCCGGATTGGCTATATCAGTGACTCTGGTTCTCTGACGGAACACATCGTTTCGCATGCGTCCTTCAGAGATACTCCAAACATAGTTTCTCCATAGCTCGCTGAGCGACTTTAAATTCGAACCATAAGTGTTCAAGTCTCGGCACCGTAGGTCATAACGGCAATGATCAAGACTTTCGATTTGAAGCACTGTCTGGATGAAAAACAGAAAACTCGAGATCTAAAAACTCAATGAAATAGGAAAGCTAAGTATAGGATTCAACACTTTTGATGTATTAATAAATAAAATGATTTCTAACAAATTTTATCGTGTTTAGTAGGTACTTTTATTTTAATATAATTACGTTTTAATTTTATTTTCTAAAGCAAACAAAGAACGAGAAAACTTAAAATTTTGTACAACCTCAGATATAAGCGTAAAGGTACTTTGAAAACAGATTTTAATATATTTTTAAATGCGGTTAGGTAACGAAGCTCGGTTGACAAAAAAAATAAAAAAAGATTCCTGCAAATTTTCTCCATGATAATTATTTTATTAATTTTCGCAGACTAAAACTCTTTGAAGAGAATTCTTAAATTTTCACTTTATAATGTATATCGAGTTGCGGCATGCGGTTGAAATTCCTCCTAATGAGGGTTCAGAGTTGACAAATTTCTTCTTGAAATATATAACGTTATATAATAAGGCATAAGGAAATTTAATTTTATATAATTATGAACGAATTTAAACAAAAATAAACTAACAGTCATTAAAAACAGATTAGTAGACTAAACACTGACAATAACAACAAATTTATTAGTTCCATTGCTTACCAAATAAACTGGGTTGTGTAAGACCATTTATTTTACATATTAAACCTTTCATTGGCCTTATACACAAAATATGAGCTTCCTTGGTCAGTAATTGAGTGATATATTAACCATATTTGCTTTCGATAATATTAATAAATCTTCAACAGTATTACAAAATATTCTGTCTCCAACACACCAGATTTAGAACTATCATCTCATGAAAGTGTCTTTTGCAGATTTTAAAGGGCAATCCAAATATTTTAAAAGGTGCAAATACCATTGCTAGCCACTCAGCGTGTAAAGTCAATAAAATGTTCACCATTGTCGATCGTCTTGAAAGTTGTTTTATACGAGTAGTACTTCGAATGTACTGACATGTCATGCATCAATCGAATGCTGTTAAGTCCTTATAGACATATGCCCGACGCTCTACATAAAATGTAAAAGTCATATGTCGCCACCTAAAATAAACAGTATCTCAGGTAACTACTTGTATAAATAACCGACCGCGTGATAAATTGCTACAACGCTGGAAGAAAAATTGCACTATTAAATGGCGATGTTTCAATATGTAGTTCTACATCATGTTGAATCATTCTTCACGATTTGTTCGCAATCGATGAGAGACAAATCTAAGTGCGTGATGCTTTTACATTATTGCGTTTGAAGTATGTAAAAGTGTTTCAGGTGATCAGTTTTTTTTACACATAAACCTTAAGCGTTATGGTAAGTGATTGGTACGAGATTTATAAAAGAACGTGTAAAGATAAATTCGTTAAAAAAAATGAACTTCAATAATATTGGTTTATATTTTGTTTAAACATTCTTCATTAGAAAACTTCACTGAAAGTAACTTGGTATGGGATACAAACAGACACCATTGAACTGTTTAAAGAGCACTAATTTGAACTTCTTTAGTTTTTAGTTTATTTAGTAAAAATTAAATCTTAAATATAATTTTTATTTTAACAAATCAATGGCTACTGGCTTAACTGCTTTAATTACTTATTCTTCCTTCCACTTAATATACAATCTATACAAACATATAACAAGACAATGTTCTTTAAAATTTTGTCAGTCTGTCGCCTAATTATTTGTTCTAGCTAATGTTTGCAATGGCTGGTCTGATTTACTTTCCGGGACTTTTACTGAAAAAGTAACTCAATTATTTTATATATAACCACGCAGACGAAATCGCACGCAGCAGCTAGTGTTAAAATAAAAAACAGAATAAAGTACATTTTTTACCATTTTATTATAAAAGTTTCCATTTTTAATTCCTTGAAATATCGTCGTTACCGAAACTGGAAAAATCTGAAAATTCTGTAATATCATCTTAACTACCAAAATATTTTAATAAATCTATAAAAAAGGTCCTGTTTCCTATTTTTCCTTTTAATTATTCATCAAGTTACCTAAATATGTCTCTGTTACGTTGATAATAGCTTTTGAAAATAGAATTTAAATATTTTAATAGCTCAACAAATAATAAAATTTGTTGAAAATAGATAGCTATAAGATTTAAAAAGATTATTTTAGATTTTTAACTTGATCTTATCACTGAGGTGCTACAAAGCCAGATAGGATCTGGCTTCTCCTCGTGCTTGCTACCTCGGATTAATTATTTCGAAAAGTAGCTTTATCCATGTATGCTTAAAAACTGTTAATAATGAAAAATAATGAAACCGTCAATAATATCAGTTAGTAATAGTCCTTCGGGACATCAAAAGACAGGTTAAAAATATTATTTTTTATCACAGCATTCCTGTCCAAATCCTAACAAACCAGGTGTTATTGAACATACATTTGAAACCACGATGGCCATCTGCATAGATGAAAAGTCATAAAATTAACTTGAAAAGACGGCTTACTGTCTTCAACAAGTATTCAATTTATTTATACCAGACTTCATTGAATAATGAACCATTTCGTAATAAATACTACATCATCATCATCAGCCTGTGTCAATCACCTGCTCGAAATAGGCCTCACCTAATACACGCCACCGCTTCCGATCCGCAGCTATTTTCATCTAGCCCACGCCGGCAACTTTGCGAATGTCGTCACTCCATCTTGCCGCAGGGCGTCCTGCACTACGTTTGCCGAACCTTGGTCTCCACTCATCAACTTTCCGACTTCAACGGTCAGCACTTCTGCGGCTTATATTACCGGCCCACTGCTATTTCAGTTTACTAATCCGGTGGGCTATATCAGTGACTCTGGTTCTCTGACGGAACACATCGTTTCGCATGCGTTCCTTCAGAGATACTCCAAACATAGCTCTCTCCATAGCTCGCTGAGCGACTTTAAATTCGAACCATAAGTGTTCAAGTCTCGGCACCGTAGGTCATAACGGCAATGATCGAAGACTTTCGATTTGAAGCGCTGTCGGATGGAAAAACGACAAAACTCGAGATCTAAAAAAATTCAATGAAATAGAAAAGCTAAGTATAGGATACAACACTTTTTGATGTATTAATAAATAAAATGATTTCTAACAAATTTTATCGTGTTTAGTAGGTACTTTTATTTATAATATAATTACGTATTTAATTTTATTTTCACAAAGCAAACAAAGAACGCAGAAAACTTAAAATTTTGTACAACCTCAGATATAAGCGTAAAGGTACTTTGAAAACAGATTTTAATAATTTTTTTAATGCGGTTAGGTAACGAAGCTACGGTTGACAAAAAAAAATAAAAAAAAGGTTTCTGCAAATTTTCTCCATGATAATTATTTTATTAATTTTCGCAGACTAAAACTCTTTGAAGAGAATTCTTAAATTTTCACTTTATAATGTATATCGAGTTGCGGCATGCGGTTGAAATTCCTCCTAATGAGGGTTCAGAGTTGACAAATTTCGTCTTGAAATATATAACGTTATAATAAGGCATAAGGAAACTTAATTTTATATAATTATGAACGAATTTTAGCAAAAATAAACAAACAGTCATCGAAACAGATTAGTAGACTAAAACTGACAATAACAACAAATTTATTAGTTCCATTCGCTTACCAAATAAAACTGGGTTGTGTAAGACCATTTACTTTACATATTAAACCTTTCATGTGGCCTTATATACAAAATATGAGCTTCCTTGGTCAGTAATTGAGTAATCGAGTACTTTTGGAGATAAGTGTTATATTTACCTTATATTGCTTTCGATAATATTAATAAATCTTCAACAGTATTACAAAAAATTCTGTCTCCAACACATCAGATTTAGAACTATTGTACCTCATGAAAGTGTCTTTGCAGATTTTAAAGGGCAATCGAAATATTTTAAAAGCGCGCAAATACCATTGGCTAGCCACTCTAGCGTGTAAAAAGTCAATAACAATGTTCACCAATGTCGATCGTCTTGTAAAGTTGTTTTATACGAGTAGTATCTTCGAATGTACTGACATGACATGCATCAATCGAATGCTGTTAAGTCCTTATAGACATATGCCCGACGCCCTACATTAAAATTTGTAAAAGTCATATGTCTGCCGCCCTAAAAAAAACAGTATCTCAGGTAAATCTACTTATATAAATAACCGACCACGTGATAAATTGTTACAACGCTGGAAAGAAAAATTACTTACTATTAAATGGCGATGTTTCAATATGTACGTCTACATCATGTTGAATCATTCTTCACGATTTGTTCGCAATCGATGAGAAACAAATCTAAGTGCGTGATGCTTTCACATTATTGCGTTTGAAGTATGTTAGTAAAAGCGTTTCACGTGATAAGTTTTTTTTTACATAAGTAAAGTAAGGTAAGTGATTGGTACGAAATTTATAAAAGAACGTGTAAAGATAAATTCGTTAAAAAAAATGAACTTCAATAATATTGGTTTATATTTTGTTTAAACATTCTTCATTAGAAAACTTCACTGAAAGTAACTTGGTATGGGCATACAAACAGACACACATTGAACTGTTTTAAATAGAGCTACTTGAATTTGAACCTATCTTTGAGTTTTTAGTTTATTATAGTAAAAATTAAATCTTAAATATAATTTTTATTTTAACAAATCAATGGCTACTGGCTTAACTGCTTTAATTACTTATTCTTCCTTCTACTTAATATACAATCTATACAAACATATAACAAAACAATGTTCTTTAAAATTGTTGTCAGTCTGTCTGCCTAATTATTTGTTCTAGCTAATGTTTGCAATGGCTGGTCTGATTTACTTTCCGGGACTTTTACTGGAAAATAAATAACTCAATTATTTTATATATAACCACGCGGACGAAGTGTTCACACAACTAGTGTTAAATTAAAAACAGAATAAATACATCAAAAGTTTCATTTTAATACTTGAAATATCGTCGTTACATTATCTAGATAACCGACTTATCTTTTTACTTTTAATGTATGAAAGGTATACAATTGATATTTCTCAAACTCGATCCAGTTTAAATACACAACACCTTTTAAAAGTGAAATGAATGTAATTGTCTAGGTGGAAGGTAATTGGAACTGCTTAAAACACATTTAATAGTCTAGCAACATATTACATATAGTATATAATCAACGGTATCCATTTAAAACAGTTAATGACATACTTAATAATAATTATGGATATATACGTAATATTAAAATTTAACCTCGACTCTAAGTTTTTAATAACCATTAATAGTGAACCGGTACAATTTATTTCTTTGCTTATCTACGACGTATAATTATACTAAATTATTGTTATAAATATTTTTAAGATTAAAAGGTAATCTTCATATGTATACATTATATACAAATAAATATATATTATTAAGCAACAATTTACTATTGGCACGATGCCTCCTGCTATATTTATTATTGCAATGAACTGCCAATGTCACTTGCTATAATGTCGCTTTGACAGTATGTGTCAAATTGACTAATTCTGAAAGGTGTACCGAGTTTCTAATTGTATTTCAGATAAATATTGATACTATTTAACGATGGCATCTACTTCTAAGGATAATGTCCCATCCAATCCTATTCAGGGAGACGTAGATGATGATTTGGGGCCAGGAGCTTGTCCGGAAAGCATTATAAATCCCTCGGATACTTTTGAAGAATTCGAATCAGAATTGAACTCTGATACAGTAGAGGGGCATTCTTTAAATACGAAGAGTAGCACAATTAGCGAGATACAGAGTGAAATTGGTGAATCTTCAAAAGATATAAAAACAGTGAAGTCCTGTGATGATTTAAAAAGCAAAGACGTAAGTTTTTAAGCTTCTTAAACATATTTTTGTTTTGCATGCCTCTGCTTCTCATTACAAAAAAAATATGGTTGATGTGTTGATCTTTCACCTAGCAACATTTTCAACTAATCCTGGGGTCAGCCTGAATGACAGTTTTTACACAAAGTGACTTGCATCAGTCCTTTATAACCTGAGAGGTAAATTTCATTCAATGAATGAATAAGTTGCTAGGAAGGCCGAAGCTCCTGCCAAAGACAATGAGGACTCACATTTACAAGTCCCCCCAAGGCATGTATTATACTAATACATACTTAACCATGCAGGCGGGATATTGTTTAGAGATAATCAATAACAATATTATATTCTAGTAATTTTATTATAATGGCACAGTTTATATGAAACATATTTATTAAATTTTTCACAACACCGACAACAATACTTTATTTTCTTAATTTATTTTTTATTTTGTTATTTTCAGGAAGGCATGTCTTCATCACCCAGTTGCTCAAACATAACAGAAGAAAATGGTGATGATGCTACAACAGATAAAGACGAATATTTACAATCACCAGAACTGGTGAATAAAGAAAAACATGTTTTTATATTGAGCACTGCTGGAAAACCTATATACTCAAGGTTATTTCTATATAAACTTTTTAGTTTAATTAGATAATTGCTATCTATCAAAGTGGTTGCTAAAAAGTGTCCAATTTTTGTTTGACATGGTTAAAAATAACAACAAGCTAATTTCTTCTTTTTTGTAATTAAAAGTAATGTGTATTTATGTGAGCCCCAGATATATCCTACTTATACAAATGCTAAGTTTTTATAGATGTTTATCACCAATATAACCTATGTAATTGAAGGATAGCCTTAAAATTGTAAACAAATATATTAAATTAGTTAATAGTTTGTACCCTATTTACAAAAGATATCATTTGTCTTTACAACAGTAAAATTGATTATTGCTAAATTTTAAGTCTTAATATTTTATATTTCCTGATATATTAAATATATGGGTATTTAAAATCAATTTCTATACTATAATTAATAATATTTCAATTCCAGGTATGGTAATGAGGACAAATTGGCTGGTTTATGCGGAGTCATACAAGCTCTTGTTAGTGTGGTGGAAGATCAAAACCAGGATATACTGAGATCTATAAACACAAAAGACTGTAAGGCGGTATTTTTAGTTAAAGGTCCTCTTATACTGGTAGCTGTTTCTAAGTCAAATGAAAGTGAAACTCAGTTAGTAATGCAATTGACGTAAGTAAATTTACTTTAAATATTCCCGTTGAATACAAATTTTTATATATTATTTCACAACAGTCCTAAATTGGTTCTAAATGTTTTAAAAAATCATGCAAATTTATAACTTTTAATTTTACCCTGTGCAAATGAAAAGCGAAAAAATTTTTTTTTTTATATCATTTATTTCATGAACAGATCATATCAACAAACAATAATTCTTTTTGAAAATTTTGATGCTGTACAAGAAAGGTTTCTTATGATTTTTTGCTATCTGTGATTGTATCTGAGCTATTTAAGGTTGTAGTTTTATAGTAAAGATAGTTATAAAGGGTTTTACTTTAATCCCCTGAGGTTTAATATATCTTCTTTTACTATTACAAAAACAAGCAACAATCAAGCAAGACATCTGATATTGAATGATTATCCATCCCATATGAAATTGGCAAAATACCCCAATTTCCCTACTAAATTAGTTATTTGATTTGTGTAGTAGAATTTTAAGCTATTTTTATGTTTTTCGGCAGAAATAGGTCCGATATTTTTAGTTGTTCAACTGTAAAAAAGAAGAATTACTATTATTATTTATTTATCCAATTGATGTTTTTGTCTCTTTCTTATTATTATTTATTTATCTTTCCAGGTACGCATTCAACCAGATAGTCTCCGTCCTAACACTAACTCAGCTGAACAGGATATTCGAGCAACGTAGAAATTACGATTTGCGAAGACTGCTAGCGGGCGCCGAACGACTCATAGACAATCTGCTAATATTTATGGAAAAAGACCCAGCGTTTCTACTAGGCGCTGTTAGATGTTTACCGTTACCCGAAAAAGCGCGTGAAAATATAACGAACGCGATTATATCCACTTGCAACAAGATCAGGGATTTGGTTTTCGCGATACTGATAGCCGGAAATCAACTAATTACTTTAGTCAGGATGAAGAAGTATACTTTACACCCGTCTGATATACATTTGTTGTTCAATTTGGTGAGGAGTTCCGAGTCGTTTAAGACGGCGGAGAGCTGGACGCCGATTTGTCTGCCGAAGTTCGATGCCACGTGAGTGTTTTCTTGTTTGTCATGTATGGGGTAGCTTGTAATAAATCTAGATTATCTATAAATATGGGATACGGTCCCAAAAACCCCTAATGAAGGAGGCGTGCATTAGTAGAGGTCTATGTCCAGCTGTGGACTATCACAATGGCTAATGATGTTATTTTTAAAGCCAACTTCAACAATCCAGGTGATAAATTTCATACAATATGTATTTGTATTTTATGAATAGATTATTTGTCAGTAAATTTGAGTGTAATGACGTCTTTACGTGTAACCACTGACGAAGGTGGTCTTGTGAAACCAAAACTACTTTTTACATGCCCATCCGACGCATGGATTGACTTATTTTCAGACAATGGGTTATTGGCCCATATTGCCCTAACCAACCAAAAATATTTTATTCCAGGAAAATTCGAGAAAACGGTTTCAAGCAAGGGCCAACGCCATGAGTACGGCAGTGTAGTTTTATTGTATGCAGCTGTATCTAAGTAATTACTTGATAAAATGTTTCTTTACTGTTTTATGTCGCTGATGTCTAAGTTAGCCTGTAATATGACAGTAGTCATCATCATCAGCCTGTGTTAGTCCACTGCTGACAAGGCCTCCTCTAACGCACGCATGCCTTCTCCATTAGGTTTTTGGCCCGCACCCCACCACGCTGGTCCAACGTGGGATGGTGGGTGGACCGACTTTTTACATGCCCATCCGACGCATGGATCACCTTACTTTTCAGAAAATTGGTTGATCGGCCCAGTCCTAACCAATCAGAAAACGACGACAAAACAAAGTTGTTTCCTCGTGGGACTCGAAACCACGATCTCCGGTTTATTAAGCAAGGGCCTATACCGCAAGACCACGGAGACTGTTTAAATCTCTTATTTCAGTGTACAAGATTTTATACTGTCACGGCAATTGTTTGAAATGTAATGCAGTTTTATATTGTTTTGCGGAACTTCCGTTACGTAACGTCATAATTACACTATATATAATTATACAATCAGCGCAACATCATCCGCATAACACGTGCATCATTCCCGGAAGCGTGCGGCGCATAAAGCAAGTCTCGCCCAACGCGCATGCGCGTATCGCGAGTATGTAACACACTCCGCGACAATGCTGCTATCTCTGTCTATCATTCATTCGTCACTTTGCTTCTATAACACCCACCAATTGTACAATCCAGATCGTGTATATAGTTAGCCAATTTTATTTAATAAATAATCTCTACCCTCTACGTTACGTGACACACAACGCTTCAACAACAACCGGAGTTTCATTAACAACCCTGAACCAGCAACATTCAAAACCCTATAATGCTAAGTCGTGTATATCCCAGTGAAAACTCTTTTAAGAGAGCTAGATGTATGACATCTCTTCATTGCCATAAGTTACTTCGCTCTTTCCAAGTCTAGCTTGGCTAACTATAGTATATATAACTACACTATTGCTTTAGGACTATTAGTGATTTTGCAGACCATAGCGTATTAATTGCACGATCCCATTATTTAACAAATAATTATTAATATTCCAGTGGTTTTCTCCACGGGCACGTATCATACATATCGGAGGATTGCCAGGCGTGTTTACTGCTACTGACCGTCCAAAGAGACGCGTTCTACCCTCTCTCGCAAGCGAAGCACACAATTGCCGAGAAACTGGAAAAGTCCAAATGCATAGGAGCTATTAACGACGCGCTAAATCGAAACAAAGATCTGCCAACTACGAATCCTCTGAAGCATATAGGAATACCGATTATAAGACACTTTATGTACAAGTGTAAATCTACTGCGCAGCTCTTTACTTCAGATCCGATATGTATAGACAGACTGCAGGATTATAGAATGCTACACAAAGGTGGTGATGTGACGGTGAAGAAGATTGAGAAGTTATCGGATATAGATTACGTTAGGAACTATAGGAGGTTCTGCAATCAGATACACTGTGCGACTGTTCCGGCCAAGTTCATCTTTCGATCTAATTCTGAAGACACGATATTGGCTTGGGTGAGATATATTTTTTTTTTTAATTATTGTTTTTTGTATTGTACCAGTAATGGCGTTACATTTCACTATCAATTTTCTACATTGCAGTCTGTACTATAAACAAAAGAATTCGGAAAAGAAACCAAGTTTTTAAAAGTTACAATCAAGTTTATGCGTAATAGAATTAGTTTTTTGTGTTTTCAGCCATATTTTTTAGTTTTCATGGAATTAGCTTATTGGCAACACAAATTTGCCTGTGCAATGGTTTGTTTGTTTACGCGGAATAAATAGTATCTGACCTCTCTAAATTTTATAGATACAATAGATGTCAGCACATTTGTCAAATATCTATGGCTTGACCGACTTTTTAAATGTCCATCTGAGGCATGGATCGCCTTCTTTTAGAAACGGAAAAGCAAGGTTAATACCACTAGGCCACGTAGTCGCTAATAACAGCGCTAAGTAAGACCTAGAATTTATATGAACAAAATCTACTGCCAAAAAGTACGAGAGCCAATCAGAGAGCTTCATACCTTGCGAGTTACATGATATAAAATAGCGTTCAACTGCTTCCGTAGCCTAGTGGTTTTAGAAACCGGAGGTCGCGAGTTTAAATCCTGAGGGGATTCAACAATTTTTAATTGTTGTTTCCTAGTTGGTTAGGGCAATGCAAGCTCACTTGATTCATTTGTAAAGTGAGTTGATCCATACGTCGGATAGACACGTAAAAATTGTCGGTCCTGCGTTTGATCTCTCTCCAGTCGTGACGGCTATCCGTCCCTTTGTACTATGAGACTGAAGGAAGAGAGAGTGCACCTGAGTTTGTGCGTACACTTGTGCACTATAATGTCTCTTACGCAGTTGGCTGATCTCTAATATAGATCGGCCGCCGTAGTCGGAATCGACTAGGAGGAGAATTTTATCATAAAGCGTTCGATACAACAAACAAAAACAAGAAAAATAATCACAAGATATTTTTACCCGTGATGGAAATCGAACCCTTTGGCGTAAAAGTAAAAGTTATAAAAATGTTCTCTTTATTGTTCGTGACGAATCACCTTCTAATATTTTCCACTCTTGCATTCACAGATCACCAATGGATTCGAGCTGTACGTGACATTCGACCCGTTGGTTGAAAGGAACAAACCAAGAAGGCGGTGGATCACCTCCTACAATGGATCAAGCGCGAGGAGAACAGGATATTCATAATGAACGCGCCAACATTCTAGCAGAAGATAAGCGTCACCCTCGGTGGCCTCATAAAGAACTCGATCAATCGAAACGCGAGTGATAACGAGTGAGCTTTCAGTGATTGTATATAATATAGCCAAATTAAAATATCTTTAAGTGTACAAATAAATAAAACTGCAGTGTCCGTTTGTAACAACAACCAATAAAATAATTTTTAAATAATCACATTGTGATATGTAACCGATACATATGGCAAAACAACATTTTTTGTCTGTCTGTTTTCTGTTTGTCCTGGCTATTACTTGGAATGGCGGGGCCGATTTTGCTGAGACATTTTTAATAAGATAGCTGATATTACTGGGAGTAACTTAGGCTACTTTTTATTAGAAAACAAACTTTTAAAAAAAGTTACGAGCAACTTGGAGCTAGCTCAATTTATAAGTTTACACTTGCTTATTTACTGGCAAACGCGGTACCACCGGTTCGGAATAGGACGCTTTAGTTCTATGAAGAACCGGTGATAGAAACTTAATTTTTTTATGTCGTATATAGAACGTGGAATTGATGGGAACAAAAGGCAGACCCGCTTGGCGTAGTGGTTAGTGATTCTGATTATTACGTCAGAGGGTGTGGGTTTGATTCCCACTTCTCGTGTTTTTTTGAATAACTAAAATGTAATATTGTTATTGTGTTGTACTTTTTATTTATAGCAACTATGTATTGTGCGTTTTTCGTCGTAATTACAGTTTTAACCATACTAAACTCGAATTAAAGGCAAGAAAAGAAGCGGCGTCGTTATTGGTCGACTGTCACTCGGCGATTGACATCTCGATGACAGTTCATCAATGAGAACGCTAGATGTGTGACGTCACTCCGTTGCCATGGGTTACAATGTTTACATCTATTCCGCGGCTAGTTTGGTTAAACTATATTCGATTGTCGCTCAATGCTTGCAATTTTTTTGACATCGACATGTACAAATGACATTTGCTCAGGTATAAAGCCAAAGTGGAGATAACGGTTGCTTTATAATGTCAAAAAGAGTTGTAGCATACATTTGACGTTGTTAATAACTATCACGGAGATGTCAATCACTGAGTGACACCCGATTGATAACAACGCATTACGTACGATGCTATTTCGTTGCCATGGGTTACGCCGTTACATCTATTCCATATTTTATTTAGATCTGCTATTGAGGAAGTTTCAGAGAATCGAGAATTGTCGTAATACTGTGAAAGGCTTTGCTTTATAAATACTTACTAGCTTGTTGGTTGGCGGATTTTTTACTACATTTTGTTTTAATAGCTATGATTTTTCACCTGTTTGTAATAACTCAAATGTTTTTTTAATCTGTTAGTTTATAAACTTAAGGTTTTATACATACATACTAAGGTAACGCCTTCGAAACAAATAGTACAATCATATAAGTAAAGGCTAGCTAGGTAGACTGATGAAATTGCTATTTATTTAGATTTAGATTAGTTAGTGTAAATGCAATAAATATTTTTAAATAAATATGCTGTTAACGTATTAGAAGCAATAGTACTCAATACATAAGTGTACTTATATATTTTTGTGAACGTAGATTTAATTGTTGATTTGTCCAATTTGTTTGCCTTATTGTCATAGGTCAATAGTGATTATTAAGAATGTTATGTAATAAATCCAATGTATGGCTTTTATTTAAATATGGTAACCCATAATTACGTCAACGCGTCATACGTCCATTGTTCTCATATCGGCGGAAAAATGCATAAACTTCGTAACTGATAAAAATTCAATTGTTCACCAGAGATGGAAAACAATAAAAAAATACATTTCTGATCATGAATGTTATTAAATTTAATTTTAATTAATAAAAAAGATATTCAACTAAACAGATTACTTCTATTATGTATCAAAGTTATGATCAAAAATTAACTTTTTGAATTGTTTTTCAGCTCTGGTGAACAATTTCACTTTTTTCTGTTACGACGTTTCTGTTTTCTTCCGTCGTTATATCCATACTTTTTATAAGCATTATGTAAGTGCCTCCGTAGCCTTGTTGTATGGGCTTAAGCTTAAGAAAGCTAAGTTCGTGGGTTCGTATCCAATCGGGAGTCAACTATTCGTTTTTTATGTCGTATTCTAGTTGGTTAGGGCAATGGATAGGCGTCATAAGTCTATTCCTCATCATTATCATCAGCCTGTGTTAGTCCGCTGCTGGACATAGGTCTCCCCTAATGCACGCCTCCACCATTAGGGGGTTTTAGGACCCTATCCCACCACGCTGGTCTAATGCGGGTTGGTGGGTGGACCGACTTATAACATCAAAGTAAGATGAACCGACGCATGGATCATCTTACTTTTCAGACAATTGGGTGACCGGCCAAATTGTCCCAACCAACTAGGAAACAACTTAGAAAAGTAGTCCCGCAGGATTCGAACCCACGACCTCTGATTTCCAAATCACAAGCCTATAACACTAGGCTACAGAGGCAGTTAAGTCTATTCCTATTTGAATTAATTGCCACTGAGATGTCAAATGTCAAAAGGGATGACCTTCTTATAATAAATCTGTGTTATGACTTTTG
Source organism: Lamproptera curius (assembly GCA_029286875.1). Lineage (NCBI taxonomy): Eukaryota > Metazoa > Arthropoda > Insecta > Lepidoptera > Papilionidae > Lamproptera > Lamproptera curius. The sequence continues at coordinate 107,249 of JAGSMT010000050.1, read as the reverse complement.
GTTGCTATGGGTTACCTAGTTTACATTAATATCATATATACTTTGGCTTTTGAATAGCTATTTAGCAAGAATAAAATTGTACATACGTAATAATAAACAGTTGTACACTATTCAATTGTAAATAATTATAATCATTGTATTTTTAAGGAGGTGGAATTATAATAAATATGTATCTTTGCATAATTCATAAAATTTTTCAATGTCCACTAAAGACATTATGTTATAAGATGATATAAGAAATTTAAAAGTTACTTGTGTTAAAAATCTTTACTATTTTATTAACTATTCTGGTCATGAATTTTCTTGTTTACATTGCCACTTTTTTATTTATAAATCTATATAATTTTTTGTATACTTGTAAAATTTTCAATTCAGTTCTTTAAAAACTGATATATTATTCAATGAGAAGAATCTATTAACCGAGAGAGAAAAATTTTCAAATCCTAATAGTTTAAAAGGTTTTTTCATTGCTTTCTGTAAATTGTTTTTGTCTACAATGTTATGCAGATTTTATTATGTATTACTTAAATAAAATAACATTTATCATGCTGCTTAATAAATATGTATTAAATGAATTAAAATTTAGCGAAACATTCATAGATGTGGAACTCATATTGTAGTGCTTTTTAATTTTAATAATTCTTAGCAACTGCAATAATAGTAAATTGAGTCAGTTAAAATCTCAGTAGGATTTTTTCGTTTAGAAAATTCACAGAAATTTAAAAAATCTATTATCGAGAAAAAATTTGAGTTCCTATAAATTTGATGTTGGACCTGAAAGTTTGCTACTGTTATATTTAGTCTATATGTTATAGTTTGTTAGAGAAATTTAAATAGATTAGACACTTGCCAAAATTGATATTATAATAGTCTTAATAAACTTACAAATTTTTTATTATAAAATCTAAGGTAATTGGTTGAGAAGAATAAAAATGTTTTCCGTTATATCATGTAAATGCCTGCGTTGAGATTTAAAATCGATTTTAGTGTAATAAAAGAAATTAATATGATGATTAATATTAATATTGACTTGTATAGTATTGAGTTCTTGTACATGCTTTGTTTTAAAAGATCGCTGCAAATTATTACAAGGCAGCTTTTTATTATGTATATATAACTATGTAAAATTGTTATCAGTAGTTGAAATGTCAAGTATTATATGTAGAAATGCAGTAAAATATTAAGTTTAACCAATACAGATATATAACTGATGTACTAAGTCATAGACAGGAAACACCTACATATATGTCAAATTTTAAGGGATACATAATATTATCAGTCACTTTTCATCCATTCGTTTTATCAAGTGTTAAAAATTAATAATCATATTTTTACCCTTATTACACATTAAGTTTATAGATAATACTCAAAAAAAATGTAAATATTGAGAATAAAATAACCATGTATTGCCAGCTTGTATTCGTTTATGAATTATTCATCTCAAGTCACTTACGATTTGATAAAATGCTAACGTAAATGTTAATAAAGCGTTTGATGAATTATGTGTAGTATTCGTGTAAACGCAAGTAATTATCAATTGCCATAATTAAGATACTTTTGAGGACAATGTATTCAGACTAATCTAAAGCTTTATAAGATCTGGAAGATAGTCTATATCAAATATAATGTTGCCATAACATAAAATTTTGTGATTGGTGAATAGCGGAGAAAGGTGAAACATAAAGCGACCTTTTTAAAAAAATAAGATGCCCCGATATTTTTTGGCGCCATCAGGTTTAGTCACATTTCCTCTATGATTTTCTTTAAACTAATTACAGATTGCTTGGCTAAAAATATCTATACAAATAAATAAAATTAAAGTGTCTGTTTCTAACGTTAAAATGACAATGAGTTTTTAATATATAGATAATATAATAACATTGTAATATATAAACGGCAGATGTAACATAACGCTTTTTAAAATTTTTGTCTGTTTTGTATGGCTAGTTTCTGGAATGGCTGGAAATCTTTTATTAAAAGCAAACATAAAATCAAACAGTTTTTATATACATATTACTTCAACGACAACTGCTAATTTTAAATAAAATTGCCTTATAGCTATTATTTAAGTGAGAAATGAGCAATATTAGAAAAATAAGTATATGTAATGAGGCTATCCTTTTTAGTGAACGCTAGCAGTGTTTCAAGTGTAATAGATATAAATGAATTATTGGTATATTGAATCATGTTGCTGTAAATATTTTTTTAATAAAAATGTAAATGAGTTTTCCATGCACTTGATTCATATTCATTTGAACCCCCCTTTTTCCATTATCCGCATACTTGTATGCTATTATTTTGATGTTTACACTGTATTGCACACTAATTGAACATTATGTATTGTTACTAACTATAAAGGATATTTGCTAAGTAAACGACAAGCAACATCCTATGTCTCACGTAGATAGCTCATCGATGATGCCACTGGCATAGCCAATGTCTATTGGCATCGGTGACCACTTTCTATCAAGTAGCCCGACTCGTCTACCTTCGTAAGCGGTAAAAAATACATAAGTCTTCCATTGAACTGCTCTAATAATAATATACTATTAAATAATTCTGTATTAAATTACTAAGTATGATAAATTACGAAATTTAACACTGATGTGAACAGTATATTACAAGTTGTTGTAAGTGTGGCTTTGACCAAGATCTCTATGGTAAAACCACACCATATAGATCTTGCTGATAATTTATCAATAAGAAGAAACATTGGTTACAAGGTACCGTCTGTAGTAGACGTGGGTCGTTACGTCACTTTTAAGAAACGAAACGTAACCGGTTACGTGGACGGCGTCGCTGTTTTTAAAACTAGTTATTTTTATAACTAGCTACTTTTATCTAGCTACTATGCATACATAAGTTTCATAATTATGCGGTTACGTACGTTTCTCTACTATACGGTTACATACAAAACGAAAATAACGGTTTCGTGTTTGATGCCCAATAGTTAAATCAATATATTTACTTTTCTGCATACTTTACAATTATAAACTGTTTTATTGATTGATTATTGTTTACTACGAAACTATAATTTCAATAAAAATATTACTACTGGTGTTTTTATATTTTATTATATTATTTTATGTTTTATTGTTTCAATGACGATGATTAATATTTACTGTTTATTTTCAGTTTTGTTATGTTTACACTTTTAAACGATTTCACTCTTATATACACCGTACAGTTTTAAATAAAAAGTAAAATATAACAAAATAAAAATCTTTGTTTTGTTTTATTTTACTTCTGATTTAAATAACTGCTGGTTTCGCGGATTCGCAAGGCATTATTTGCCAACAAGGGTCACTCGAATGTGGTATCTTTGTGTATTAGTCATACCTATGAAAACTAAATGCATCACTCACAGCGAGTGACTCATTTAGTCGGCTCTCGCTTACTCGGCAAGTCTCGATCTGCCATCTCTCTCGCACGGCCCGTCGGTAGGCAAGATGCGAAAGAAATATATCGCTTTACGCTCACTCAACTGACGAACGAAGACGAAGACGGCCGAGTTCGCCCGAATAACGTGTTTACAAAAATAACTACTTTTAATTTGACACGAAACGGTTATTTGCGTTTCATATCGCGTAACCAGTTATTGAAACTGATGACGTGAAATAACGCTCACGCCTAGTCTGGAGTAATACCATCGCTGCGCCTATTTCAGCCACAAATCATAAATGTATGGACACTACTGCCTTCCGGTTTGATAGGCCAGTAATTATTACTGGGTAAACGTGATGTAACATCACATTTAGAGCGGTGTATTCTGGTGCGGCCAATTTATGGCAACTTACGCTTCGTTTGTTATGGATAGGGCATATCTATTACCATCTGGAACCTATTTGTCTCATCATTTGAACAAAAACTTATTAAAGTATGCTGGACGTGGATATATTCTTTATTGCAATTCTATTTTATCTTTGGCTGAAGTAGAGGTTATTCCTGTATTGTAAAAGTAAACAGATATCAAGTAATTATTCTCATTGACCTATCTTTATCATTATCCTTTGTTTTCTCGCGCTTTGTTAGAAGTCTGAATGTGGTAAATTAATGCATTTGTAGATATTTCTTTCACTTAGCCGTTATCCATCAAGTTATCTTTTAGGCAGACCTTAGATTTACCTAAATAACAGTTTTTACACAAATAGGGCGTATGTCCCTCACAAGGATACTATAAGGATAGGCAATAACATCACATAACAACTGCCAAAGGTGGTCCTGACAACCGTGACGGACTTTTTACATGCCCAGCTGAACGCATGGGTAATCTTACTTTTTAGGCTATCGGATGGTCGGTCCATATTTTCTTAACCTCCTCGAAAGCAACGATAATATAAAGTTATTTTCCACAGGTTCAAACCCAACTACTGCTACTACTAATAACTTTCGTTTTATAAAGGATAAACTAATACGGCTAGACCACGAACGCGGTTTCATACAATTAATGTATAAACAATCTATCCAAAAAATAAAATAGTTTTTTGTTTCTAACATTAGAAGAACTGTTCTTAAATGAGTACATTGTGATATCACATATATCAAAACAATATCAATAATATTTTTGGGCCCCTGTCTGTCTGTTTGTTGTTTTTAATTACTAGAATGTCTGGTCCGCTTTCAACTGGACATTCAATGATAAGTAGCTAATGTAACGGGCAGTAACTTGGGGTACTTTTTACAGAAAAAGAAAACACTGGCAACATCTAGTATACCATATCAGAGTCAATGAAAGTCGTGAAAGTATCACATTTATTAACCGCTAGAATCTTCTATCGCGTCGTTTGTCACCGTCATGCCTATGTCTGTCCTTTTCCCTCTCCCTTTCCCGCTCTCTCAGCCGATCGCGCTCGCGCTCCTTCTCCCTCTCGCGTAGCTTCTCTCTCTCTCTTTCCTTCGCTCGTTCCCTCTCTTTCTCGCGCTCTCTCTCCTTTTCCCTCTCTCTGTCGCGTTCCTTCTCTCGCTCCCTTTCCCTCTCTCGTCTCCGGTCTCTGGAACGATCTCGTTTTCTCTCTTTGTCACGACGGTCTGGCTCGCGCGATCTGAAAAGAGGTTATTTCATTTATATATAGGTTTACTAAGGACTAGTCCCAGGGAGGTGCTCCATGAATTGTGACAAGGGGGTGTATGCAGGCATAAATTTCGTAATGTCACATTACAAATCTACACTGCTAAATTAACAATACTAATTTCGAAAGTGCTGTGTAAATTCAATAATTTTTAAAATGTACAATGGCAAAATATGTGACATTACACTAGGGGGGTGGGGGGGTCTAACAAATTTGACCAGCGTCAAGGATTGGCGTGGAGTTAAAATCACGACATTTGTGTGGCGTAATTTATAGACTTTATAGGAAATATAGTACAAAAAAAGGTCATAAAAAAAAACATTGCATTATTTGGTTTAAGTTTCTTTACAAACCAGAGGTTGTGGGTTCGAATCTCATAGAGAGCAACTTCGAATTATTAAATAATTATCTAATATAATTGCTATCATTGTTTTCTGAATGGTTAGGGCAATTAGGCTGATCAACCAATTGTCTGAAAAGTATGATTCATGAGTCAGATGGGCATGTAAAAGTTGGTCCTGGTTGTCAAGATCTTTAGGAGTTGTTGTAGGATGCTGCCTTCAAATATACTGACAACTAATTCATCCTTAGAATGCAGTATACTGTTTGGGTTGTGCAGTTGCAGTTGCTCTGCATAATAATTATTATTCAGGTAAATCTGAATTGATTAGAAACTGGCCCCATGACAACTTGGGTGACGGGCCAATATTGCTTTTATAGGACAATCATCAATATATCACAAATAACAAACAGTTATGCATAACAATTATGTAACTTCTAAACTATAGATTGTGAGTGCAAAGATGTTTTATCACTTAGACACAATCCACTAAAACAATGACACATACATGAATTTGCCATAAGTGGATACCTAATTAAATGAATTGAGTATCAAATTTATCATATTGATATTTGATTAACTAACTAATGTCAATGATTAGTAATTACTAAGAATTGGCTGAACCTAATCATGTAATTTAAAACAAAAATTGTCTTATAAGAAATAAATTAATTCGTCTATATATGACAAATCATATTTGCAGTAATTATTTTTTAATACTTTATCTTGAAACTTGGTCAATCAACAATTTATTACTTAATAAACAATAATATAGACATGTTTATTTATTATTGTATATTGAAAAACATTTTCAATTAATCAATACAACATTGCGATAAAGTGGGAAGTTATCTAGTATTTTAGGGAACTAGAAGCAGAATATAGAGGAATACTTTTAATAAACAGTATAACTAGCCATACAATTAAAAGTTTGTATTACACGTTTCATATTACTCACCGCTCTCTTCTCCTATCCCTCTCTGGTCTGCTATCTTTATCTCTTTTGTTCTCTTTGGCTTCCACATCAACATTCTCTTCGTCAGACGGCATTTCCTCATCCAGATCGTCATCCAAGGCAGATATTTTTGGCTCCAACTCATTGTTTTCCTCCAATATATGCCTTTTTTGTATCCTCGGTAAAATAACATCGCATAAACGTTCTTCTCTTAAAAGTTCGTCGATAAACTCGTCCATATGCACAATTTCAAACTGCCCTTGTCTGTTTTGCCGCCTAAGTTTTCTGTTGTCATTGTAAAGTGGTTCCAAATATTTGTAACAATCGACAGAAGTTCCCGTCAGTCTCATATAAAAGGCACCTAAAGCTCGTACGTATTTGAACTCTTCGTTTTTTATAAACTCAACCACAATGTCCTTTTCGGGTTGTATTTGTAACATTTTTAGTACTAAACACAGAAACGGAGTTGGGTAAATAAATCCACCATGCACACCTCCTACATAACGTATTTCCATGGCCTTGTCGACCAGTAATTCGGCTGTTAAGGCAAAACATTCTTCCTTCCAATATTTTGAATCGTATATTCTAGATCGTATGATTTTCTCAACTAGATATTGAGGGTTGGTACCACGAATTGACTTGGCGTCTTTAACCGTTCGGTTCGCCATCTTTCCGGGGGGCGACCGCTCCGGGATGTTTCTGACACTGACATTTTTCAATTAATTGCCATATTCAGAAAATAAATCCTACTGTCCAAAACCTCATCTACAGCCGTAACGTTATAACCTGCAACATATTTATTATAGAATATTGTTGTTATTTTCAGTAAATTGTTATTTAGTTTGACATAAAATGGACAGTAGAATCAGTATATTCAATTTTATAACGATTCAAAAAACAATATAAAGAAGTGGAAAACTAAATTTTAATAACAATATTAGACTATGGCGCACCTGTGGCCCTGGGCATGAACCTGTTTTGCAGGGCTTGGAGTTTGTGGATGTTGGATGGGGCTGCATGAGCAAACACCGGACTGGCGTAGGTCACTATGGAACGGATTACGGTTTTGTAGAGCATAAATTTACAGAATTGTACACTTGATGGGAGATACACAATTAAAATGACGAAAGAATGACTGATGGAGATAGAGATAGATTGACTAAGCACATAATCAATTCTTAGTTTTTAACTGTGACCTTCTTCATTTAACATATGCAGAGTCAACGAACTGATGCGCTATAAAACATTAAGCCAAAGAACTTATAGGAGACTGAATGTTGATGGTTTGTGAGAGGAGAACGAAAGTCCAGTTGTTGTTGAAGCGTAGTGTTGCGTAGCATTGAGTGTGTAGTGAGACAAGAATATTTATTGAATAAAGTTGGCTAACTATATATATGATCTGAGTAGTACAATTGGTGGGTGTTATACAAGTAAAGTGACGAATGAATGATAGAATATATAGATAGAATATATAGCATTGTCGCGGAATATGTTACACACTCGCGAGTCGCGCATGCGCGTTGGGCGCGACTTGCCCTATGCGCCGCGTGCTTTTGGTAATGATGCACGTGTTATGCGAAGGATGTTGCGCTGATGTACTACATTTGTAGCTGCCGCTACAAACTGAACTTAACTGAACTGAGATAGATTGTCGCGGAGTGTGTTTCATACTCGCGAGTAGCAAGTCGCGAGTCACGCTTGCGCGTTGGGTGCGACTCGCCTAGTGATGGGAAAACTCGGTTTAACATAACTGGAATTCACTAGAGTTTAAATATGTGTAAATTGAGTAAACTCGAGTTCTTTGACTCGGATACAAGTAAATGAAAATAAACGTAACTGAACTGGAACTTGAACGGTAACGCTTCACTGTAATTCATAAAAAAATGAGAAAATATAATAATCATAATCATATTTATTTTTAAAGTTAAATTAAAAAAAATGAAAGTATTTTCTAACGATGCATGATGATTGATTTTCGACGTAACGCACTGCGGCGAGGCGCAGTAAGAGTTTCGATGTTTCGTACTGAGGCGAGGCTCAGAAAGAGTTTGACGTTGTGCATGTGATATGCAATTGAATGTCCTAGAATTCAACAGTCATATTAAAAATAGTTCTAATTTACACCCAAATGATCCATATTTAATAAAACAACTTTTCGCGAAACAATTTTTTCAATATTTGTTCAAGTCCTAATCAATTTTAAATTCAAATAGGTTTTAATATAATTTATGTTATTTAACTTAAATTTGGCTTTTATTTTAAATTACTTTAATGTAATTCTAAAACGAGTAACTTACATTTTACGAATATTCAATATTATTTAGTATTAGCATTAAGTTTTCTATTTGTGTTTGTACCAAAATATAAGAATTTTTTATTATTGATATTAAAGACTCCAATGCGAGCCTCTGCCTCGAGCCGTGGAACATCTTCCTCTCACTTACTCAAAACGCGTTTGCATAATGTCGTCTTGTTCTCTCTTACATTTTACTGACGTCATTTGTCACGAAGCGACGTCCGTAATTTTAAGTAGTACAATTTATTGCGTTGAGCTACTCTTACATTTTTTCGTTTTGTCCCGGACAATTATAGTGCCTCTTGTATGTCCTACTCAACACTACAGCTGTCACTTGTAGCTGCTATTGTCTGTCACGGGCTTGTTTAAACGGTTGCTGTTTAAAATATTCATCCAAAACTTGCAACAATAAACGATGCTGAAATCCAAAAAGAAGCGAAACGATAACGAAGAAGCGATGGACGTAGACGAGAATCCGGATGTTGAACAGAACGGAGGCCCATCGCGTAATCCTAACGTCAATGGTAATGCCGCAAATGTAGTGAACGGTATCGATCAGATTTACGACGATGAAGATGGAGGCATTCATGTCGGGGATATATATGTGCCGCCGCCGTCCAAGCCGGCGCTAACATTCGAGCCAAACGGCCCCAGGCTCATTATAACTCATATTGTTAACGACAATTTTAAAAGCTACGCAGGAGTTCAAGAGCTTGGTCCGTTCCATAAGGTGAATATTATTTCTCAAATAACGTTTTAAATACACCGGCACTGCCAGGTAGTAAACTGTGCAGTGTTAGTTGCATAGTAATATTTTAGGTGTTTGTTTCATGTACTAATGCAGTTTTACTTGTAATCGGTTCTACGGTTTAATGTATATGAAATGGCGCCATTAATTTAAGTATCAATATTGAACATGAAAGTGTTTAATTTGCTTTTTTGATTGTCATCTTCTTCAGATATTAATTATTTAATTATCTGTTTCCCAGCTAAATAAGCTATAAAATTCACCTAAACATCTATGCAAATTCACTCAATTTAATAATTAACACTTTAAAGCATTGAAATTGATAGGCTTTGCTAATCCATTTAGCTCTCTTTTTCAACTCTATAGCACATTGAAAGTGCAGCCCTTCATTGTCATGATATAGACTAGACATGGTTTATAATGAAATTGTATCTCAACCAAATTGCTCTATATAGTAAAACATATAGTGGTTGTACAATGAAAATGAATCCATGAGAGTTTCACATAGTACTTACATAAATTGCAATCAATCAATCATTTAATTGCTTGAACATGGTACACTAATAGATATACATACAGTCTAGAGTCTCACATGTTTGACTAATTAGGCATGCGAGAATTAATAAAATAACTTAAGTAATAACATTTTTTTTAAAAATTAGAACTGTGTTGTACTAAAATAATTAGGTATCATTAATGTCACTTATGTTAAACACTTTATAAAATTCATTAAATGTAACTGACATAATTAAATGACAAAATAAAATTTGATGATCATTTAATATATAATTAAAAATAACATATTTATTCTTGAGTATCAATCAACAACATTAAAAAGTGTAATGAAACAAAAAGTGCAGTCAAAATATGCATGTTTGTTATAAATAAACTAAGCATGAATTTAATCTAAATCGTCATCATCAGTCTCTTTTAGTCCACTGCTGGACATGAGTCTCCTTTGATAAATGCCTTCTCTATTAGGAGTTTTTAGACAGTATCCCACCATTCTTATCCAATGCGGGTTGGTGTGTGGACAGACTTTGTACATGACCATACAATGCGTCAATCATCTTACTTTGCCCCAAATTGTCCTAACCACCTAGGAAACATCTTTTAAAATTTGTTGAGTCCTTGCAGGATTCAAACCCACAACCTCTGATTTCTAAAGCACATCACACATGCCCTTACCATTAGGCTACAGAGGCAATAAAAATTTGGAATGACATTACATATCAATTAATTTAAAAAGAAGCCTGATGTCAGGCTTATATAATGCCAAAATATATAGAGCTTTCTTTGGTTAGATATAAATAATATATAGTAATATACACCCTTAACCTTATGGAAAAACCCCTGAATATGGGGCTACAGTCTGCTTCTGACATGTTAGGTACAGGCGACATCTTTAATACAGGTCGTATTAAAGAGGCGATAGAACAGAACCTATGTTCTAAAGTTTTAGCAAGAGATCTGTCTGTCGGGCAAAGCTAACTAAGTTGAAGACTGATAGTGGAGCCGTCATCTTCGATAGACCAGAAGTTTTGAGTGAGATCGAGGGATTCTATGGACAGCTGTACACATCGTCGTCGGAACCGAACTTACTGAAGCGACTGACGACGCAAGAGCAAAGCTTATCCGACAAAATATCCCGGAAATATGTCTGAACGTGATACGAATGGCTTTCGAAAAAATTTAAAACGGTAAAACCTGATGAGAACGGAATTGCAGCAGAGCTTCTGAAAGCGGGTGCAGAGCCGATACTTGTAGTCCTTCAGAGGTTGTTTAATTTCGTCCTACAAGATGGTATTACTCCAAAGCGTGGGGCAGAAGTTTGGTGGTACTGTTCTTCAAGTAAGGTGATAAATCTTGAGGAACTGCAGACCGATTTTCCTTCTGAGCTGCGTTTATGTCCTGTTCTCGAGAGTCATCCTAAATCGTCTCGCTTCTAGACTAGACGACTTCCAGCCACCCGAATAAGCTGGATTCCGAAAAGGCTTTAGTACCATAAAACGCATATTTACGCTGCGGCCGGTTATACAGAAAAGCGACGAGTATAATCTGCCTTTATGTTTTGCGAAATTTGGGCTATGCTCCAGGCTCTTCAGCGTTGCCAGTCGGTATATAGAGGTGCTGAGGTGTTCGTACAATAATGCGTACGATGTCCGTCCAGTAGTATGAAGCCTATCCAATTGCAGAGAGGTGTAAGACAGGATGATGTTATAATCCCGAAAATCTTCACCTCTGCATTGGAAGACGCTTTCAAACTTATGTATTAAAAAGGACGAGGTATAAGCATCAATGGCGAGTGCATCATCCACCTTAGATTCGCCGACGATATAGTTATCATGGCGAAGGCTCTAGAGGACCAAAATGCTATACTATGGCCTCAACAGTGTCTCTCAACGTGTAGACCTTAGGATGAACATGGACAAGAAGAATGTCATGCCTGCGCCGGGGGATGTTGGGAGTGCTGCTGTGCTCGAAGTTGTCGACGAATATAATTACCTGGGACAAGTAGTCCGATTAGGTAAGTCCAACTTCGACGCAGACGTCCATCGACGAATTCAACTCGGAACCGGGCAGCGTTCGGGAAGCTACGACATTTCCTCTCGTCTAATATCCGTCAATGCCTGAAGACTAAGGTCTTTGACCAACGTGTATTGCCAGTTACGGCCTATGGCACTGAGACATAGTCCTTCACTGCCGGCCGTATGAGGAAGCTCCAAGTCGCTCATGTCGAGCTATGGAGCGGGCTTTGCTCGGTATCTCTCTGCGTGATAAAGTGCGTAACGCAGCCGCAGAGGAACCATAGTAACTGACATAGCCTGCAGAATTATCAAGCTGAAGTGGCAATGGGCCGGCCACATTGCTCGTAAAACCGATAACCGTTGGGGAAGAAAGATTCTCGAGTGGCAGCCTCGTAGTGGCCATCGCAGTGTCGGACGACCCCCCACGAGATGGAGTAACGACCTGTACTAATGTGCAGGAGGGCAGTGGATGCGGGTGGCCCAGGATTGTACCTCTTAACGACTTATGAAGCAGGCTTACGCCCAACAGTGGGCTCCGACTGGCTAAAACAACGAGTTAAAGTATGCAATGCTTTGGAAACACCAAACCATCAGGCAGGATCCAAATTCATGTCAAAGGCTTTTATTATATAGACTAGTAACCCATCCCAGCTCTGCACATGTGCAATAATGATATCTGTAAGATCTATCATCATCATCATCATTATAAACAGCCTTTAGCAGTCCACTAATGGATATAGTCCTTTTTTATTAAATACTAAGATGGCATCCATTAAAAAGAGTTGCTCATAATTGCCATTTTGAGCAGGCTGATTAGCTATTAACTAATTGCACTTGTAATAAAATCTTTTAAAAAAATGGGTGCGTGTACTTATGTACGCGCGTGAGAAGTATACTTCTTTGGCATCATTAAAAAATAGTTTTTAATTGCATGCAAATAATTAATTACAATACAATAAATTATACATACGGATAGTTCACCTCAATTATATTGGAGTACTTGAAAAGTATATAAGCACAATTTTTTCACTAATATTCACAAATATAGTAATATCAATCAAAATAGTTAAGATAATTAAAGATGATAGATTTACAAGAACTAATCATAAATAATTCGATTAAGAATTTATGGATTCACAAGACGTACTTTGATATATCATGTAACTGGTAGTTCAGCGCCACCTGTTGCTTACAAATGTAGAATTCTAAGAGATGTTGGCTTACTTGTACAGCGGTACTATAAAATCAGAAGCTTTGATTATGTCTGACTAGATGGCGCTTATCTAAAACGTATTACATAGATAAATCACAATGTGATATATTAAATTGAATAAAATATTACCATTATATCAAGTTGAATAAACATCATTACAAAACATATTTTATATAATATTATATATAATTTAATATAATTTATAATATAAAAATTATTAATAATAATATAAAATATATATATATAATATATATATATACCAAAACGAACCTTAATCCTAACTCATAGAGCACATTATGCAACAACTATCGCAAATAAAAAACGACAACATTATCACTACACAAAAATCAACCTTATCACTATGTAATATGGACCTTATTACATTTTCACCGTTTTCATTATAAACTGTTAATTTTGTGTCACAGGTGCGCGCATCTTAAAATTTCACTCTCATCATTTTTTCATAACGCGCCTAAAGAAGTATAACTTCAAAAATATATTTACCAGCGTTTCTCTACAATATTATGCATGAGCTGTAGATATAAACCTTTGTCTTCAATTACTCTATATATTAAAAAACACAGCATCAATATCTGTTGCATAGTTCTTATGATTTAAGCAAACATAGGGATAAAGGATAAAGAAAGTTACTTTGCTTTATGCTATGTAGTGTTATTAGATTTTATGTTCCTATAAAGTAGTTGCAATAGGTTATTCAGGTATCTGCATTTTATAGACAAAGTGATTGATGTTTTGTTAGGGTTTTAAGTTAAGACCACATATCAAATTCAGAAACAGAAATGGTAAATTAACATGCTTATAATAATATTTTTGATTGAGAATATGATTTTTTTCTGATAACGCAGTAGTGTATTACTCTATTACAATATTTACAGCCTTGTATTGGTACAACTTATCTTTTTAATTATTTCTATTGTTTACGCGAATATCATACATCATTAAATAAAATGACTTTAGAATTCTATCGCGTTTATTTTAAATTTTTAAATTCCCGACGTTTCCGACGGAAAGTGTTCAAAACGTCGGGGATTTAAAAATGTAAAATAAACGCGATAAAATCCGTAAAGTCATTTTATTTAATAATTATCTTTTAAGGTTTTAGTTGAAAAGTATATTAAGGTTATAAAAAAGTAGTGATTTGTGAAACTTGTGGTTTTTAATGATTTGTTTAAATTATAACTGCCTTCAGTGTTACTATTTCCCTTCATTTTGTCAAATAATGCATTACAGAGCTTCACCTCAATCATTGGCCCAAATGGAAGTGGTAAAAGCAATGTGATTGACTCAATGCTCTTCGTGTTTGGCTACCGAGCGACCAAGATCCGCTCTAAGAAGATATCAGTGTTGATCCATTCGTCCAGCAAGTATCCGAATGTCACATATGCAAGTGTTGCAGTCCACTTTTGCCAGATAGTTGATGGGGTGAGTGCTTTTAGTTCAAATTAATAATTATAAACTTTTTTTTTATTAGTCTAGTGAAACAAACATCGAGAATCATAACGAAAACAATAGAAATGAAAATATTCCTTTTGTTTCTTACACAATATTAGTATAATGAAAGTGTGTCGGCTAAGGATTATGTTGGGATGAATGACGGTACTAATACGACCTGTAACTTGTTTTATGTGATACATTCTTTGATTCAAACCAGGTGCGTGAGAATTTCTTTGTAAGTAGATGAACTAAATTACAAAGGAAATCAAATCTTAACAAAGAATACACTATAATAAAATATTGAAATGGTGTAGTATAATAAATAGTGTACCAAAAAAACAGCACTTGATAGTCATCAGATCAATTTTAAAGTCAATATGTGTGTAATTATTTCTTCCTTCCCTTTAGCTAGGAAGTTTTACTAATCTTTCATTTCATCTGTGTAAATGAAGTTTCATTGTTATAAGAATACCCCAATATTTAAGAAATCTTATATTTATTGTAAAACAATCCTTTACATTTTTTTTTACATAAATTTTGACACTTATTCGGCTCTTCTATGGATAGTCGAAGTGTTGATGAATACACTGTCTTCTTCAAACTTTTACTTCATTCATTTTTACTTCAACATTTGTAAACCCACATATACAAAACTTTATTTAATTTGATTTCCTTCTAACTAATGCATATTTCAATCAATTGAATGATGCTTATATTTTTTTGTGGCAAGTTTTTCCCTTATGTCGTAGATATTTATTAATGCCTATGATAATTTTTCCATTTGCATTTCATTGTGGAAATACAGTCTTGTCCATATATAATAAAACAGAAGAGGTTGATTATTTATCTGATGTATCTTTAAAGAAAGATTTATGTTGGAAAAATGTAGATATCAAATATTCTGCTGGGTTTGTTAAATTCAGTCTGAAGTTAAATAGATTTTTTACTTCTATGACAAACAGTACCAGTTATTGACTTCACCTAAACTTAGCATCACCAAATAATTTTAAAAATTGGAATCATTAAATCATGAAGTAAATATAGGACAAATTAATAGATTGAGCTATTAGTTTAACTAAAATAGTTTACTGCTACAAATTAAATAATGTTTATGAGAATTGACAATTTTTTTTTTTGGCTAATTAATCAGTAGGTATGTCATCTTTCAATGGTATTTGGTTTTTCTTTAAATGAAACTCCAAAATATAATTTTAAAAGTTTCTTTACAATTTTACACACAACAGTAATATTAAGTACAAACGCGGACTTAATGTCGTTGGCATTCTCTCCCAGTCAACCTGATAGAGATATAGGACAATACCAAATCGCCCTTTCTTTCTTATTCAGCCCTGAAAGTGCATTATGCAGCACGGCTGGGGCTGTAAGGGTCAAGAGAGTGGCCAACTTACCTAGACAATTGTCGTAATCTTTCTTTGCTTGTGTAGGTTTCCATATCTTTAATGGTAGTATCCTACCCATCCTTTAACCTCTCTCAACAACTGAGTGGATTAGAGGACTTAACTTGGCAACCTGTAAGACAGACAAGATCTTGACGGTCCGACGTCAGTAACTACTGATCGATCTCTCCATCCTCATTAGCCGTAAGTAGTCCTACTGAACATAGGCCTTCCCTAATGCACGACACCGCATCCTAGAGCTTAAAATATTCCAATTTTTATATGTATATACATATGTATGGTCTTATAGGTAAATGTATGACAATTTTCTTACGTATTATCGGAAGTATTTTCATGTCGCCACCGCGTTAAGTGAATTATCGAGAAGAATGAAATTATCGAAGATGTTTACCCAGTATTTTTTGAAATTACGTGTACTTACTTCGTGTTCAATTACGTCCATGTCGAATGTCGATTAATTTGTGAAATAGGCATCGTCAGAGTGACTAGTTATTTAATGTTGAACATACTGAATTTTTGTTCCATTTATTTAGGTCTATTGTAATTGTCTTGTTTGTTTTAAAATAGATAAATGATGTCTAGAGTCATGATTTAAGTGCAGGTACATGCGCTTATGAGTTATCTGCTCTTATTTTGTTAATTATAGATCTTTAGTCACTGTGTAATCTCATTAATTTTGCAGTACCTTACGTCACTTCATACACAACTTTTTGTGATAGTCCACGTGACAGGCTCCCTAGTACACCTTATCCATTAGGTTTTGGACCGTATCACCAGAGCTGGTCCAATGGTTGGGTTATGCAAAATTGGTTACTTTGTATTAATAATGAAATTTACCCTACGTTGCAGGCTATAATCTATATTCATCCATCGCGGTGAACAGTGCTTGCCTGATCGCAGTTTCTTCAGTTATAACGAATGTTCCTGCTCGGTAATGAACATGGGTACTCATTCGTATGCTTAAGGACTTCCCTATAAAAAGAGTTCCTGCTTGTCGAAATCTCACCCCACATGATTAATATGTTTTATCTGGATTGTTCTGTTCGGTCAAGGAGCATTTAGAATATGTTATTTTATATTGTAGAAATTATTAATAAATCCCTCGAGATAATTTCAATAACTCGCTAATTTATTAAAGTTAATTCTGTTGGGTATATTACATGTAGTTTAATAGTGCGTTCATAGTGGAAAGGGTAGGTGTTGCTACCCAGTGACTTGAAATTTTACTTTATTCAATTTAGGCTCTGGCGAGCCCCTATAAACGGCAATTCACCACAAGTTTTGAGCTGTCCATAGAAGAACTGGCAAGAAACTCTGCGGTCGTCATTTGCTTCCGTTAACGAATTTAACATATATAAAATATAATTATGTAGTATTCGTGATGCAAATAACTTTTGAACTGTATGTGCTATAATATGCTTTACGAATTATTACCTATATATAAAAGAGATTCCCACCTATATATTGACTCATCACGATATCTCTGGAACCATAAGGCGTAGCGAAAAATTAAAAATTGGTATTTCCATTCGCTGAGTAGAGGTCCTAAGATAAGGATTGTACGAAATTCCACCCACAAGGGGGTGGGTTAATTGCAACAGAAAAAATACCTAGCATTTAGTTTAAAACAATGCAATCTAAACAAACTTTAAATTAATTCTAGACAAACAAGAACGTCTAGACAGACACAAAAAAAAATCGTCATATGCAAGATTATTACATAATCAATATCTATACTAATATAATACAGAGAAAAGATTTGTTTGGTTTCTATAGGCCCTAAAACTACTGAAGCGATTTAAAATATTCTTGCACTACTAAGAAGCTATATCATCATTGAGTAATTTATGCTTCCTTCTATGGCAGGGAAATCCAAGCCTCCTCGTATACTCAGACCTAGGTTTTAAAGCCCGAACCTGACTAAATATACGTTACATAATTTCACTGGCGTCAAAGCATTTATGCTTCTAAAACAATTACAATCGTGCTCGAAGCGAAACTCAAATATTTTTTTTCAGTATGAAACCATTACATTTTCCTATTGATTGTCAAATACAGTACCACTGGTTTGGAAATCGAAGCTTCTGACCTGAGAAAAACCGGCGTGAGAAACTCAGCGGGACTTATTGTACCATTTGTTGTTTAAATAATTTTATTTAATTGAACTTAGTGTACATAGCGTCCTTTGCGTTTTTCTTATTATAAATCATGTACCTTGCATGATGATTAGTATGATGATAACTTGTAAACTTATACAGGGCATATGAATTTACACTAGATGAATGCGCTATATATTACGTCACTAGTTAAAACCTGAAAACTGAAAAATATGATGAACTATATCTTTTACAGTTATAGTGCAATATTAGAGTAGAATGTGATAGCATCAACCTGTATTAGTCCACTGCTGGACATAGGCCTCCTCTAATGCACGCCTTCTCCATTAGGGGATAGCTTGATTTATCGTGAAAAATTGTACAAGTAAAAGTTCAATTAAAACTTTCACGTCGGGTGGAAAAAATAATGAGCCATTATGGTATACAATCTTTGCCTGATCGTAGATTCTTTAGCAGCAATGATTTTGTGCTCCAGCAAACTTTAACAGATATTTATTAAAACTCCGTAACGTAATAAAGTAAAGTAAACGTAACTGACAAAAATGAAATTGTCTCACCAGAGTCAAAAAGCAATTCAAAAAATAAATTCTGATCCTAACTTTTGTTATATTTAATTTTATTTTTTTTTATAAAAAAAGAATATAACGAAGCAAATAACTTTTAAAAACTATGATCTAAAATAAATATTTTAATATGTTTTTCGGCTCATATGAACCATTTAATTTTTTGCCAGTTACGAAGGTTCTGTTTTCTTCCGCCGAAGGCAGTTCCGTCTATGCTTAGAAAAAAATGTTATCTTGTAGTACATCCTTTCGGACGGTGCCTGTCTAAATTTCAGCCATATTGAATTTGCAGTTTTCTTTCGACGGCGTAAAGAAATCGTCCTGTTTGCGTGTTTTTGAGAAATGGAAAAATAGAAATATCGGTCCGTGATGCGATTCTCTTATTTGGAAGAGAAATCGCGTATCGTAATCAAAGAGCGCTTATATGCTTAGTAAAGTGACTATTCCTTCAATGGCGACCGTCTAAAATTGGAAGGCACAAGTTTCAATGCGGTCAAACGTTCTTGATTGAATCAGTTTTTGATGAGCCTTGCCCGAGTGCACCAAAAACAGCGAAAGTCAAAAAAAGAGAAGACTGTCCCATCTGCCAGAAAGGTTATGGCCATCGATTACCTGGAGAATGGCAAAACGGTCATAGGGCTTTGCTATGCCGACTACTTGCCCGATTCGACCAATAGCCATTTGGCGAGAATGAGAAAATACAATGTTTTCTCGTCATGTGTTGTTAGGTCAAACAAAAACCTCCGTCTTTTATTTACGATCAAATTTAATTTCCATAAGTGCACGGGCCCTGGTGTACGACATACAGTCTCTCCTTTATCCAATGGTTCGCGCAGCGCATGTTACATTCGCCATAGTATGTCTGTCCGTTGCTCGCACAAACTGGAGGTTCAGGACCGCACATGCATGCGAAGAACGGCTTTGGAGTGCTCCAAGTAGACGCGCTCGCTACGGCAGCCAGTGACACTGTAAATTGTTCAAATTTAAATATCTAGTTTCAATAGTCTTCAACTGCCTCCTTAGCCTAGTGGTAAGGGCGTGTGCTTTAGAAACCGGAGGTCGTGAGTTCGAATACTGCGGGGAATAAACTAATTTTCATTATTGTTTCCTAGCTGGTAAGGGCAATTTGGGCCGATCACCCAATTGTCTGAAAAGTAAGATGATCCATACGTCGGATGGGCATATAAAAAGTCGGTCCACCCACCAACCCGCATTGGACCAGCCTGGTAAAATACGGTCCAGAAAACTCCTAAACGGAAGGGGTGAATTATGGTAGGCTCCTATTTACAGCAGTGGAGTAACACAGGCTGATGATGATGATGACGAAGATGTAGACTAATTTTCGAATTCAATATCTATATTCAAAATAGACGTGCTACACTCGCTTATTGATTTTGAAGGACGCTACCACCATAAATGTAAATATACTGGATAGTTATCTAGCCGCCTTAGATAGATAACCGACTCAGTGGTATTTGATCTTGTGTGTTTGGGACTAGATGATGTTGTGTTATTCCTCCGGAAATGTTATAAGATTCTCTTATTACATTGACCTTAAGATTTCATTAGCTCGGTATGTACGAAACGAATGAATAGTTAAAATGCAGAAGTTACGGTGGCTGCATTAAACTGATAGATGACGAAACAACACCTAGTCTGCCCGAGACCATGTGACAATGTTGATGTTATAAACGCTGTCAGTAAAAGAGAAAATATTAATGAATATTTGCGCTAAAGGCAAGTAATAATAGATAATTTCTATGAACAAAGGGCGCCTAAATAAATTCTACAAAGTGAGGGCTGTTTTTTATATAAATAATAAAATATGTATCGGTATATGAATGAACATGTAGACTTCCTAAAGTGCCTAATAATAGACAAAGAATAAGGAAATTTTGTTATTAAATCCAGAACGCACTTACACAAGACTAAAAGCAGCTTCATCTTTACGTCTACCAAGGTTTACTGCCTCCGTAATAATTTCTCTGAAATTATATATGTTAACATACGTGTGTGAAATGAAAAAAAAATCGTAATAACAAGCTATTCTAATCGATTTATAGGTAAAATCGATATAAATTTAATAAGGTAATTTTTCTTTAGTCACATTTCATTTACGATACATCTTTGGTAAATTTGAACTTATTACCTTTGTTAGAAAACGTTTAATAAGTTATCGTTAGTCTTATTGTTTCGTTCTTGTTTAGAAACGGCTTTCTCTTTGGAAATAAATATTTATAAGAATTTTTTTGATTTTTTTTATGGCATACGCAGGCAGACAAGCAGTAGGGCCACCTGATGGGAAGTGATCACTGACGCCCATAGACATTGTCAATACCAGTGGTATCGCCAACGCGCTGCCTACCGTGAGACATAGGGTGTTAAGTCTCGTTTACCCAGTAAATACGCTGGCTACGGTGCCCTTCAAACCGGAACACAGCAGTTTTCACACTGCTGATTCGCGGCAGAAATAGGCACCGCGGTGGTACCCAACCAGTCGGTCTCCTGTAAAAAGGGGACCTACCACCGGTAGGTGATAAAAATTTCATAGTATCAACATCTTATTATCACCAAATAATCAAATAAATTCATAATTTTTATTAAGTAAATGTATACATGTTGCTCGCGACTTCGTCCGCGTGGTAACATGAAAAAAAATGTCTATTTTACTCCCTATAATATCAGCTATCTTTAGAGATAGTCCGCAAAATATGTATTTTACGTCATTCGATATAGGTTACGATTCGGTAATAGGATTATATTATAATCCTTTTATACATATATATATATATATATATATATATATATATAAACCTTCTTTGATTTACTCTGTCTTTTATCATTTGTTTTGTACAATGTCGTGATGATGACGATTCTAATATTGATATTCAAGTATTTCAAGTATAATTCACATTGGTCTAAAAAATTATCTAATCTTTGCATTGGTGTATTGTTTTTGTGTTTCCATTCTGCATTTTAATCATAACATTTCTTTAATCATACAGTTAACATAAACACGTTTTAAACCTTAATATAGTCACCATGCAATAATAACCTTTTAAATTCTTGATATTCATATTTCCTAAACTTCTTCATGAACTGTATGTTTAGATATGAATTTGAACTAATTACAAGACATTGTTTTAAAAGAACGTCAGGTAACTTTCTTTTTACTGGGTAATGGAGTGGAAAGTGGTACACTGAACTTGGGTTGGGGCCTTCTCCCCGAACAGGTTCTCGCTTTGTCGTATCGGTGGGGCTCAGTACCTGCGGTCTCGTCAGCCGCAGTAAAGCCAAGATGAACCTAGCAGGCCTGTGGAGGGGGCGGTTCCAAGCGGCCTTGATAAGCCCGCTTTGATGTACCTAGGAAGGTGCGGACGGTGACGGCGCATAAGGAGTAGCGGAGAGAAGTGTCGGTATTACATTAGCAGCTATATCTTCTGGCTTCCTGACTCCTGGGTAACAGATTCGGGAGTCTGTTGCCACGATGTAGGAGCAGAGACGATAGGTGCTGAGTTCCGGCACGCCTAGAGGTGTAATTGCCCGTAGTGCTGAGGTAAGACTGCTTCGGTGGCCAGCGCTAGTGGGTCGCAGAAATACAAATTATAAAGCAAAGGGAAAAAAAATACGTGAAATAGTAGTCATTTTAATAGAAATGAGAGAACACAGGACTCGAGCACTTTAGAAAGGAAGGGAGAAGAGAAGAATAGAGATGTTACGATAATGTGCAGGTACAGCCGTGTTTGGCTTTTTGGGAAGTGGACGGGCAATAGCTTTACGCTACAGTATAGTGAAAAGGTATTCAGCCACAGAATCAAAGGAGGAAGTCGGTACTTTATAGGGGAGATCGCTTCTTAAGTATATCGCGACGCCTTCTCTCTTTTCCAATACGGCCATTGCGCGCCAAGATATAACTAGAAAGAAATACATGGAGGACAGAAGATGAGGTTTTAGCTAACTTTCGGAAAAAAGATGGCGTAAACATTGATTTTATAAAAAGAGTCACACATATCATCATACGGACTTGCAATGCTTCGCGCATATATATGTCATATGTTTAAATTTTTATGATATAATGTGCCAAACGTTAAATTAAGAACGTCGTAGAGGGAACCATTGAATGAAGAAATTGGTTCGTACTTAAAAAAAACATGCGCATGCATTTCCAGAAAAGACTCTATCATTATCATATTCAGCGGACATGTAAGATCAGTTACCCCATCCACCGTATTCTCCAGGTTTGGCCCCATATGACTTCTTTTTGTTTCCAAAATTGAAAAAGTCCCTCGGCGGGCAGAAATTGTGTCGAATGGGGAGGTTATCGCAGCTACGGAGGCCTACTTACTACTGCTGCGGACCTCAAAAAAACGTATTTTTAGACGGGTTAAAGAGATTGGACCATCGTTGGGTAAAGTGCTTTGATAACTCATAGGGGAGACTATGTTGAGAAGATTTTTGTAAATATTTTGTTTTTCTTTTGTAGGCTAAGTACTTTTCGGGCTGCCCTCGTATGCTTCTAAAACAAACGTAATGAGGTTCGAAACAATCCACCGAAACCTGATGATGAGAAAAAACATTGTTTTCTCGTCATGTGTTGTTTAAATCAAACACTTTTTTTTATTTACAATCAAATTTAATGTTCATAAGTGCACGGGCCCTGGTGTACAACATACAGTCTCTCCTCTATCCAATTGTTCGCGCAGCGCATGTTGCATTCGCCACGGTATGTTACTCCGTTACTCGCACAAACTAAAGGTCCAGGAGGGCACGAACATGTGAAACCCGGCTTGGGAGTGCTCCAAGTAGACGCGCTCGCTACGGCAGCCAGTGACACTGTAAATTGTTCAATTTTAAAAATATAATTTCAATAGTCTTCGACTGACTTTTTAGCCCAGTGGCAAGGGCGTGTGCTTTAGAAACCGGAGGTCGTGGGTTTGAATCCTGCGAGGAATAAAGAAATTTTCATTGTTGTTTCCTAGTTGGTGAGGGAAATTCTGAATGGTCTGAATAGGCCGGTCCTAGAAGCCCCTAAATGGAGAAGGTGTGCATTAGGGTAGGCCTATGTCCAGCAGTAGACTAGCACATGCTGATGATGATGTTGATTATAATGATATAGACGTGTTGTTTTTAGATGGATACCCGCCTCCGTTGTAAATGTGTCATGGGACTAGATGATGTTGTGTTATTCGTCCGGAAATATTATTAGATTGTCTTATTATTATATAACATTGACCCCAAGATACCATAAGCTCGATATTGTATAACTAATAAATAGTTAAAATGCAGAAGTGACGGTGGCCAGGTTAAACTTTGACAGATAGATGAACAACACTTCAGTCTGAACTAAAGAGAAAAATATATCGTTGCGCAAAGGACAGGCTATAATCACGAATTATTTTTGAGGCAGACTGTACGTTAATAATTCTAGAAAATTAGGGCATTTTTCAATTCAAATTAAAAATACGTGTCTCAAATGTCCAATAATAGACAAAGAACAAGTAAATGTTGTTATTAAATCGAGAACGCACTTACGCAAGACTAAAAGCAGCTTCATCTTTACGTCTACCAAGGTTTACTGCCTCCATGAAAATATCTATGACGTTATATATGTGAATATTCGTGTGTGAAATTGAAAAAGGAAATATATAATAACACGCTATCCTAATCGATCTATAGCAAATTAAATAAGGTAATTTATCACGTTCCATTTAAGATTCATGTTTTGTAAATTTGAACTTATTACTTTAGCGTTTCTACGTTTAATAAGTTCGTACGTCACATATATAAACGAGTATCGCAGAGTTTCTTGATACTTTTTCTTTCTAGACAGGATATTGTTATAAGTGTTTGAACCGTAGGTTGAATTTTTGACTTTCATAGAGCTTTAACTGAAAAAATAATATTTGACTTTGACTTTGTAGTTGAAAATGATTGTCAGTTGTTAACGTAAATTAAATTTTATGATTACCTTAGTCTTTCATTTGATTGCATCGACTGTTTTGTTGTGTTACATATTTGATACTCACCGCCATCGTCAGCCTGTGTTAGTCCACTGCTGCACTAATGCACGCCTTCTTCATCAGGGGGTCTTTGGACCGACTGTATCCCATTTTATAATACCAAAAGAATTTAGAACTTTCGCCCATATAAAACAACATACCTAGCTGTAGATTAGCTACACATTACAGGAGATCACAGTTACCTCTTTGAATATTCCTTTAATATTATATATGTTAAATATATCTGTGGCAAATTGTACAACATTTATTAACACGGTGTTCAAATCGATCTATGCAAAATAAATGAGGAAACTGTTTCTAAACGGTACTTTTGCGACACCATCATGTGAACGGTAATAAAATGACAAGAAATTATTTTATTTAGGCCCAAAAATTCGTTATGGTTAATTAGCTTTGGATCAAATGATGCCATAAATAATAGTCTATCTAGATTGTGAGACTGTCATCTTACTTTTAGAACTAAGAATCATTTAGTTTAAATGAATTCGTTATAAAAGATAAAAATTATATGCGACTGATATCCTTTGATGTCCGCCAAACAAAAATTTCTACATGGTCATCCGAGGCATGGATATTTTTTTTCTATTCTTTAGGCAATAAGGTGATCGGCCCATATGACCCTAACATATTCGCTTTGTCAAGATATGCAGTTAACTAAAAAAAAAACAACTTTATTCATAAATGATTTATATCAGACTTGTCTTTTGCTAGGCCCACTTTCTCCGCGAATATTTTCCCTCAGGTCTTTTTACAATCGTCCCCGGACTCAGAAAATGCCTGACGGTCGATATTTTGTCAATCGAAACGTATTAAAGACATTCATAATTGCACATCTGACTGATTTAAAAATTGTTCTTTATGCATTGCAGTATTTGTAAAACATCGGAATCCGATTATTGACACTGGTATTATTACATTCCGAGAGAGTCAAGAAATCTCTAGAAATATTGAAAATACATCCACAGGCATAGTTTCAGCCGTAATATTTTTAATAATGCTCTTTGCATTTGTAACCTAGTGGTAAGGGCGTGTGCTTTAGAAGCTGGAGATCGTGGGTTCGAATCCTTCGGGGACTCAAAAAATTTTCATTGTTGTTTCCTAGTTTGTTAGGGAAAATTGGGCAAATCACCCACTTGTCTGAAAAGTAAGATAATCCATGCATCGGATGTGCATGTTTAAAGTCGGTAGTCTTTTATGAGTGAGAGTTAAAACCATTTCGCCTTATGTGCGGGAAATGCAAACAAAACAGTCTATTTTTATTTGTCATTACGTTTAATTTCATGCATATTTTAGCAAGGGCCATCGTGTACGACGTAAAGTTTTTCCTCTATCCAATAATTGGCGCAGCGCATGTTGCACTCGCCGAAGTATGTGTGCCCGTCGCTCGCGCAAACCGGTGGTCCCACAGCGCAGTTACATTTGAAACTTGGCTCTGTCGTAGTGGTAGCATGGGCTAGGCTGTGGTTGTTCGCTATGGCCGTTAGCGACACTGAATGAAAGGGCAATAGATCGTTAATTGTACAGTTTTTTGACGGAGGACCGCCTCCATGGTCTAGCGGTATTGGTTGCCCTTGCTTTATAAACTGGAGGTCGTGGGATCGAATCCCGCGGGGAAACTTTGTGTTATCGTTGTTTTCTGTTTGGTTAGGACAGTTCTGTCTGAAAAGTAAGATGATCCATGCATCGTATGGGCATGTACAAAACCGGTCCAACAATCAACCCGCATTGGACCAGCGTCGTGGAGTACGGTCTAAAATCCCTGTAATGGAGAAGGAGTCTATTAGGGGGGCCTATGTCCAGCAGTGGATTAAAACAGGCGGATGACGATGATGATGCTGATGTCAGTTTTTGATTAGCCTAAAAAGCCTAAGATTAAGAACATGGATTCCGTAATACATAAGCATTTTGTTAAAGCTAAATGCAGAACATACATTTGGATATAAGACTGCGTGAGACGCAGCTATTCCATTTGTCCTTGTTTACGCAGTAATTACGGCTATTGTGCCCTTCAAACCGGAATTCATGCGTCAATTGGTTCTTAAGGGTACTTCTATGTTGAAAAGATGAATGAAAAGCTTGATATTGTTAAACGAAACGAATGATTATTCAAAGTACAAATGTAGTAGGTAGACAAGTCAAATAAAGTTTAATGAAATGTAAAGCTAATAAAGTCCACTTACACATTATTAGTAGAAATTTCATATTGACGTCTTTCAAGGTTCACGCGTACGTACTGATTATGTCAAAGTCAATATTATTTATTTATGCATAATACATATATTGTAAATAATTGTATGACGAATCGCAGAACATTTAATAACACGCTTATCTATAGAAATAAAATAATATTGTTTCTTTTTTCCGTATAAATTGAGAATAATACCATTTACGGTACATTTTTCGGTAAATTTAGACTTGGTAATTTCGGACGCCACTATTTTTAAATTAGTCAAATTTATGTATTTTATCTTTTGAAAACATGATGGTAATAATTGCCAGTAACTGTTTATTTTGAAAGTCGGTCCACCCACCATCCGTGGTGGGTAACGGGCGAAAATCCCCTATTGGAGAATGCGTGCATTAGGAGGCATATGTCCAGCAGTGAACTCACACAGGCTGATGATAATGATTAATGCAAAGTTGACAGAATTACAATGCTACGAAGAACAATGAAATATCTTATTTATCAAATCAATGTATACTCTTCTACAACTAAATCCATGACTACGTTCAGCTATTATCTGTAAATAAATTTATATATATTTTTATTTTCATAATAATTTTAAAAATAAAAAAATGTCCCTCTGAGTTTCTTATGCAGATTCTTCTCGGGTTTTACGGGACTTCCATTGCCGAACCGGTGGTAGTTTGTTTGACAATCAAGTAGAAAGCTTCCATATTGAATAAAGATATTTGAGTTTGACTTATCTTTTACCTTTTTTTTTACCTTAATTGTTCTCCGAGCCGATTTAAGTTTAGCCTACTACGCAGGAGATATTATTGTGTACAAGTGTACGCGCAGACACAGGTGCACTCCTTCCTTCACTCAAAGTCTGATTGGACGGCTATCTGAGTCGACCCGAGAGTGGTCTGGTGCAGGGACGACTTTACATGTCCATCCGAAGCGGATCATTTTGCAGCAACGCGGGCTGATGATTCGATAGACACAGATAATCGGATCGTCAACCGGCATTTCCGTAAATAACTAAGAGGCAATTTAGAAAAGTAGTGCAGTCACCGCAGGCTACCAAAACCCACAACCTCTGGATTCTAAAGCACAAGCCCATACAAATAGGCTACGGAAGCAGTTTAACTCAATATAGAATACTACCAAAGCACTACGTTTCAATCACCACACAAGAGTATAATCAATCATCGCCAAAGTAACATCACTTTAAATAATTTGTTTGATTAGAATTCTGAATCCTAAAAGGTTGAAGCTAAAATACTTTCTTCCAGTGTGATTATTATTAAAAAATCATTTCACGTAATGTCTAAAGTAAAATCTTTACACGTAAATCTGCAGCCAATTCGTTCCTTTCTGTTCTAATTAGTTCTAAAGTTGAAACTGTTCAATTTATTTACGATCCTATTAACTTAGTGTTTCTGTGCTCTTTTTGCAGTATTACTCCAAACATAATTGGAGTATGTTGCTAATTAGTTTGTGTGTATGTTATAATTATTTTTAAAAGCGAAACCATTAAATAGTATGCTTGTATTAAGCTAGTTTCGTTATCTGAAATAAAAACAATGAGTTGATAATAAAATTAGTCTAAAATTAACTTTGAAACTAGCACCTCAATATTGTACATTTCTTGTGGGGGGATTGTATACTACAAAATTGCTGTCTGCTTAGTTCCGTTCTTACTGTAATATCTACAGTTTAGTCAACCTAATGATACGTCTTTGGTAAACAAAGTTGTAACGTTAAACTCACTTGACAACAAGAATTCGGGTACTGCTATTTGTCAAACACACTTTATTGATACCTTTTTATAAATAAAAAAGCTGAAGTGCCTAAAGACGTTTTTGTACATGAACTTATTGTAATCAAAATTCATCTGGGCCATTTAAGTCCATTATTTTTAGCACAAATATTACGAGAGGGCACTTACTTTTGGTAGCTAACTGTAATTTAATTGATTCTATTCTACAAACTGTAGAATATAAACTAACTTGACCTTTTTTGATATCCAATCCGCCTATTTTTGTAAATAATAGTTTTTCGGCCTGGGTATAAGTCTACCCATTGTAGTACACCGTAAACGTTCTAAAATAAGGGACCGCGCCTGCAACAGGACACCGTCTTATAACCGTATCTGTTCTATAAATAAAACGTATTTCACATCATATAATTATTATATGATTATTTATATAGGTTTATTTAATCGCATTTTCCTTGGTGGATGACATGTAACTGCTCCCGTATCCAATTATTTGCGCAGCGCATGTTGCACTCGCCGTAGTACGTTTGACCGTTACTCGCACAAACCGGCGGTCCAGGGGGGCAGGAGCATACGAATCCTGGCCTCGGTGTGGTCCAAGGCAACGCACTTGCAACAGCAGCCAGCGACACTGGGAAAACAATTCTTGAAGTTATACTTTTTTTGGCGCGTTAGGGAAAATGATGCGGAAATTTTCACACACGCGTTACATAAGATCGACACCTTTAGTTAACTATGTATGGTTAGCTATAGTCTCCCTCCGAAGTTAGCTTGTCGACATTTGTCGGCTGTTTAGCGATATTTATTTCAACAAACTTTGAATAAGGCGAAAGGTAATTTTTTGAAGAGATTTTTATCTTTTATGCCGAAGCAGCATAACTTCTAACGCTGTACTAAAGTAAACCAAAATTTTTCTATTTATTATTAATAAATACCGAACTATAGTAGGTCACCTGATGGTACATAACTAATGGAATGACACGCAACGTAAGACGACACAGTCTTGCTGTTCTCATTCGTAAGTAGAAATCATATAAATTTTTCAGCTTATTAGTTATGATTAAGCATTTAATTTGCGGTAAAATTTTCTTGATACGATACTTAAGGACATTTTTATAGTGAAATTTTTTCAAATTAAACCTAGGGATGAACAAGATAATTAAAGAAGATCGACGACACTAGAATAAAATAGTTGATGTTTAGGTTAACTAGAAAGAAAGGCTTTATTCAGTGTACAAATTTAGCAGTATTAAGAGAATGACTTGGTAATTATAAATGGATGTTGCTTCATAGAATTATGATACGGCGGATGAATAACTTTGAAGAAATAGATTAAATAATGATAAAGCGAATGATGGAAATGGAAAATAGATGAATAAATATACTTCAATTAGATCAGGAGCAATTGATTTAATGAAGTAAATTTCAAGTGTATTTTAGTATAAACGGTATGAATATGTTATTTTGATTTTATCGTAATGGAATTTACAATAACGTGATTAAAATTGATGATTATCTTTTGAGAAAGCGAAGTTAGATAAAAAAGTGAGAATCCGTATATGCTATAAAATATAATCTGATATAAATGTTTAAAACAATGTGCATTAAAGGTACAAAAATAACTTACATATAACTAGTAGCAATTTCATGTTGAACTCTGCAAAGTTTTAGAGCTACCTTCTTAAATAAAGTCAATCAGGTGCTTATATATAAATCATAAGGGTGACGAATCGCATAAAATCTATTATTACCCTGCTTTGATCTATACATAGAAATAAAATTAAATTTTCTGTTTATAAAGCACTGATTTACAGTTTAATTTAAGACATATTTTTAGCAGATATATTTTAGGAATTGGTACCTAAGACATCATTATTATCAGCCTGTGCCAGTCCACTGCTGGACGTATACTCCTCTAGTGCAAGCCACCGCTTCCTATTTTCGGCTATTCTCATCCAGCCCACAGCTAAGACAGAACACTTATAAACAATTGTCTGTCGGTTGGTTGGGGGATATTTTAGATAGTGGAAAATTTTTGTAAAGGTTCTCCCTGGAGAACAGGCGAAGAAGAGTAAGTAGAAGAGTAAACCATTAATCGAGTTTAGCAAAAACGAACATGGTATATTAATTTTTAATGCACTTCAATGTCCTCTTTGCATGAGGTTGAGCTAATATATGATCAGCCACACTTTTTTACAATCAGCTAGGAAGATATTATTTTGTTTATAGTGCCACCAAAAACCTTCTCAAAAAAAAAGGGACAATGTTCCTTAATCGATAAAAACTCAAGTAAAGAAAAGGATTCATTGATCGATACTTTAAGATTTTTTGTTTCGAATTTTCACAAAGATACTTATCAACAACATTGTGTTATGTTTTTTCAGGCAATTCATATCTGATTTGGTTAAATAAAATTTTTACTATATTTTACTTTCCACATTATCTTCTTAATTATTAGTTTCATTTTTGGTCGAGTTTTTTCGTCAAACATAGTGACATTCACTGTCACTAAGTTTATAAATCGGAATGCGTTAAAAGTGCTGAATTCTGCAGTTTCATTATGATATGAGATGAGAGTAATAGGTATGGTTTTATAAAAATAAAATATTTAAATCAATTTCACTTTGCACTATTTGGTTTTAGTAAAGATGTCCTATTTTGTAAGTAAAACCGCGGTCATAACGCAGGCTTGCTCTTTAAATTAGTTCCAATATTAATCATTTGATTATCTATGGTTGTCCCCTTATTATTTATGCGTTATTGTAGCACTTTACATTTTTACCAGACCTAATTCGCCGATTACTTTCAACATGGTTATAGTAGTGTCGATGACTAAAGACAGTACGAAATTACTTAATTATATCCTCATTTGAGTGGACAGTAAATAAGGACATGCAATCGAAAGGATTAAAAAGACAAGTAGAACTTTCATCTAATACTTAGTGATACGTCTATTGTCTCTATTAGAAACAGGATGATTCGTCTCGCTAAGCCTGTACTTCTACTTTAAACTAGAACACAGTATTTTGTTCACCCAACTGCTTCGCGGTATTAATAGGCGTGGCGTATTACCTTCCTATTAAGTGATTGTACCGTCATTGGTCAGCAGTACCTAGTCAGGAACTCAGATTATGGTATTAAGCAAGGAATCTTGAAATAAAACAATGTTGTTTACAGTTCTCAGCGAGAGCTGCCCTTTATTTTAGTAGCATCTGCCTTGGTGTATAACGAACAGTTGCTCGTTGAGTCCACGGCTCGCACATTGCATGTTGCACTCGCCGTAGTATGTGACCCCGTTGCTCGCGCAGATCGGCGGCTGCGGTGGGCATCGGCACACGTAGCCCACGCGTGGCACGTTCCATGGTACGGCGTATGTCATAGCGATGAGGGTAACTGGTTGGAAAATGAATTCGTATTGGGCTTATTTGTCTGTTTATTCACACTTTACGGGTCATCTACAATCCCTGGTATGACGTCACATATTCTGCATTTCTACATTTAGAAGTCATTGAACTCAATCAGGTAGTACCTAAATTAGTATTGTTATTCGAACACATGGCTTTAGAAAGGTGACGTCAAGCAATTTAAGACCCCTCCTGCCAGCCCTTATCACAAAATCACGCTTTGACCCCTTCCCTTACCCCTAACGTTCCTTATTGCAAAATTAAGATTTTACGATAGGCGGACTTAACGCCAGTAGACATTTTTCCTCAGACAACCCGGAGGATGTTGAAAGGTTACTTTGAGTTCAGCCTTTTTAGAAAATAACTGTGTTAATGTCATTAAAATATTATACTTGAAAAAAGGAGTTAAAGCATACGAACTTTTTTTTGGATTTTATTTCTGAATTAAATGAAGGGCTGTCGTGCAGGACGTTCACCTAATGGTGTGTGATACGCCTTTCCGATAGAAATGTAGCGCAAGACGCCACAAGTACAAGAGTCGAAATAAATTTATGTAAATTGCAATGTTTAGAGCATATATAAACGTAATGATTCTTCAATTTGTACCACAATACCATCGTGTAACTTACCGTCAAACTTTTTACATTACATAATTTTCAATAATAACTTAAATACGTCTGAATATTAATTAAAATGAAATTGAATAAAGAATCTCTGTGGCAAAATTTTAACTCAAGGTGTTATCTTGCGAATGTAGAGTATAAGTAATTTCCATCTTAGTTGGACCGAGTTTGAGAAACCTTAGATTAGATTTTTTTTAACATTGAGAAATCTTTAATTGATGAAACTGTAAGGCACAATAATTCTGTATATAGTGTTACTAAGTTAATGCTTTTCTCTATATCTTAATACATCTCTTCTTACTAGTCATTTCATTATTAGTTGGCTGCCAATTTAATTATTTTGTAAAACTAAGTAATCATTTTAAAAACCGCGACATGCATCTAACTTTACAAACTAAAGGGTAAATTCATTCGATGGATGGATTATTTATGAGAAAAAGTTTAGGCAATAACGTAATAGAGCGACTGCAGAAAATTCGGACAACCGGAGCGACAAATTTCATGCATAGCTGACGCATTGGATTACCTTCTTTTCAATGAAATCTAGAGATCGGCTCATGATATTCTAACTAACATGAAAACTAATACAAATAAATGTCTACCCACAAGACACTTAAGGCTTAGAATTTAATATGAAATTTAATATTAGAATAGTGGCTTGTCAAGCAAAAGCCACTAATACTAGGCTTTGTAATTTAGCAATTAAGCCCGCCTTTGTACATAATTCGTGCATAAAGTGTAAAATAAATAAGAATGGACCACCAAGGCTTTACCAGTGGTCAACCTTGATTAAAACTATCATAATAAAACCATTACGAGCAATACGTGCCAAAATATAAAATTAATATTCCTGATAGATAAGTAGTTCAGTCTCTTCATTCATATCATTAAATGTTTAACATCATCAAGAAGACTAAAATTACTTTAAAATTAATTCTTTTTTTTTACGCGATTATTATACAAATCCTCATTTTGACGGATTTTTCGCGTTCTTAGTCTGCCCGTGATCATGGATGCTGGAAAGAGTCCGAAACGCCGGAAAATATATATTGTTAACACTAAGAATCCGTAAAAAGTGGATTTGATAAGTAACATTACTTAATTAAACAAAATAAAACTTAAAACCATAAAACCTTGCATAAGGAAACTCAATTAAATGAGATATACGAAAAATGTACTTACACAAGATCACTAGAAGCTTCATAACGTCGACGTTGCCTGTTTTCACGGAGGTGAGGAGTAAATGTGTCAACTCTATTTATACAAAGCTGTACTTCGATATTTATTTGCTAATTATGTGCATTACATGTTCAATTAGCTGTGTGACTAATCACTCAAAACGTTTGCACTGAAGCGATGCAATAATCCATCGCTAATATAGCTTCAACATAATTGCAAATGAGGAGGCGGTAAGATTATGCCTGGATTCCTAATTGTCAACATGTTTTTAGATTGCGTTGGTTTAACAATAACATGTACTTTCTTAAATTACTATTACGATTATTCATCTTTGATTATTAGTTGATCTTTAATTGTTTCCGGTTATTTCAATTGCTTTCGGAATTGTTTACAACTCTTAATTAATGGAATCGCTGAGATTATAATTCTTTCAAAAGTATCTCCGTCATCAGCTGTGATAGTCCACTGCTGGACATAGGCCCCTAATACACCTCCATCCATTAGGCGATTTTGGACCGTATCCCACCACGCTGGTCCAATGCGGGTTGGTGGGTGGACCGACTTTTTAGATTGGATGTATACGTTGAGATACTCTTTCCAACTTTATTAAACACATAATAGCCCGTCAAATAATTAGTAACATAGATAAGTCAGAATTCAGTGTAATCAGTTAGTAGTTATCGCTAAAGCCGTCCCATTCTTATAATAATTCTCAGTTTACCTCTGCAAGGCTTGTCGCAATAATTCCGACGTTAATATCTCAAAATCTTTAAAATCGATGTCTTATTTATTTCCATTAAATCTATGAATTTTTCTGACACAAACGGTTTAACGATCATTAATATTATTTTTTTACCAGCGTCTTTGAAATAACAAAAAAATTATGCTCAAATTTTTCAAATTAAATCCAGTCCAATGTATTAAAATATACTGTCATAGCTAAATATATAAAATCCACAGCAGCACTACTGCTTTCTTTAAAGTTGTTTGCGATTGCTGAGATATAAAATAAAACAACCTGCACGGCTTTTCTAATCGCTCTTTTCTAATGCTTTTAATGAAGTCTTGGTTTTCACACTATGGTCGTGTAATTATTTTGTTTTCTTAATTGCCTGAACTAATATAACTAACCTGGCGTAGGGATGACGAACCCACCGCACACTTGATGGCGCGTCTGCCTTACGATTGTGCGTTTAGTCTATTGCCAAACCGCCTGCTCAGTTTGGCAATGATGAGTAACTCTTTTTAATGGACGCCGTCTTGGCTTTCGTTAAAATAGGCCTATGTCCAGCAGTTTACTGCTAAAGGCTGTTTATGATGATGATGATGAATACAACTAAAACTAAACTGTTGCCCTTCAGAAAACTTAGTCCTTTTTTTCGCGTCAAGGTGCTTGAAACCATTTTATTTAATTTATTTATTTACAAAAGAGAAGTAGGTTTTTTAGTATTTTTATGTACACTAGTTAACTTTGTACAAGCTTTTATTGGTTTAGGATTATATGGTATTGTGTTACCGTTTCGAAATTTTCTGTTTTATGACTAATTTAATTTTGCTACTAGCGCATTTCAAGGCAGTATTTTGCTTGCTCATTTTATTTTGTATTCTCAATATGTTTATCATTCTTGAAGTTGTAATAGTCAAATAATTTTTACACCGATAGTAAAATAATTATTTCTAGTGTGTTACACTCGTCGCACAAATTCCATTTACAAATCTTTCACAAGTTTATTTTCAATCTATTCTTTTGTGCAATGCGTTATGTGCTCTCTCGGAATGCTAAGTAATTTAAAATTAAAAAAGTAAAAGTTTAAACGAAATCCCTTTTTGTATATCACGTTATTATATAGCGGTTAAAGAAAATTACTTTAAGCCGCTTTTAATGAGTTTGACATTTCACTAAATATATGCAAATTCCACCTCTTATTAGCTTTGATTATCTATACCAGGGCTGGCCAAATCACGGCCTGCAGAATCTTTTTATCTTCTTTGTTTCAATACATTAAATAAGTAAATTATTTTCTTCGACGAAATTCGTTTCTTTCGTATTCGATTATGCCGCACACAACACTATTCACTCGAAAACTCGGGGAATTCCCTAACGTATAATAGGTACACCCGACACCGCGCGTTGTTCATTTATTGTACTTTGTCAATTGTCATTCAACGCGACGAATTTTTTAAGCTCCTTATTGAACGTTTCCCAAAACTGAC
Organism: Lamproptera curius; assembly: GCA_029286875.1. Lineage (NCBI taxonomy): Eukaryota > Metazoa > Arthropoda > Insecta > Lepidoptera > Papilionidae > Lamproptera > Lamproptera curius. The sequence continues at coordinate 71,163 of JAGSMT010000050.1, read as the reverse complement.
GAATTTCAGGCTAAATATGGGCTTGATGATGGGCAGTACCTACCTTTTTGAAAGTGCATAGTCAACAATGAAATTTATAAAATCTAAATACAGGTCTTTTATTGACAGATACTTCACTTAAACATGCACTGCGTCTAGTTACTTATAATATTGAGGTTGATGTTGACAGAATTGTAAAAGACAAATTAATGAAAAAGTAGATAATAAAATAATGATAATTATTACATCATCAGCCTTTGATAGTCCACTGCTGGACATAGGCCTCCCCTAATACACCCCTTTCCATTGGAGTTTGACGCATCCCACCACGCTGGTCCAATGCGGGTTGGTGGGTGGACCGACTTTTACATGCCCATCCGACGCATGGATCATCTTACTTTTCAGACAACTGGGTATCTAGCCCAAATTGCCCTGACCAACTAGGAAACAACAATGAAAATTTGTTGTGTCCCCGCAGGATTCGAACCCACGACCTCCGGTTTCTAAAGCACACGTCCATACCACTAGGCTACGGAGGCAGTTATAATTATTATACTTGTATATTATTTTCATAAATATTTTGCGGCCCTGGGCCCCATGTAGTTTGGACAGCCCTGATCTATACTAACATTATAAAGAAAATACTTGTCTTCTTGTTGATTCGAGTAACCTCCGAAACTACTAAACCGATTTGAAATATTCTTTTATTACTAGACAGTTATATTATAATTGAGCAACACGAGCTACTTCTACCACTGGGAAATCCATTCCAAAAATGTAAAATTAACACAGGCAGAGGACTGTAAGTGTAATATTATAGTAATAAAGTTCATATATATTAATTTGTCCACGGTAATAAGTAGTTTGGCGTTCAATGAAACCAGATAAATATTCTAGTTTTTTATTTAATCTATTTTATTCCGAACATACACGGCCCGTAGAAAACCACGAACGCCTTATGGCCTAGTTTTCGGTTTGCGCAGCGCAAGTTGCACTCGCCGTAGTAGGTCTTTCCGTTGCTGGCGCAAAGTGGCTCACCGGGTGGACATTTGCACAGAAGATTGTCTTGTTGGGAACCGGGGAAGGCGACAGCGATGGTGGCAAGAGACACTGGAATATTGAAATTAGTAAGGGATACAAATATCAGGATTCTACGTAAACGGTATCTACTATATAGGTCTATACTAGAGTTGCCACGATTAGTCATTTGGCCGAATACCGAACATTCGGCAAAGGTGTGTAAACAGGAATAGTAAAAGTTGCAACCAATCATTACAACCTTTTGAAGTATCTTTATGATATCTTCATTTTCTCAGGGTTGCGTGTATAGTAAGAGATAATTTTCTGATGCTAGTAGCACTCACGGCGAAAAGCGTAATTGTTTGCTACCAATAAATCCTGAAAAGCTGGATCTTATCTATCACAAGCTACCATTATCAATTTTTACTTACTGAAGTAGTGTAATTTAGTAATACACATAATCTAGAGCATTATAATGAGTCTCTATAATATTTTTTAATTCGATATTCTGCCGAATAGAATGTATCATTTGGCCGAGTACTGAATACCATAAAAGTGCCCGATTAAGCCGAATACCGAATACTAGACAAATATTTGTGATATTGTTTAGTCTATACTACTCTAAAGTACTAAGTTCGCTCCAGGCTATTATAATGAGCAAAAATGTTGTATAGTTTTTTATTTTGTAAAGAAAATGTAACAAAACCCTGAGTTTCTTACTACGGTTCTTCTCACGTCAGAGGTGTCTATTTTCGAACTGGTGTTAGTTTATTTAACCATCAATAAGGAAGTGTAATGCTTCTATATTGAACTTTGATGTGGAGTCTTCGACGGAAATTCTATAAGGGTTGAAATTTATGATATAAAGCGATGAGACGAGGGAGACGTTTACTCTGGTGGTAAAGAGCCCTGTACATAAGGAAGGCAGCTTAAAACGCCTCAAATCCGATCACCACCTTGAGACCTGAGGTGTTGACTCGTTTACCCAGTAATTACTCTGGTAACGATGCCTATCAAACCGGAGGGCAGAAACAGGCACTGCGGAGGTAGACTACCCGATGGCAGAGTGGCAGATGCTGATATTAATAATATGTATACAAATAGAATATAAGGATATTGTTACGAATTCACGCAAATGGTGTTAAAACTTGCCTGAATAAATAATAAAAAATAAATATCAGCATAAAAGTCGGAATGACTGTTTTTTCGGATTTGCTGATATTAAAAGCAATGCTGATTATTTGAGAATAAACTCATGCTGATTTGCGCAATAACCCTTGTTGGGTTTAAGTTCTTTTGTCTCTGTCTCTTGGGTATGTTAAGTAAGTGGTGAAAAATTGTTAGATAATTCTGGTTATTGGAAGGAATTCAGTCCAGTAAATAAGCATTTTAGGGTCGTTGTTAAAGGTGGATAATTTTGATCTGTTCACTTTGTCATCAGGTGGAAATCCATGTGGACATGTGACATTACAATGAGCACTTCATTTTAATTCGATTATATAAGTTTTAAATTATATCAAAGCGTAACCGTTTAAATATAATTCCCTTTATTCGAGAATTATGGAATTTTATAAACAAACCATTATTTTGCGGTACAACTATAAAAAAATTAACTTACGTATTGGATAATATTTTACTTACACAAGACCAGAAGCAGCTTCATTTTGTCGTTTGCGTCGAGTTCCACGAGTGATCTCTTACATGCTTGACCCTAACTGTTTTATATAAAATTATTTGTGTGACGAATTCTAATAAATTGAACATGATTTTGCGTATATATATATTTATTATAATGAAATTTTTATAACTTATTTTGTGATGGACTTAATTCTGAATCATTCAAATCGGCTTAACAAGGTTAAACGTCATTCATTGATGACAAGTAATTTCTTTACTTAACATGATGATAAGTATTTTTTTTTATTTCTTCACTTACTTACCTTCTTTTTAATATGATATTGTTATAGGTACTATTAAAAATTCAGACAACAGTAATAGCTAACAAATTTATACACGTGTTCGCATCTTTGTGTATTGTATATCTCTTTAACGCACGCACGCACCCACGTACGTACGTGCAAAAAGAAATGGATGCAGACTCACTTACTCACATATGCATATCCAAACGTGCGCGCATGTACACATATGCACACCCGCCTGTATACACGTACTTAAAACCACATTTTTGTTGAATATAAATATATAATAATAAATGACGAGGTCGTGGACTCTAATTCTGCGGGCACTCATTTCAACTTGTTCATACAACTGTGGCACAGTTCGGGTTTCCATTATGGTTTTCTGGTAGGTAAGGGCAATGTGGACTCCCACCGAATAGGTTCTCGCTTTGTCGCAGAGGTAGAGCTCAGTACCTGAGACATGCTCAGCCGCGGGGATACTAACGGGTCACGGGAGCAGGGACATTTGGTATGGTGTCATTGATCTCTTCTAGCTTTAGCATTTGACGCAGCGGACGCAGCGAAGGCGTGTCCTGAAGTGGATTAGGCCATAACCGTTCCTGTGACCCCACCCTAAAGGCGTCAGGAAGGAACAACGTAGTGGCTTTAGTCGGTGCGAGTCCGACATAACCCGTTCTTGCCCACTTAAGGTCGGGTATGCGTAGGAATTTCGAATAGGTTAAAAAAATTTGAATAGGTAAAAGAAAATGTAGGCTGATCGCTTGTTTGTCTGTGAAGTAATATGATCCAAGCGCCGGATGGGCACGTAAAAACGCCGATCCTGCGGTTGATTTCTCTGAGATAGTGTCCGTTATCCGTCCCATCGGATGTCGCTAGATCGGCCGACGTAGTCGAACTCGGTTAGGAGAACATTAGATATAAAATAATTAGCTATAAGCTAGCTACTACTAGACTACAAACCCATAAATAAAAATTCTTGTAAATGAGCTCAAACTGAATAACGAATAGGAGGCTCTTACTATATCATAGCATAACTATAAGCGCTATGCCGTCATTTTTGAGCAGTACACTAAGCCAGTACGTGAGTAAGTGTAATTTCTTTGGTACAAGTGAGGAATTACGACTACTTATTAATGTACGGCTTTTTATAGTTTACGATTAAAAATGCCGACAATTCTAGTATCGTACATAAGTAGTAGTGCCAGAAGTTAGTCAAATCGTCAATTCGGCGATTATTGTAGAAGCTATATAGGTTATTAATTACTGTACGACATTTGTGTAACTGTTTTGGTATTCTTATAGAGTACTTTTACCTACGAACGCATAAATATTTTCATCTCAGGAATCTAAATCCAAGCCGATAATTAGTCACTTGTACCTGAGAAATTCCGTTTACTCACGTACTCAGTAAATGTATCTAGAGTCTAAGCTCTAATGTTTTTATATATTACAAATAACAGAAATGGTAAATTCAATCCTAATGTTTACAAGGATTTCCTTTGAAGTATATTGTCAACTTCCACGACGTCGGTTCTTTCAGGATCATATACGGCAGACTGATGTTTATATACATTTCGAATTAGTGTTGATCGGATTGCATTAAATTAAGAAATCACAATGAAAATATCTAACGACTGATTATTACGACTAAAAATTTCGTTAACTAAGTCTTAACAGACTCACAAGCGTCTAGGGAGAGCTTTATTATTAATCGTTGTGAGGATTGCTATTGAACGACATCAAACTCTAGGACTACTGACTTAAAAAATTCAACAATCTTTCAGCTGAAGTCGATACTATATTATTATTTAAGCGCTTGGAATACATGGACTTAACTAAAATCTTTCTTTTAATAATATAGAGACCATATCAAACCTAGCTGAGTCGATTTATAATATGTGAATTAAAATATAAACAGGTCGATTTAACTTAAAATAAAAAAACAGTTTAATAACGATGAAGAAATCACTAGAATTCTTCAAAACATTTTAAAACTTAAAAGTTCCGCATCGTTCCTGTGTTTGGAAAACATTTTATTCAAGATCAGAGGTCAAACATTTTTTCTGTAAAGCAGCATACATAAAGTGCTACTACAAGTAGAACTACTTAAAGATAATGCATATTGCTTTCTATTACTGCAGGAGCTAGTTTCCAAGCTTTTGTTGGTCAGGGACCACATTCGAATTTGTTAACAGGTGCCACTTCAAATTCAAAATAAAAATAAACAAAAATGCTAATAATTAGTGAAAGTATATTTGAAACCGGTTCAGTACTTTCGGAGTCTACAAGCATACAGAGATGAAAATGTTTAAAAATTTAAAATATTTTAGACAAGATTGATTTGAAGAAATCTTTGTGATTTTTAAATAAAAAATAATTTTAGTCTATGTGTAATGCATAATATTAGTATGTTTTACCTTCATACAGCCGTACGTATTGGTTTGAAATTGAGTGAACATTTATAATGATACTTATAAAATAGTTGCTACTTAGTTTAAAAATTCGGCGTCAACATGTGCCAATATATATATAATATTTAACCAAACTAAGCAAAGCTTGTACTATAGAACTTTACTTTTCTTTTGTAAATATATACATATTAACACTTGGACACGAGAAAAACACTATGTTCATCGCAATATTTTTCCCGTGTGGGATCCCGATGCAAACGATGCGGAAATCGTAAAAGATTAGATTTAAATCTTAATTTATGTTCTACATAATTGTACTACTTAAAATGGTATACGATAAAGTCCGTGAGCGCGTTTATGTATATTTTAATTAGTATACGTAGATATAAACGTTCATGAATAAAAAAAGTCATTTTATGTGCTTGGAACTCCACGTATTATTTATGACGTTTTGATTGAATGAATACCGTAAAAGATATTATAATATATATTAAATGCTTATGATTATGATATTAAGCTATGATATGAATTTGAAATTGATATCCGATAGTTGTACGATGGAGAGGACACGTTGTAATCGTCTGATTCATTTACATAATTTGTACTGATTGTAGTCGATAATGTTTTCTTGTTAAAATTTCACTTGTTTATTGTAGGATCTATTCTTCAGAATAGTTTTATAATGGGTCAGTTTTAAGCTTGGATTGGATGTATACAATTTAATCCAGTCATTAATCTAGTGTTACTATTGCTGAATTGTCACCGAGTCACCGAATATTAGTGACGGTCGACTAATAACACCACCGTATGGTGTACCCATAGGTAGCTATGGGTTACTTTGATTGTATTTAATATGAGTCTATATTGGATAAAACTATAAACGAAAGATACTGGTGATTTAGAGGTGGTTTGTGTGGTGTGTGTATATTGATATATTGAAGTCTGTAGATTCGATCTCTCGTTGGGATCCTAATAAATTTTCGTTGTTGTTTCCTAGTTGGTTAGGGCAATTTGGGCCGATCACCCAATTGTCTGAAAAGTAAGATGGTCCATGCATCGGATGGGCATGTAAAAAGTCGGTCCACCCACAAACTCGCATTGGACCAGCGACCGGTGTATTAGGGAAGGCCTATGTCCAGCAGTGGTAAACCACTGCTTGTGGTCCTTACATAATGCGGCACGATGGAGTGACGACATTCGCAAAGTTGTCGGTGTGGGTGGGATGAGAATAGCCAAGGATCGGAAGCGGTGGCATGCAGATTGACAAAGGCTGATGATGAATGAATGAATGATGAATATAATGTAGAGGTATATAGTAATAACAGTTAAACGTTCCAATTTATTAAGTCTTGGTTATTTTCTTTGATTTAATTTAATTATATTCCACCATTATGCACAACGTAAGCCCTCCCTTAGTCCATAGATTTGTGTCGTTCATGTTGCCTTCTCCTGTACTATGTTTTGCGATTTGGTTTTGCTTGCACAGACAGGGAATCTGGGTAGAGGAATACATTAAACATCCTTGCTCTGATTATATATACTGAAGTTCACGAGATCGATCCCAGTAGGAAACTCTGAAAAAAATATAACAGTGAGTCAGTATTAACGTGTCGATGACATATTACCAAAGACAAAGACCCTAGCGTTCATAAGTAAAATATCAATGTGTATATATATAATCTCTTTCTATTTGTATAGGCTGTTCTTGATTGAGTATTAGTAGTTCACCTACTTGGTCAAGGGTTAAAAATTGTTCTATATTTGTTTAAACTTGGTTTTGGTCTGTATGGGAGTCGTATGGTTTTAAATTAAAGTATTTTACGGATTTAATGGCGTTTAATTAATTCACAGATTTTCCCGACGTTTCGGACCCCTTTTCCAAAGTCCATGGTCGGTAAACAGACAGAGGTGTTATATGTTAAAGCAAATCCGGCTAGCGTCAATTTCAACACCATATGTACGTATACCGAATGGACGGTGTCTTGACATCTTTCGTTACTCGAATTCTTGTAAGTATCGAAACAACTTGTAGTCTATATTTGAAATACTTCCTCTCGCGAATCACAATAGGCTTGTGAAAACTTATGTAGCGATTTAGTTAGTGCGAGATGTATCCAGATGAACTGTAGACTTCATCAACCGACGTTGCTTCACATCGGCTATGGATTCTGTAATATAAGTCTTGAAATATCCTTTTGTCTGGCTTATGTGGAAGAGACCGCGTTTTCATATTTTGCAGCATAATTGCACAGTGTTCGTTGTTACAGGCCACTCGCGCTCTGAAACAAACATTCCAGATTATGATGGGTGCCCTTCAGGTCTTTGTTCGTATATGTTTCTTGCCTAAATAATGTAAAATTCAAGGTATTCGTATAAAAACATTGATTTGCAATAGCCGCAAATAATGTTTGTTATTTCATAAAGTTTACCTCTCAGTCTTATAATTTGGCGCAGCTCAAAGTACTCTACAATTTTTGCCTAAACGATACAAACTTAATCATCTTAAAAATTGATATTGAATATAGCGGCGTTCTGAAAGATATACAAAATATTTATCAGTTTCCGGCTCTTTTCCTGTCGCCTAGGAATTTTCGTAACTGTTTTTTTTACTCAATATTCTTCACACAATCCATCTAATATTACCTTGGTTATCCTAAATCTCTTTGTTTCATCCACAATTATCATATTAAGAGAATATCTCACAAAAACAAAGAAATACTTACATAAATCTAGTAGAAGTTTCCTATCGTCGCCTTTGCTTATCAAATTGACCAATACTTTCACTGCTTACACTCGCACCGCACTTGGGTATTTAAAGGCTATGTTTAGGCCTAACATGTTTAATGTTATCCATGACGAATCATCCAAAACAAGTGAAACGAAGCGTTACAATTAATTTTCCCTAATACATGTTTGAAAATGACCCCTCGCCCCCTGATTAAGATAACATCCGAGCCATTGTGTGCTGGCTAAAGCGGAATATACCGTTTGGTTTCTGGTCAAGATACTTACTTTACTCATTCAGTTTGCTACCTTGAGTGGCAAATAGTGTTATCAAGTAAAGAGAATAGTTTTTGATGCCTACGCGAATAGTTTATGAAAAATAAATCAGGCTTACGAATTTTATCGCGTTTGATTACTTTACATTATTTTGAAATTATACCCGACGGTAAAAACCGATGCTATGCGTGGATAAAATAGGTAAAGCGGTTTATTTATCAAGTGAATAGATGTCAGTGTCTATGAGACCAAGACGTCTAGGTTGTTTATCGTTAATTCCAACAATAGAGTGAATAACGCAAATGCGAAATAATGCGGTCGTAATTTTTTTTATATAAATGTTTTCATCAGTACATAACAATTTTGTACATTAAGCAGTTGCCTGGAGATATGCCAGATATTTCGATCCTCAAAATAGTCTCTAACAGAATAATAGGCTATTTTAATGAATATTGCCTTTGCAACATTTCATCGACCATTCTTATCACCTCGTTTACATATATTTGATTGGTTTAGGGTTCCGCTCTAATCCAAGTCATGGATGTTTTAAGCGAGATACAAATCCTCTTTACTCAGTTGCGGATTGGAATTTCATAAATTTTATTTTACCAGTCAAAACGCCTACAGGTTTAATTGGCAAAAGTAATGTTAGGTGACTTTAATGCTTGTTTTATAACTGCCATTAATTTTATTATTTAATACGGGCTGATCTGTTTATGTGATAGCTCTTCTAAGGCCTTGCTCCTACTGTTGTATATTATGATTAATGTGTCTTCAAATGAATATAGGGTATATGATAATGTTCCCTTGTGCTTGTAAGCTCATATATGGACCATAAGAAGTATAGTTGCTTTGGCATAGTATTGAAATCATAAAAATTGAGTTACCGCCCTTTGTGTAATCTGACTAGAATATTTCTTTAAGCCCTTGTCCGTGATTTACTTTCATTCGCAACGAGACGTTCGTTTGCCCATGCCGCATAAAAGAAAGTCTTAACTTTTGGAAACACCCCAAATCTTTCATTCATTACATGATAGTTACAAAACAATCTAATCGCTATAGATATAGAGAGGAAAGATTTTCCTTCGTAATTTTTCGGAACAGTTTGTATTTTTGTGCTCTCTCCAATAGCTTCAGCATTTAAGCATACGTCGCTATATTATACAACGAAAGTAATGATTTTAAATTTCTCAACAAAAAAGTAAAATTGCATATTAATGAATATTAATGTGTCACTCATTTATTACGATCATTCATTGACAGTTTGGGCGTCATCGTATTCCGATAAAGATCCGAGTCTTCCCGAAGGAAAATATTTACTCACTACAACTATACTTTGTACGTTGATGATAATATTTTACAATTATTACGCTTTCACAATTTCGTTTCAGTTAAATGTATTATGTATTCTTCATTCGATTCGATTGATAATATCCTTTGTCATTTCATAACCCTTCCTCTAAAAACAAGTCAATTCAGTAAAATTTGATTAATACTAAGATCAAAAATTTTGTAAGTGTAAAGAATTTGTTGTCGCCGGTTCGGGTTGGAAGCGAGTAGCAGGAGATCGGCCGTCTTGGCGTTTATTAAAAAATACCTATGTCCAGCAGTTGATCGATAAGGGTTGATTATGATGATAAACAAATTAATATTCAGTTTAATTTTAATGCACATTGTATACCTAATCCTGAAAATGTATATATAATGGTCAAATTTTGTAAATACTAATATTTTTTTTAAAAAAAGGCCGCAGAGGTTCTTGCCGGTTCTTCTCTGGACGGGTCTGAGTTAGTGAACCGGTGGTAAATGGATAATTTTTGACGTTCATAAGTGCTCAGTGGAGCTTAAATTGAATAAATGATTTTGACTTTGACTTTGACTTTGAATGTCCTCAAATTATTTATCCAGCAACGTGACTACCTTAGACCCAGTTGAATACTGTCCTTATCTCTTACTCTGATGGGAGTTATAGACATTATTTTGAATAACAATATATATACGCTTTTACAACTAAATCCTAGAAAGCGCTGAAAGCGTAATATTCATAAGATTAGACAATATAATAATATAATACTAGGACTGCCTCCGTAGCCTAGTGGTATAGGCGTGTGGCTTCGAAACCGGAGGTCGTGGGTTCGAATCCTGCGGGGACTCAACAAATTTTCATTGTTGTTTCCTAGTTGGTTAGGGCAATTTGGGCCGATCACCCAATTGTCTGAAAAGTAAGATGATACATGCGTCGGATGGGCATGTAAAAAGTCGGTCCACCCACCGTCCCGCATTGGTCCAGCGTGGTGGGATACGGTCCAAAAACCCTCTAATGGATAGGGGTGTATTAGGGGAGGCCTATGTCCAGCAGTGGACTATCACATGCTGATGAAGATGATAATAGAATATATATAATCTGCTGAGATTTTGTGTCGCTCGTTTCAAGTTTACGAATTCTATTAAAATATTCTACTAATGTACTTCTGAAACTGATTTAAAAAAGAAAACATTACTAAAAAATGAAATGAAAGAAAATGCCGAGTTTTATTAATGCTTTTACAGTTTCAAAACGTCTTAGAGAAATAAAAATAAAACAGTCATATACTTTTCTCTAGTTAAAAGTATTCAGGGTTAGCGGTTTTAGTGTACCAAAAGTGTTGCTGGTAACGTCAATCGGGCTACTAGTAACAGTAATTTTTAACAAATATTTCATGTTGTAAGCCTTGAAAAAACATTTAAACTGCCAGTTGTTTTTTAATTTTATTTACGCGTTGAATTGATTCAGAGTTATTTTTTTATGTTATTTGTTATTAGTAAAATTATATATTTCTTTTCATCATCAGCCTGTGATAGTCCACTGCTGGATACAGGCTCTTCAATACACTCCATCCATTAGGGATTTTGGACCGTATCCCACCACGCTGGTCCAATGCGGGTTGGTGAGTGGACCGATTTTTACATGGCCATCCGACGCATGGATCATCTCTTTTCGAGACAATTGGGTGATCGGCCCAATTGCCTAACAACTAGGAAACAACAATGAAAATTGTTGAGTCCCCGGAGGATTCGAACCACGACCTCCGGTTTCTAAGGCACACGCCTATACCACTAGGCTACGGAGCAGTTCGGAGGAGATATTTCTTTACTTTTTAAAAACGGCCATTCGTCATGTTATTTCAAAAAGCGCAATGAATGCAGACGCCACTGCGGTTCTAATTCTATGCTATATTTAGGCCAATTTAGACTCGAAATTCATGTAAACAGTTTATCTCATGGCAAAGGTGTGGCGTCCAACGTCCAGCATTATTATTGATTAATTGTCACCGAGATGACAATCACTGACCGTCAGCGCTTCGTTGCTATGTTCGTGGTCCATTGTATACATTAATTATATCTGTTGTTTGGCTTAGGTGTCGCGAATGACAACGTGGTCAATCCATCAGTCAGACCGCATAGCGTAAGATACCGTACGTTACGTTGTTACAGTTACTATCGTTTTCAAATAGTATGCATCCTATTCTAATCAATCTCTCATCATGGTTACGCTATTTATGACTGAAGAACGGAACTGAACCAATATGGCTGTAAATTAGTAGCCAGGTTTTATCTTAGAACCAGGAGAAGGGTCATCGGTACTTTTTATCCCGGTTTTTGTTTTTTCTCCGACCGAATTAGAATTCTTACGATGATCGCAAAGTTACTTTTCTGACGGTTCTTCTCAAATCAGAGGCTTCCTTGTCCGATCCGGCGATAGCGTCAATAAGTAACTGTATCACTCCTATGTTGAATAAAGATATTTGAGGAAATTTAATTTGAATTGTTCCATGTAAACCACAAATTTTCAAGACATTTAAAGACACATTTCAACATTGTATTTTCGGTAATACCCATCAAACACATTTGCTAGTATGTTAGGTTAACAGCAATTTGGTTGAATTTAGCATCCATCCATCCAATAAAAACGATCAATCTGCTCTCTACCAGGAGTCGGAGTCGGAGGTCGGTATACAATGCACTAGAGACTGGGTGTGTATTCGCGTTTACTGCGTAAATAAGTTTGCTCAGTTATTGCTAAGACGGAAGAATTCAGCTAGTTTTATATTTATAAATCAAATTGGAGTGTCAGTTTTTAAATGATGACTTTGTGATATATAACCGGTACATTTTGATATTTTCTCTATTTGCCTGTCTGTTCTGGATAATCTCTGGAATAGCTAGTTCGATTTTTAGGCGGCTTTCACTCAAAGATAGCTGATGGAACTGGGAATAACTTATGCAATTTTTTGGCAGTAAAAAAAGGAATTAGATTTTTATTGGTACGAATCCCGCGGCGAAACAACTTTGTGTTATCGTTGTTTTCTGGTTGGTTAGGACAATCTGGGCCGATCACCCAATTGTCTAAAAAGTAAGGTGATCCATGCGTCCGATGGGCGTGTAAAAAGTCGGCCCACCTACCAACCCGCATTGGACCAGAGTGGTGGGATACGGTCCAAAAACCCCCTGAAAAAGAAATGGAGGCGTGCATTAGCGGAGGCCCATGTCCAGCTGTGGAATAACACAGGCCGATGATGATGATAATGATTATTTTTATGTTTCACCATGCGGGTGAAATCATGGGCAACTGCTGGTATTTAATGAAAACAGGGATTCAATCAAATGTATTTATTTAAAATCGTCACATTCGACGGTTACCAATTTTCACATCTGCCCCTGTGGATGATGAAAAGATGTTTATGGAGCCTTCTGTTTTCGCATTCCATGTTGCACTCGCCGAAATATGTCTTGCCGTTGCTTGCACAGATCGGCTCTCCCGGCCGGCAATGGCACAGAATATTACTATTGCGGTCTGGCGTGGGGCTTGCTAAAGCGACGGCGATCAGCGCCACTGGAAAGGACAATAAAACTAAAAGTTAGGGCCCAAGCCGCTGTAAAGAGTTCGAAACGTCGGGTATAACAATGTTAATATACGTGATTGCCCAAACTCTGAATTTCCTTTTATCAAATTATTAGGTCTTAGGATTTAAAATGAAACGAGGTCCAAGTCTACAATAAATATGCCTCCGTAGCATTGTGATATGGGCTTGCGCTTTAGAAACCCGAGGTCGTGGGTTCCAATCCTTCGGAGATTCAACAAATTTTTATTGTTGTTAGGGCATTGCAGGCTCATCTACCGATGGCCTGTGAAGTAATATGATCTATGCGTCAGATGGGCATGTAAAACATCGATCACGCGCCTTCTCCCTCCATTCGTGTGGGTTTTCCTGCCATCAGATTACGAAAGTAGAAAGGAACATGGAGTGCACCTGTGTTTGCGCTTCCATTTGTGCACTAAAATATTTTCTGCGTAGTTTTATGAACTCTAATATAGATCGGTTGTAGTAATTGTCGAAATCAACTAGGAGGACAATGGTTTTGTCTTGTTTAACTGACATACAGGATTTATGCCGGTCGTCTATACATTATCCTATACATACTTCCCTGCTTTTATTTATTTATATTATTGTAAAACTCGCTGTATCTTGGACTATTTCATGTTAATATCAGCTCTCTAAGGTTTCAATGTCACCCGTATTTTCCGTTGCAAAATATTTTGCATTTTCTTCTTCCGATGCTCTCTACCTCTGTTAGTGACAGCAATCCGTTTTTCAAATCACCTATGAGTATTATATGAATCTCTGCTTTAGTCCCTGTTTATGATATACGCTGGTATTTTAAAGCTTAAAGTTTTAGGTTGGTTTTTCAAACAAGACCAAATAGCTCCGGCTGGATTGTGGATTTTCGGTACGTTTCATTTTCTCTGTTATTAAAACATTATCAACAAAATAAATTGTAACAATTTACTCACATAGGACCAGTAGTAGCTTCATATTGTCGTCTTTGCGTGTCAAAGTGACCAATGCTTGCTCAGACTCTATCATTTACCCCGCAAATACCCGTGGTATTTAAAGGCATATTTTGGGTCTACATTTGTAATAAAATTACTTGTTCGATTTTCTCTATAACTAATCGTCGAGGTCAAGTGAAACGAGGCGTAGCTATAAACTATTTCTGATATAGTTATAACATGTTTGAAAATTATGCGGTATTTTGCTCCCGATTAATTTTACATCCGAGTTGGATATAGTTGCTTAGAAGAAATTTAATAGTTTTATTTCTATAGCATACTTGAGATTATTTAGTTTCAATTTTCTACGCAAACACTAAATGTTAATAAATAAAATGAAATCTGTTGCCTGCATAACTGTAAGCAATACATCTCTGTGTTGAGGTTGTTAATCCTTTCACCGGAAGGTAAGGGCAATTTGATACATTTTTATAGTAAGAAGATAATTAAATCAATTAAGTCCAAAAGTCAAGTTGCACAAACACAAAGGATTATTACAGTTGCAGTTTCAAATCTAACTGAAAACACGTTTATGACTTAATCCTTCGGCTACTTTGTACTGTGCAATGGTGTAATTTTATTAATAATGTTTAGTAGTTTTAACTTCTCAGATCTTACGCTGTTGCAATTGAGTATTGGACCGTGAGTTACGATATTAACATTGTCTATATTCGAAAGATATGGGCTACTTCTCAGAACGTATTTTTTCTTCTGAAAAATGCAAAACGAAAGTAAATTACGCTTGAATATCGAAGCGCTATTTGCGTTGTGCTCAGGAAGGCTCGGAATTCATTGTGAAGGTCTACCTTTGCTATAAAAGAAAAAAGAGGAAAAATAATGATAGAAAGAGATCTGGTAGGCTCAAATCCACAACAAATTAAAGGGACTATTTCATTAGATTTCTATCTAAACGGAATCGAGGCTTAACTGCCCCACAGATCACTGCAGTTCCGAATGATACGCGTGAAACACCCATTTCAAAAACAACTGGTAAAAGACGTTTACTGTCTACGTGATTAAATTAATGTGTGTAAATAAACCAAAACTTATTTAATTTACGTTAGAAAAATAGACGAGATAGGCAAATCGCTTAAAATCAGGACTATAAAACAATGGAAAATGTTCTTTGGAGTAGAAATCAAAATTTTAGATTTTCGGATCCAGTAGACGAGTCTTCCTACGCGGGTATAAAGAAGAGATGGCTTCAGACGCGTATGTGCAATGCCTACTATCAAATAAAAAATTATTATATCAATACTAATGTTATAAATGCGAAAGTAACTCTGTCTGTCTATCCGTCGTTTTGATCTATCTGTCTTTTTTTTATTGCCTACGCAGGCAGACGAGCAGTCGGGCCACCTGATGGAAAGTGGTCACCGACGCCCATAGTATGTGGTACGATGGTGGTGGTACCCACCCAGACGATCCCTTGCAAAAAGGGGACCTACCACCGGTAAAAACGTCTAAACCATTGAACCGATTTCGATTAAATTTAGTACATAATTGCAATACATAAAAGAAATAGAACATAGCATTTTGATAAACGTGGTTTAAAGAGTTCAATGTTTATTTGGAAATTGTCTCTGTTAAACATAAAACCATGAAATTTTGTGTTTAGATACTCGAAACGAGCCATAAGTGGTGTTCTTGTACCAATTTTGTAGATTCAAATTTTACGGGGATGAACTAGGGGTTGAAATGGCGATGAAAGTTAATATGGAAATTCTTCATCGCGAAGCGAAAGCCATAAACCTTTGTGTGAAAGAACACCTTGTTTACGTTGTGCAGTTTTAAAGATTTTAAGCATACATAGGGACGGACAGACAGCGAAGTGACTTTGTTTAATATTTTATGCTAAGATGATTTAGTGATTACTAGAGTCCGACCGAAACTGGTTTTCCGGCCGAAACCGAAACCGAAACTCATGTGTTCAATTATAAAAATTCTTAAAGTAGAGTAAAATGCATCGTATATCGGATTTGGTGCATTTTACTCACTATTAAGTCGTATTATTATCATTTATAATATACATCAATTTACGAATAGTTTTTTTTATAAATAAATATATAATAATTAGTTTTTAAATTAAATATCTTCTAGCAGAATGTGTTTCAGTTATCCATTAACAAATTACTAATTGTTACTGTTACATTAAAACTAAGCATTGGCATTTTGAGATTTTTGGTTTATATTTATAGTTCCGAGGAGGAATCAAAAAGTAGTTAGAAATAGAAATATGATATATTTACTATTTATTTTTCTACATAGTCTTCGGGTCTATAATACTATTATATTACCCTACACGCGGAGTCCAGCGTTATTTTAATTTAGGGACAGTTGAAAAACAGAGGCACCAGATCTGGTAAATAAGGCGAGGCTTAATCAATAAGTGCCGGAGAGCGTGGGTTCGAATCCTGTGAGAAATCAAAAAATTGTAACTGTTGTTTCCTAGTTGGATAGGGCAATCTAAACCGATCACCCAATTGTCTGAAAAGTAAGTCGGACGGGCATGTAAAAAATCGGTCCACCCACCAATCCGCATTGAACCAGCGTGGCTGGATACGGTCCAAAAACCACCTAACTGAGAGGGTGTCCATTAGGGAAGGCATATGTCAGCAGTGTACTAACACAGGCTGATGATGTGATGTGTTATCTATAATAAGCCAGCTTGCTAAATGGCTGCCTCCGCAACTCCCAACCTTTGTGCGACGGTTACTGTTACTGTCATGATGAAAGAGCTCGCCTCTTCTAATTTTCCCTCTCTATTTTTCAATGATGAAATTCCCCAACTTGGGAAAATAAGATGCATTACGAGGCCGAAACGTAACCTCTGACTGTAGGACCCGTCCACAAGTTGCCGTAGCTCAACGGGCTATGGAGCTCACCATGCTTGGGGCTTCGTTGTCGGATAAAATTCGTAACGAATTCAACTGTCAAAGAACACCGACATTTTGCAAAGGATTAGCTCCTTGAAGTGGCAGTAGGCCGGTCATATTGTCGGAAGCTGCATTACATTGACGTGTAATTGCGGTTCCACTCCAACATTTTCCCCTCTACATCCTAAAATATCGAGGCCTTGACCTTGCCAGCGATGCCACGGCAAGTCCTTCAGGGTGAGCAATAATGGCCGTTTCCATTGAGAAGATTGCTGTTTTTTCTCCGATAAAAAATAACCCCTGTTTTGTTCACTGTTACAAAACGAAGCAAAAAGTTTTCAGAATCTTCTTAAAATTTGTCTAACAATACATAACCTTAGAAATGTCATATCAGTTTTTTTTAACGCTCGGTTAATATACTCGGCACCCATCTTGCGGAGACTTTTCTCATATTCAAAACTTGTTTCAATATGGATTGTCTGCGCTATATAAAATGCGCGTTTCTTGAATTAACTATCGAATGGGAATTCTTTCTCAATACATTCCCTTCTATTTAACAACATTTTCTGAACTAAAATTAACTGATCTGAACTCGCTTGTTGCAAAATCGTTTAATTTTGATAAAACCTCAACTTCTGATATAAGTTTCGGTTTCGGCAAAAGTTTCGGCCAAATTCGGCCGAAAGCGAAACTGCCGCCGATACTCGATTTTTGGCCGAAACCGAAACCGAAACCGAAATTTCGGTCGGACATTAGTGATTATAGTTTTTTGTGATTTAAAATTTTAGTGTCCGACCGAACTTTCGGTTTCGGTTTCGGTTTCGGCGAGTTTCACAAAAATCAAGTTTCAGTCGAAGTTTCGGTTTCGAGCCAAATTTGGCGAAACTTTAGCCGAAACCGAAACTGGTTTCAGAAATGTTTTCAATTTCAAAATAGTAGCGAAAGTTAAATGTATCATTGCTACAATCGAGCTCAGATCTGTCGATTTTAGTTCAGACAAACATTACAAGTATGACAAAGAAATTGATGATTCTTTTAGAAAGACGAGGAGGAACAAATAGTAGTAGAACAAAATATATACTCTTGGTAACCAAAAATAAATACGAATAATACTGGAAAGTGTAGCTCAGATACTTGTTGTGTTAATAAAAATCTTTTTTCTCTTTACTTTTTTTTTCTGAATGGTCATTTGTTTTTATGGTGAAATGTTCCCGAAAAAAAAGAAAACCCAAGGGCGACCTTTGGAAAAAAACCATGTTATAAAAGTTAAAACGCATGAATTTACTGCCCAAAAGCAACATGAGAAGAGACTGTTTGTAAATCAATTGTCGCAAAGTGGGCTTAATTTCTAAAAAGGGAGAACGTTAACATCAGGCCAAACCGAACAATTTTAGGGGCCCTTTGGTTTTTTGGTGAACCTTGGGAATTGAAACCAAAGTCACAAAGATAAGTTGCTGGGGGCCCCTAAGAAAGGGTCTTTGGGTTTAAACGCATTAATAAACACGGCCATGCCCTTTGCTATCTTGTTTATTTGGGTTCCAAGTTCAAAAGGGAAGACGGGAGTTCTGGTGGGTTTCCAAGGGAACGGTCCTTTGGCACCGGACGTAGGCGGCAGCGGGGTCGGGAGTTCAGGGGGAGCAGGGTTCGGCAGCCGCTAGTGACAAAGCAGACCATTTGGGAACGATATGCTGCCGAATCCTGGGTGTCTTTATAGAAGAGATATTGAAGGTGGACCCTTCCAGCTTGGGTCATCCCTTTAGATCAAATGGCAACGTTAATCCAACGCAGAGGTTCTGGGGCGCACGGCATGCTTGGATAAGCTAACTAATGAAAAGCCAACTTAGAGGGTCTGGGCCGTCCTGGCATGGATATCGCCGTTTGCCGCGTTTTTATTTAACAGGTGTTGGAAAAAGGAAACCGAGGTCAATTCCAAGATATGAAGACTTTTGAAACGCCACTTGAGCTTGCAAGATCGCACCAGAAATAGGAAGGCTTATGGGCAACCGAATGGCGGTTGATACTCAGACGGACTTAAAGGTTTGAAAAAGTCTTCTAAAGATTGGAAACGGGTGTTGGAAAAACCCCAAAGGCCCTTTACATACCCAATAATCAGGATTTTTGTAAGAGGTTTTAATACCAAAATCAATTTAAGTCGTTCGCTCATGGAAAAAATAGCAGGGTCGGCCGTTTGGATTACGACGGAGGCCACTAAACCTGGGGGATGGCCCCTTTTTCGGACTCAATGATATTTTGTTTGATTACCTGGAGCATGGAACCATCATTAATTATGCAGTTTAATACCGAGGTTGAAAACCTTCAATGATGGGACCTTTTGACAGGGCGGGTGTTTCACTTGCCAACGTACCGGCACATAGGTTGGCATTAGTGATGGCCACCGTTCAGCATGCTAGCGTACAATTTGTTGAGCATCCCCCTCTTCACCAGATCTGGCACCTAGCTATTTTTCATCTTTTCTCCAAATTGATACAATACTTAGAGAAAACATGTGTTAAAACTATTTATATCAAGTAAACGATCCCGTGGTGACCTTTATGCAGGACCAAGACAATCCTTTTTTTAAACGAATTGAAGCTTGGAACGCCGGACTTGGTGTGTAGGTGGACTCGGAGATTATGTAGAAAAATAAATAATTAAGCTACAGTCATTATATTCTATCTCATTTTTACTTTTTAATTCCTCGAACTACAAATACAACTCAAAGTATTAATTAGTAAGATTTCCAAATACCAATACTTAGTTTTAATATTACTATTTTATTTAATAATATCTCATATTGCTATAAGAAATTTACTTGAAAAAAATATATTTTTAATATTTTATTACACAAAATATTATTAGAACTAGAAATAAACGATTACCACACGTTTAATATACTGTCTCCATTCCATGACTAAAATAAAGCAAAATAATAGGCATAAAAGCTCCATATATTAGTATTTTAAGAATTTTTATACTTGATCACTGAGTTTCGGTTTCGGTTTCGGTTTCGCCGAAACTGAAGCCACGCCGAACTTTCGTTTCGGTTTCGGTTTCGGCCGGAAAAACAGTTTCGGTCGGACTCTAAAAATTTTGTTTGATTTTAATTTAAAAATTTACATAAATGATAACATATTTAGAATAAATATTTATTGCTTTATAAAGACTTGTATGAGTTCAGATAGTGATTTTTTAAAATTGGAAAAGAAAAAGTAATAGCCACCTACAAACAGTTCATTTTTTAACGTAGTCGGATGTCATATTGTCATATTGATGACATTAAAATGTTATTAATTTTCTTTTGAAATGTTATCTGTATCTCTGCGGGTTATCAATATTTTTCGTAATACGAAGAGAAAAGCATTAAGAATTTATTCTCCGATTCTTACAATATTTTGCATTTGTTTTAATAGCAGCAATAGAAACTCCATGGAGCATTCTTCTATGAAGCAACTAAAAGTGACTGCTTGTATTTTGACCATGATTTGACGCTACGTGTTTTCAATCATCCTGTTTCTTTTATAGGTCATCAAACTTTGTACAAAATAACTTTACTCGTATAATTCTAAGTCTATACATATAAATGTAATATCATCTATACTAATATTATAAATGCGAAAGCAACTTTTTCCGTCTTTCTGTCTGTTTGTCCGTCTTTACCGTCTAAACCCTTGAACGGATGTTAATGAAATTTGATACATTCGAAAAAATTATTTTAAGAAAGGACATGCTTAGGCTATTTATTATTGCAAAAAAGGAGTTCGTGTCCAATTACAAGTATTAACAATTCATCATCATCAATTTTAACGTTCATTCACCTTATTTATTTATATATATTATACCTCGCTATTCCCGAATTCGTTTATTATAAAGGATACCTGAATAGCTGAGGCTAAGCCAGCTGTAACAAATTCATTGCCATATGTTGTGTATACGTATTTGCTTGATTCGATACCCTTTGATAATCCATTTTAACGCTTTAGAAGCTGTTATGTTATATTGAATGACATAAAATGTCGTTATTATATTAGTTTTAGTTATTTACGAAAGTTATTTTTTACTTGCTGCGCGCAGTAGTTAAGAGGTTATTAGATATTATGGTATGTCTTGGGGATGAATGTCATTGTGTTTTTGTTACTTCCGTTTAAGGTTAAGCTAAGTTAAAGTCTATTATAGTTTTTTTTTCTTATAACAATGCCTTAAGTATCTCTCTTCGTAATATCTTAAGCGTTTTTATAATTCTTGTTAATAATGCGTCGGATGGGCATGAAAAAAGTCGGTCCACCCACCAACCCGCATTGGACCAGCGTGGTTGGATACGGTCCAAATAGGGGGTATTTGGAAAAGGCGTGCATTAGGGATCGCCTATGTCCAACAGTGGATTAAAACTGATGATGATGATGATGACGAAAGATATTATTATCATTTTAATGTCAATAGTAAAAATGTTTCTAGTTTTCTAAAAAAATATTCAGATGTTATTCAAACTTGGCGTGCGCTTTAAAAACCAGAGGTCGCAGGTCCTGGAGTCGACAACTTTTTATCGTTGTTTCCTAGTTGGTTTGGGCAATGCGGTCTAATCACCTGATTGTCTGTATAGTAAGATGATTCGTGAGTCGGGTGGGTCTTGTAAAAAGTCGGTCTTGCGCCTGATCTTTCTCCAGTCGTTTCAGTTATCAGTCCCATTGGACGTCACATTTAAAGAGAGACTGCATCTGAGTTTGCACATTAACTTGTGTTGCAGTATTCCCTGAACATCTCATCAAGCAGAAGCACTTATTATTATTTAGATATTCCTGACATAGACATAAAGGTTTTATTTTTATTTTTGGATTATTAGATAATACTCTGTTTCTTATTTCGCTCCTTATAAGTTATACATTTTTCATTATTTCGGTGACGAAATGCACAAAGCAACTGAAACGATGCGTGAATAATCCGATACAATAATACATTCCGATTAAAGTTGTTCAGTTGGTAGTTGTTGCGATTGTAATTTTAGTTTTAATTTGGGTTAAAACCCTGCGTAATTTTTTTGAATGATATTTTTTTCATTACCGTTGACCCAATTATAACTCAATTGACTAAACAGGCATGTAAAAGATAAGTTTCGTCTGGCAAAAGGGTCTTTGAAAACCGTTACAGAACTTCAATGACTTTAGATTCACTTCAATTTATTCCACCATTCATATGCAATATTTTTGCCTTGTGAACGTCAGTTACCAGTCGCTCGCGTAGAATCTGCCACTTGCTAAATCTGAATGTAGTAGCAGCCGATCTCGTGATAAGTTAAAAAAATGGCAAAGGAAGGTGTACCCCCTTTCTTCACCTAGCCATTATCCTAGGTCATCATCAGCCTGTGATAGTCCACTGCTGGACATAGGCCTCCCCTAATACACCTCCATCTATGAGGGGATTTTTGGACGTATCCCACCACGCTGGTCCAATGCGGCTTGGTGGGTGGACCGACTTTTTACATGCCCATCCGACGCATGGATCATCTTACTTTTCAGACAATTGGGTGATCGTCCCAAATTGCCCTAACTAACTAGGAAACAACAATGAAAATTTGTTGAGTCCCCGCAGGATTCGAACCCACGACCTCCAGTTTCTAAGGCACACGCCTATACCACTAGGCTACGGAGGCAGTTTATTATCCTAGGTAAAATACTAAAGTAATAAAATACTGAAAGGTGATTTAACGCATACGTTTATTGTGACACTGTGATGCCTACTTTGGCGCGCTGCCCGCGTAAAATGGTGAGAGAAGTAGGTCCTCGCACTTGCCGTAGTATATCACGTAGAGCGTCTGATGGAACTGATACTGGTTGCAATACATTTCGCACTCGCTAGAGTAAGTGATGCCGTTGCTTGCGCACACCGGCGGAGCGGGGGGGCAGCCGCATATCCTTTGCATCATCGGGTCCACTGAAGCGGCCACGGCGAGCGTTGCCACTGCAATTGAATGGGGGCTTGTTAGTTTATCTGTGTGACGTCATTGTCAGGGTTGATAACGCAATGGAATGGGATGGTTGGGTCAGTTTGAGGCTGTGACGTTACTGTAAGGATTGCAAGTAATGGAATGAGGGGTTTGGTTAGCTTCAAAGCTGTTTTGATGATGCCACAGTGAGAGACACCAAACGTTATCAAGTATGTTGTTGTAGTAAGTATATTACGAATATTACGTAAGTTTTACATATTGACATAAATAAATTATAATCGTGTTTTATTTTAATTGGAAAGAAATTCCTATTATTTTTAACTATATTATAAAATATAATATATTTTTTAAAACGAATTGTTTTTTTATATCCCTTAACACTGTTTGTTTATACGGGATTCAATTATGATTTTTTTTTACTTTAGTACGTAACTCGTTCATATATATATC
This sequence comes from Lamproptera curius, assembly GCA_029286875.1. Taxonomy (NCBI): domain Eukaryota; kingdom Metazoa; phylum Arthropoda; class Insecta; order Lepidoptera; family Papilionidae; genus Lamproptera; species Lamproptera curius. The sequence continues at coordinate 47,698 of JAGSMT010000050.1, read as the reverse complement.
AGTAGTTTTAATAACTAATAACTACAAACGATTGTTTATCATCCATTGTTGTATTGTACAATGTATTGAAAATGGATACACAAAAGAATAACGCGTATTCAATTATAATTAACTTTGAAATTAATGATGCTAGAGCACAAAGTGTGATAAATTCTGCAACATATGCTATTGTATTTATTTATCGCTATAATTAGCACTGACTTAGCTGAAAAGATAATTGCATTTTTCGAATACAATGCGATTCCGTCACCAAACGTCACTACGCGAAGCTAAATTAATAATTAAACTGTATCAAATAATAGATGAAATGTAAGTATAATTTTTTTTTATTTGCATACGAAGGCAGACGAGCCGTCGTGCCACCTGACGGAAAATGGTCAACAACGCCCATTGATGACCGTGTTACCCCTGCTATTACGAATGTTAGATTTCAAAAGAAAGTTTCATTTACTCACAAAATACCAGTAAATACTTCATCTTGAATGTGCTCTTAGATACCTTATACCCGCTCAATACCAAACCTCTGCCGCAATCTATTTATAGGCGATAAAAATCACTTATCGCACTTATTAATATAATTCTTTCATTCCGGATCGAATGCGATTTCTTCACTTCGTTAGACATTAAAAATCGTGCTGAGTAAATTAATTTCTTATGCGCACACGGTGTAGTGATTAGGGTGATCGGATTGCAGTACATCTTGATGGTTTATAAGTACTAGCTTCGCCCTCAGCATCACCCGCGTGTTTATTGTGATTTCAGAAAATAATTATTGCATATTATATTTTTATAGCCCAAACCTTTGGATGCGTGCTAGAAAACCGGAGGTCGCGTATCGAATCCGAGACTACAAATTTTTCATTATTTCACTGTTGTTAGCATTGATCACGAATTTCAAATAAGATGATCCATAATACGGATAGCATAAATGTCCAATTCTCGATTGACAGCTGGTGGATTAGTCATTAAAACCCCAATGGATAGTTATTAGGAGCTGAATCAGAGTAGGACTAACATACAGCTGATATGAATTTCTTATAATATGCCAAGACCTTTGAGGTTCGTGACAGAATAATGCCGATGTGTAGAAAATTTTCTCAATACCTGAACTTTTTTATACGTGATCAATACTAGAATGCATCCATAAATATTATAGACTATAATTTATTCTGATAATAAGCTGTTTATTGCAAATCCTAATTAAACACCAAGTGGTTTTGAGGAAAGATCAACAATCCATACTGACAAACTTCCGATTAGTAAATTGAAGAAATAGATTAGTAGATAGTGTAAGAATTAGAGAAAAAATTTACGTGCAAGACCAGTCTTGACAGTCGTTATAGAAAAGTGAGGTCCTTAGATTACTGACAAATTTATCCTTAGAATGCAGTTTGCATTGCATCCCTTTAAGTTGTTGAGGTCAGATGCCAGACGCCCTACGTAAAAACTCTTATTCAGGTAAATCTGGATGTATTAGTAGGAAAATGGCTAGGTGAAAGAAAAGAGAAAGAATTTACGTGGACAAAGTCTAACGTCAAATTCAATTGGCAACAAAAAATCACTCTCATTAGTTGAACATCGTGAGGGGTATGAACATGGTCTCCAATAAGGACGTGTTCGCTTCTGGTGCAATCGGTGTTATTAATTAGGATTACTTTACGTCAAATATTTCTTTGATTCGGCTAATTTATTTATTTATTTAAACTTTATGTACACAAAATTAGAATGGGTCACAAGGTGGACTTAATGCCGAAGGCATTCTCCCAGTCAACCTTTGGGTGGTGTAGAAAAATTTAAGGTAGGCGTACAATTTAAAAAAGGAAAAAATCAATGTTAAGTATATCAGACCTATGCTAATAATATATATATATATAATAAAAACTATATTGAACGTCATAATATATATCCATATATATATATATATATATATAAATATATAGGAATTACTCAAATAAAAATTAATACATAAATAATATAAGCTCTTAGTGTTAAAGAAACAAATAAAATAGTTGAGCTAAAAAATCTGGTTTAAATTTGTTTTAGAAGATATTTTGCGAACTTTACTTTTAAACTCAAAGCGATTCTTAGCCATCCAATATCGGAAGGCAGCTCATTCCACAAAGTTATTGATTTAATAGAAAAGAGGAGTGCGTAAAGTCAGAACGGTGAATAGGACATTGAAGAAGACGGTTATGCGTCGATCGAAGGTTTTGTTACTGACTTTACAGAGGTACTGAAAATGCGAAGATATGTATATATATATGGGATTTAGAAGCCTTCTTAATAGTCATTTTTTAAGTAATTATGAGTTGGGCTTCTACTGATATGAATAGCAGTTTACCGATGGTAGGTTTCCTGTTACCGGTGGTAGGTTCCTTGTTTACAGGAGACCGTCTGGGTGGGTACCACCGCGGTGCCTATTTCTGCCGCGAAGCAGTAGTGTGAAAACACTGCTGCGTTCCGTTTGAAGGGCACCGTAGCCAGCGTATTTACTGGGTAAACAAGACTTAACACCCTATGTCTCACGGTAGGCAGCGCGTCGGCGATACCACTGGTATTGTCAACGTCTATGGGTGTCGGTGACCACTTCCCATCAGGTGGCCCGACTGCTCGTGTGCCTGCGGATGCCATAAAAATAAAAAAATGACACGGAGCTACTGCTATCTGACCCTAAAAATCTAAAGGACCTCAAACTCTGATCTGCATTTGATTGATAAATTAAAGTTTTTTTTTTTAAGGAACTGGCCACCTACAACGGCCGACATACAACGTACGTACCCTCATTACGTACAATGCCATGATACTAGCTGTTTATCGTGACTTCGTCCGCGTGGAATAGGAGAAATGTCCGCGAGTGGCATTTAAATACACTGTATAGTATAATATAATATGACACAAAGTTTTAGGCTTTGGCTCTCGTCGTTAACGAAGTTTCACATTGACTTTCACATATTTCTACTCATAGAGTAAGAAACTATAAAACTACTAGAAAAACACCACTTATGGCTCGTATTGAGTATCTAGACACAAAATTGCATCGTTTATGTTCAACAGAGACGATTTCCGTATAAACTTTCAATCTATATTTCATCCCTTTCATTACTTTTATAGTCTCTCATAACTTATGAGTCAAAATCAAAATATCTGAGTACATAAAAAAAATCAAGGCTATCAACGAATTATTCTGTTTGCACGTTTGAACATCTATTATACGGTCACTTTACCTGAGAAGACTTAATAAATCTAACTATTTGGACTCTGGCTCTTTCTTCAGCAGTTGTGGGTTTTATTTCTGGCCTAGAAAAAAATTGATAATGCTGTATGTGTAACTTTTACGGAACAAATATACTTATTTATGAATCGTCTCGTTCTGGTTTAATATAAGTTACGATTGGTTTATTTAATAGCATAGCCTCATCGTTCCTTAGTGTTAATTTATTACTTGATTAACTTTACCAGCAATTGCTAAATTTAAGCTCTTAGATTTAATCATAGAGTAAGGATCTACGATTTTATCTTTGGTTAAAGATGTTGAATGTACATTTAATATAAATTCACGTATACGTTATTTCAATCATTTTTTTGTATCCAAAGTGTATCCTTAAAATAAAAATGTGTTTTCTAATTTCATTCAGTTGCCTTTTAAAAGAAAGGCACTATCAAGTAACATCGAAAATTTTAAATATCACTTACTCTTCTTAAAAATAGTGATTTGCACGTCTGACTATGTTAATAGAGCAAGACAATATGTTGTGACTTAGTACAAGAAAAATCAGAAAATAACCGTTAAAATTACTCAATTATAATGTACGTGCAAAATTAAACAAATGTTACGCTATTAAATATTTAATCTCTTTGTTACAGGATGGGAATGATTACACGGTTGTGCCCAACAGCCAGATAGTAGTCTCCAGAACCGCCTTTAAGGATAACTCTTCGCATTATAGCTTGAACGGTCGTCGGGTCCAGTTTAAGGAGGTTGCCAGTATGCTTCGCTCGCATGGCATTGACCTGGACCACAATCGGTTCCTTATATTGCAGGTGGGTTTTGTGGCATACATACGTAAAATTAACTGTCTCCGTAGCCTAGTGGTATGGGCGTGTGCTTTAGAAACTGGAGGTCGTGGGTTCGAATCCTGCGAAGACTGATCAAATTTTCTTTGTTGTTTCCTAGTTGGTTAGGGCAATATGGGCCGATCACCCAATTGTCTAAAAGTAAGACGATCCATGCGTCGGATGGGCATGTAAAAAGGCGGTCCACCTACCAACCCGCATTGGACCAGCGTTGTGGGATACGGTCCAAGACCCCCTAATGGCTAGGGGTGTATTAGGGGAGGCATATATCCAGCAGTGGATTATCACTGGCTGATGATGATGATGATTGTTTTATACGAAAGTATATGGTCAAATGCCTCAGCGGCCTGGTGGTTAGGGGTTGCTTTTAAAAACGAAAGTCTTGGCTTCAAATACTGTAGTGACGCTATTAGTTTTCTTTTAGTTGATTATGGCGTATGCTTCTTATAGGTATATTTAGCAGATTGGCGGTAATATACAATGATTCATGCTTCCGTTAGGCATGCCAAGTCGGTTCTGCGACTGAAGTCTTTTTGGTCTGAGATGACTCAAGTATTTAGGCGAGCGGTACAAATTGTACATTTTTCCATGTTTATTTTACAAATTTATGCTATAATTAATAAAAAGCAATGAACAGGATTTATATCTTTAATTTGCATTACTGTTAATTGTTATGCTTCCTCCGTTGGTTATATTGTGTTTTGATTTTAAACTATATTTTGAAATAATCAAAAAAATGCGCTTTTGTGATCACTGCATCATTGCTATTTTTGTATCCGCGATTTTTTTTATCAATTAAATAGTAGAAATTTACTACATTAACTTTTTTTATTTATATATGTATTTAAAGCCTCTTAATCAGAAAACATAAGAAGTAGTACAGTTAAGTTAATTTAACATAGCAAGTATTAAGTAAAATAAATTAAAACATGTGGTAACATAAGGATAAATTTGTACAACTATTATTTATGTATAATCCTTAGTTTCCTGTGTGCCCTCTCTCAAATTAACTCCTATTTAGCCTTAATTGTATCATTTTTTATTTATTTTGATGTAATTTGTCATTATATTTTTCAATTCACCAGGGCGAGGTGGAACAGATTGCTATGATGAAACCGAAAGCTCAAAACGAGCACGAGTCTGGGATGCTCGAGTATTTGGAGGACATAGTGGGAACGTCTCGTTACAAGGTGATATTTTATACTTCACTATTGCTACTGAAACTTTTAGTGTTATATTTGCCAATATGTTCATATGCCATACGTCATTATTAGAGATAAGATATAAGTACTATACATTATAAAAGGACTTTAAACGTATTTAATCGTGCAAATATATCCCGTGACAACGCCCGCTGGAAAGTGTTTGAAGGGTCGAGAGTTAAAATGTATATAAACGCGATAAAATTTGATCTCTGTTGTAACCAAAGGTTGACTGGTAGTTAATGCCTTGTGGCATCAAGTCCTCCTTTGTACTTATTTGTGCAAAAAAAACCGCTTAAAGCGTTAATAAGTAAAAACTTCGTTAGATATAACAAACAACATAGTAGCATGAATATAGATAAGGCGCTTTTATAAGGCACCAAGTGGGTAAGTAAGCGAACGGTATTTGCAATCCGTTTCAAAGTGAAACTTAGGTATATCCTAATCCTAAAACCTAAAACATAACTTTGTTTTCATTTTGGTTCATATCGTTCTAAGATTGAATATGGTGTAGGTACATCAATGAGGCCTTTACAATGATAGGCGGAGGTCGAGGGTTCGAACCCTGCAAAGACTTCATGTTATCGACGTTTTGTATACGGGACAATCACCCGATTGCATGAGATTATAAGCCATGTCTCGGATTGGTATGAAAAAGTCGGTACTAATTGTCTAAACCACTTTTGGTGGTCGTTATGGGATGCCAATGCCTCTAACACAACTTTAGATTATTATTAGAGTTGTAAAGGTCATTGATTTTCGAGTAAAAAATGTTCCGAAATTCAGCCATTTGGAAAAATATACGGTTAAGAAGCGGACCTTATGATAAATTGGTAAAATGCCTTGTCTAATGTTTAATTATCTTCCATTCAGGAGTCCATAGAGAAGTTAGGTATCAAAGTGGAAGAGTACAGCGAGATGAGAAAGGAAAAGTTGAATAGAGTGCGTTTGGTCGAAGCTGAGAAGTTGCAACTTGAAGCGCCAATGAGGGAAGCGGTCGAACAGATGAATTTGACAAACACCGCGTTGAGAACGAGGAACATGTTGTTGCAGAAGTATATGTGAGTTGTTTGAGACTATTAGAGGTTCTCTTTTTACAGAATGCCATCGAGTATGATACCACATCATCATCATCACCCTCTGATAGTCCACTGCTGGACATAGGCCTCCCCTAATACACCCATATCCATTAAGGGGTTTGGACCGCACGCTGGTCCAATGCGGTTTGGTAGGTGGAGCGAAATTTGAATGCCCATCCGACGCATGGATCATCTTACTTTTCAGACGATTGAGTGATCAGCCCAAATTGCCCTAAAAACTAGGAAACAACAATGAAATTTTTTAGCCCCGCAGGATTCAAGCCCACGACCTCTGGTTTCTAAAACATACGCTCATACCACTAGGCTACGGAGGCAGTTAGATGATACTACAGTGGTGCTTATTTCTGCCGCAAAGCAGTATTGTGATAACACTGTCGCGTTCCGGTTTAAAGGGCACCGTAGTGTATTTACTGGGTAAACGGGCGTAATATCCAATGTCTCACGGTAGGCAACGCGTTGATGATACCCTGGTATTGCTGATTTCTATGGGCGTCGGTGACCACTTTCCATCAGGTGGCCCAACTTTTAGTCTGCCTTTGTAGGCAATAATCCATCCACCCACTAGTTAGTCCATTTTAATAGATGTGGCATATATTTTGCATTAAAGAATATAAACGTGGTTTTATTATGACGATTTATAGTCGTAGGACGGTTTTCGCCGCTGCCAGTTGGTATTTAGCAAAAGAAATGTGATTTATATCAGTTTTGGTCCTATGATTGTTCATAGATGAAGTTATACTGCCTTTTTAATTTGATGTTAAATCTTTATCAAATAGTGTTTACCTTCTCGTCCTTGTAAAATTTCAAATAAGAGTAAACTTTATACTATAAATAATATAAGATTAAGTTTTATTATCGGAAATTACGATGTAAAACTAATCTTACTTCACAATGTGTAAATTATAGTCTGCTTATTGCTTACTAGTGCACCTACGCTGAATTTTCGTATCCTTCCTAAGGTTGACTGTTAGAAAATGCCTAAGGCATTAAGCCCGCCTTTGTACATTTTATTGAGGAAAAGTTTAAATGAATAAATTTTTAAAGATGTATTACACCGTTTTGCGGTCATGGATTACCTTGTTCACATTCCGAGTCTAAATTGGCTGAACTATGATGATATTTTAATGTTTCAGGCATGAGACAAATAAAATTATCGAAGCCAAGAACATTGAGATGGCAACACTAAAAGAGACATTAGCGAATATAGATTCGAACTTGGAGCAGATCGAGAAAGAGTTGGGGGAGAAGAGTGCCGTTTTGGATACCGGAATGAAGTAAGTATAACTGTATAAGGTCTTAGTTGCCTAACTCACGTACCTTCTGTACGTGTGGCCTTCGCTATTAAAAAAAAGTGTCGTTCTCCTAGTTCCTGCGAAGTCTGTGTTAGATGAAGCTTACTAAAGATATGAGTCTGGAAGCATAACGTCAAGGATAAAAAAAAGGTTATTATACAAAAAAGTATATTATATTCGTCTATATATAGTGTTATGTCAAATACTATTGGCAGAAAAGGTGAATGAGCTGTCATTGGTCATTGGTGGAAAGCCGCCATTTTTAATAATCACGATGTCTTTTAGCGTGAATTTAGTTTGATATTGGAGTTTGTTTACGCAACGTGTGTTATTGGGGTGTTCTCAAAGAAAAATTTTACTTAAAGCTTATTGAGAGCGTAGCCGAGCTGCGTGAACGAATTTCTCAAGATGTCATGTCTTCCTACCGATCTATATTAGTGATCTGCCAACTGCGTAGGAGATATGATACTGCACATCTGTACGCGCGAACACAGGTGCACTGCTTATTTCTCCACCCTCATAGTTCGTTGGGACGAATAACCGACACGACCGCAGAGAGATCAGACGCAGGACCGTCTTAATTAAGACGCAATCTGGTGATTAGTCCTAAAAAAAAAACGTTAAGAAACCTCTTATATCTTTTTAAGAACATGTATTGAGGCTGATATCTGGCTCTTATTGTAATAAACCTAACTGAACTAGGTCAAGTTTCTTTATTATTTTATTAAGTTTACTTACTTTTTTTACTTTGATAAAAGTTGTATCACTATCTGCCACCATGTGTAGTATCAATCTCTCACATCGTTTTGTCGTAAAACTAAGAATCTACCAAGAACTTGAGTGAATAAAAAACATTTTACTTGAATAAAATGGCTTAGCAAACATCGGATAATATGAATTTTTTTTGAACTCGTTTTTAGCATGAAACTAAAAAGTATTGTACCATTTTAGATTCTTTATTAATTGTACCATTTTTTAAAGAACGGCTTTTCAAATTCGACAAACTGTAATGTGTCTTAAGTCTAGACAACTTGGGGCTCTGTCTCCTTATTCTTGACTTTTATTCAGATATTCTATTTAGGGTTTTAGTTGCAAAGTTTAAATGAACGAAAATAGTAAAAATGAGTCGCTAAACTGAAAAATGTTTACAGTTTGACCGATTTTCTGGGTTTTTCTTAAAATGGCCGTATTTTTCAAACTTGACGTTGAGTTCTTACCTTTTCGACAACCTTATAATAAATCATGTATACTCGCAGTCGATTACGACTAGGCGGACGATCTATCTTAGAGAGTTAGTCCCACTGCAGGATTCGACACGACCAGTAAGGCGCAGCCATTTTATGCTACGAGCATATGTCCTTTCAGAAATGCTAACCAACTGGGAGAAACAATGAAAATTAGTTGAGTCCAGGATTGAATTACCTCCGGAGCGATCTTAACTACAAGTCCTAGAAACGAAGAAGAAGAAAGGAAGAGTTAACGGAAAAATTGCAGATCTGTAAGAGAAAGACCGTCTCCGTGCAAGCGGATTTGACTCAGGCCGGCAAGAAGAAGAAGAATCTGGAACAGCTTCTAGAACAAGAGAGAGGAAAGTTGATCGAGTATGAACTGGTTAGTACAATGTATTTTTGGTTAAAAGGATGTTGAAAATGGGGTGTTAATCGCGCTGCAATTTTTTGTGATTTAGATGGTAACGTCACTGAAATAAATTATGTCACTTTTAAAAAGATTCAATATACCATTTTAATCTATTTATCAAGTACAATATTTCTACACGCCAATAATAACGTTCATCCTACTGGTGAATGACAAAATATATGGAAAATTTGAACAAGGTAGATTGAGATTTTCTTAACAGACTACAGTACATATTAGAAATAAATAAAATAATTGATATATTTTTTTTAATGTGTAGCACACATCAGTCACAGTTCTGAAATCAAAACCTGTGGAATGATTCAAATTATTAAACCCTAAAAAACCGTAACTTTTATAATATGTAAAGTTCGCGTGAACAACAAAGTATCTTTGTCGGTTTTTTTAATTTGAGCAAAGCTATTAATTTATGATCAATCGCTAATAATCATTTTATTTCAAGGTCCCAGATAAAAATAAGCGAGAAATTGAGGATTGTGAGAATCTGCTGGTAAGACATAGAGAGAACAAGGCTTCTGTTGAAGAGGAATTGCAAACGGTGATGGCCGGCGTAAGGTAAATACGAAGATGACTTGGAAATTATTAAATATTTTTAATATAAACAGGAAGGCATTTAGGATTTTAGTAAATAAATTATTTTAGAACGAAATTTCCCGACCTTTCGGATTTTCACCAGGGTCCATATTCACGAGCAGACTAAGATGGGATATGTTGGTCTTCATTGTAATACAGATTTATCCCATCTTAGTTTTCTTTTTCGTAGGAAAAATACTAAAACGTTGGGAACAAATATCTCTACATAGTATAAAACAAGGTCGCTTTGGTTATGCTTAATGCTTAATATTTTTCAAACCACGCAACGGATCTCGATGCGGTTTTTTAAATAGATAAAGTGATTGAAGAGGAAGGTTTATATGTATAACATGCTTAATATTCTATCAGCGTAGCTCCCATGCGAAACAGGGACGAGTCGCTAGTAAAGAATCAATCGAAAAATACGTTAAAATGGTTTTAATATTTGTAATAATCGCGTAGATATTAGAAATATGCATAATATTTTATGATTACAGATCAAAAACGCAAGGGCTACAAGAGAACAAAGATAAATGTCAAGCGAAGTTGATCGAGTTGAGAAGAATTGTGGACGAGGCGAAGAAGAATTATAAGCTGGCTGAATCTGAACTGAAGATTTATTTGAGCACAGAAGAGAAGGAAACTGCCAAGTTGGAGAAGATGAAGGAAACTTACGAGAAAGCTGTCAAGGATGTAGAAGACAAACAAGTGTTAGTATTATAAAAATTAATAGTAAAATATTTTTTTAAGCGTAATAATGTAGAAAGTTCATTGTTTAGGCGTTCACGTATTTATTTATTTTTTTAATTTATCTGTTATAGCTTAATGTACATGTTAAGTTCAATGACATGTTACTGAATGCCAAAAATTTCTAGGGAAAATCTTTTGTCACTATAATAATAATAATGTTCTCCAATGGATTACGACTATGGCGTTCGATCTACATTAAAGATCAGCCAACTACACAGGAGATATTATCGGCGCAAGGATGATCTTACTTTTCAGACAAATGGGTTGCCCAATACCAGACCAACAAAACAAAGAAAATTTTTTAGTCCCAGCAGTTCGAGATCGATCTCGGAGGCAGTCCTATGTCTATATAATATATATGTCTTTTCGTTCTAGATGGTTCGACGAGTTGTCGAGTACGGCGCCAAATAACGAGAGGGAGCTGGAACGGTCAATGAAAGTTTGCTTAATAAGAGAAGAGGAATATAGAAGAAGTAGACTAGTGTGGAATGTCGACAAATTGTTTTTATACGATTATCGATAAGATGGAATGCTTACATAATAATTAATATTAGAACTTTTTGTCAATCTTCTTAAAGTTTTATTCGGTTTTTCAAGTTGCATTCAACTGTACTGTTAGATTTAAAAATATAAAGACTTGCTTTAAGATTTTAATTTGTTGGATAATTATTGTGGAAATCGTTTAAAATTCTCACTGACCCGTTTGTCCGAGTTAAAGAAATTTTGATGCAAAATTTAGTTTTGCAATTAAAAAAGTCTTACGTCAAACCAATAGACAAAACTATTAGTATTAATTCTTTCTTATTTAAAATTATAATTACTATTGATTGACATTATTAACATGGTAGTCTTCGTGTTACATTAGCCTATTTAGAATTAATTCAATACATATAACTATAATTAATATAATATACTAATAATATAAATATATATGCAACAATCATAGTTTGATTATAAATTATACAATACAACTTCGTTGTTACGGGATGGTAATCTATAGGACGATGATTACATAATGAGCAAATATTGTTAATCCTCAAGATTAATCGATATATCTAATATAAAAACATTTATTTCAACTGGTAGATACAGAAATATACATTGTTTTAGTCTTCATATCAGCTGAGAGTCAGGGAGCGTGAGATTAGCAGATCTGCGATGAGGTCTGGACTCACTTTGCTGTCATTAAATCTTCCAAGGCTAGTTTGCTATACAATCAATTTAAATGAAACAGATGTGAATTTTTGACAAGTAATGAAAGCGATGTAGTGAATTGAAAAGATTACTAATTAAGATTTTACATACCTTTGATCTTAATCAAAAAACAGTTATTAAATTAATTATTTACAAAAATATATTGTTATTTTATATATTTTATTTAAATTTCTATAAAATGACCTATATAAATCAGAATACGGTTCTTCTATGTCTCGGCACAGATTGTTCGGAAAATCGGTACTATATATGAGCTTCGTAATGTTCAGTCAAGCAATAACGGGGCGACGGTCATGAAGTTGCTCTTTAAAAGAGGAAAATAGAGTAGCTGGCAATCAAATTTTTTTGATATCGATAAATGATTATAATTTATATTAAAACTTTTGTCAATCTTCTTAAAGTTTTATTCGGTTTTTCAAGTTGCATTCAACTGTACTGTTAGATTTAAAATATATAAAGACTGTGTTTTGTAAATTAATTTAATTTGTTGCTATGTTTATTGGTAAAAAATGCGTTCTAAATTCTCATGACCCTCGTGTTGTCCGAGTTAAAGAAAAATTTTATTGCAAAAATTTCATATTTTGCAATTTTTAAAAGTCTCACGTCAAACTCAATCGGAGCCAAAATTATTACTTAATTATTAATTTCATTTTACTTATTTAAAAATTATTAATTTTACTTATTGGTTAAACACTATTAAAATGGTTTTAGCGCCATTCGTGTTTTACATTAGCCTATTTAAATTAATTCAATGTACTATATAACTATAATATAATATAATATATAATATAAAAAATATATATGCACAACAATCTATCATGTTTGAATTATGAAAAAATTATACAAAATACAAGCTTCGCCCGCGTTGTTACCCGCGTGGTGATGGTAATCTATGAGGACGATGATTACACAATGAAAAATATTGTTTTTTGAATACCTCACGATAGAACTTACTCTGATCTTACAAACATTTATTTTCAACCATGGTAATGAATAACATATGATATAATATAATAACATATGATAAACAAACAATAATACATGTTTTTTTTTATGTTTACAGTGCGAGCTTGGAGGAGTCTAGGGAGGCGATGAGAGCGAACAAATCGCGCGGCAGGGTGCTGGACTCGCTTATGCGCGAGAAGAATTGCGGTCGGCTTCCCGGGATATTCGGTAGACTTGTGAGTTGTTTATTGTGTTATTAAATACTTATTGGTTAAGAACGTGTATAGACCTCCGTAGCCTAGTGGTTGGGCGTGTGGTTTAGAAACCGGAGGATGTGGGTTCGAATTCTGCGCAAATCAAAAAATTTTCATCGTTGTTTCCTAGTTGGTTAGGGCAATTTGGGCCGATGAACCGATTGTCTGAAAAGTAAGATCCATGCGTCGGATGGGCTTGTACAAAGTCAGTCCACCCACCAACCCGCATTGGACCAGCGTAGCTGGATACGGTCCAAAAAACCGCGTAATGGATAGGGGTGTATTAGGGGAGGACAATGTCCAGCATTGGACTATCAAAGGCTGATGATGATGATGAATTGAGCATGTGGAGGTAACAAATATTTTTTGTCTGTAAATAAAAAGTTGTCGTTTGCAAAACGACTGTACCATAACCAAAGTGTTTTGTATGAAGTTTTGCTAAACGATGTATAAAGTTAAATTTTAAAGCGTTTTCATCAGCGGATCCCCGCTATATGCAAAGGAAATCTGTTTGAATTTTTTTCCGATTAAGAAAGCTAGCCGTTGGTCACTCCTAGTTACAACGGCTATTCCTGTGAAAGTTCTATCTCAGTCCAGCCGTTCCAAAGATCAGCCGGAACAAACAGACAAAAATTTTATGTTGTTCTGTTACACGTACTATATATCATAATATTCTCGTATAAAATCGAATTTTATTCATTCGTATAGATATTTAACGTCGACCAAATAATTTAGTGGGATACGGTCCGAAACCTCCTAATGCAGTATTCGTGCATTAGGCGAGGCCTATGTCCAGCTGTGGACTAACTGGCTGATGATGATGACTTCATAGAAGCTCAACCCTAAACTGATGTAACGATTTTTGTATTTAAATTTGATTAAACTCTACAGGGCGACCTGGGCGGTATACCGGCCCGATACGACGTGGCGATCTCCACGTGTTGCGGCGCTTTGGACAACATCGTAGTGGACAGCGTGGAGACGGCCCAAGCTTGTGTGGAGCATCTGAAGAGGAACGATGTAGGCAGAGCCACCTTCATAGCGCTGGACAAGCAACAGCATCTGATTCAGCATTATCAGAGGCGGAGTACATAGTGGGTGTTTTACGCGTCTTTACATCTTTATATGCATATATATATGCATTGGGTTGTTATCAGCGTCAGCCTGTGTCAGTTCACTGCCGTTTACCGGTGGTAGGTCCCATTTTTACATTGGACCGTCTGGGTGGAACCACCAATTAAAAACCTTACTGGACATAGGCCTCCCCTAATGCTTCATCCAACCCACACCAGCCACTTTGCGAATGTCGTCACTCTATCTTGCCTCAGGGCGTCCTACACTACGTTTGCCGAGCCTCTGTCTCCACTCCAGATCTTTCAAATCGAAAGTCTTCGATCAGTGCGTCCTACCAGTTATGACCTACGGTTCGACTGGTCCACAAATTTAAAGTCGCTCAGCGAGCTATTGAGACGGCTATGCTCGGCGTATCTCTGAAGGACTGCATCAGAGCCACTGATATAGCCCATCGGATTAGTATGCTGAAGTGGCATTGGGCCGGTCATATAACTGACGTCCGCCGGAGTCGGAAAGTTCTTGGAATGTAATGTCTTGAGTTAAGATGGATATGTCTGTATCTCAATGTATAATGACCGCGTAAATAAAAGATATAAGCATTGTTTTTGATAGGAATGTGATGGTATGACAGTTGTGAACACGATTGTACATTTTAAAGATCTTTAAAAGTCGGAATATTAAATGGATGGGCATTTGTGGACGCGTCTGTACGTTGGAATTACTTTTGATGGCAGAAATTATTAGTAAGTAGAGAGTTATGTTCGTGAGTGTGCGTCGTAACTCTTTTGATGAAAGGAATATGTTGTGAGTGGACTGTTTTACGCGACTGTACCTGGTTTTTATTGTTGTACCTGGTGATACGTGACAACTGGCTCCGTAGCCTGAGTGGTATAGGCGTGTGCTTTAGAAACCGGAGGTCGTGGGTTCGAATCCTGCGAGGGACTCAACAAATTTTCACTGTTGTTTCCCTAGTTGGTTAGGAGCAATTTGGGCCGATCACCATGTCTGAAAAGTAAGATGATCCATGCGTCGAATGGGCATGTAAAAGTCAGTCCACCACCAACCCGCGTTGGACCAGCGTGGAGGGATACGGTCCAAAAACCCCTAATAGATAGGGTGTATTAGGGGAGGCCTATGCCCAGCAGTGGACTATCAAAGGCTGATGATGATGTATGACGTGACAACGTCTTCTAGCGGTAGACTGATTGTAATGTGAATATTCATTCGTATAGGAAGAAGGATCAACCCTCTTTCTCTTTCTCTCTGTCTCTCTTTCACTTAAGCTGGCCAACTACGCACGAGTAAGAGAGACGCGTGCCTCTCGCTTTCTCTTATGGTTGCTTATGGAGAGCGTTACGTGAGTGCCGCTATGACACAGATTTCGATGGTACCTCCCTATCTTGATTCAATTTATAACACATTGTCACGTTAAAATTGCCAATGAACTATGTACATTGGAAGAATTAATAGGTAAAAGACACATAATGGAAGTAGGAAAAGGGTAACCTTTAGTATATTTTAGTTAGTGGACAGTTCTGTACACGACTCGCTATTGATTCTCTTCAGTGAAACTTGTTGTTTTGTGGACAGTTGTTCACGCGAATGTACATTAATTTATATGATATTTATCAATAAGAACTTATTCTTTTTCCTAGTATGTCACGCATTTTGAAATCGAATCTCCTACGGTTATTGCGACTGTACTTTAATAAAATGTAAAAAAATATGCCTTTTATAATTAACGTCGTAACTGTTCACTTGTATTGATTTTTAATATGCTCTATTCATTCTCAAGTCATAACAACCTTTTCTGACAGAAGTGTTTCTTTAAAAAGTTGCAATCTAAAATAAACTGTAAACTAAAGAAGTTTGTTGTTCTATTTTTCATTCAATAAATAGTCATTTATTAATATTATCCATTATCTCTTTGTACGTAAATAAAACTGATATGAATAAAGTTACATCTTATGTTGGCTTATAATTTTTTTTTTTATTTTTTTTTACAGTCCTGAAAATGCCCCGCGTCTGTTCGACCTCATAGAAGTGAGAGACGAGAGAGTGTTGCCAGCCTTCTACTACGCACTCCGCGACACTCTAGTTGCGAACGATCTGGAACAAGCGTCCAGAATCGCCTACGGCCGAACTAGATACAGGGTGGTAACACTGTACGGTGACGTCATCGAAATTGCAGGTCGGTATTCGCTTATATTAATTTAGCTTGGTCAAATTAATAAATTTAACGGCAATTGAAATTAAAATTATCTCTCTATTACTTACGCTACACTGTACATGACAAATGATACAATTTTACATAGATTATTAGTTACTTTGCAATTAATTAAACGTTTAAATAGATAGTTGTAAAGTAATTAAACGCGATAAAATCATTAAAGCTTTATTATTTGTCATACAATTATTTTATTGGTGGACCGATGTAATATCGCGTGATATTCAACCAAACCCAAAATATTTTAATATTTTCTAATCTTATTGGGCTCAGATATTAATATTTTTAATGCCAACAATAGCAGACGATCATTCGGGCCACCTAATAGTAAGTGTTCACCGTTATCAGGCTAAAGTTCCCTTCAAACCGGAACACGGTAGCGTTTTACACACTGCTGCTTTGCGGTAGAAATAGGCACCGCGGTGGTACCGCCCCAGACGGTCCCCTGTAAAAAGGGGACCCACCACCAGTCAGTGCATTCAAGAAAAGATTCATAGACCTTATAAAATTTATACGATATTTGGGTAATTCAAATAATATCCATTCAAAATCTTTTATAAATATTACGAATTAATACCAGCATTGGGTTCTTAATTCAAAACGATTTTAACGGAGTCATGTAAAAAAGCGCTTCATTCGCAGATTGTTCAAACAAAACATATAATAATTATGACGGTTCAACTGTTCCAAATAGCTTCAAAGTCATTTTATGCCACCCTTTTGCGTGAGTCAGGACCGCTTCAATCGTAGGACTGAAGCTTTAGTCCATTAAAAGTTGACGCTCGATTACGCAATTTCATGTGAAGCGGTGATTTTGCGAAAAAGCAAATATGATTTAAGTTTTGTTTTTATAAATGTCAAATCTTATATTGACATTGTCACTAGAACTAATTTCTATATTAGACAGTGTTCACATTATTTCCTCATCTTATTTTGGTCGGATATAATTTAATATATTTTTCTCCTTGCAGGCACAATGTCTGGCGGTGGTAAAACAATGATGCGAGGACGCATGTCCAGCTCTGTACAACAGGATACGAGCGAGCAGGACCCTAGAGTCGTCCAGGAGAAGGAGGAGAGATTGGCTGCGTTGGAACAGAGGTTGGTTCTGTAACGATAAAACTATGCACTTGATAAATATATATCATGTTATCAACTCTTTTATATAAGCAAATACTACTCATTATTGACTCCGTAGCCTAGTGGTAAGGGCGTATGCTTTAGAAGTCGGAGGTCGTGGGTTTGAATCCTGCGGGGACTCGACAAATTTTCGTTGTTGTTTCCTAGTTGGTTAAGGCAATTTGGGCCGGTCACCCAATTGTCTGAAAAGTAAGATGATCCATGCGTCGGATGGGCATGTAAAAAGTCGATCTACCCACCAGCGTGGTGGGATACGGTTCAAAACACCCTAATGGATACGGGTATATTAGGGGAGGCCCATGTCCAGCAGTGGACTATCACAGGCTGATGATGATGATAATGATGAGATACAAACACCCAGACACGAGGAAAACATTATGTTCGTCATTCAATACCGTTCCCGTGGCAATAATTGAACCCACACCTTTGACGTAACAGTCCGGGTCACTAACCACTGCGCCAACCTGGTCTTCGATAAAAAAAAGCGGTTTAGTTATTATTTTCGTCCAATTATGTATGAAACCTTTTTTTTGTGTCATAAACAGAATTGCCGAATTGCGCGGCGAACAACTGGCGCTAGAGGATAAACTATCCTCCCTCCAAAGATCCACTAGAGAGGCGAAAACCACCATTAACAAGTTGAACCTTGAATTGACCAGTCTGAAGGAACAAATGCCCATGTTGAAAGTAAGCGAAGTTTTAAATGTTTGCTATTTATTATAAGTCGCGGTTTGCATATTATTTATTGACTTATTTATAGTACGAATGAATGTAATTGTAATTATTAACAGAAAGCTAGCATTTTTTTTTAATTTTTTTGAATTAATCACAAATCGATAGTTGGCTAAAAACTATTTTTTATCTGTGATGACTTAATAAGATTCAAATCAAAGATGTAAGTTAATATTGATGTTGTTCTATATCAGATAACTAGGAAATACAATTTAAATGCATAATTTTTGGCAGTATTGTTTTATAATTTTATTTACCTAAATAAGTTGTTCGGTTTTGTGGTTGTATAATTTTTTTCTTCCCTTTCAATAATGTTCAATTTTGATGTTTAACTTCATTAGTATTGATATTTGTCATTTAACAGAGTTGTTTTCTTTTCGTTTAAGAAACTAGCTTCATAAAAAAAAATCTAAACTGTTGCACCGAAATCTTCTTGTATTTTAATTCTAATTAGTCTACATTACATTACATAGTAATATTAGCACTAATTAAGATTTTTTGTCTTAACAGAATCAAATAAAACAGCAAGAGTCGAAGGCCGCAGCTAGTAAAGTAGACGCGACTCAAAAGGAGTCCCTGGAGGCCGTTTTGAAATCAGCCGAAGAGAAATTGGAGAAGGCGAAAATGGACGCTGGAGAAGTGAGTATTAATATAGCTGAGAGTGTATGAAATTTAATTGGTTAAACTATATACACCGCCTCCGTGGCCTAGCGGTATTGCTTACCCTTGCTCTATTAATCGGCCGTGGGTTCGAATCCCGCGGGGAATCAACTTTGTGTTACCGTTGTTTTCTGATTAGTTAGGACAATTTGGGCAAATAATCGAATTGTCTTAAAAGTAAGATGATCCATGCGTCAGATTGGTATGTAAAAATTCGGTCCACCACCAACTCGCATTGGAGCAGCGTGGTGGGATACGGTCAGTGTAGTCTTAAAATTCAATCAATGAATTTGACAAAAATGATGTTCTTTAAAACTGTTGTTTATTGTGTTTCAATATTATTATTCGACAGGTGGAAAGGGAGGTGCAAGCGATCGACGATCAGATATCGACCGTGGCAGGTTCCAAAGTGAGAAATCTTCAAGGAACCGTTGACGACCTAACCAAGAAGATCGAAAGGATATCTGGGGAGATAACAAAGCTGAAAGTCGCTATAAACACCAGTATAAGGTAAAATATCCCTATTATTTTTACTCGTTTCTATTATACGTTTAAATTGTATCTATAATCACTAATATAATGTATTTTATGCGTGGTAGGTCCCCTTTAGACTGCCTACGTAGCCTAGTGGAATGGGCGTGTTCTTTAGAAACCGGAGGTCGTGGGTTTGAATCCTGCGGGGACGCATCAAATTTTCATTGTTGTTTCCTAGTTGGTTAGGGCAATTTGGGCCGATCACCCAATTGTCTGAAAAGTGAGGTGATCCATACGTCGGATGGGCATGTAAAAGTCGGTCCACCCACTAACCCGCATTGGACCAGCGTGGTGGGATACGGTCCAAACCCCCTAATGGATAGGGGTGTATTAGGGGAGGCCTTTGTCCAGCTGTGGACTAAAACAGGCTGATGATGATGATGATGATGAGGTCCCCTTTTTACAGGGGACCGTCTGTGCCCATTTATGTCGCAAAGCGGTAGTGTGAAAACATCATCGCGATCCGGTTTGAATGGCACCGTTGCCAGCGCGTTGATGATACCACTGTTGGCCTGACCGATCGTCCATATTTGTTACCTCTTATTCGTATTATTCGCTTAAGTATACTATATATTAAATAAAATCTTGGTAAATTACACAATAGGCGCATTTCAGATGTATAACAATGCTAAAATTGAGTTAATGTTGACAGCGTAACCAATGGCAACGAAATAGCTTTTTATTTATTATTCAGTCGCTAGATATTTCATGCGATGAATTGTTAACGTCAATTCCACGTAATTATATTTGATTTGGTAACTAAAATAAAAAATCTTCCTCAGAACATAGTAAAGATTAACAACATTTGCACACAACACATAGTACAATAATAGGCACTCTCAAATAGTCAACTTTATATTATGCGATGACATTATACATTTTGACATTGGACTTTAAACGTTAAAGTTCCATATTAATGAATATTAAAATATTCATTGACATTTTTGGTGTCATCGTATGACCGATAAAGATACATTTTTTCCTACAGCAATATAAATTCTCACCAAAACTATACTTTGGTCAATATTCATTTGCTCGATATATCAACTAAATAATATATTTTTTTTATAGGAACGCCAAGAAGTCCAAAGACAAAATCGCCCAAATGGACGCCGATTTTAAAGAGACGGAGAAAAATTTGGAGAATCTGAACAACCAGAAGAAACAACTGGCTTTGGACAATGCACAATTGCAGAAAGATCTGGAAGAGGTGCGTTGTTTTTATTAAACCACTGCTACTAAAGTTCTACTAATATCATAAATGAAAAGTTTGTAGGTATGGTTTATTGTTACTCTATTACTTTGTGGAATTTAATGAAATTTGACAATAATATAGGATCCCTCTAATGAAAGATTGCATTAGGGGAGGCCTATGTCCGCCCTATGAAGGTGATATATAACCTATATATTTTTGCCATCATCATCATCAGCCTGTGATAATCCACTGCTGGACATAGGTCTCCCCTAATACACCCCTATCCATCAGAGGGTTTTGGACCGTATCCCACCCCGCTGGTCCAATGGTGGGTGGACCGACTTTTTACGTGCCCATCCGACGCATGGATCATCTTACTTTTCAAACAATCGGGTGATCGGCCCAAATTGCCCTAGCCAACTAGGAAACAACAATAAAAATTTGTTGAGTCCCCGCAGGATTCGAACTTACGACCTCCGGTTTCTAAAGCATACGCCCATACCACTAGGCTACGGAGGCAGTTTAACTAAGTATTACAAATTAGTTACTAACTATTACAATAAACGTTTTCAGGTCGATGAGGAACTGAACGAAGGTTCTAGTGAATTTTCGGATCTGAAGAAAGAGATCGCGTCGCTTCAAAGCAAACAGAACAAGGCGAAAGGCGAACGCCTGGAGGCGAACAATGCGGTAACCAAGATGGAGAAGGCGATTTCGGATTGTCAGTGTAAGATACCGCAGTGGGATAAGGAGGTTTGTACTGGTTTTTTATCACTTCGAATGGGAGAAATGTGCGTGCTGTATTGCAATTTGCTGTGTAGTAAAAATGAGTGAGGTTTCTTTTCGTATGTGCCTATCATTGGACACAAAGTTTTATTGCTTTTGCTTCGATGATGACAATTTTCCATGTTGACTTTCATCCCCATTTCGACCTATAGTTCGTCCCTGTACGGTTTGAATATACAAAACTGCTAGAAAGAAACTTATGGCTCGTTTCATGAATCCTAGACACAAGATTTCATCGTTTTCAGACAACAATTAAAATTTTGTTTTGGTCTCCGCAGCATTTGAACCCACACGACCGCCGGTTCCTAAAACACACGCCCTTACCACTAGGCTACGGAGGCAGTTATATTACTTTCGCATTTATAATATTAGTATGGATTTTATAATCGAACATATGTGTAATCTACTCAGTACATTGGCATGAGTAAAAATATGTATTTGAAGCTAAAACATTTGATGCTAATATTTCCATCCCAGTTGGTTTTAGTAACGAGTTTGTATAATTTTTTATTAGTATTAAAATTTGTAAATGATAATGTAGCTTTGTAACGAAAAAAGTATTATTGAAATCTGTTTGTTAGTTTTTGAGTTTATTCGTTGCATACGAAAATCAGATTGTTATGACCTTTAAATCCATACTAATATTGACATTATTTTAATAATTATACAGTAGGAGTCGTATTGTTTCGTTCAAACTTAGTTTTAAGAGTTTATTATCATATTTTGAATTATTGTATTTAATAAAAACTTACAGCTCACAACCCTCAAACTGGAAGACCCAGGTCTCGACGGCGTCCCAGGAGTTGAGAGACCAGAACCACTCCAGCGGCATTCCGCTGAAGAGTTGGAGCAGTGCGTCGTGGAGGAGCTGCGCAGTAGACTGGCAGCTCAGAAGGCTAGGCTTGGTGATGCTAAACCTAACCTTCAGGCGATACAGGTGTGTATGGGTCTAGTAGAAAAGTAGGAAGGGTTCATCTAAAATGGTTTTTTTAACACTAAATAGGTAATGACGCAAATTTTTTTATATCTTTATACTCGTTAAACTGTTACTGTTAAATATTTTTTTTTCCATTATGTCTGTCAATCCAAAATTTTGCATATTTAACACTGAAATACAAAATGATTTAAAACTTTATTCTGAACGTAGTGAATAAAGTTTGACGGATGTATGATTTTAAGGAATGAATTGTTTTTTGACGTGACAACGTTTTACCAATTGGTTCAAGATAGTGAGGCACTCCCGTAACTGTGTCATAGCGCCGCTCACGTAACGCTCTCCATAAGCAACCATAAGAGAAAGTGAGAGGCACGCGTCTCTCTTACTCGTGCGCAGTTGTCTTTGTATGACATAAATAAGTACAAAAAATTTATCATTGTAGTATTATTGATATATATGTTATTTGAATATATTGAATTTGTTATTATTATTTGATCATTCTACCACTAAAAGATGTTGTCACGTTTAACTTTCGCGCGTATACCGATTTTACAAGCAAACAATTTTTTTTTAATATTTTATTGTCCATTCATTTCAGACATGGTAAAAAGTTAAGCAAAAAGAATTAGGTTAGTTTTATATTAAAGAGTTTATAAAACCCTGTACTGTTACAGTGTGGTATATAATAATAATGTTCTCCAGTCGATTACGACTACGGCGTTCGATCTACATTAGAGATATCAGCCAACTACGGAGGATATATTATAGTGCACAAGTGTACGCGTAAACACAGGTGCACTCCCTGTTCCTTTATACTCTCAAAGCCCGATGGGACGCATAACCGACACAACCGGACAGAGTAAGGCGCAGGACCGACTTTTTGCATGCCCATCCGACGCATGGATCTTCATCTTACTTTTCAATCAATTGGATGATCAGCCAATTGCCTAACCAACTAGAAATAACGATGAAAACTTTAAAAAAAATGTGTATTTCAAATTTTGTAAATACTAATATTTAAAAAAGGCCGCAAGTTTCTTGCCGAGTTCTTCTCTGGACGGGTCTGAGTTTGTGAACCAGGTGGTAAATGGATAATTTTGACGTTCATAAATGCTCAGTAAGTCCTAAATTGAAATCCATACGTCGGATGGGCATGTAAAAAGTCGGTCCACCCACCAAACCGCATTGGACCAGCGTGGTGGGATACGGTCCAAAAAACGCCCTAATGAATAGGGGTGTATTAGTGGAGGCCTACGTCCAGCAGCGATCACAGGCTGATAATGATGATGGTGATGTATGATTTACAGGACTTCACTTATATTTACAGGACTACAGAACTAAGGAGGAGTTATATCTGAAGAGAGCAGCGGAATTGGACGAGATAACGACCCGTAGAAATGAGATCAGGCAGTTGTACGACCAATTGAAGAAGAAACGCACCTCTGACTTTTTGGCTGGTATGTTGTTTTGTTTTTTTTTTTTTAAATAGTACAATCAATTTAAAATCCTATACAAATTAAAAAAAAATGTAAAATTACGTAACTGTAGCTATGGAAATGTTTGGTCATTCATATTTTATTTATCTATAATGATCGTATATGTTAATAGCATCAATTGTAATATTTATAAACTTTTGTAAATATTTTTAAAAATTAACGATATCATTATCATCATCATCATCATCAGCTTGTGATAGTCCACTGGAGCCACCACTAATGTACGCCTTCTCCATTAGGGGGTTTCTGGACCCTATCCCACCACGCCGGTCCATTGCGGGTTGTTGAATGGACCGACCTTTTACATCCTATCATTAACTATCTTACTTTCCAGACAATTGGTTGATTCGCCAAAATTGTCGTAACCAGCAAGAAAACAGCGATAACACAAAGTGGTTTCTCCGCGGGATTCGAACTCCCGGCCTCCGGTTTATAAAGTTGCAAGCGTGCAATGTCATGCCAATCTGTCATGTTCAAGCGTGGCACTTGACTAATTTCTTTCAATGGGCGCTAAAAATAAATGATGATGATGTACCTAATTATAGTACGTATTTATTGTAGTAGACGTCTCCGTCTCGCGTCTAAATGGTATGTGACTATTATTCTATAAACCGGAGTCGAGTCTCGAATCCGCGCGAGTCACTTTGCTGTTATCGTTGTATCCTGTTGGTTGAGACAGTTCGGGCCGAATCCCTTGTCGTATAAAGTATGATCCATGGTCGGATGGGCATTACAAGTCGGTCCACCACCTGACCAGCATTGGACCAGCGTGGGATGGTCAAAACCTCAATGGGAAGCGTGCATTAGGGAGTCCAAACGTTTGAGAGTAAATTAAGAGCAGGTCTGATGATGATTCATTGTTGTGATGTAGATTTTATTATTTAAATTAAAATGATGTTTGCAGGTTTCAACACTATAACTGCAAAACTGAAGGAGATGTATCAGATGATAACTTTGGGCGGTGATGCCGAATTGGAGTTGGTCGATTCATTGGATCCGTTCACAGAAGGGATAACTTTCAGGTATGTTATATTAAATAAATTCAGTTTTTCCTTTAAAATCATAACTTTAATTAACTAAGTAAACTTCATTTTTATCGTTGTTTAATGGATTAAAAAAATTATCTCGAAAAACCGGTTTGGTTTCTTTTTAAGATTTATTACTCCGCCTGAGGGCGTGGATTCGATTCCCGTCTGAAGAAAATATTTGATTTGTAAAAATTTAAGCATTCTTGTCACTAGATCTGTGTGCGTAAACATTTTAGCTAAATTTAACTTAAAATAAATGAAAACAAAACCACGTAGCGGCGTCGTACGTATGGCGTTGTTGTTAGTCGACTGTCAACCACTGATTGACATCTCGGTGACAATTCGTCAATAGGAACGCTAGATGTATGATGCTATTTCGTTGCCAGGGGTTACGATGATTACATATATTCAGTATCTTAATTAGCGAATATACTTGATATAATACGTATTTTACAAAAGGAATTGTAATTGTATGAGATTTATCAGACGTCTGTAACTGAATGAAATTTCTGTGTAAACATATGTCATGTGTTACGCTGCCTGTTGCCCGCGACTTCGTACGCGTGGTTAAAATATAAAAATATACTCTACCAGTTGCATAAGCTATCTTCCAGTGTTTGTAGATAATGTAGTGTGCTATAGTCCGTTGAAATTGGAACAGCTGTTCTACAGATTAGGTAGAACTATAGGACAGACAGACAGTCGGACAAAAAAAAATTGTTTGCCTGTAAAATCGGTATACGGGCGAAAGTTAAACGTGACAACGTCTTTTATTGGTAGGATTATTGTAATGTAAATACTCATTCGTATAGTAGGAACAAGGGTTAACCCTCTTTCTCTTTCACTTAATGCCAACTGTGCACGAGTAAGAGAGACGCGATCCTCTCACTTTCTCTTATGATTGCTTATGGAGACCGTTACGTGAGCGGCGCTGTGACTCAGTGCACGAGAGTGCCTCCCAATCTTGAACCAATTTATAAGACGTTGTCATGTCAAAATTCAAAAAAAGTTTCTTTCTTACATGCATCGGTTATAAATCACAATGTAAAAACGGCAAATTTGACATATATGTTACAAACAGAGATTATTTATTTGTATAGATAATTAAATCGATACAAAAATTAAATGATAAACTCTTATAAATAACCAGGATTAGTTTTTATTCCTTAATTATTTTATTATATACATATATAATATTATGTTTTCAGTGTACGCCCACCGAACAAATCCTGGAAGAACATATCGAACCTTTCGGGCGGTGAAAAAACGCTCTCCTCGCTCGCTCTGGTATTCGCCCTTCACTACTATAAGCCCACTCCGTTGTATGTTATGGACGAAATCGACGCCGCGTTGGACTTCAAGAATGTCTCGATCGTCGCTAATTATATAAAGGTATGTTTATTATTAGTGACTATACATATTATTGACCACCTCGGTGGCCTAGCGGTATTGGCCCTTGCTTTGTGAACCGGAGATCGTGGATTCTATTCCCGCGATGATACAAATTTGTGTTATCGTTGATTTCTGGTGCTGCCCACCATTGGACCTGCGTGGTGAGATACGGTCCAGACACCCCTAATGGAGAAGGCGTGCAGTAAATGAGTCCTATGTCCCCAGCAGCGTACTAATACGGGTTGATGATGATGTCAATAAATTTGAAGAAGGTCGGTCTTGACAACCGGGACCGACTTTGTACATTACATTCTACATTAATTCCATATTTTCTCAAACTCAGTTGTTGTATAATATATGTAATAAAACATTATTGTTACAGGAGAGAACCAGGAATGCCCAGTTCATAATTATATCTCTGCGTTACAATATGTTCGAAGTGTCCAATCGGCTGGTAGGAATATACAAAACGCACGATTGCACCAAATCGGTGACCATCGATAACAAATTGCCCATTCGGTTTATCGTTACGTCTTAATTCTGTTCCTATTCGTCTACGAATATCTGATAATTCGCTGTTTTATGTTCGCAAACACGCTTTTATGAATTAAGGACCTTTAAAGTAATTTATCGTGTTTACTTATACGTTATATTTTAACTCCTTTAAGGTGGGTAACTCGTATAAGAGGGCTAATTCCTTTAAGGGGAGTAATTTCTTTAAGTGGAATAAGTCCTTTAAAAGGAGTAACTCCTTTAAGGTGAATAAAAATAAACATGTAAACACACGTGATAAAATCTAAATGTTAAATGGCTTTTTATCCAATAATACGAATATTTGTATTGTCTACGTAGAATTAGATCTAGCAGCTTTTTGAATAAAGAATAAAATGGCGTTAACGTAGAACGTGTTTGATTAAGATTGTAGTTTTGGCTTAGTTGTAGTTTTATATAAGTTATGTGTGCTTTTGATTAAGTTGTTGCTTTATCTTTTGTGTGATAATAAATGCATTATTTGCTTTAATTCGCTTGTGATACTTCATTAAAAGTTAATAAACAACATCTGTGTTTTATTTAATGTCATCAACGTAAGAATGGAAAACCTGGTGTGGATGTGTAACTGATTGTTTGTTTACCTTTTGTGATTTTGATTTAAATGTTAGGAATACAAATATAATATATATAACACTTTCAACCGTTGAAGTAAACGATGTTTCACTAAATTCAAGCGATGTACGTTTTCACTCTTTAACATTTTAAATTAGTAATTGTTTATAAAGATTCTAATTCTTACTTGAATTGTGGAAATATAAAATAATAACCACTTCATTTATCGATGATTGTCCCTACAATAATACTGATATTTTTTTTAGTGATAGCATAAAATTGTATATTAAATGAACACACACAAAAAGATGTTTTTTAAATTTTATTTTTTAAATTAAACACCTCAATATACAAATATATCATTATTTATAACAAATAAATAATAGCTTCAACTGTAGCATAGATTAGGAATTAGAGCATTTAAGACAAAGGACGCGTGATTATGCCGAATTGAAAAAATTGTTTATTAATTTACACAAATATTTTCTTAGGAAAATAGCCATTTTCCGTATTCGAAAAATTCATAAAAAATGTGTTATTTGTGTTTTACAATTTTAAGACTTTGTTATTTTAATAGCATTTAGGTATATTATGTGTAAATGTTGGTTTACTGTCGTTTCATTCATCATATTTTAATTAGAAATGATAACTTAAAGAGCAGACATTAAATTTTTGCATTGAAAATTAATTATTTTGAACAAAAAGCAAAAGGCAGAACAGTATACAACAATGTTTTTCTTGAATAATATGTCTTCTAGGTGTTTTGAATACATTTTTGTGCATTCTCAAACAATATTACATTATTATGCTCTTTTCTGAATCAAATCAATATAGATTAACAACAGTATTCTTACAATACAATAATTTGAAACATCAAGAAAAATTATTTCACTACAATACTTAATTCACAAGAGAATGTATTTAACAAATTATTGAACAAGGATGATTTATTTATTTGAGTGACAATTCTTTATGAAATTTAAAAATACAAGCAACTACAACATACATATATTTTTACTTTGTTCTCCACATCAAAGTGCTTAGCTATACATTTAATAATAACTTTCAGACAAATAAATAATAGACTAATAATCTGCCAATTGTTGAAATAATAGAAATCAGTATTGCAAATTGCCGAAACAAAAACAATCAGTATTGCGAATTGCTGACACAATACAAATCAGTATTGAAACTGCGGAAATAATACCATTCAGTATTGCAAAATATTGAAATAAGTCTAAAAAAGATTTTAATAACGATATAGTAACATAGCTACACTTTCCAAACAGAGTTGCCATAACTCTAAAACAATACAAACCAATCGCAAATTGCAACCAACCGACAATCCAAACGGCTTGCAATTTGAAACCGTAAACCATTCAAATATTTCATATCTCCTGCACTAGAACCATCACTTCGGGTTTCAAATAGACATCCTTGTTTGGGCTATTGTTTATCTCTTCAAATATGGAAGCATCCCAAGCGAAAGTGAGCACTGTTGCTGGCACTAATCTAAGATCAATAAGGGTTTTATTCCCATCATCGTCTAGTATCAACTTGTGGCCATTTGGTGCATTTAGCACAAAAGGTAAGCCGCTGTGCTCAAGATTATCTTGCACAAAATCGTGTATTTCGCTATATCTCTCGTACACAGAGAACGTGCCCTGTAACATAATTGTTAAATAATAACATTTTACATTCACCACTTTGTATATAATGTTCTATTTATCACTAGCTGTTGCGCGACTTTGTCTGCTTTGTATATGTAACATATCTGCTATGTTGTTATGAAAAGAAATAGCCCAAGCTAATCCCAATTACATCAACTATCTTTCAACGTGAGTACAGAGTCGAAATCGGTCCAGGCATTTCAGAGATTAGCCGGAACAAACAGACATACGGACAAACATGTATGATTAAATCATATATAATAAATAATATCACAATGTAATCATAAACAAACGATTTTTTGTGATGATTTGTATTAGTTCCAATTCGGTGTCTTTGTATACAGAGAAAAGAGTTTAAAGTTTTTTAATAAAAGAAAATTAGAAGTCTTTTTAAGCTATGTACCTCTATTTCTGTCGTAAAGCAGAAGTGTGAGAACACTACAGTGTTCCGGTTTAAAGGGCCGCATGACCAGCGTATTTACTGGGTAAACGGGACGTAAGATCCCATGACTCATAGTAGGCAGCGTGTCGGTGATGTCTCTGATATTGCCGATGTCCGTGAGGGTTGGTGACCACTTACCATCAGGTGGCAATAATGAATTGATCTTATTTGTATGGATGTGCAAAAGTCAAGTTACTCGAAAATGCACGAATAATTCGAATATTTTAGGAAAGATCTCTAATACATTAAATATCAATGGATTTCTCAATTGTTTCTTATTTAATTCATTTAATTCGTGTATCGAAACATTAAATATAAAATAATACTTTTCATTTAAAAAATCAATTACCTAGTGAATACAATTGCTCATTTTCAATATAATATGTTCATCTCCGCCGGTAACAAAAAAAACATCTTATCAATGATGGTAATATTAGCGAGAAGTAATGAAAAAAAAATCTATATTAAATAATTAAATTCCACTTCAAACTTTCTCTAATTATTCGAGAACTTGTAAATAATTCGAATTTTCGAATTATTCAAGTTTCGAATCGAATACTAGTAACCTATTGTTATTTAAAATATTATTTGTTTAAATTGCTCACCTGCAACAATATTCCATCGGGAAATCGGATCCTGATGATCGCAAACTTGTATTTCCTCATCTCTCTGAGTTCGTCCTTCTCACGCATTGCCTTCGTGCGGAGCATCTGACTCTTTTCGATCAATTCAGTTCTGAAATTATAAAAACGGTTAAGTCAATATGTTTTCCAAGTTATTATAAGGTCGGCTTCTAATACATCCATTTTATCATCAGCCTCAGGTAGGCCACTGCTGGACATAGGCCTCCCTAATACACCCCTATCCATAAGGAGGTTTTAGACCGTATCCCACCACGATGGTACAATGCGGGTTGGTGGGTGGACTGATTTTTTACATGCCTATCCGACGCATGAATCATCATACTTTTCAGACAATCAGGTAATCGGCCCAAATTGCCCTAACCAACTAGGAAACAACAATGAAAATTTGTTAAGTCCCCGCAGGATTCGAACCCACGACCTCCGGTTTCTAAAGCACACGCCCTTACCGCTGGGCTACGGAGGCAGTCGATACATCCAGATTTACCTGAATTCGTTTTACGCAGTGCGACTGGCCTGTGCGGTAGCCAGTAAAGTGGAAGCACAATTTCCTATAACAATTGTCAAGGATGATCTTCAATAGTGGGGTCAATTTTTTACATGCCCATCTGACGCATGAATTATCTATCACACGATTGGGTCATCAGCCGATATTGTCCTAACCAACACAAAAATGTTATCCTGCGGGATTCGAACCCACAACCTCCGGTTCATTTATAAATGAATACACTCACCGCAACTGTTGTTCCCGTTTCAACTCTTCAGAAGACAGTGCATAGAATGAGGCGGGGAGTGCCATTTTGTTAGCAGCCTGAGACGGCAAGAGCACTTGTAAATTCCTATCCAGCTCCAATTGTATCGGTTCAGCTGATTGGAGTGCATCAATAAGTGACTGCAAAAAGTTAATTATCAGTTAGTTAGCTATTGTTTTATATATATTTAACGAAGGCAGACGAACAGTCGGGCCACCTGATGGAAAGTGGTCACCGACGCCCATGGACATCGGCAATACCAGGGGTATCACCAGAGCGCTGCCTACGGGAGACATAGGATGTTATGTCTCGTTTACCCAGTTAATATGCTGGCAACGGCCTTTCAAACCGGAACACCGTAGTATTAAGTGTTAGAAATAGGCACCGCGGTGGTACTGTCCCAGTCGGCCCCCTGTAAAATAGGATGTACCACTTCCAAAAATGTTGTCCAAAACTTCGTCCGCGTGGTAATCCCCGCAATTCACTTTGGGGGTTGAAACTCGTAAAACCCGTTCTTAGATCATCTCTACTCCGCAAAATAAATATTCATTTCAAATTTCAAGTCAATCGGCTTAATAGCTTCAGGGAAATGAAAAAACAGGATCCCCTATCTATATAGATATTAAAGAAAGTTAAAAAAGAGAGTGTTAATTACATAAATATTATCATTTATATAATTGAAGAACAACTAAACTGACTTGGCTGAAATTTTTAATCCCTGTATTTTTCTTTATTTACCAAAAACATTTGGTTTGTATTATATTCACCATTAATCTCTAAAATGTTGAAGACGCATTGCATCATTGAGTATATTGCAATACAGTAAATACATCAGCAACTGTCTAAGACGGAGTTAAAGTCTTATATAAATATACAAAGTTATTTCTTTACCGTTAAACTTTCCACAGAAGGTACATTCTCTTTATTGAACACCAAGTATTGTTCTTCAACTCCTTCTGGGTTAGGAAGCAATTTCTGTTCGAAACCGGCCGCTAGAAGCAATTCCATAGAACCTTCTATTGGCTGAACCCTTTCACTGAAGACCCTGGAAGAATAAAGAGTACATTCCAAAGTGTTAATAAAAATGTTATTTATCTCTGCAATTGACATATTTGTAACGGAGAGTGTAACATATAAATATTTTAGCTAATTTTGACTCGGAACTCGTTGAATATCCCATAGGAACAAATACAATGTGTAACTAATAGCAGCAGAACTGAAATAGTTCATATTATATATTGTGTGTTTTAACCAATAAGAGTACCTAACATTTTAGGGAATAAGGCTTTGCTTGTGTAAATGCTACCCGTAATTTAGCTAACATTTTTAATAATTTTACCCACAGATGAGAAAATTAATAAGAGTATTAATTGTAATTGTGTTAAACTGCCTCCATATCCTAGTGGTATAGGCGTGTGCTTTAGAATCCGGAGGTCGTGGGTTCGAATCCTGCGGGGACTCAACAAATTTTTATTGTTGTTTCCTAGTTGGTTAAGGCAATTTGGGCCGATCACCCATTTGTCTGAAAAGTAAGATGATCCATGCGTCGGATGGGCATGTAAAAAGTCGCTCCACCCACCAACCCGCATTGGACCAGCGTGGTGGGATACGGTCCAAAAACCCCCTAATGGATAGGGGTGTATTAGGGGAAGCCTATGTCCAGCAGTGGACTATCAAAGGCTGATGATGATGATTAATTGTAATAGTATATAGCTCTAAAATAAATAAAAAAACCATACAAAGGTACTTTCCTAGATATTTATTAAACCTACTAAAACCTTTGCTTTGCCACGGTTAGAAGAGAGACTAATAATTTATTATTCTATAATATATTTTATATTGGATGTATATATTGGATTCTAAATGCAAAAAGTCATACATGATTATTGATTTAATGATAACATCTATATTAGACAGAAATAAGAATAATAATTGTATGCTATATATGAATTATAAAATTTTGCATGGTTAGTTTTTGAATTGAATTGTTTTTGAAAAAAATTTTGCATTGTATGATAAATGCTAAACAATAAAAATATATTAAAACTGAAAAATCAATTAACTCACCTATTAGACATCCTTATTTTCTGGTATTTCTCTTCTTCGGGATAAGTGATAATATTTTCCAAATACGTACACAGCGTTTTGACACACATATCTATCTATAAAAAGCAAAATTAATAATTAATTAATAATCCTTAATAAAAATATGTGATAATAGAAAAATAAGGAAGATTATATTAAATTTTGAAGAAATAGGAATCATTTGGACTTACTTTCTCTCTGTTGTTATTACACGACTGTATTATAAGACAAGCTGTTAATCCTCTCTCTTCCTCCAGTTGCTCGTAAAGGAATGTCTTAATATTTATCTTCCATTCATCTCTCGGTAAAATATCATTACTTATAAGTGGACATCTAGAAAGACACAAATAAATCCTTGTAGTAGATGCTTAAATAAAATTATTTCATAATATTTGTTAATTATTACAAAATAATAATAACAGAACCAAACATTAGAATTCCTACACTTATAAGTTATTTAAAATATTACCACTGCTTTGGAGGAAACTTCGGAACTGAGACAAAGTTGTGAATTAAACTTAGCTGGACTAAAGATGAAGAAGAATTCTTCATTTTTTGCAGTATGTTTCAATTTTACTTTACAGACATTATAATAAATATTTGATCTAATTAATAAATTAAAATAAAATGGTTTCAGGGATACCATAAGGGTGCAATTTTGTGTTTTATATTGTTATTGATTAATTTTCCAATGTAAAAAAAAAACTTAACAAAATGAAAGATAGATACATCATTTAACTTAACTAAAATAGGCACAATAACATTGAAAAATGCCATTAAATACTAAAAAATCTGCCTCCGTAGCCTAGTGGTATGGACGTGTGCTTTAGAAACCGGAGGTCGTGGGTTCGATCCTGCGGGACACAACAAATTTTCATTGTTGTTTCCTAGTTGGTTAGGGCAATTTGGGCCGATCACCAGGTTGTCTGAAAAGTTAGATGATCCATGCGCCAGATAGGCATGTAAAAGTCGGTCCACCCACCAACCCGCATTGGACCAGCGTGGTGGATACGGTCCAAACCCCCAATGGAAAGCGTGTGTATTAGGGGAGGCCTATGTCCAGCAGTGGAATATCACAGGCTGATGATGATGATGATGAATAAAATATATGTAATATTTTTATAAACAATTAGCAACCCCCCTTGTGCCTGGAATTTCGTAAAATCCATTCTTAGCTGACCTCTACTCGGCTAAAGGAGAATTCCTACAAAATTTCAAGTCACTACTCCTTATGGTTCCAGAGATATTGTGATGAGTCAATATATAGGTGGAAATCTCTTTTATATATATAGATGTATCTGTGATACTTTTATGTAACAATACATACTTAAAGTAAACACCAGATGCTGCATAATTCTTTGGGACATCAAACTCTTGCTCTGTGGATTTTTTCCTTTCTGGTACGGAAGGTGTTGATTCTACTGATTTTTCATTCTCCAATTCTTTCCTAACTTGTGCCTGTAATTTGTAATTGTAGCACTCATGTTAATTTTATAATTATTGTTTATCATTATTTATTAGTAAATTTATTTCTTTGCAAGTATACCTTGTTTTGCCTGTAAATTGCTTGTTACTCAAATAGATGTTACCAAGAGACAGAGAGTGTGAGAGTGTGAATATTGGTGAATGTTCATCAAACAATAGTTCATATCTTTATGTATGTTAACTAAAGAATTTCTATTCTATCATTAAGATCATACTTCAAACATTTTTACTAAGAGCATATTTACATATAATTTTGACTGATTTTAAATAAAATTTTTATATTTCAAATAATTAAACTGTGGTAGGTCCCCTTTACAAGGGACCGTCTGGAGTGAGTTGCAACCACGGTGCCTATTTCTACCGCAAAGCAGTTGTGAAAACACTACTGTGTTCTGGTTTGAAGGGCACCGTGAGCCAGCGTAATTACTGGGTAAACGGAGACTTAACATCCTATGTCTCACGGTGAGGCAGCAGTTGGTGATACCTGATGGCCAATGTCTATGGGTGTCGGTGACCACTTTCCATCAGGAGGCCCGACTGCTGCATTAAAAAAAAAAAAATGAAATAACAATGATA
The DNA here is from genome assembly GCA_029286875.1 of Lamproptera curius. NCBI lineage: Eukaryota > Metazoa > Arthropoda > Insecta > Lepidoptera > Papilionidae > Lamproptera > Lamproptera curius. The sequence continues at coordinate 12,681 of JAGSMT010000050.1, read as the reverse complement.
GGAACCAAAAACTACAAACACTTCACCTTTATTGCAGCTAGAGACGTATTGAATGATGGATTGTCCCTTCTCTGTTGCAACCTTGCCAAAGCAGCTTCCGCTGCTACCTTACTCTCCTCAGATAGCCCTGAACGTTTAATGACTGGTGCTTGCTTCTTTGAAGAGCCAGTACTCGGGGCACTTGTGGACTCGGTAAGCTTGTGCCCCGGACCAGCTAATTTGAATTTGGCATCTGCCTTCTTCTTTTGGAAGAATTTCTTTATTTTGTCTGCCATCTTAAATTCTCGGAGTGTGTTCTTTGGGCAGTTTTAGTTTTGAAACACTTTCTTTGAGTTGTTCTATTGTGGCCGATGTTGCTGCAGATAAGTAAGATATGTTATCATTGCTTATGGCACTATTGTTTTGTTTCTTACATAATATTTTTCTTTGTTACATTATCATGATATTTATTGTATGTTTTAAATAAATAAATAATAATATAATGAATAATTGTAAGAGACTTCAAATTTAGATTTAATATTTAACATTTTATTATTAAACCCTCAATTGAATACAGACACACATTTTAATAACTCATAAAAACAGAAAAAAAAGACTTTATTGTTAAATATATTACATGATAGGGTAACATATGCTAACATAAATTACCTGTTAAATGTTTAATTTTATAGTTTAACAATGCATATTCATTTGCTTACAAACATTAAATATAAATTGCGTAACAATTTCTCGAATTATCAATCGACATTTTCCACTCACCAGGTTTCATAAACCTTTCCGAAATGCGTATACCGTACACCCGCCAAGAAATGAAAATCAATAACAATGTAAAAAGCAGAATAAGGAAAAATGTTTTTAACAACAGGTATTGGAACTCGTTGAAGTAAAACACTTGTGCTATATCCTCATAGAACGAAAGATCGCTTAAATTCACAAGAGTTTTTGGGAAATTTTCAACCGGCAGCGATGAAACACACGATTCAAAAAAGTCTTTCGCAAAGGTCAAAGTATCTTCTATCTGAAGATACAAAGCCTCATAGAGAGTTGAATTGAAAACAGCAGTGTCGAATAAAGACATTACACATATAAAATAATTAGATCAAACTAAATTTAATGCAAAAATAAAATGTTCATAGTTAATTACAAATCACGACATGAATGTCTTACTTGTCTCTTTGACAGTTAACGTTTGGAAGTCATTACTCATGGTAAATGGTGTTGTAACATCAAAATTTAAAATATTTAAAATTTTTTCCTCAATCGTTGTATAGGAAATTCCATTATCCAAAATAATCTTTACATGTTTCCGTAAAATACAACTTAAACGATGGGATAATATTTATAATACGTTTATGCTTATGTAATTATTTTTAATGATTTTGTCGGTATTTTCATTCAATTATTATATTTGCACGACAGTCATAAATATTCCTTAGAAAACAATTAATTATGTGTACTGCAGTGCATGCATTAAAATATTACATCTAAATTATAACTAAAAAAAGTGACTCTACTCCGACGTGTGAATATATTGAGCTATGTTAAAAAGAGTTTCGTGTGTCACAGCTCGGGTGTCGTATGGCGTTTAAACAAAGCAGATAGCATTGATTAGGTTTCCATAACTAGTTTGCAAACCATTATCTAGGACCAAACGCATTGCTTAATTTTTAATAAGTTTAGTCGCCACGGGTAGTGGCCTCACGGGTAAATGGTTTTATGGGTATTTTAACAAACGAAAGCAAAGCTATATAGGCCTACAAGTAATATTACTCGAAGGTCAATAACATACGCAGAATTTAAAACGTTACATCAACAAAAAATCTATTATAATTATTTGAAACTAGCGGACCCGACCGACTTCGTTCTGTCAACCAGATTGTGAAGTGATATATGGGGTTCAGCTTGAGTGACCAAAGTGTCATCGCTTTCAAAAACTTTGGCCACTCTTCTGGAACCCACAAAGACCTCAACTGCAATGTCTGCCATCAAACTTTTGTTAAGTTTCGAAACGCGTCATCCTCCAACAAAAATTTCCAATCTTTTTTATAAAATGTTTGTATAGAAAAGAAGAATAAAGCTGTTTAAATGTTTTATCGGCAAAAAAATATTTGTTTTTGTCGTTAAAACCATCCTTGGTATCTAACAAACATAAAAAAAGAATTTGTTAAATAGTATTAGTATATCCAACTACTGTTAAGTTACGCTTATTAATACATTTTGCGAAAACGGCCTTGTAAAGTTCGAAATTTTCCGCATCTGAATGCGGATGACTATTGGGACACACTTCGATAATTTTTATTTTTGTAACTTTATTTATGAGAAACACCAATATCCCTCGAGTTCTTATCTATCTACACCACAATCTAACTTAAGTGTCTAGATTGAAAAAAATAGCTTTTTTTCCTCGTAACTTGAAACAATATTGGCCATGAATTAATTCTCAAACCAATAACTTTAATGTCTCACTCTTAAAAAAATCGTAAATAAATCCTGGTCAATGCCCATACTTAAAACTGTATCCTAAATTTGTCGGAACAATTAACTAATTTCCCGGGTTAATTATCACGGGTTAATTTCCGAACGAGGCCGGAGACAAAACAATTTTATCAGCTAGCTCAGAATATTAATATAAAAATGTCGCGCAAAAAGTTCTCAGTAGCAGTAGGAAATTACAAAATCGCGTGCCTGAATTCATTAAACGATTAAGCTAAGCCGCCATTTCAATAAAATTTTATAATTTTTTAAATATAGGTTGATAGACCTCTTGCAATTTATTGTCGGTCTCAGTTAGGTTTTTCTAAAGGTCAAATGTATTTTATAAATTTATTGATAATTTCATAGTACACGCATAAGGTTACTTTTAAATATTTTCGTGTACTACCCAATAAAATGAACGAATATTGTATAATGTTATCAAACTAGTTTTTTTCCATTAAAGGCAGATGAGGAGTCGGGTCACCTGATGAAAAGTGGTCACCAAAGTCCATGGTCAGTGGCAATAATAATAGTAATGTTTTCCAGTCGATTACGACTACGGCGGCTGATCTTTTTTAGAAATCAGCCAACTACGCAGGAGATATTATAGTGCACTAGTGTACGCGCAAAAACAAGCGCACTCTCTGTTTCTTTATTCTCTCAAAGCCTGATGGGACGGATAACCGACACGACCGAAGAGAGTGAGGCGCAGGACCGACATTTTACACGCTCATCCGGCGCATGGATTATCTTACTTTTCAGACGATTTGGTGACCAGGCCAGATTGCCCTTACGAACTAGGAAACAACAATGAACATTTGTTGGGTCCCCGCAGGATTCGAACCGACGACCTCCGGTTTCTAAAGCACACGCCCTTACCACTACACTACGGAGGCAGTTTACAATGGCAATATCAGGGTTTTAACAATGCGCTGCTTACGTGAGACGTAGAATGTTTATTCTTTTAATAAGATGGTAATTTTATACGTAATTATTTCTTCATTGTTCTAATTTTATTGTAAAACGTGACAAAATAAGTCCTTCAGAGTTTCTTTCGCCGCTCTTTGTCAGGTCAGAGGCATTCTTTTCCGAACCGGTGTTATGTACAATTAGTAAGTGAGTGTTAATACACTGTGTAAATTCAACAATTTAAATATCTGAATTCACCATTCTCCTTTGGTGAATAAAGAAATTTGAATTGAATCCTATGTACACATGGGTTTTTCTGTCGTTGACATCAGTCAATCATGAATTATTTGTTTAGTATCTTATGTCTCATATCTTACATTAAAATAGACGAGCAGAGCAAAGGCAAAACAATAAAAATATAGATTAAAAAAATATAGAATGATCAAGTCTATAATAATATTATGTTCTGGGATGATATTGTGTTTGTTTTTAATAGGCTCTTGATGTACTGAATAGATTCGGAAAAACCCTATACTGCTATATTCTACTATTTTTTTGTAGTAAAGAATTTAACAAAGCAATGGTACAAGGTAATGGTACAAGATAATGGTAGACTGAGTTTACATCGTCTTGTTGTGCTCATGTGTGCATAAAATTAACATTATTATATCTTTACGCATATTATGGAGAGAGTAGGGCAAATGCATGTCATAATTGTACTAAAGATTTCAAAATCTTTTATTCCATAACATTAATAAATAGTTAGAAAAATATTATTAAACCAATATCTATTTAAAAATGATGTATTCACAAATTCATTCATACATATTATTTGTATGTGCATCAAAATAAAAAAGCAACAAAACTCTTAGCACAAAATATGCATCGCAAACACAAGGCAACGTTTCGGTATACAATTTTTTTTCAAAACACTAACAGCCGCCCAAATTAGAAGTCACCAGTCGTCTCTTCATACGGAGAGGCTCTTCAACGCTCTACATTTGGCTTCCATGTCTGGCTTACACAAGGGAACATTTGAATAGCCATCGACGTTATACCTAGCCCTGAGACGTAGTGATATACCACATCCGGTAGTAGTGCTGCACCTGAAGTTATATTACTGGCAACCGGCGTCGAAGTGACGTATCTGCGGGTATATGTATTAAAGCTGTCATAACTAAATATTTGGCGTTCGTGAAATATGCTAGAGCGATATGTGCTGTCGTATCAAGTTATTATAGCTTAATAGTATTCTCTCTGTCTTCGTGGACAAGAACATTAAACTATTCGGTCTTAAATCTTGTTACATTTTGTAGCATATACATGAGTAGCCTTTTTGGCTTAGTAGCCTGTATTTTCATTCAAAGTGATATTTAAGGAATGTAAATAATGATTGTCATTTGAATGCGATCGTTCGTAAAATCGTGTTAAAAATAAAGCTGAAACTGATGACTTTGTTGTCATTTTAATTCTCATAATTAGGTAATACTTCGGGATGTGATGTTTCATTGATATCTGACATTCCCTATATATCCCCATTCAATAAAAAAATATAAATGTTTTGATCTGGATACCAGCAAATTAATTTCTCAAAGCAATCTTAATACATTTCAAAACTGTGCATGCACTAAAAGCAATTAAGATAACAAAGAGTTGAGATTCGAAACGACCCGCGTAAAAGGCCGTTTGCAATAAATATCGTGAAAGGATCTCTTACGACTTTGGAAAGCCTTGAATTTGGAAAACGCGAACGTTGTTAATACGTTTTCAGAATTTACGTTTTTGAACTTAAGTCTTATATATATGTATTCGTTCGATCAACAAAACAACAATCACAAAAAAGGAGAACTCCTATCCGATGGTAATTAAAATGCTCCAATAAATATCATAACTCCTCTCACTTTAACACGAGTACTGACTTCAATGCTGTGATGACGACGTGCCCTTCCAACTGGAACACAGTTGTGTTTTTATACTACTGATTTGTGGCGAAAATGGCATACCGTGGTAGCACTTCCCTAGTCGGTCCCACGTTAAATTGTTTAAATTATTTTAAAGTTAAAGTAGCGGTTACACAATGTTTTTTTATAATTTTATAAACCATTTGATACTTTAATTTATTATGGCTTAAAAATGTTATTCATATAGCCATTTTTATTAAGTTTTCGAGCGACTGGCTCTTGACCTTTAAAACCCAAAGCGGAAACTGCATTCCATGGGGGAGTTTGTTGTCAGTGAATTTAAGGCACTGACGTCTTATATAACGATTTACAAAGGTGATCTTGATAACCAGAATCGACTTTTAAAATGCGTGGACGACGCATGGATCCTCTTACTTATTAGACAATTTGGTGATCGACTCATGTTGAACTAATCAATCAGAAAACAATGATAATATATAACTGTGTCTAGGTAGAATCCGAACCCATGATCACCGGTTATAACGTGAGGCCCAACATCGCTAGGCCACGGAGACTGTTCATGTTCACTTAAAAGGATTTTAATAACATTTTTGTGTTCGCAGAATAAATAAAAACAGACGTAGCGTTAAAACACTGGAAACATTAATAACGGAACAAATTTACAATGGACTAATTTCGTCCGAAAAATACATTTAATTTCCGTTGGGGCCACTTTGAACATATTTTATTGCGGCTGAATGTTCCTTATTATTGTGAAAAAAGGAGAGATGCTAAGGTCTTTGGGTTATTTATATATGCTTGTTCTGCTTTTGATTACTCCGGTTGTTATTGATGAAATAGACTATTTCAAGGAATTTATTCACTCTAATTAATTAATCAATCATATTTTATCATGTTCAAATATTAGTGGAGAATTATTTACCATTATTTGATTTATTTATTGGTGTCATCGAAGAATCTAACTTCACAATTTTTCTACAAAGTCAGTCGACAGTTAACTTGCACCTGTAAATATGAATACAGACACTATTTGTTTACTCCGACGGGAAGAACGCTCGAGTGTAAAAGAGATGCAAGGTATGAACCGCTGAGCATGCCTTTCTTTCTCATTCTCTCTGTCTCTCCTTCTGCTTAATGCTTGCTTTCTCTATGGTTGCTTATGGAGAGCGTTACGTGCGCTGGGACACATGTCTTTCGAGTGCCTCTCTATCTTGAAAGAATTTATAAGACGTCAAAACAAAAGTTGCGTCGTAATAAATATTACAGCAAGCCTTTTATTTTAACGTCCTTTTAAATAGGTTTCTTTTCTTTAATAACATTAAAATTGTTCAAATTACAAATTAACATAAAATTTTTTGTTATTTAAAAATTAATTACTGCACCAAAAGGTCATCATAATTTAATAAAATGGCGCATTTTGAATATAAAAAGCCTCAGTGATTTCTCTTCCTGTCTGTCCTTTAGTCTGTGCCGCAATTTTTTTGGATTGATATGAGAAAATTCTATGACGGATTTAAATATCTGCATTCCATAAGCAATGGCTACAGTCAATACGGATCTCTATTAGTAAACGCTTTTATTGCCAGCCGAGATAAATATATTATTAGCGTATTTTTAGAGGGATGAAGACGTATTCCGGTAAAGTAAATCTCTTCTAGTGCAAACGCGTCCACTCGACTTGGTTTTGTATTTGTAGCTTATAGTAAGATTGTTATTGAGTTGCACAATTTTGGCCCAAACATAAATGTAATGTTCCAATATTCCAACGCAAGAAAAAGAGAGAACGAAAGATATACAAGATTAGAAACTAAAAGAGAGGGAAAATGTTAGTCGAAAGAACTCAAGCACGTAATATTCTTGCTACACCACTGCGTAGTAAACAGTTTGAGCGTCTTGAAAAATTTAAAGATGAGATCAATTGTAAGTTGTAGGCAGAGTCAATAAAGTCTGTCTAAAAAGAACAAGATAAGTTGACTAAAAATAATTTTCCTTCCTATTTTCATTTTCGCATTAAAAACTTTGACAAAAGAAGTGAATTTTGCACGCACACGCATTAATTTAATACAGTCAAAGTAATCTATAAAATAGAAAATGTATGAAAACGAATAGCTGAATTCTTAAACGCTTCAGGTTACGACAAATCTTTTTTTGTTCGTAGTATATTATTATCGATACTAGTTTCTTAAGCTTAAAAAGACATTTACGTAATTAATTCATTTGTTATCGCGACACTGTTTACACGTTATTGGATAAAAGGTCTTTTTACAGATTTCTATTTTACATTTTATATTGTTAACGTTTCAAACACTTTCCGGTGGCCGTGGTCCGTGCCAGTACTGAAGCGGGATTTCCAGATCTTAATTGTAATATATCATTTTTAGTCTGTATTCCGACCTATGCAAAATAAACTTATTTTATCATAACATCCGGCAGTGGTATTATGCTTGGGTTTTAATTTATTCATTATGGGGTCCGAAACAGGTGTTTTCACTCTTTTTAAACACCAAGTTTGATTTGGTGCATAGGTCTTAGTTTTAAATATATCGTTCTGGCTAATATGCAAACGCTGTAACCACGCTGCAACGGTATTTGTAAATTATTTGAGAAGAATATAATAGCTTCTAACATGTACAGTAGCTGTTGTTTCTTTATCGTGTTTCTTTTGATATGTTGGATCGAGGTTCTTATTCGCTATTTTGTATATACAGTACGTGTACTTTTGTACTTATTCTTTTTAATATACAATTTTTTAGTTATGTTTTTATTAGTAGACCAATTTATTTGTATTTTGTTCTTGATTTTTGGTTTTACATTGTACATTTTTCGACTGATAGGTCTTTACCATTTTAGTTTCAATTCATATTAACAGTCATATTTCTGAACGTTTTGATTTGTATATCTTCCACTCCAAAACATTCCGACTACAGCAATCGTCAGTTCCGCGGCTTATATGACCGACCCACTGCCAATTTAGCTAACTAGTCCTGTGGGCTATATCTGTGACTCTGGTTCTCTGACGGAATACTAGTTTTTAAAAATATTTAACTAAAAGAAAAAGAAACGATATGAGAAGTAATACATATCTTTCTGTGTTCCTGATAATGTCTGACACACACCGACTGAATTTGCCATGTTTCTTTTTTTCTGACAATTAAAAGGTAACGTTTCAGCAAAACCCATAATGTTTCAATGTTTAAGTTAAAATAAAAGTATATCGTAGAAATAAATGTGCCCGTCCTGTCTAAAGAGAATATAAAGTCAATATGTGTATGTATACCGGGCAAAGTCCCGTTGAAAAGAAAACGTATGAAAAGGAATAAAATACATCCCCTAGTGGTTTGGTTTTCACATACCACGTAAATATTTCTTTTTCTCTTAATATTTGATGTCCCGGTAGATATTTTATTCGTAGTCGGTTACGTGAACGTCAAAAGTAAGTTGTAATAAATGTAAAGTAAACGATGTCAAGTTGTTCTGTTCTTACAAGAGATGGTATGTGATATTTTGTTAACAAATTTTATTTTAAAATATTGTGGATACATGATTTATTACTGGATTGGAAGACTTCCAGTGATTTATACTACAGAAATATTTTGAAGATTATTTTTTTTAGTGTTTTGCAACCATGATCACGAAAAGTAAAGATTCTAATACACAAGTATATTGAGTATTGAATAGACCTTATGTAAGGTGTCATTCTGCTTTATATACGCTTCGTGAGAAAACTTTAATAATTTTTTACACACTTTGACAATACTTTACTTTGCTTTACGTAACGTACGTATGTGAGAGTTACGTAAACACTACGTCAAAAGTCAAATAAAATCTTAAATGTGCTTGTTTTATATGTTGCTGAATATTTTATAATTTATACTAGACTTTCAATTAATATTATTTAGAAATTATACTTGGTTACTCCACACTAACTGCTCATTAAAAAGCTATTAAGATAACTTAGTTCTGAGAATGAATCCAATTTGCGTAAAAAATATGTTCAATGCCTTCTTTGCCTTTGGGGAATTGTCACAATAAAAATAGATCTGATTGAGATTGACTTTAATATTTGATTAATAAAGTTCTTTTATAATATGCTTTAATGACTTTTTAATATTTTCATGAGGAAAGATAAAATTTAACTAACAAGCACAAGTAAAACGGTAATTTAAAGGTTATCTTTTTAATTGTCTTTTTATAACCATGATCAAGAAGAGTAAGAATTCTTTAATAGAGATATATTTAGTAATAAATACATATTATGTGAATAGACGTTTTTGCTTCATATACACTCCTTGTGAGAAGATTTTAATAAACTGTTTTTTACAAAAGTAATAAATTATTCTGTCTGAAGTGAGCGTCGGTCGCCGGCGAAATAATTTTAATATAAAACTAACTTGTGGCAAAAACTAGCCGCATTTAGGGTTATTTATTTCCATGCAAAGTTTCGTTCTAACTTTCGCGCAATCAATGTGTTCCGCGATTAATTACAACTTCGAAGTTTATATGGATTTTCCTTCATCAATTGTTAACTGCAAGTTTGTCAAAGTTCGTCTCATCGTGCCGAGAGTTGATTCGAAAAGCCAATTATTACTTTAAGCCTCCTGCTATGGAAAATGGGTTAGCATGCCATAACGATCCTTTTGCTGAAAGCAAATAAGTGTTGTGAATGATAATTTACAGAGTAATTTTAGCAAGCCTTATAGTAAGAAATAAATAGAGACAAGCCGTGTTGTCGTTATAAAGTATTGATAATCATTATTTCTTCAGGTTATAGGTACCAAGTCTTGGACTAAAATAATCTAACACATTTACATCCGATGGATAGTACTAAAATTATTTATAAAAAATCATCTATTCTGGCATTTTTTAAAACAATTGCAGTTTTCAAACAAATCTAATTTTAAATATTTTTCCTTCCATAAAATACGCTTGCGCGATTAACGTTTTGACCAGTTTAAATTTATGTATTCCTTAAATATAGAAAATGAACTATGTTACCTACGCCATGGCAAGTCTGGCTCGTGAATGCTACGTAAAAAGAGCAATAAGTACTAAAATGTGCTTGTTTCATATGCTGGTTTAGGTTTTATAAAGTGAATAAGATAATTTAATCAATATTAAAGACAAACCTTTAATATTAATATTACATAGAAATGATATTTAGGAACTCCACTCTAAATGCTCATTAAAAAGTATTATTATAATTTAATGTTGAAATTAAATTCATTCTGCGTGAAAAAGATGTGCAATAAATATCTGGGAATAGTCTCCTATGCCTTTGATGAAGCTTAACGACAAAAAATTGTTTCAGATTACCGCTATATATAAACGTACTCGCTTTCCTTTAAAATATTATTTCCAGTGCATGTATATTGGTGCTGCTCTGTTTCGTAACCTAGTGGCAAGGGCGTGCTTTAGATACTGGAGGTCATGGTTAAGAATCCTGCGGGGACTCAACATATGTTCATTGTTGTTTCCTAGTTGGTTAGGGCAATTTGGGCCGATCACCCAATTGTAGGTATGTAAAAAGTCGGTCCACCCACCATCCCGCATTGGACCAGCGTGGTGAGTTTCGGTCCAAAAACCCCCTAATGGGGAGGCCTATGTCCAGCAGTGGACTAACACAGGCGTATGATGTATATTGGTGCGATAGAACTCTGTTATAGTATGATATAATTTATTTTTCAAGCATTAAAAAAAGAAAGGTAAAATATAGGTATAGGGTAGCGAAAATAAGACGAAGCCTCGACTTATAGTTATGATGTAAAAAACATATTTGGTGTAAAATTTTAGATTTTTTCAGAAACAGATTTTCTAAAATTATGTTTGTAGTAATATCGGCCGTATGTTATGTAACCTTACCTCAGAAGTTGGATTTTAGTACAGGTCTAAAAAAAACTGTAGAACTTGACATTTGAAATTTTAACTAGATACTAACTGGCGAACGAGTGATAAATGGGTCTTGACAAAAAGATAAAGTGATCATATACTGGTTCAGTTTTAACCTTTGAAATGTGGAACCCTGATAAAGTAATAGTTGTAGACCGCTCGCAGAACAGTAAGCCATTTTTTCTCTTGTAACATTACATCTCGTATTATAATTTATACGAAAATCAATACCATTCACAACATGGACTATAGAAATACGCATGTCATACGAATAATACATTCAAATTCTGTTTCATCTACTTATTGCACATAAGGTTTATTACTTCATCGTCGCAACGTTAAAGTGATAACGTCCGTTTTCATTAAAGGATTCAGAATTAGATGCTCAGTTATAATAAGAGTATTTAAGGATAAACAACTTGATATCAGAGAAACCAGACTGTATTATGTTGGCTCTATGTTATGAATTGGTTTACGTAAGTCTCAAGAAATTTCATTCTTGAGTAAATGTTCTCGGCTTTATGTAGAGGGTTCCTCTTGACTCATATAATATTATAAAAGCTTATTATAAGACCCCTCCATTTGAACTGCTTTGTAACTAATGGTTTGAACTCAGCATTGAGACTATTTTTATTAATTAATACTCTGTTTTTAACGTGTGTTTATTTTTTTATTCGAAATATTAATAAACAGTTCAATGTTTACATGCTGAGAGTATTCATAATGCGTATCCGTAAGAAATAAAAACTCAAAATTTTTAAAATAACTTTATGAAACTCCAACTTACCGACATTCCTTTTTAAAAGGTAAGGTACGTTAACACAGCAAATTGTCATTTATGACATTAAATTCCGTCCAATGGTAAGATTGTTGGGCTCCGACCCGATTCCAGTAATAGCGGGCTCGTGATAATAATTGGCTTTCGGAGTCAGCTCTCCGCACAGTGAAATGAACTTCGGCCAGCTTACAGTTGTCAATTGAAACTTTTGAAACTTGGTAGTTAAAATTAATCTTGAAGTATTTTTCCATTAAAACTTTTATAGGAATTAGTGTTAACTGCACTACCACTTTATCGTACAGATGGCTATTATTTTAATTATTTCTAGACATCGTAATTTTTTAACGAAATTGTTGTGTTTATATTGTAAATATCAAAGAAAGAATCTCTTCAAAATTTTATTTCAATATAATGTTAGATTTTTTTAAGCAGCATTAAATGCATTAAAATGTGTTAATTGAGTCATTACGACCTATTTAAACTACAACAATTGACTATATTATAATTAACATACCTTTAAAATTAAGCTAAGCTTCGGTACTGTTGCAAGAAAATTATTATACAGAAATTGAGACTATACATCGACGTATTTGTGCTTGTCCACGCTGGTACAATGTGGGTTGGTGACCGACTTTTATCCGACGCATGGATCATCTTACTTTTCAGACAGTTGGGAGATCGGTCCAAATTCTCCTAACCCACCAGAAAACA